>JARQOD010000005.1:305844080-305909149 GCA_033576555.1 Oophaga sylvatica
ATCCCTAAATAAATTAAAAAAATATATATATATTTCCCCGATAAACACATTATGTAAATAAAAAAAAACATACACATATTTCGTATTGCCGTGTCTGTTACGACTCGCCCTATAAAACTGTCCCACTAGTTAACCCCTTTAGTGAACCCCTTAAAAAAAAAAGTCAAAAAACAATGCTTTATCATCATACCGCCGAACAAAAAGTGGAATAACACGCGATCAAAAATACGGATACAAATAAACATGGTACCGCTGAAAACGTCATCTTGTCCCACAAAAAACGAGCCACCATACAGCATCATCAGTGAAAAAATAAAAAAGTTATAGCTCGCAGAATAAAGCGATGCAAAAATAATTATTAAAATTGTTTTTATTGTATAAAAGCGCCAAAACATAAAAAAAGATATAAATGAGGTATCGCTGTAATCGTTCTGACCCGAAGAATAAACCTGATTTATCGATTTTACCAGACGCGGAACGGTATGAACGCCCCCCGCCCAAAAAAGAAATTCATGAATTGCTGGTTTTTGTTCATTCTGCCTCCCAAAAATCGTAATAAAAAGCGATCAAAATATGTCTTGTGCCCAAAAATGGTACCAATAAAAACGTCAACTCATCCCGCAAACACATCACATGACTCTGTGGGCCAAAAAATGGAAAAATTATAGCTCTCAAAATGTGGTAATTCAAAAAAATTTTATTTTGCAATATAAAACGTCTTTTAGCGTGTGACAGCTGCCAAACATAAAAACCCGCTGTAAATAGTAAATCAAACCCCCCTTTTTCACCTCCTTAGTTAGGGAAAAATAATAAAATTAAAAATATGTATTTATTTCCATTTTCCCGGTAGGGTTGGGATTAGGGTTAGGGCTGTGTTAGGGTTAAGTTTGTGGTTAGGGTTATAGATAGGGTTAGGGGTGTGTTGGGGGTAGGGTTGGAGTTAGAATTTGGGGGGGTTTCCACTGTTTAGGCATATCAGGGGCTCTCCAAATGTGGCATGGCGTCTGATCTCAATTCAGTTCTGTGTTGAAATAGTCAAACGGTGCTCCTTCCTTTCCGAGCTCTGCCATGCGCCCAAAAAGTGGTTTTCCCCCACATATAGAGTATTAGCGTACTCCGGACAAATTGGACAATAACTCTTGGGGTCCAATTTCTTATGTTACCCTTGGGAAAATAAAAAATTGTGGGTGAAAATATCATTTTTGTGGAAAAAAAAATATGATTTTTATTTTTATGGCTCTACGTTCTAAACTTCTGTGAAGCACTTTGGGGTTCAAAGTTCTCCCCACACATCTATATAAGTTCATTGGGGGGTCTAGTTTCCAAAATGGGGTCACTTGTGGGAGTTTCCACTGTTTAGGCACATCAGGGACTCTCCAAACGTGACATGACGCTCACAGACCATTTTTTCAAAGTCTGCATTCCAAGACGTCACTACTTCCCTTCCAAGCCCCAACGTGTGCCCATACAGTAGTTTTCTCCCACATATGGGTTATCAGCGAACTCAGGACAAATTGGACAACAACTTTTGGAGTCAAATTTCTCCTGTTACCGTAGGGGAAAATAAAAAATTGGGGTCGAAAAGATCATGTGTATGGAAAAAATGTGATTTTTTTTTTTTATTTTCATGCCCGGGTGTTATAAACTTCTGTGAAGCACTTGGGGGTTCAAAGTACTCACATCACATCTAGATAAGTTCCCTGGGGGTCTACTTTCCAAAATGGCATCAATTGTGGGGTTTTTCCACTGTTTAGGCACATCAGGGGCTCTCCAAACGCGACAACACTCCCACAGACCATTCCATCAAAGTCTGCATTCCAAAACGTCACTACTTCCCTTCCGATCTTAGACGTGTGCCCATACAGTAGTTTTTTTCCCACATATGGGGTATCAGCATACTCGGGACAAATTGGACAACAACTTTTGGAGTCCAATTTCTCCTGTTATCCTTGGGAAAATAAAAAATTGGGGTCTAAAAGATCATGTTTATGGAAAAAATGTTTTATTTTCAAGCCCGGGCGTTAAAAACTTCTGTGAAGCACTTGGGGGTTCAAACTGCTCACCACACATCTAGGTAAGTTCCTGGAGGGGTCTAGATTAAAAAATGGTGTCATTTGTGGGGGATTTCCACTATTTAAGCACATCTGGGTGTTCTCCAAACGCGACATCGCGTCCAGCCAATTCTGCGTTGAAAAAGTCAAACTGCGCTCCTTCCCTTCCAAGCTCTGCCATGCACACAAACATTGTTTTACCCTCACATATAGGGTATCGGCGTACTCAGGACAAATTGCACAACAACTTTTGGGGTTTCATTTCTCCTGTTACCCCTGGGAAAATATAAAATTGGGGTCAAGAAGATCATTTTTGTGGAAAAATTATGATTTTTTATTTTTACGGCTCTATGTTATAAACTTCTGTGAAGCACTTGGGGGTTCTAAGTGCTCACCACACATCTATTTAAGTTCCTTAGGAGATCTACTTTCCAAAATGGTGTCACTTTTGGGGGGTTTCCACTGTTTAGGCGCATCAGAAGCTCTCCAAACCCAACATGGCGTCCGATCTCAATTCCAGCCAATTTTGCATTGAAAAGTCAAACGGCGTTACTTCCCTTCCGAGCTCTGCCGTGCACCCAAACAGTGGTTCCCCCCCACATATGGGGTATCAGCGAACTCAGGAGAAATTGGACAGCAAAAGATGTTGTGCAATTTGTCCTGTTACCCTTGGTAAAGTAAAAGAAAAATGGATCTGAAGTAAATATTTTGTGAACAAAAGTTAAATGTTCATTTTTTTTTTAAACATTCCAAAAATTCCTGTGAAGCACCTGAAGGGTTAATAAACTTTTTGAATGTGGTTTTGAGCACCTTAAGGGGTGCAGTTTTTAGAATGGTGTCACTTTTGGATGTTTTCTATCACGTAGACCCCTCAAAGTGACTTCAAATGTGATGTGGTCCCTAAAAAAAAATGGTGTTGTAAAAATGAGAAATCGCTGGTCAACTTTTAACCCTTATAACTTCCTAACAAAAAAAAATTTTGTTTCCAAAATTGTACTGATATAAAGTAGACATATAGGAAATGTTTTTAGTAACTATTTTGTGTGACATATTTCTCTGTTTTAAGGGCAGATAAATTCAAAGTTTAAAAATTTAAAAATTTTCGCCACATTTCCATTTTTTTCATAAATAAACCCAAGTTATATCGAAGAAATTTTACCACTAACATGAAGTACAATATGTCATGAGAAAACCGTTTCAGAATCGCGAAGATCCGTTGAAGCGTTCTAGAGTTATAACCTCATAAAAGGACAGTGGTGAGAATTGTAAAAATTGGCCCAGTCATTAACGTGCAAACCACCCTTGGGGGTTATGTGGTTAAACCTATTGTGGGCAAGTCAATGCCTCACTAAAATTCTCCCTTGACAGGAAAGGTATTATTGTCTTCCATTTGGCCTCAACCAACAATGAAAATTAGGGGCATCTCCTACTTATTAACTGGGTGTATAATAAGATCGACCTCTTGTGTCCTTGGCTCCCTAGAATCCCAATCGGGGATATGAGAGAATTTCCAATGTCTTGAAACTCGGTATATAGGGCATGCCTTAGTTGCAGATACCTACAGAAAGTGTGTTTGGTGACCTGATGGAGCTAATGACATTGATCAAATGAAACAGTAACACCCTGATTCTACACCTGTGCTAGTGTCTTTACCCCTAAGTTTGACCAAAAGTGAACATCTTGGAAATGTAGAAATTTGGGAACAGCACTGTTATGCCATAAGGGGAACTCAGTTACTGTGTCTTTAAATAGAAAAATCTTTTTAGTGGCTCTCTACACTTGAACCCATAAGTCTCTAAATTGGCAAGAAGGAGTGTGAGTATTTTTCGGTTGCCTCCAAAACCACCATAGACTCGAAAGACTCAAACAGCCAGTAAGGTGGTGATCAGAATTAGGTAACTAATTGTCAGGATCCCGTCTGGGTTGGAGCCGATGTTACTGCAAACACTAGGGGAAGCAGAGGCAGGTAGCATGGTCAGGTGGCAGCCGAGGTCGGTACACAGGAAAGGCAGTGTTTGTAGCAGGGAAGCAGGCAAATAACGTAGTCAGGTGGCAGCCGGAGGTCGGTACACAGGAAAGGCAGTGTTTGTAGCAGGGAAGCAGGCAAATAACGTAGTCAGGTGGCAGCCGGAGGTCGGTACACAGGAAAGGCAGTTCGGTAGCAGAGGAGCAGGCAGATAACGTAGTCAGGTGGCAGCAGGAGGTCGGTACACAGGAGAGCAGTGTTTGTAGCAGCAGGAACAGCAGGAGAAAGAGCTTGACTAAAGGCTGGAAGCACAAAAATCTCGCAATGACACACCCACAGGGCCAGGTTTATATAGGGTGTGTAATTGGCAATCAGAGGCCCAATCAAGAGAGCACTAGGTGTAGCCAATCAGGAAGAACAGTCAATGGTATCTGGGTTCAGCAAGGAACTTTGCAGCCAGCAGAATAGCTCAGATGGTAGAGCTGCTGGCCAGTGGACAAGAGGTACTGAGTTCGACTCCTGACAGTATCCCCTCCTTCCAGGATGGCCTCTGGACATCTCAGGACCTGGCTTATCCGGGTACCTTTGATGAAAGGCTCTTGTTAGTCTAGGAGCATGGACGTTGTCCCTTGGTTCCCATGAATTTTCCTCTGGTCCGTAACCCTTCCACTGTACCAGATACTGCAGTTTACCTCTGAATTTTCGGGAGTCCAGAATCTTATCCACAATGTATTCTTCTTCACCACGGATCCTTTCTGGTGGAGGAGGTGGCTGAATTCTTCCTGGAAACGGGTTTTCACAGAAGGGTTTGAGCAAGGATATGTGAAACACTGGATGAATCTTTAGATTGTTGGGAAGTTTTAAACGAAAAGCAACCTGGTTAATTTTTGCAGAAATTTGAAAAGGTCCAATGAATTTCTGACCCAATTTGGAGGATGGCACATGTGTCTTAAGGTTTTTAGTGGACAGCCAAACTTTGTCTCCAACCTGAAGAGCAGGGGGCACTCTCCGATGTTTATCTGCTGCTTCCTTATATTCTTCCTGGGTCTTGAGCAATATCTCTGATAATTCCTTCTGGGATTCCTGTAATTTTGTAAGCCTGTCATTAACAGCAGGAATGGGAGTGTTCACTGGCAGATTAGGGATAAATACTGGATGTACTCCATAATTAGCAAAAAATGGGGTTTGAGATGTAGCGCTATGTATGGAGTTGTTGTAGGCAAACTCTGCTGTTGGTAAATAGTCCACCCAGTCATCCTGAAGATAGGAAATGAAGCAACGGAGGTATTGCTCCAAAGTCTGGTTCGTTCTCTCTGTCTGGCCATTGGACTGAGGATGGAAAGCGGTAGAAAGATTCACCGTGACTCCCAAGGCTGTACAGAAACTCTTCCAAAATTTTGACGTAAACTGAACGCCTCTGTCAGACACCACGCTGTCAGGAATTCCATGTAACCTGAATACCTCTTTGATCATCAGTTCTGCAGTTTTTTCAGCAGTAGGAATTCCTTCAGTTGGAATAAAGTGGGCCATTTTTGTGAGTCGGTCCACTATGACAAGGATGACGGTCATCTGTTTGGAAGGGGGTAGTTCCACAATAAAATCCATGGAAATAGATCCCCAAGGCCTGGATAGAACTGGGAGTGGTTGCAAGAGTCCTAGAGGAGACGATCGTGGGGTCTTGTTTCGTGCGCATGTTAAACAGGTTGAAACATATTTCCTCACGTCCTTCCTACAATTAGGCCACCAAAAGAAACGAAGTAGTAAGTCTTGTGTTTTTGCAACTCCAGGATGTCCTGCCAGTTTAGAATCATGGACACTTTTGAGGACTTCAAGGCGAGAAGATTCAGGTACATATATTTGGTGTTTCTGCATCCAAAACCCCTCTTTGAATGAAAGATCGACGTCTTCCGAAGGATGGTTAAGGAAAGAGTCCTCTTGATATCCATCTTTAATTCTATTACCTAGTCCTCTAGAGTGCAATATTCCCAAAAAATTTTTAGGGCCTAGAATTGTATCATCATTACTAGACCTCTCCTGAGGTTCCGAACACATCCTGGACAGGGCGTCAGCCTTGCCATTTCTTGAACCAGGCCGGTAAGAGATTATAAAAATTGAATCTTGAGAAAAATAAGGCCCATCGTGCTTGTCTTGCAGACAATCTTTTTGCTGTAGGGAGGAATTCAAGATTCTTGTGGTCCGTGAGGACAGTCACAGGGTGATTGGCACCTTCCAGAAGATGTCTCCACTCGGAGAAGGCAACTTTAATGGCTAACAGTTCTTTATTACCAATGTCGTAGTTCTTTTCTGCAGATGACATGGTGTGGGAAAGAAACGCACATGGGTGAAGTTGCATCTTGTCCCCAACTCGCTGAGACAGAATGGCTCCCACTGCAGAGTCCGAGGCGTCCACTTCGACAGTAAATGGCAATTCAGGATTTGGGTGTACTAACAATGGAGCAGACGTAAAAAGAGTTTTCAACTTGTCAAAAGCCTCCTGTGCCTCCGGAGACCAGAAAAATGCTTTGGTCTTTTTTGTTAGTGTAGTAATTGGTAGTATGATCCGTGAAAAGTTCTTAATAAATTTTCGGTAAAAATTTGCAAATCCTATGAAACGCTGGACGTCTTTTAAATTTCTTGGAACAGGCCAGTCTACTACAGCATTGATTTTGCCGGGGTCCATGCTCAAACCTTCTGGGGAGATGATATATCCCAGAAATTGGATACTGGTTTGTTCAAACTCACATTTTTCAAGTTTAATGTAGAGATGGTTCTCCTGTAGTCGTTCCAAGACTAACTGGACGTGCCTGCGATGCTCTTCCAAGGTGTCTGAAAATATAAGAATGTCATCGAGATAAGCCACAACGAATTGGTCCAAGAAATCTCGAAATACATCATTAATAAAATGTTGAAAGGTGGCTGGGGCATTGCTAAGGCCAAAGGTCATAACAAGAGATTCAAATGTCCATATCTCGTTCTGAAGGCGGTCTTCCACTCATCTCCTGGGCGAATCCGTATGAGGTTGTAAGCCCCTCTAAGATCCAGCTTCGTAAAGATTTTCGCAGAACGGAGTCTCTCAAATAGTTCAGGAATCAAGGGTAGCGGGTAGCGATTCTTGACAGTGATATTATTCATCTCTCTGTAGTCAATACATGGCCGCAGAGTGGAGTCTTTCTTTTCAACAAAGAACAGGGGTGCCCCAGCTGGAGATGTGGAAGGTCGAATAAAGCCTTTCTCTAAATTTTCATCCAGGAACTTTCTTAATACCTTCAATTCAGGTTCGGAAAGATTGTAAATCCGTCCAAATGGAATGGTTGCTCCTGGCAGCAATTCAATGGGACAGTCGTAAGGACGGTGAGGAGGTAATTGATCTGCTTTCTTCTTACTGCAGACATCAGAGAACTGCTGATATTGAGGTGGTAGTTTCTCTTCCTTCTCATGCGAAATCTCAGAGATTTGGACTTGTTGGAGAACAGGGGTTCCTTATGACAATTATTCTTACAGTAGTCAGATGGAAAGGTGATGGTCCTTGATGCCCAGTTGATAGAAGGGTTATGGACTGAAAACCAGGGGATCCCTAGAATAACCGGAAATTTCGGAGATGAAATAAGGTGGAAACTGACAGCTTCATGATGATCCGGGTCGATACAAATCTCCAGTTCGATTGTCTCATGCGTGACAGGTCCAGAAGACAAAGGTGATCCATCCACAGTTTCCATTTCAATTGGTGTGGATTTGGTCCTACTGGAAATATTATTATCACGTGTAAATTTTAAGTCCATAAAATTTCCTCCTGCTCCCGAATCCAACAGGGCAGAGCATTGTATTTTTTGGGTGCCCATTACAACCTGAATGGGGATTACAAAATGAGATGATGTGGTATGTATTTTGTCTATTTCTGGCGTTACTGATGAGATAGTCTGCAAGATGGAATCCGACTGCTGAGAAAGGTCCGTATTGCTGGCAGACCTGTTGTTGGTAAAGGCTATAGTCCTTTTGTTAGGACAGTTGATGGCATAGTGTCCAGGGTCCCCACAATAGAGGCAGAGATGTTCTGCACGTCGCCTCTCCTTCTCCTGTGCAGAGAGTGGTCTTCGGATGACGTCGATCTGCATCGGTTCAGACACAACTTGCGTCTTTTCTTGGTGGTCTGATGCTGAAAATGAGAAGCCAGGGCTATTCCCAAGTGCTCGCAGTCTCTCCTTTCTCCTTTCAGTAAGTCTCTGGTCAATCCGGATACATAGTTGAATAAAGTCCTCCAACTGGTCAGGGGTCTCAACCCTGGCAAGCTCGTCTTTCACTGGTTCTGATAACCCTCGTCGAAATTGACTTCTCTGGGCCGCTGGATTCCAGGTGGTGTCGGCCACCCAGCGACGGAACTCCGATGTATATTCCGCAACAGAGCGACGTCCTTGGCGCAAATTATGTAATTTGGTTTCTGCTGTGGCACAGCGGTTTGGGTCATCAAAAACTTGATTCATAGCTGCGATGAAAGCTTCCAGGTCATTAAGGAGGGCATAGTCTTTTTCTACATAAGGTGAAGCCCAAGCAAGAGCTTCATCCGTCAGGAGATTTATCATGAAAAAAACTTTCTTCCTCTCACTGGTAAAGGGAGCAGGTTGCATCTGGAAGTATATGCGGCATTGATTGAGGAATCCTCGGTACTGCTTGCGATCCCCACTGAACTTTGCAGGCAGCGGCAGCCGCGCGTTTGATTCGGACCCTGAATTGCGCACGTCCAGTAGTTGTTTTTGTAGCTCAATTACTTCCTGTTGTATCGCCGTGAAATCAGTTTGTAACTTGGCATATTTTCCTTGAGAGTCAGTACAAAAACTTTGAAGCTCCGTAACTTGCCGCCTCAGGGTGTTCACAGCGGACTCCATTTTGGCGCGAGATTATTCTGTCAGGATCCCGTCTGGGTTGGAGCCGATGTTACTGCAAACACTAGGGGAAGCAGAGGCAGGTAGCGTAGTCAGGTGGCAGCCGAGGTCGGTACACAGGAAAGGCAGTGTTTGTAGCAGGGAAGCAGGCAAATAACGTAGTCAGGTGGCAGCCGGAGGTCGGTACACAGGAAAGGCAGTGTTTGTAGCAGGGAAGCAGGCAAATAACGTAGTCAGGTGGCAGCCGGAGGTCGGTACACAGGAAAGGCAGTTCGGTAGCAGAGGAGCAGGCAGATAACGTAGTCAGGTGGCAGCAGGAGGTCGGTACACAGGAGAGCAGTGTTTGTAGCAGCAGGAACAGCAGGAGAAAGAGCTTGACTAAAGGCTGGAAGCACAATAATCTCGCAATGACACACCCACAGGGCCAGGTTTATATAGGGTGTGTAATTGGCAATCAGAGGCCCAATCAAGAGAGCACTAGGTGTAGCCAATCAGGAAGAACAGTCAATGGTATCTGGGTTCAGCAAGGAACTTTGCAGCCAGCAGAATAGCTCAGATGGTAGAGCTGCTGGCCAGTGGACAAGAGGTACTGAGTTCGACTCCTGACACTAATTATCTGCTATTCAGTGTTGTGAAAAGCGAAGTAGGCCAGCTAAGTAGTATGAAAAGAAGTCCAGGAGTGTTTCTTGCTATGTGTATACCTAAATATTTAAACTTGGATACTATTCGTAGCCTGCAGAATTTATCCCCTACCATCCATCTCATAGTGCTTAGAAGTAACAACATGGATTTCTGACAATTTATTTTTAGACCTGAGAACCTGCCAAATTCATCATTCAGATCATTACCAAAGGCAGTGGAACTCTTGTACTGCCCATAAAAAGGATTAAATCATTGACATATAATGCCAAACCGGTCAGCATGGGAACCCACTTTAACCCTTTGATACCCTGCAGTCTGACAGATCCTGATAGCTAGTGGGTAAATGATAACGGCAAACAAAAGGGGACACAGAGGGAACCTCTGTTTGGTTCTACTCCCCAAGGAATGCAACAAGGACATAAATCCATTAATCAGGACCTTGGCTTTCGGAGATCGATACTATACTGCAATTTATCTGCTGAAGTCTTGTCCAAAGTCAAATTGTCAAAGGACCTTCTCAAAGTAGGCCCACTCGACTAAATCAAGTGCCTTAGCAGACTCCAGAGGTGCTATGACCCAATCTTACTGTAATTTCCAACCCATCTGTTCAATTACCTGCGCTCTCCTTATATAATCGGATGTAGACCGACCCAGAATAAATCTTCACTGGTCTAGGTGAATAATTTTGTGAATTACTTTGAGTCCAATCTCTAGAATTTTGGTCATTATTTTGTAACTTAAAATTTAAAAAGGATATGGGTTTATATGGTGCACAATCTTCAGGAGGTTTATGTCATGTGTGCATTGCCACGAAGATCGTCGCGGTTGCACATTTTGACTTCTCACAGCTGAGCTGCTGTTTCTTTGTGTTTGGCAGCTAGGGAGTTAATTCTGTCTGTGCTCGGTGCTGGGACTGGGTGCAGTTTCTCCCGGCTGCAATTGATTATTTGTTGATTGGTTTCCTTTAAATTTCTGGTTGTCTGCTTGGGGAGTTGCCAGTGAAACCTTCATGCAGACCACAGATAGGAATGAATCTGTATAGACTTTAGTTGTGAGCTCCTTAGTTGTTCTAAGCTCAACTTGGTTAGAGTTTATTTCCCAGACCATTTATGTTCCTTTGGTGTCTGAGTGTGTATGCAAGCGAGTGTTATCCTGTCTGTCTTATATGTCTAATCTGTGTATTTAGCTGAGATCAGCCCATATCCCTTTGGTGGTAGTCAGGATCCTTCTTAGGACTGATTACAGGGTTCAGGGTCTGATAGGAGACAGGGTTAGGTTGGAGACTTGGACCTCTGAACCATTATCAGTACCTCCAAGGTGAGGGATTAGTTAGGACCCCAGTTTAGGGTCAGGTTAGATCCCGGTCCACCTCTTTCCTGTTTCAGCTCATCAAGTCCTCAAGATTAACCCTGAGTTCAGCAGATATCGTGTCAGGTAAATCTATTCTATACTTACATGCTGATGTTGCTATACTAGTTGTTGTATAGAGTGTTGTTCCTGTATTAATAGTTTACTGACATTGTATACATATCATTAGACAGCGTGACATTTTCACTGGCCATAAAAATTATCTCCAGTTACCATGGATCCAGTAGCCCAGCTGGCTCTGCAGTTGCAGGGATTATCCATGGAGCTGACGGACATTAAGTCCAAAGTTTTGTCTCCCCTGGAGCAAACCAGAGTTGAACCTAAAGTAGCTCTCCCGGACAGGTTCACTGGTGGGCGAGACAAATTTTTCACCTTCCGGGAGGCATGTAAATTGTATTTTCGGCTTCGGCCTCGATCTTCAGGGAGTGAGGAGCAGAGAGTGGGAATTGTTATCTCACTTCTGCAAGGGGACCCTCAATCCTGGGCATTTTCCCTTCCTCCGGGATCCCCGGCTCTACTGTCTGTAGATCAATTTTTTACTGCCCTGGGATTGGTATATGATGACCCAGATCGGGTCTCTCTTGCTGAGACAAAATTACGTAAGATACAGCAGGGAGATCGTCCGGCAGAGGAATTTGCTTCTGAGTTTCGTAGATGGGCCACAGATACTCAGTGGAATGACCCAGCTCTTAGGAGCCAGTTTTGTCATGGGCTTTCTGATAAATTAAAAGACGTTTTGGCTCAGTATGAGTCTCCTCCTTCTCTGGAGGCTGCTATGGCCTTAGCTATCCGTACTGATAGACGGCTTCGGGAGAGGGGTGAGGTAACCCCACTCCCTGTTGTTTCTCCACCTACCACTAAAGTCCCTTATGTTGAGGTTCCCCTTGTCTGTTCGGATGAGCCTATGCAGTTGGGAGGGACATCATTTCGTAGGAGGGGATTGGCGGTACGCCGCAGGACTAGAAGATGTTTTTTCTGCGGGAAAGAGGGACATTTTGTTGGAGAATGTCCATCCCGTGCCTTGTTGAGCCAAAAGTCGCCGGAAAACTGTTAATCCCAGGTTGTGTGGTGGACGACAACCTGGGAGTATGTATTTCATCCGCCAGTTCTTCTCAGTTCCTTGTACCAGTGGAGGTGGTAGTTGGTACGAGAGTGGAGAGATTGTCTGTTCTTCTTGATAGTGGTTCCGGGCTAATCTGGTTGACGCTCAGTTTGCTCAGGCTCAAGGTATGCATCTGAGTGTATTGGTCAAACCGATCCCTATATTCTCCATTGACGCCAGGCCTCTCGGCCAAGGTAGCTTTGTTCATGAGGTTCATAACATTGACCTTCGGGTAGGGGCAATACATAGGGAACAATTATCTTGTTATGTGTTGGAGGGTCTACCTACTCCCATTGTGTTGGGACTTCCTTGGTTGGTTAAACATAACCCTGTGATTAATTGGCAGTCCAGAGAAATAAGCCAATGGGGTGAGTTTTGCAAAAGCAACTGCATGAACACAGTCATCAGTGCGGTCGTGCCTAGTACATTGCCTCCTTTTTTGGAGGATTTTGGGGATGTTTTCTCTGAGGAGGGGTGTCAGGAGTTGCCTCCTCATCGCGTGTATGACTGCTCTATTAATCTCCTTCCTGATGCTAAGTTGCCTAAAGCTAGGTTGTATAATCTTTCTGGTCCTGAGAGGCAGGCTATGAAAGATTATATTTCTGAAAGTCTGGCCAAAGGGCATATTAGACCTTCATCTTCCCCAGTAGCCGCGGGGTTCTTCTTTGTTAAGAAGAAAGATGGAGGCCTACGCCCTTGCTTGGATTTCCGCGAACTTAATCGGATTACTGTTCGAGATCCGTATCCACTCCCTCTTATTCCTGATCTCTTCAATCAAATTGTTGGCGCCAAATGGTTTTCTAAATTGGATCTCAGGGGGGCGTATAATCTGATTAGGATAAAAGAGGGGGATGAGTGGAAAACGGCGTTTAACACGCCGGAGGGACATTATGAGAACCTAGTCATGCCTTTTGGTCTGACTACTGCACCAGCAGTATTCCAACATTTTGTTAATGACATTTTTCGTCACCTTGTGGGGCTGTTTGTGGTTGTATATTTGGACGACATTTTAATTTACTCGCCAGATCTTGTGTCTCATCAGGAGCATGTGAGACAGGTGTTGCAGATCTTGCGAGACAATAAACTATACGCCAAACTGGAGAAGTGTGTATTTGCCGTACAGGAACTTCAGTTTTTGGGTTTTTTGGTGTCAGCCTCCGGTTTCCGTATGGACCCTGAAAAGGTGAGAGCAGTGCTTGAATGGGATCAGCCAGGGGATCTTAAGGCTCTGCAGCGTTTTTTGGGGTTTGCTAACTACTACCGGAAATTTATTTGTAATTTCTCATCTGTCGTCAAACCTCTCACTGACATGACAAGAAAAGGGACGGATTTTTCTAAATGGTCGGACAAAGCTTGCCAAGCCTTTTCCTCTTTGAAGAAATGTTTTGCTTCGGCACCCGTTCTCATCCAACCAGATGCATCTCAGCCGTTCATTGTGGAGGTGGATGCGTCTGACGTAGGGGTGGGTGCTATATTGTCCCAGGGTCCGTCCCCTGGTAAATGGCATCCGTGCGCTTTCTTTTCTAAGAAATTGTCGTCCGCCGAAAGGAATTATGATATCGGCAATAGGGAACTTTTGGCCATTAAGTTAGCTTTTGAAGAATGGCGTCACTTTTTGGAGGGGGCAGTCCACCCGGTTACCGTTATTACTGATCACAAGAACCTGTTGTATTTGGAATCCGCTAAGCGTCTGAATTCCAGACAAGCTCGATGGTCGTTGTTTTTTACCAGGTTTAATTTTGTCGTCACTTATCGCCCGGGGTCTAAGAATGTAAAGGCTGATGCCTTGTCTCGCAGTTTCCCAGGGGCCGGGAAAACGGATGACCCGAGTCCTATCCTTCAGGAGGGGGTGGTAGTGTCGGCTGTATTTTCTGAGCTTGAGGAGGAGGTGTTAGAGGCTCAGGGGGACGCCCCTGCAGGACCTCCAGGGAGACTGTTTGTCCCAAATCTGTTGAGACAAAAGGTTATTGAGGCACATCATAATTCTGCTCTAGCAGGACATCCAGGGAGTAAGGCTACTTTAGATCTCCTTTCTCGCCGGTTTTGGTGGCCTAATGCTAATAAAGATGTTATAACTTTTGTCGCGTCATGTGGGGTGTGTGCTCGCTCTAAAACCCCTCATACCCGTCCGTCTGGGACCCTTTTACCCTTGAAACTTCCGGAGCGTCCATGGACTCATTTATCTATGGACTTCATTACGGACCTTCCTCCGTCGTCAGGGAATACTGTCATACTGGTGGTTGTTGACAGGTTCAGTAAGATGGCACATTTCGTTGCTCTTCCTGCACTCCCTAATGCTAAAACTCTGGCGCAGGTGTTCATTAGGGAGATCGTTAGACTTCATGGGTTGCCTTCTGATGTGGTGTCAGATAGGGGGTCTCAGTTTGTGTCCAAATTTTGGAGGGCATTTTGTTTACGTCGGGGATGCAATTGTCATTTTCCTCGGCTTTTCATCCGCAGACCAATGGTCAGACAGAGCGTCTGAATCAGAGCTTAGAGACATATCTCCGGTGTTTTGTCTCAGAGAACCAAGAGGACTGGTCTTCTTTCTTGCCTCTGGCAGAGTTCGCTCTTAACAACAGGCGGAGCGAGTCCACTGGTAAGTCCCCGTTTTTTGGGGCATATGGTTTCCATCCCCAGTTTTGTACTTTCAATGGGGGGGGCCCTTCTGGGGTTCCTGAGGAGGAGCGTTTCTCGTCGTCACTTGCTTCTGTGTGGAGAGGTGTATTGAATAATCTGAGTGCGATGGGGAACCGTTACAAACGTATGGCTGATAGGAGGAGAGTTTCTGGTCCAGATCTGAATGTGAACGATCTGGTATGGTTGTCTACCAGGAATATAAAACTTAAAGTGCCCTCCTGGAAACTGGGTCCCAGATTCATCGGGCCGTACAGGATCAGTTCCATAATTAATCCTGTGGCATTTCGTCTGGACCTCCCTCCTACATTTAAAATTCATAATGTGTTCCACAAGTCATTACTTAAAAGGTATGTGGCACCAGTCATACCGTCACCTCTACCTCCTCCTCCTGTGTTGGTCAATGGTAACTTGGAATTTCAAGTATCAAAGATCATTGACTCACGTCTGAATCGCCGGTTCCTTCAGTACTTGGTGCATTGGAAGGGGTATGGTCCAGAGGAGAGGACGTGGGTCCCTGCGTCTGATGTTAATGCAGATCGTTTGGTTCGGACCTTCCACAGAACTCACCCGGGCAGGCCTGGCCCTGAGGGTCCGGAGGCCCCTCGTAGAAGGGGGGGTACTGTCATGTGTGCATTGCCACGAAGATCGTCGCGGTTGCACATTTTGACTTCTCACAGCTGAGCTGCTGTTTCTTTGTGTTTGGCAGCTAGGGAGTTAATTCTGTCTGTGCTCGGTGCTGGGACTGGGTGCAGTTTCTCCCGGCTGCAATTGATTATTTGTTGATTGGTTTCCTTTAAATTTCTGGTTGTCTGCTTGGGGAGTTGCCAGTGAAACCTTCATGCAGACCACAGATAGGAATGAATCTGTATAGACTTTAGTTGTGAGCTCCTTAGTTGTTCTAAGCTCAACTTGGTTAGAGTTTATTTCCCAGACCATTTATGTTCCTTTGGTGTTTGAGTGTGTATGCAAGCGAGTGTTATCCTGTCTGTCTTATATGTCTAATCTGTGTATTTAGCTGAGATCAGCCCATATCCCTTTGGTGGTAGTCAGGATCCTTCTTAGGACTGATTACAGGGTTCAGGGTCTGATAGGAGACAGGGTTAGGTTGGAGACTTGGACCTCTGAACCATTATCAGTACCTCCAAGGTGAGGGATTAGTTAGGACCCCAGTTTAGGGTCAGGTTAGATCCCGGTCCACCTCTTTCCTGTTTCAGCTCATCAAGTCCTCAAGATTAACCCTGAGTTCAGCAGATATCGTGTCAGGTAAATCTATTCTATACTTACATGCTGATGTTGCTATACTAGTTGTTGTATAGAGTGTTGTTCCTGTATTAATAGTTTACTGACATTGTATACATATCATTAGACAGCGTGACATTTTATCTGGTTTTAATATTACCACGATATTGGCATCCTTAACAATTCAGGTAGAAATCCTTACTCCAATGAAGAATTATATATTTAAAAAATGAGGGGCCATATCGTCTAAATATCTTACATAGATTGCCAGAGCGAGTCCATTTGGACCCGGTGACTTTCCTGTCGTCATACCTCTGGCCTCTTCCAAGTGGATTCTCTAGGACAGCAGCACTCTTTCCAAGGATCAGAGGAAAGGCGGTATTACAGTTAACTATATGGACTAGCAGATGTCCAATCTGAATGCCAGGCTATGTTTATTTGGGTCAGAGGTATCAGCCACAAAAGCAGCCTCTATTGACCTACATCTTGAGGATAACTCCTCCTCCTCCCAAGGGGAGGATTTTTAATATAGGATATGGTAGATCTCAAAAATTTTTTTTGAAGGCCTCCCAGGACGCTGTCACATCTCCCTTACTGTGTGCGCCTCACATAACACTTTAATTTGGTCAGTTATTCTATAATTTTTCACAATTAGGGACAACCAGAAGGAATGCATCCTATCTCACATTACAGGTGGGGGATGTCACGACTCTGTTGTTGGGTGTCCCTGGACCAGGGGATCCTTCCCTGTCCCTAATGCTAGGGGAGCCCTAGCTGGCCCTGTTCCCCAGATTACTTCTGATGGTGAAGGCACTGGGGCCACGTACCTTGCCTTAGCTCCAGAATCTGCCCTCAGTCTGTACCCTTCCCCACCCAGGGAAGAGGGGAGTAGTAGTGGATCATAATACACCAACCAGACTAACAAGGTAATACGAACAGGGATTAAGGAAACTACCAATCATACAAATATACTCAGAAAAACTACGAAGGTATACAGCGGGAAATGGAGGTTGGGGTAAAACCAAAGTAGGAGAAGGGGCAAGGCAAAGCAAGGCGAAATTCTACAGGATTGATGATGTTCACAATCTTTTAAGGACCGATGAACCTTGGACCCAGTTTCCAAGAGGGAACCTTCAACCTAATGTTCCTTGAGGACAACCACACCAAGTCACCAACACACAGGTTTGGACCCACCAAACGTCTCCGATCAGTCACACTCTTCCTCAAATTACCAAGAACCCCTTACCACACAGACGTAATTGATGATGAAAACTGTTCTTATTCAGGTATTACAGAAGCACGATTCCTATTAAATGAGCTGAACTGAGGATGAAAACCATATGCCCTGAAAAACTGGGACTTATCAGTATACTCATGACAATTATTTATCAAAAATTCAGATACAGGTAAGTAGTTAACCCAATCCTCCTAATTCTCAGACACAAAACACATAAGATAAGTCTAAAGTTTCTGGTTAACCCGTTCAGTTTGCCTATTAAACTGCGGGTGAAATTCTTAAAAGAATGACAGATAGATCCCCAAATAATTGCAAAACACCTTCCAAAATTTGGAAATAACTGCACCCCCTGATCAGAAACAATATCAGTAGGGATCCCATGTAATTTTACAATCTCTCTGATGAAAATTTGACCAAGGTTTTGGCGTGGGTAAAGCGGTTAGCACGATGAAATGTGACATTTTACTGAATCTGAATCACCAGCACCAAAATTACAGTTTTACCTGCTGACACGGATAGATCAGTGATAAATACGACTGATAAATGAGTCCAAAGCCTATTGGGAATCATCAATGGTTGGAGAGACCCAGATGGCGAGTATGAGAGGTTTTAGAACACGCACAAACACTGCAGGTGGCTGCATATTCCCGGACATCCTGATGTACCCCTGAGCACCAAAAATGCTAAGTAACAACATCTGTGGTGGCTTTATTACTGGGATGTCTAGCCAAGACTAAATCATGATGACTAAGAACTCTCAGACGGAGATTCACAGGTACAAACAGTTTACCTAACGGACAGGCAGCAGGGGCGTCCCCATGAGCTTCATCAATTCTTTCTCAAGATCGGAGCATATAGACACAATAACCACCCCTTTTTGTAGTATATAAAGCGGTTCACATTTATTTCCACCCTCAAGAAAACGAGATAAGGTATCCACCTTAATGTTCTTGTTCCCCTGCTTATATGTGCAGTTGTGCTCAAAAGTTTACATACCCTGGCAGAATTTTTGGTTTCTTGGCCTTTTTTCATAGAATATGAATGATAACACCAAAACTTTTTCTCCACTTGTGGTTAGTGGTTGGGTGAAGCCATTTATTGTCAAACTACTGTGTTTTCTCTTTTTAAATCATAATGACAACCCAAAATATCCAAATGACCATGATCAAAAGTTCACATACCCCATTTACTAATACTGAGTATTGCCCCCTCTAACATCAATGACAACTTGAAGTCTTTTGTGGTAGTTGTGGATGAGGTTCAGAGTAGTTTGACAATAAATGGCTTCACCCAACAACTAACCATGATTGGAGAAAAAGGTTTGGTGTTATCATTCATATTCTCTGAAAAAAGGCTAAGAAAGCAAAAATTCTTCTGGGGTATATAAACTTTTGAGAACAATTGTAACAAAAAAGTTAAACCTGGTGAAAAGCAATGCCCATCTTGCTTGTCTAGGCGTTAGACATTTCGCAAACTCTAGATATACAAGATTCTTATGATCCGTAGCCGGATGAACTGCCCCCTCCAGAAAATGACACCACTCTTCAAAGGCCCACTTGATTGCCAAGAGTTCTCTGTTACCAATGTCATAATTTCTCTCCGAAGATGTTTTTTTTAGAAAAGTATGCACATGGACGCTATTTACCAGGAGATGAACCCGGTGACCTCACAGCCCCTACCCCCACTTCAGACGCGTCAACTTCTACATAAATGGCTGAGTTACATCAGGCTGTATGAGAATTGGCACATATACAAAACACTCCTTCAAGGTATCAAATGCCTCTGTGGCCTGACTGGGCCATTTGGAAATGTCTGTCCCTTTCCTGGTCCTATCCATCAGAAGTTTAGCCACTGCCGAAAAGTTTTTGATTAACTTACGG
This sequence comes from Oophaga sylvatica, assembly GCA_033576555.1. Taxonomy (NCBI): domain Eukaryota; kingdom Metazoa; phylum Chordata; class Amphibia; order Anura; family Dendrobatidae; genus Oophaga; species Oophaga sylvatica. The sequence goes on from JARQOD010000005.1 coordinate 305,863,083, forward strand.
TAGTAGCGGAACCCAAAAATCTTTGTAAAGCCTTCAAATCCTCAGGACAATCCCAATCCAGTCACGCCCGGACTTAAGACGGATTCATGCGAAAACTGGTGGACGATAAAACATATCCTAGAAAAGGGATCTCAACCGAGAACATACATTTCTCATGTTTGACAAATAATTTATTGTCTCCTAGTATATGTAAGACCTGTCTGACAGGTACCTAATGTGACTCAAGGTCAGACGAATAAATTAATATGTCATCAAGATAGATTACAACAAATCTACCTACCAGATGACTAAAGATGTAATTTCCAAAGTGCTGAAAGAAGCCAGAGCATTAGTCAACCCAAATGGCATCACTAGGTTCTCATAGTGTCCCTCAGGCGTATTGAAAGCTATTTTCCACTCATCCCCCTCTTTAATATGAATGAGATTATACGCCCCCTGAGATCCAGTTTAGAAAACTGACAGAACTGGCTACTGAGCAAAGGGTCATTCCAGTTTGTGTCAGTGGACCACTTCCGAAACTCCGAGCAATATACTCCTCCGCTGGCCGGTCTCACTACTGAAGCTGACACAGTGTAGACTCAGCCAGGGAGACGCGGTCTGGGTCATCGTATATATGACCCAGCGCCTGAAAAAATTCCTCCACCCTCTGGAGCGACTGGGAGTCTCACGGGAGAGAAAATGCCCATGCTTTGGGGTCACCCTGAAGGAGAGAGATTATTCCCACCCATTGCTTCTCGGTTCCTGAGGAACAAGGACATAATCTGAACTATAGCTTACAGGCCTCCCTGAAAACAACAAACTTGTCACGCCCCCAGAAAGCCTGTCGGGCAAAGAGATCTTGGGCTCCACTAAGATTTGCTTGGAAGTCATGATCCCTAAACCTGATTTGTTAGGGTGCTGCAAAATGACAGTACGTAGACCTGCCACCTCCAGGCTGAGTTGCTGCAGTTGCCCTGTCAGAGCAGTGATAGGATCCATAATGGATCAAAAAACGGTTTTGATTAGATCTAATGTCATGACTCTGCTGTCAGGTGTCCCAGGACCAGGGGATCCCGAACACTAGGGGCGCCCTAGCTCGCCCTGTTCCCTGGATTACTTCTGATGGTGAAGAAGACAGGGCCAAGTACATTGCCTTAGCTCCTGAATCTGCCCTCAGTCTGTACCCTTCCCCCACCCAGGGATGAGGGGAGTAGTAGTGGACCGTAATACACCAACCAGACTAACAGGGTAATATGAACAGGGATAAAGGAAAATACCAATCATACAAATATACACACACAAACAACAGAGGTGTACACCGGGGAATGGAGAATGGGGTAAAACCAAAGTAGGAGAAGGGAAATTAGCACGCACCAAAAACCTGGCAACAGTCACAGGTAAATTCGTCAAACGCTTTCTCAAATAACAACCAACCATGAGCTACCCTCTGACAATGAGTGCTTGCCAGGGCCCAAATTATATAGGGGATGGGATTGGCTAACAGTGAACAGCTAAGCCTCAATGCAGGTAAGCTTCCAGGAGCTCTCAACTGAGCAGATTAACCCCTGCACTGCTAAAAGAAACCTGCACCATTTAATATGAAGGTGAAGTGCTTCTAAACATTGCAGGAGGAGGAGAAATCGGATACTGCAGCCTTCTGGCTCCTCTCTGTCGTGGTAAACCCGTGACAGGAGATAGGTCAGCTCCTGTAATATTGGGGAGTCATCTGAAATGCTCCTAGGTAGATATTCCATGTGTGACCCCAACTGAAGTGTCTCCACACTTCCGAACACTCATTACTTTATTTTAGATACTGTATCTGTAAAACAAAAAAAGGTTCTTTACCAAGCTGGAGTATTGGAGAATCGTTAGGTGATCAGATATGGACAGATGAATTAGGCTAAACCTGAATTAATATTGAAAGAACATTTTTATTATGAGCAAGGAGGACAAAGTTCAAACTCTCAGGAATTTGCCATAGTAGACTGCTAAGATTAATAACACTGTTATATTTATGATGTGCCTATGAATTGTCCCTTTTTGACCTTCCTTTCTTTCAAATGTAAAAAATTTGGGGCAAGAATAAAAAGATTTGTTATTTAGAATCTAGTTATGTTTTCAAACTGCTTTTTTTTTTTTTAGGAAGGCCTCCCATCATTTCTTTTGTATATTAGGACCTATACTTAGTTAACAGAATATACTCAAATGCAAGAGGCAGATCCACCTGGTGTGCATCTTGAAAACTAGATACCAGACGACCTACGTTCTTCTTAAAACTAGAATCTATTTAAAGAGTACCTTTAATCCTGATCAGGGATGATAAACAGAACAAAAAGGCGCTGTTCTACTGATTTAATAGCTACCTTAATTGTAGAATTTCGCAGCCTGGTTATTCTTTAATTATCATTAGAAGTTCGGGTGCAATAAACTGATTGTGCATTGGGGCGGTACTGTGGGTAGGGTCTTCGGCTCTGCCGTGGCTCCCCAGCTGCCTATGGTGTTCGTATCTTCATGCTGTCTAAAATTTTGTGCCGTGCCTTACTAGTTGCGGGCGACGCTTGCTCAGGTTGATCTGGTGTCTGGATTCAGTAAAATGGAACCGGTATTGGCGCATGTACAGATTGAGATCTAGATCTATTGCTTCTTTGGATGCTATGGAGCATTGTTCAACGTAAAATCATGGTTTTCTTAAAAGATGCAGACTTTTTTTCTGGGCAACTGCATGGAAAAAGTGTATTCTAAAAACTGACCTTTGTTTTCGGAGTTGATTTTAAGCCCACAAGGTCCAACCAGCTCATCTTTAATAATAGCAGGCCATATCACTAACCCAGCTTTGCCTTGCTGGCATCTGAGTCGAGGTAGAGGTTTGTGCCCGTTACTGATTATTGATCCAGCCACAGTCCCATCCATCTGATCTGTTAAGATTCACTTTAATCTCATCAGTCCATAAAACCTAAGCTGTTTTCAGATATTTCTGCCCACTATTGACATTTCAGGTTATGTGTCTTTGTTCATTGGTGATTGGGTTTCAGCTTCCCTTACCTTGGCCAAGTCTCTGAGCACTGAACACCTTGTTCTTCTGGAAACTCCAGGGAGGTTATGGAATATTGTCTTTCAGAAAAACAAGATGCCTAATAATTCTGTACACCTTAAGGGTGATGATATCCTTAGGCCACACCCTCCCTCATTACACAAACACACATCACCTGATATGCTTCAAATCACTGAGCAAGTAGCATCAGGTTTGTCTGTTTGTGTTTTACTGAAGAATCAGTAGCATGTTTTCTGGCAGCTGTCAATATTTTTAAACAGACCTGTGAATTTTTTGGCCAAAAGCAGTGAGGTTCACTAAAAATAGTGAAAGAAAACTTTTGTTTTGGTGGGTGAAACAAGAGGATGAAAAAGACCTGGCTTATTTGAAGCTGTGACAGCGAACTTATAAATAGCATTTTTGTTAAAAAGATTGTTCAACCCTAATTCCAAAAAAGGTGGGATAGTGTGTAAAATGTAAACAAATCAAAAATGCACTGATTTGGCATTCTTTTATAGCCATATTTTATTCACAACAGACCATAGAACACATATCAGAAGTTCAATGTCAAAAAAGTTGGGACAGGACCATGTTTACTACTGTGGACCACATCCCCTTTTCTTTTTACAATAGTCTGTAAACATCTGGGAAGTGAGGAGACCAATTGCTGGATAGGATTGTTGTCTTATTCTTGTATGATGTAGGATTCTTGCTGATTAACAGTACTGGGTTTCCATTGCTGGATTTTTTGTTTAATAATGAAACAAACGTTTTCTATTGGTGAAAGTTATCGACTGCAGAGTGTCGCTTCATCACCCGAACTCTTCTGCAAAGCCATGCTGTTGTGATGAATGCAGTATATGATTTAGCATTTTCTTGCTGAAAAATGCAAGGCCTTCCCTGAAATAGTCAGTGTTTGGATGGGAGCATATGTATGTATGCCTTTCAAAATGTGTAAGCTACCCATGCCATTGTCACTAATACAACCCCATACCATCAGAGAAGCAGGCTTTTGAACCGTTTGCCAATAACAAGGTGTCTGTGGTTTGCATAAATTATTTCAAATTTTGATTAATTTGACTACAGAACAGTTTTTCATTTTGCCTCAGTCCATTTTAAACCAACTTTGGCCCAGAGAAGACGACATAATTTCTGGATTGTTTTGATGTAGGGATTCTTCTTTGCATGATAGAAATTTATTAGTGATAATTGACTTTGTCATATGTAGACTTACATCTTCTTGACAGTTTTTCTTTCTCCTACACCAAGCTGGAAAAGTCATAGAATTATGTAAATCACAGGATTGATAGAAATGTTAATGATATGACTAAAAATTGTAAACAACATTTTCTAAGCATCTTGATTTATTCAGTGTCAAGTATTAGCACCACGGACAGAGATGCACACACTTTTATTTTCTGAGAAATGTTCTGTCATGTTAAATGCACTTAGGCATGTGAATAATCCTCTGCATTTATTTACCTTTGCAATTGCTGATCAATGATGTCTCTATTTGTGCTCGATGGGAGAAAATTGCGGAGACACTGCAGACTATTATAGCACATTTAAGTCATACAGGCTTCTTGCAGTAGTACAAGCAAGATGAACTCTGGCGTTGTGTTGAAAAAATGGCTAAGACTGTGTGCACACAGTGCGTTTTTGATGCTGTTTTGCTGCATTTTTCACGTGCATTTAATTAAACACAACTGGACTCCAATGAAGGAGTAGATCCATCTCAAGAAGGATCACAAGGAAATGGACAGCATGTGACTTAAATATTCGTGTCTGAGCAAAGGGTCTGAATACTTATGACCATGTGATATTTCAGTTTTTCTTTAATAAATTTGCAAAAATTTCTACATTTCTTTTTTTTAAGTCAAGAAGAGGTGCAGAGTGTACATTAATTAGAAAAAAATGAACTTTTTTGAATTTACCAAATGGCTGCAATGAAACAGAGTGAAAAATTTAAAGAGATCTGAATACTTTCCGTACCCACTGTACATCTGTCGTTACTAACCCCATGTCGCCACAGTGGGGTTAGTAATGGGGGCATCTTATAGATGCCTCTCCATTACTAACCTGTGGGTTTGATGTCATTTGACAATACAAAGGTGACATCAACCCCACAAATATGAATCTCACTTGGCACCGCTACAGGGCAAGTGGAAAGAGCGCGGCTAAGTGCCATATTTGGCGCCTCTTATAAATGTGCCTTTTTTGTGGTGGCTGAGAGCTGATTTTTTTAGGCTAGGACGGGGCCAATATCCATAGCCCCTTCCTAGGCTATTAATAGCCCGCCGCTGTCTGCCTAGCCTTTGCCGGTTACATTTTATAGGGGGACCCAATGTCAATTTTTTTGGGGGGTCCCTCTGTAAACTAGCCAGTAAAGGCTAAGCAAACAGCTGTGAGCTGATATTAATAGCCTGGCAACCTTTATGGCTATTGGTTTCTTCCCAGAATATTAACATCAGCCCTCAGCCGTTGGCTTTTCCTTCTGCTGGTTATTAAAATTACGTAGGTTCCCATACAATTTTTTTTCCTTTTGTTTCTTTAAAAATAACAGTTGCTGTTTGGTTACAGCCTATGTAGGTTCGTTCTGTTAACGCTTCTACATAGTCTGGGGACAATGTGTGTTTTATGTGTGTTTGTGTTTTCTTATCGGCTTAGTTATGAGGGTGTCAGGCTGACACCTTTTCATTACTATTCCTAGGGCTAGGTGTCAATGATAGCTGCTGACAACAAGCCCTAATTCCATTACCATGATGCTACTGTATCAGCATGAAAAAGGTGGTGTTGAACCAGGAAATTACAGCACAAAATTTTTTTTTAAATATCTTTAGCTCAAAAAAAGCCTTCATTGCTGTACAAAAACGCATGGAAAAATTGCACGCAAAGCGCACAAAAAAGACCCGTTTTTGCCACAGTGTTTTTCCTGCCTAGAAATGCAGAAACCTTGCAGAAAGTTCTGCAAGCAATTACTCAACATGCACACATAGTCTAATGGGTCTCTTTAAAGAAATGGCAGCCAGATCACTGATTCCATGGCCAAATCAATTTAATACCGAGCTTTTACTGTACCTGGAATAAAGCGGAAGGGCTCTGGCTACTGTATATTGTGCCATCCCACATCATAATCCTGAGAGAAGCAATTATGTGACATTCGATTATAAAGACCTATGCATGGCATTTCTTATATGGTTCCACCAGATTCGAGGAGCATAGCGAAGTGATCCAGTCTGTGCTGCAAGTGAAATTGGGCTTGCTGCTCTCTCTTAATGAAAGCAGTGTAGGAAAGAGCCCCGCGCGATGCTTGGCTGTGAAGTGTGGTGAAGCTCCGCCCACAGCCCAGCCACTCAGTGAGACTGACTCCCGCCTCGGTGATTCTGAGTCAGCTTTTTGTGGAATTTGATGTGACATAACCAGACATCAGAGGCAGCTACAGTAGGGGTCACATGATGGGGATGAGCGTACTGCACCGCTCACATGCACATTTGGAAACGCAAGGTATTTGAAGAAAGTCTTAGTTCCAAAGTTTAAATCTATCTGCTCACAACACATAATAGTGGACAACTTCTTTAATCTCCAAAACATACTTTTCTGTGTCCATAACAACGACAGCACCACTTTTGTCAGCGGTCTTAATGGTGATGTTGTCATCATGGACCAAAGATAATAAAGCCTTATATTCCTCTCTACTCAAATTAGTGTCTGAAGTCAGTTTTATATTCTTTTTTAACCCCTTAACGACCGCAGATACGCCTTTTAACGGCGGTAGTTAAGGGTACTTAAACCACAGCGCCGTTATAATGGCGCTGTGGAAAAAGTGTATAGCGCCCCCCAGAGTCAATTTTCTCCCGCCATGATCTGCCGGGGGGTGGGGGCGATTTTCTCCGGGGTCTCGGCTGCCAGGAGTAGCCGAGACCCCAGAGTACATGATTCGGGTCGGTTTTTACCGACCTCGGGGTTGCGATCGCTGTTATTAACAGTATAACGGCTACCGAAAAAAAAAAAATCCGATGTGCCATCTAATTTTTCTCTTCTCTGATGTGATCGCACATCAGAGGAGAGAGAAATAGGGTCCCCGATTCCCCCCCCCGTACCTCCGGGGGGTCCTCGGGCCCTCCTGCATCCTTTGGTTGGCCCCACCATCTTCTTCCGGCCAGAAAATGGCGGCCGGCACTCGGCAACAATAGGAAGATTTTTCCTATTGGTTCATTTTGGTCACTGTGGTAAACGCTATCACAGTGATCAAAATAAAAAAAATAGTAGATAAACCCCCCTTTATCACCCCCTTAGTTAGGGAAAAATAATAAAATAAAGAAAATATATTTATTTCCATTGTTCCATTAGGGTTAGGCTAAAGTGAGTTGGGCTAAAGTTTTAGGGTTAGGGTTAGAGTTGGGCTAAAGTTTTAGGGTTAGGCTAAAGTGAGTTGGGCTAAAGGGTTAAGGTTAGAGTTAGGCTAAAGTGAGTTGGGCTAAAGGTTTAGGGTTAGGGTTAGGCTAAAGTGAGTTGGGCTAAAGTGTTAGGGTTAGGGTTAGCGTTCGGCTAAAGTCAGTTGGGCTTAAGTTTTAGGGTTAGGCTAAAGTGAGTTGGGCTAAAGTTTTACGGTTGGGTTTAGGCTAAAGTGAGTTGGGCTAAAGTTTTAGGGTTAGGCTTAAGTGAGTTGGGCTAAAGTTTTAGGGTTAGGCTGAAGTGAGTTGGGCTAAAGTTTTAGGGTTAGGGTTTGGGTTAAGGTTGGGATTATGATTGGGATTAGCGTTGGGGTTAGGGTTATGGTTAGGGTTGGGATTAGTGTTAGGGTTGTGGTTAGGATTAGGGTTAGGGGTGTGTTGGGGTTAGGGTTGGGATTAGGGTTAGGGGTGTGTTGGGGTTAGGGTTGCAGTTAGAATTAGGGGGTTTCCACTGTTTAGTTACATCAGGGGGTCTCCAAATGCGATATGGCACCCACCATTGATTCCAGCCAATTTTGCATTCAAAAAGTCAAACGTTGCTCCCTCGCTTCTGAGCTCTGCCATGTGCCCAAACAGTGGTTTACCCCCACTTATGGGGTATCGGTGTACTCAGGACAAATTGCACAACAACTTTGGGGGTCTAATTTTTCCTGTTAACCTTGTGAAAATAAATATTTGGAGGCGAAAAGATCATTTTTGTGGAAAAAATATGATTTTTTATTTTCACAGCTCTATGGTATAAACTTCTGTGAAGCACATGAGGGTTCAAAGTGCTCACCACACATCTAGATAAGTTCCTTAAGGGGTCTAGTTTCCAAAATGGTGTAACTTGTGGGGAGTTTCCACTGTTTAGGCACATCAGGGGCTCTCCAAACCCAACATGTCGTCCGATCTCCGTTCCAGGCAATTCTGCATTGAAAAAGTCAAACGGCGCTCCTTCCCTTCCTTGCTCTGCCTTGAGCCCAAACAGTGGTTTACCCCCACATTTGGGGTATCTGCGTATTCAGGAGAAAATGCACAACAAATTTTGTGGTTAATTTTCTCTTTTAACACTTTTTAAATAAAAAAAATTGGTTCTGAAGTAAATTTTTTGTAAAAAAAAAAAAAAAGTTACCGTATGTTAATTTTTTCCTTCCACATTGCTTCAGTTCCTGTGAAGCACGTAAAGGGTTAATCAACTTCTTGAATGTGGTTTTGAGCACTTTGAGAGGTCCAGTTTTTAGAATGGTGTCACTTTTGGCTATTTTCTGTCATTTACACCCCTCAAAGTGACTTTAAATGTGATGTGGTCCCTAAGGCTGTGTTTCCACAATCAGAAAACACAGCCCTTTGGACGGAGCGGAAAGTCCGCTCCGCCCCTAGTGAACGCGCAGTGAATCCGGATGTGGTCATTTAACACATCCGGAATCACTGCAGTGCTACATAGCCCTGTGTTATTTCCCTTGCGGCGACGGAGCGTCGCCGCAAGGGAATAGGACATGCTGCGATCTAAAAAGACGCGCAGCATGTCCGTTAACGCAGGTCTGCCGCCTGCGTGTTTTTACGCATAGTGGAGACGGGATTTCTTGAAATCCCCTCCACTATGCTGTAACATCTGGATGCTGCGTGTTTGACGCTGCGCCAGCGCACAGCGTCAAACACGCAGCATTTATTGAGCCAATCCTGACCGTGGATGCACACCCTAAAATAAATGGTTTTGTAAATTTTGTTGTAAAAATGAGAAATCGCTGGTCAACTTTTAACCCTTATAACTTCCTAACAAAAAAAAATTTTGTTTCCAAAATTGTGCTGATGTAAAGTAGACAAGTGGGAAATGTTATTTATTCAGTAATTTGTGTGATATATCTCTCTGATTTAATCGCATAAAAATTTAAAATTTGAAAATGGCAAAATTTTAAAAATTTTCGTCATATATCCATTTTTTTCATAAATACAAGTTATATTGAAGAAATTTTACCACTAAGGCTAATTTCACATTTGCGTCATTTTGCGCAGCGCATCGTGCACAACTAAAAACGCTTGCAAAAACGCATACAAGTGTTTTGCAAGCGCATGTTTTTTTTAACGCATCAATGTACCCATAATGACAAAAAAACGTAGCGTTTGCATGCGTTTATCTAGCGTTTTGCATGCGTTTGCGTTTTTTAGGCGCATGAGTGTCACATTTCAAAGGAGGAAAATCCTTGAAAGAAACTCCACCAATGGGACACTAGTGGGAGAGTGTCATGAGACTTCTTTAAATAGACCCTGTTCAGCCGAATTCTTCAGATTTTGCTACTGTTTCCTGTGTCACCATGGAACTGCGTTGGGAGAGTTTTCGCTTCAACTTGGATCTGGACATCGTGCTGTTTCTGGCTTTTGCTTGCCAGCAACAAAGGGGAGAGAGAGAGACAGCAAAGACGGCAGCGGCGGCATTTTTGGAGACATCCCATTATTGAAGTCCGGGAGAGCCGTGGAGTGTACCAAACCCTCTTCAGCGAGCTCCAGGCAAACCCAGCGAAATTTTATGACTATACACAGATGTCCCAAGAAAGCTTCAGGGATTTACTTGGTCGTGTTTAAGGAGCCATCCGGAGGCAGGACACACAGCTCCGTCGTGCGATTCCTCCTGAAGAACGGCTCCTCGTCACATTACGGTACGTAATATTAAACCAATGCGTTTATTGTTTTTGTTCTGTTATTTACTAAAAGCCTGCAGAATTATAGTTCTGCCATGTACAGATTTATTTTTCATGTCAGTGTTTTGCCAAAGCCTAGACAATTAAAAATTTTTCTTTCTCTGTTTTGCAGATTCCTGGCTTCTGGCGATACCCTCTCTTCACTCCACTTCCAGTACCGGCTTGGAATCTCCACCTTGTCGGGAATAGTTGCGGACACCTTCTGGGCTTTGTGGGACGTTCTCTGTCCTGAATTTATGCCCCTGCCCACCGCGGAAAAGTGGATCGAAATATCGGATCAATTCCTGACAGTCTGCAATTTCCCCAACTGTTTGGGAGCGGTGGATGGGACACACATCAGGATAACAAAAACCCCAAGAAGTGGCTCTGAGTACTATAATTATAAAAAGTACTTTTCTACGGTACTCATGGCCATTGCGGATGCAGACTGCAGGTTTATTGCGGTGGACATTGGGGCATTTGGCCGGGGCAATGACTCTCAGACCTTTAAGAACTCTGACATGGGCCGTAGGTTGTATGGCAACCATTTTAATTTCCCCCTGCCACGGCCTCTTCCCCACACCGAAGGTCCGCCACTGCCATTTGTAATGGTTGGTGATGAGGTGTTGAAACCGTACTCTAGCCGGGACTTGGACCACACAAAAAAATCTTTAATTACAGACTGACCAGGGCCAGAAGAACTGTAGAGTGTGCCTTTGGGATTCTTGTGTCCAGATGGCGCATTCTAGGCACAGCCATTAATCTGAAACTTGAAACTGTGGATGAGGTGGTGAAAGTCTGTGTGGTTCTTCACAATTTTGTGATGACTAAAGAACACCCTACCTTTGAAATTGCCAGTGTCAACCCATTGCCTGAATTCACTTAGCACCCTCTCAGGTCATCAGTTGAAGTTGGCCAAATGAGGGACCAATTTGCGGCCTACTTTATCTCTGATGTAGGACGTGTGGAATGGCAAGATCAAATGGTGTAATAAAATTGTTTTCTTGTGTTTATGTTAATAAAAAACCTGTTTTGATACCTGTACCGAGTGCACTCTGTTTTTATACACTCCAATACAATAATCACCTGCCCAGGTGTCCCAGTGAAGTCAGGATGCTGTGTTTTGTGCATCCTGACTTTAATCGAACTCCTACCAGGTGTATCTACAGAGAAAAGTTGTATGACCTTCATCATCTCTCCAGTATGTGTTGAAACAGATTGCAGCGACGGTGGAGATACTGCAGCGACGGTGGAGAGACAACAAATATTTAACACCTGGCCTGATGTATATGGATTTTGGGATGCAATAGCATCCTTCACTCTTTATGACACCTGACCATAAGAGTATAGATATTCTTTGTAGTATCTCCACTGTGGCTTCAGTATGCACGCACACTGGAGAGATAAAGTATGTACAACTTCTACAATCCCCTCGCCTGGTGTCATGCTGAAGTGAGGATGCCAAAAAAAGCATCCTGACTTCAGAATTTAACCCCTCTCTGCCATCAGACATACTATTCCGTCCATGTGACCCTGGACCTAATTCCCATGGACGGAATAGTACGTCATGCCCTTTAATGCGACATCGCGACTAAAGTCGCGGTGATCGCATTAAAATTCCGACGCCATCTTACCTCTAGGAAGATGACGTCGGCATCCCGGGCTGCGTCCTCCCCTCTCCGGCCTCCCGATCGCTGTGATTGGCTGTTCAATTCTGAACAGCCAATCGCAGCCTTTCTCACTGTTTCAGCCAATCAGATGGGCTGAAACAGTGAGATCCCAGGCTAGGATCGAGTACCGATGTACTCGATCCTAGGCCTGGGTCTAGCACTATGCAGACCCCCCTGGATTGGCGCGATCGCCGATCATATCGATCGCGCCAATCGCAGGGAACAGAAGCGGTATTACCGCGCTGTGCCCTGCCGGTTCCTGCTGGATCGGTGCTATAAAAGCACCGATCCTATGCCGGAACATAGGACAGGCCTAGCAGGGCCTGCAGGAGCTGATTGGCGCGATCGATGTTATCGTCGATCGCGCCAATCGCAAGGCACAGCCGCGGCGCAGGAGCGCTGTGCCTTGCTGCTGACATGCCGGATCGGTGCTGTAATAGCACCGATCCTGGCTGGATCGGTGCTGTAAAAGCACCGATCCGGCTGTGGAGGCTCAGGACAGGCCCTGTAGGGCCTGCAGGAGCTGATTGGCGCGATCGATGACATCGTCGATCGCGCCAATCACAGGGCACAGCAGCGGTCTGATCGCTGTGTGACCGCGCTGTGCCCTGCAGGTGACCTGGCTGCTGCCCTGGCTGTGACCTGCCTAGGATCGGAGCTCACAGCTCCGATCCTGGGCAGGTTGCCAGGGTAACCAGGAGAGCTCTGATTGGTGGGATCTTGTTATGATGGATCCCACCAATCACAGGTCACAGAAGCGAATTGACCGCTCTGTGACCTGTCTCACCTGGGTCTGACCTGTGAGTGACCGTTCTGCAGGGGTCCTCACACTTGCTGAGATTCCTGCAGAGCGGTCATACAACAGATCTCTCCTGTGCTGGGCCTTGTAGTGCTGAAGACAGAAGAAAAGAAGACAGAAGAAAGAAGAAAAGAAGATAGAAAAAAGAAGAGAGACTACAACCGTAAGTGTTGATCCCTCTCTTCCTCCCTCCCCATCCCCCTTCCCCCTCTTTTTACCCCCTCCACCCCCCCTTTGCGCCGCCTCCGTGCGCACACCCAGCCGCCGAGCGTTGATTGGTGACGCATTTCACCGATCAACACTCGTGCTCTCAGCCCCCTTTGCGCCACCTCCGTGCGCACACCCTGCAGCCGGCGAACTTTGATAAGTGACGCAGTTCACTTATCAGAGCTCGCGCCGGCTGTTTTCCCTTTTTTTTTTTTTTCACCCGCCTTTGCGCCGCCTCCGTTTCCACATCTAGCAGCAGCCGAATTTTGATAAGTGACTCAGTTCACTTATCAGATCTCATGCCGGCTGTTTTCCTGTTTTTTTTTTTCACCCCCTCCCTGCGCCACTCCCTTTGCGCCACATCTAGCAGCCGCCGAACTTTGACAAGTGACACAGTTCACTTATCAGAGCTCGCACCGGCTGTTTTCCTTTTCTTTTTTTTTTTTTCCTTTTTCTTTTTTCACCCGCCTTTGCGCCGCCTCCGTTTCCACATTTAGCAGCCGCCGAACTTTGACAAGTGACACAGTTCACTTATCAGAGCTCGCGCCGGCTGTTTTCCTTTTCTTTTTTTTTTCACCCCCTCCCTGCGCCACTCCCTTTGCGCCACATCTAGCAGCCGCCGAACTTTGACAAGTGACACAGTTCACTTATCAGAGCTCGCACCGGCTGTTTTCCTTTTCTTTTTTTTTTTTCCTTTTTCTTTTTTCACCCGCCTTTGCGCCGCCTCCGTTTCCACATTTAGCAGCCGCCGAACTTTAACAAGTGACACAGTTCACTTATCAGAGCTCGCACCGGCTGTTTTCCTTTTCTTTTTTTTTTTTTCCTTTTTCTTTTTTCACCCGCCTTTGCGCCGCCTCCGTTTCCACATTTAGCAGCCGCCGAATTCTGATAAGTGACTCAGTTCACTTATCAGATCTCGTGCCGGCTGTTTTCCTGTTTTTTTTTTTCACCCCCTCCCTGCGCCACTCCCTTTGCGCCACATCTAGCAGCCGCCGAACTTTGACAAGTGACACAGTTCACTTATCAGAGCTCGCACCGGCTGTTTTCCTTTTCTTTTTTTTTTTTCCTTTTTTTTCACCCGCCTTTGCGCCGCCTCCGTTTCCACATTTAGCAGCCTCCGAATTTTGATAAGTGACGCAGTTCACTTATCAGATCTCGTGCCGGCTGTTTTCCCTTTTTTTTTTTCACCCCCTCCTTGCGCCACATCTAGCAGCCACCGAACTTTGATAAGTGACGCAGTTCACTTATCAGAGCTAGGGCCTGCTGTTTTAGACTTTTCTTTTCACAGGCATTTTTTTCTCCCCATTTTTTTTTTCTTTTAGATTTTTCTTTTCAGCATAGTTTACACCAAGCACTATCCCCCCCCCACACATACACAGTTATCAATAAAGTACACCCAAGCACCACATTTACAAAAAAATGTCCCACCCGTCCCGTTCGTCCCAACAGCGCTATTCATTGGAGGAGGCATACGCTTTTCTTGCCTCCGACACTGATAGCGAGGGAGAGGATCCTACATTTCTTTATTTTTCAGATTCCTCTTCCTCCTCCTCTTCCTCTTCCCCCTCCTCATCTTCCTCCTCGGGTCCTGCGGAACCACCACGCAGACGCCCCAGGACAGAAGATGAGGCATCTGCCCCCATTCCAGAAGACGAAGATGAAGCCGAACCAGCGCAACCCACTGCGGATCCCGTGTGGACCTCGCCCCCCGAAAATTACGAGCCACTGATTCCTGATTTTGTGGCAGAATCAGGAATCAGGTTTGACACCACTGGCCTCACAGAAATAGACTTTTTCAAAGTCTTTTTCTCTGAGGATTTTATTAACCACATGGTGGAGCAAACAAATTTGTACGCTCGTCAATTTTTGGAGCAAAACCCCCGTTCATCATATTCTAACTGGTCTCCTGTAGACGCAGTTGAATTGATGCAGTTTTGGGGCCTGGTCCTTCACACGGGGATCTTGAAGAAGCCAGAACTTCGGCAATATTGGAGTGTTGATATTTTATATAACGCTCCAGTGTTCCGAATGGTCATGGCCCGGACGCGTTTTGAGGCCATCCAGAAATTCTTGCATTATAACGATAATGCACAGTGTCCCGCACGAGATGACCCCAACTTTGACCGTCTGTTCAAAGTTCGGCCGGTCATCGAACACTTCAACAAAAAGTTTGCTGAAGTGTACGTGCCCAAAAGGGACATTTGCGTGGATGAGTCCTTGGTTCATTTTAAGGGACGGCTCGGATTCCGTCAGTACCTGCCCAACAAGAGGGCAAGGTACGGAATCAAACTCTACAAACTGTGTGAGAGTACCTCAGGGTACACTCACCGTTTTAGAGTTTACGAAGGAAAGGACACCAGGATTGAACCCCCTGAGTGTCCTCCTGTCCTGGGAGTGAGTGGGAAAATTGTGTGGGATTTGGTTCACCCACTGCTGGATAAAGGTTATCACCTCTACACCGATAACTTTTATACCAGCATCCCACTCCACAAATCCCTCTTTGCGCGTGGTACCGCAGCCTGCGGTACCGTCCGCAAAAATCAGAAGGGCCTCCCGAAGACGCTGCTTGGGCAGATGCTCAGAAAGGGTGAGAGCAGAGCCCAATGTAGCGACCACCTTCTGGTGGTCAAGTACAAGGACAAGAGGGATGTCCTTCTCTTGACCACCATACACGGTGATGGCAGCGCCCTCAGCACTGTACGGGGTACCTCTACACAGGTCCGCAAACCGGACTGTGTACTTGGGTACAACAAATACATGGGGGGTGTTGATCTCTCTGATCAACTCCTCCAACCATACAGTGCTTTGAGAAAGGCCAAGGTGTGGTACAAGAAGCTGTCCGTGCACATCGTCCAAATGGCAATGCTCAACGCTTTCCTGCTGTCACGATGTGCACGCCATACCAATACGTCGTACCTTCAGTTCCAGGAGGTAGTGATCAAGGCCCTGATGTTTGGCGCTCAGGAAGGAGAGGGCCCCAGTACTTCCGGAACTGAAGGTGCTCGTATTGTACCAGGCCAGCATTTCCCGGGGGAGGTCCCGCAAACTGCAAAAAAAGGTAAGTCGCAAAAAAGGTGCCGAGTGTGTTACAAAAGGGGAATACGCAAGGACACCATTTATCAGTGCGACACCTGCCCCGAAAAACCTGGCCTGTGTATGAAGGATTGCTTCAAATTGTACCACACCTCCATGCACTACTAATTTACTTTACAGGAAAGATTAGTTCCAGAAGGGGGGCACATCTAGAGAAGCTTCTTGGGGGTCTAATTTCTAAAATTATGTCACTTGTGGTTTTTTTTTCCTGTTTAGGCACATCAGGGGCTCTGCAAATGGAACATGACGCCCGCAGACCATTCCATCAAAGTCTGCATTCCAAAACGTCACTACTTCCCTTCCGAGTCCCGACGTGTGCCTAAACAGTTTTTTCCCACATGTGGGGTACCAGCGTTCTCAGGACAAATTGGACAACAACTTTTGGGGTCCAATTTCTCCTGTTACCCTTGGGAAAATAAAAAATTGGGGACTAAAAAAATCACTTTTGTGGAAAAAAAAATATTTTTTTTTTCACACAGGGCATTATAAACTTTAGTGAAACACTTGGGTTTTCAAAGTACTCACCACACACCTAGATAAGTTCCTTAGGGGGTCTAGTTTCCAAAATGGGGTCACTTGTGGGGGGTTTCCACTGTTTAGGCACATCAGGGGCTCTGCTAACGGAACATGACGCCCGCAGACCATTCCATCAAAGTCTGCATTCCAAAACGTCACTACTTCCCTTCTGAGCCCTGCCGTGCGCCCAAACAGTGGTTCCCCCAACATTTGGGGTATCGGCGTACTCAGGACAAATTGGATAACAACTTTTGGGGTCCAATTTCTCCTGTTACCCTTGGGAAAATAAAAAATTGGGGACTAAAAAAATCACTTTTGTGGAAAAAAAAATATATTTTTTTTTTCACACAGGGCATTATAAACTTTAGTGAAACACTCGGGGTTCAAAGTACTCACCACACACCTAGATAAGTTCCTTAGGGGTCTAGTTTCCAAAATGGGGTCACTTGTGGGGGGTTTTCACTGTTTAGGCACATCAGGGGCTCTGCTAACGGAACATGACGCCCGCAGACCATTCCATCAAAGTCTGCATTCCAAAACGTCACTACTTCCCTTCCAAGCCCTGCCGTGCACCCAGTGGTTCCCCCCAACATATGGGGTATCAGCGTACTCAGGACAAATTGGACAACAACTTTTGTGGTCCAATTTCTCCTGTTACCCTTGGGAAAATAAAAAATTGGGGACTAAAAAAATCACTTTTGTGGGAAAAAAAAATATTTTTTTTTTCACGCCAGGGCATTATAAACTTTAGTGAAACACTTGGGGGTTCAAAGTACTCACCACACACCTAGATAAGTTCCTTAGGGGGTCTAGTTTCCAAAATGGGGTCACTTGTGGGGGGTTTCCACTGTTTAGGCACATCAGGGGCCCTCCAAACGCGACATGGCGTTCGTTCCCAATTCCAGCCAATTTTGGTTTGGAAAAGTCGAACGGCGCTCCTTCCCTTTCGAGCCCTGCCGTGCGCCCAAACAGTGGTTCCCCCCCACATATGGGGTATCAGCGTACTCAGGACAAGTTGGACAACAACTTTTGTGGTCCAATTTCTCCTCCTACCCTTGGGAAAATAAAAAAATTGGGGACTAAAACGTCATGCTTGTGGAAAAAATATGATTTTTTTTCTTCACGGCTCTACATTACAAACTTGCGTGAAGCACTTGGGGGTTAAAAGTGCTCACCAAACATCTAGGTAAGTTCCTTAGGGGGTCTAGTTTCCAAAATGGGGTCACATGTGGGGGGTTTCCACTGTTTAGGCACATCAGGGGCCCTCCAAACGCGACAAGGCATTCGTTCCCAATTCCAGCCAATTTTGGTTGGGAAAAGTCAAACGGCGCTCCTTCCCTTTCGAGCCCTGCCGTGCGCCCAAACAGTGGTTCCCCCCCACATATGGGGTATCAGCGTACTCAGGACAAGTTGGACAACAACTTTTGTGGTCCAATTTCTCCTCTTACCCTTGGGAAAATAAAAAATTGGGGACTAAAACATCATGCTTGTGGAAAAAATATGATTTTTTTTCTTCACGGCTCTACATTACAAACTTGCGTGAAGCACTTGGGGGTTCAAAGTGCTCACCACACACCTAGATAAGTTCCTTAGGGGGTCTAGTTTCCAAAATGGGGTCACATGTGGGGGGTTTCCACTGTTTAGGCACATCAGGGGCCCTCCAAACGCGACATGGCGTTCGTTCCCAATTCCAGCCAATTTTGGTTTGGAAAAGTCAAACGGCGCTCCTTCCCTTTCGAGCCCTGCCGTGCGCCCAAACAGTGGTTCCCCCCCACATATGGGGTATCAGCGTACTCAGGACAAGTTGGACAACAACTTTTGTGGTCCAATTTCTCCTCTTACCCTTGGGAAAATAAAAAATTGGGGACTAAAACGTCATGCTTGTGGAAAAAATATGATTTTTTTTCTTCACGGCTCTACATTACAAACTTGCGTGAAGCACTTGGGGGTTCAAAGTGCTCACCAAACATCTAGGTAAGTTCCTTAGGGGGTCTAGTTTCCAAAATGGGGTCACATGTGGGGGGTTTCCACTGTTTAGGCACATCAGGGGCCCTCCAAACGCGACATGGCGTTCGTTCCCAATTCCAGCCAATTTTGGTTTGGAAAAGTCGAACGGCGCTCCTTCCCTTTCGAGCCCTGCCGTGCGCCCAAACAGTGGTTCCCCCCCACATATGGGGTATCAGCGTACTCAGGACAAGTTGGACAACAACTTTTGTGGTCCAATTTCTCCTCTTACCCTTGGGAAAATAAAAAATTGGGGACTAAAACATCATGCTTGTGGAAAAAATGATTTTTTTTCTTCACGGCTCCAAATTACAAACTTGCGTGAAGCACTTGGGGGTTCAAAGTGCTCACCACACATCTAGATAAGTTCCTTAGGGGGTCTTGTTTCCAAAATGGGGTCACATGTGGGGGGTTTCCACTGTTTAGGCACATCAGGGGCCCTCCAAACGCGACATGGCGTTCGTTCGCAATTCCAGCCAATTTTGGTTTGGAAAAGTCAAACGGCGCTCCTTCCCTTTCGAGCCCTGCCGTGCGCCCAAACAGTGGTTTCCCCCCACATATGGGGTATCAGCGTACTCAGGACAAGTTGGACAACAACTTTTGTGGTCCAATTTCTCCTCTTACCCTTGGGAAAATAAAAAATTGGGGACTAAAACATCATGCTTGTGGAAAAAATGATTTTTTTTCTTCACGGCTCCAAATTACAAACTTGCGTGAAGCACTTGGGGGTTCAAAGTGCTCACCACACATCTAGATAAGTTCCTTAGGGGGTCTAGTTTCCAAAATGTGGTCACATGTGGGGGGTTTCCACTGTTTAGGCATATCAGGGCCTCTCCAAACGCGACATGGCGTCCGTTCTCAATTCCAGCCAATTTTGGTTTGGAAAAGTCAAACTGCGCTCCTTCCATTCCGAGCCCTGCCGTGCGCCCAAACAGTGGTTTTCCCTCACATATGGGGTATCGGCGTACTCAGGAGAAATTGCACAACAACTTTATCGGTCCATTTTCTCCTTTTTCCCTTGTGAATATAAAAAAAAGTTTGTAAAAGATCATTTTTGTGACTAAAAAGTAAAATGTTCATTTTTTCCTTCCACGTTGCTTCAGCTCCTGTGAAGCACCTGAAGGGTTAATAAACTTTTTGAATGTGGTTTTGAGTACCTTGAGGGGTGTAGTTTTTACAATGGTGTCACTTTTGGGTATTTTCTGCCATATAGACCCCTCAAAGTGACTTCAAATATGAGGTGGTCCCTAAAAAAAATGGCTTTGTACATTTTGATGTAAAAATGAGAAATCGCTGGTCAACTTTTAACCCTTATAACTTCGTAACAAAAAAAAATTTTGGTTCCAAAATTGTGCTGATGTAAAGTAGACATGTGGGAAATGTTATTTGTTAACTATTTTCTGTGACATATTTCTCTGTTTTAAGGGAATAAAATTTCAAAGTTTGAAAATTGCTAAATTTTCCAAATTTTCACCATATTTGCGTTTTTTTCATAAATAAATGCAAGTTATATGGAAGAAATTTTACCACTAACATAAAGTACAATATGTCACGAGAAAACAATCTCAGAATCGCGAAGATCCGTTGAAGCGTTCCAGAGTTATAACCTCATAAAGAGACAGTGGTCAGAATTGTAAAAATTGGCCCGGTCATTAACGTGCAAACCACCCTTGGGGGTGAAGGGGTTAATGACACTTGGGCAGGTGAATACACTTATGAGTTAACCACCAGCATCTCTCCAGTCTGCGGGCAATAGATGATGCAGACTGAAGAGACGCTGCAAATGACAACTCATAGGTATAGTCACCTGGCCAGGTGTGATAGTTAGGATACCAGGCCAGGGGATTGTAGATATGACGTGTATTTTCTCCATCATCTCTTCGGTTTATTCACCACACACTGAATAGAGGATGTGTTTAATTACAAGGTATATCTACAATCCCCTAACCTTGTGTCACAAAGAGTGAAATGTTGATGAGCAAAACACACCATCCTCAATTCACTCTTTATGATACCTGGCAAGGTGAGAATAGATATGCCTTGCACTCACCAACATCCTCTATTCAGTCAACTAATATTTGTATACTGAAGAGACTGATGGTGAAAATACAAGTCATATATTTGTGTTTTTGAAAACACATAGCTCCAGGACTGACACAAGAAGCATGTGTCGGTACTGGAGCTCTGTGGTGGCAAAATCACAAAGTGTACGGCGCAGTGTGTGTGTAGGCGGCGAAAGACACAATTAAACTAAATAGTTGGGGGAAAAAAAATAACATTTATTTCACAAGACTCACAAAAAAAAATTAACAGAGCCGACGTTTGGGGAAGATGGGGTGAACTTGGGGGTGTGGAGGGACGAGGATTGACTTTGGGTGGGCGACGAAGGGGTTCGAGGGGAAGGGGCGACGAAAGTGGTGGAGAAGGCAGCGGGTCAGACACTGGGAGGTGAGGGGGGAGGAAGGACAACATTTTTTAACTTTTTATTGACTCTTCGTCCAATCTTTGTGTCCTTTTTTTTTTTGAGGTCCTGGTGCTTGGGGCCCTGGTGCTTGGGGACCTCCTGGTGCTTGGGGACCTCCTAGTTCTTGGGGACTTCCTGGTGCTTGGGGACCTCCTGGTGCTTGTGCAGCTCCTGGTGCTTGCGGACCTCCTGGTGCTTGGGGACCACCGGGTGCTGGGGGATCTCCTGGTGCTTGGGGACCACCGTGTGCTGGGGGACCTCCAGGGGCTGGTGGACCTCCTGCCAGGGTCCGTGGCCCTAAATAGCGAAGGAGGGTCCCCCACCTGCTGTTCGGTGGTGGTGGCATCCCTGGAGGTGGGGGAGGTCCAAGTAGGGGTGGAGCATGTCCAAACAGGAGCAGCGCTTGGCATGGTTGTGGCGGGGGAGTGTTCTGCTGCACTGTGGCTTGGTGTGGTGTAGTGTGGTCCAGCATGGCTTGGAATGCTGGTGGCCATGCAGTGGTATGCAGTAGAAGACGGTAGTGAGGTGAAGCGAGTCAGTGGTGGCACGGGTGGGAAAGGCACCACTGGCTGCTGCTGCACGTACCGACTCTGCTGCACAGCCTGCGTGTAAGCAGTGTTGCAGGCCTGCATCACAGTCAGCTGGAAATCAGGACTAAGGTGTTCCGCCATGCCCCGTTCAATTTTGTTAAAAAAAAATGGTGCTCTGGTCTGTTGAGGTCGGCTTCAAGATGGTCTAAGCGACGCTCAACAGACTGGAAGCGGTGTTACAAAAGTGCAAAACCGCTATCCATTCTGTCGCCCAACGTCTTGAGGCCATTTTGAAGAACCGTGCTCAAGTGAATGATCTCGGGCATGAGATTCCTGTCAGAGGCCTTCTGCCGCTGGCGGGAAGTGCCCGCAAAATCAGTGGCAGAGACCTGTGACAGGGGAACACTTGATTGACCAGCTTCCTGTTCTCCAGCTGGCTGTGATGCCGACCTACAAGGTGCTTCTTGGCTGTGGATGGCTGGGACGGGTCCCAGGCAGCTCTCTGAAGGACCGCTCCAGGACCAGGTTGCAGGGTGCTGCTCCAGGTGCTGTGGGAAAAAAACAACAAAAAAAATTAGGATCATGCATTTACAATAGTGAAAGCGCCAACTCCTGTGGAATAGAAAAACACAGCGTAAACACAATACAATGCAACAACAAAATACTTACTCTCTGGTGGCAAGGACCGGTCTTAAGAAAGCCAAAGCCCGATGGTAGCGGTACTTTCTTGTTGTCTTTGCCGCAGCACCACTGGCAACCCGGTTCTCCTGTCTCAAGTCCCTGTTGAAGCGGTCCTTCATCGGGCGCCAACAGGTTCTGACCTTGTTCACTGTGGAAAACCAAAAATAAAATTTAGACAATGTACTGTAGGCCGGGATCACACAACTGTGTGTGATGCTAGAAACTCACAGGAGTTACTAGCATCACACACAGTTGTGTGATCCCGGCCAAGGTCACTGCAGCATCACACACCATTGAAATACTTAAGAAATTCCTTGCGGACCCAGGGAGAGGCGTTGTCCCAGCCATCCATCATCGCTGCGGCCATCTCATTCCAGAGCCACCGGATCACCACGTTGTCACAGTGCATTGGATCACGACTGTCCCACAGCGGGACTCGCTCCTGGACCAACTGGATCAGGGCATCATTGTCCAGGGCGAGTTCCTCATCCCGTTGTGAAGCCTAGAAAAGAAAGCAAAACATTAATCTTGGAAAGATTTGGAAATGAAAAAGATAGAAAACAAGACAGAATGGAAGAAAGATTGAGAATAGAAGCAAGATTGAATAGAAAAGACAGGCAATAAAAAAGTCAGGGGCAAAAAAAGAGTACAATCTATCAGTCTATACTTACAGGCCGCCTCCCCGCCTGCACACGGACTGCTCCTGTTCTTCCTCCGCTGCCGTGGACGATGTGGACTGAAAAAGAAAAAAAAAATTATTTGCCACATGTGTCCATGCAACAGCAAATACTTACCAATCAGTATGGAAGGAAGGTACTCACTTCAACTTCTGCTTGGGCCAGTTCACCAGGGCCAGGAAGGTATTCATCCCCAGAAGACATGCTGCAATAAAAAAAGAGACATTAGTACCTAATTAATTGAGAAAAAAGGAGAGAAAGACATTAGGTTTTTTACTCACATTATCCAAGTTTTCTTTTCCTGTGCAAGATTTTGGAATGCAATAGCTGCTGTGTCTCTGGCTGTAGCTGCTGTCTCTCTGGCTGGCTGTAGAGTAGTGGACAGAAGTGCCAACATTTTTTTTTATATACACTATCCCCATACAATGTTTCTTTGTTTAGTGGGTGGTTTAAACCAGTGTCTAGACATGTGTAATATTTGACAACGCATGCGTCCTAAAACGCTAGCGTGCGCATGCCCAAGCGCACGCCAGCGATCCCATAGACTTTAATGTGTTGTTTTGGCGCGTTCCGTGCGCACAGCGAATGCATGCGTCTTTTTGACAATTTTGGGCGGAACGAAAAATGCAACATGTTGCGTCGTGCGCGACCTGGCGCTCACCTCAAAATAAAGCATGCGCACGAAAACGCTGGTGATCGCATGCACACGCTAAACCATGCCCCCATGTTAAAGATAGGGCGCATGGCGCATGCGATCGGATGAGCACGATGCTCTGCGCTAAAAAACTCTATGTGAAACCAGCCTAACATTAAGTACAATATGTCATGAAAAAGCAGTCTCCGAATCAGCTGGATCCCTTGAAGCATTCCAGAGTTATAGCCTCATATAGTGACAGTGGTCAGAATTGTAAAAATTGGCCTGGTCGGACTTCCGGGAGGTGGAGCCAAGGAATGGCCGCTTTTTAGCAGAGCTCCCCGCTGGCCTACTCTCATCCGTGGCCATCCCTCAGTTTGTGAGTGGAGAAACAGCATTAATCAGCGGTGGGAATACCTGGACAGGGGGCTCGTCTGTCAGGTCTGCCTCTCCAGGCTCCTCGGGAGGCTCCAGGCGCAGGAGACGCCGTGCAGCGTGGTACAGGCTGCAGCGTGTGAGCTGTGAAGAGGGTCTTGCACAGATAAGAGGTCCCGAGATAACAAGCGACCACCCGCCGGGAGAGAAAAAACAAACAAACAGTGAAGCCCTGAAGATCTGGCTGTTATCGCATCTAGGGCCGGAGGTGGTGAGTGCAGTGGCAATAGGGGAGGGTTAACTACAACAGACACCATCTTCCTTCCACTTATAGCCCTCAGCAGTATCCCTGCACTACAGGCTTGTTTTAAGTTGCTGACCATCTCCTCACAGGTGACAGAAGCAATAAAGCACTCAAGGTCTGTCTGATAAGGGTTTAACCCCTGAGGCCCCTTTACAGAGCTCAAATAAATCAGCCTAAGAAGTCACAAGGGGATTACCTCAGAGACTACACACAATACAGGACCTAGAGGCCAGTTAATATTGACTTTATTAACCCTTTGGCAGCGATCTAACCTGGTGAAGTCCTCACTCAGTGACACATTACTTTGCTTACAACTTAAGGGTATGCCACACTGAACAATATCGCTAACGGGATCGCTAAAAAACGTCACTATTTAGCGATCCCGTTAGCGATGTTGTTCAGTGCGGCATCTGCCAGCGACGAGCTTCCTGCTGTGCTCTCGCTCGTCGCTGGAATCGTTCCGGACCCTATTTTCTCGTCGGCGCTCCCGCTGGGTAAGTATATATCGCTAGTGTGGCACCTTTTCTTAGCGATTTAGCGGTACTTTTGTACCGCTAAAGTCGTTAAGAAGATCGCTAACGGCGATAGCGTCGTTAACTATATCGCTAAATATGGCCGCACTTAGCGATATAGAAACAATCCCGCTAGCGATCACATTAGTATGCGTCGTTATCGTGATCGCTAGCGGGATTGTTTAGTGTGGCAGTACCTTTAGAGGATTATATTTGTCCTCTCTGACTTTCAAGGTTATTTAACC
The DNA here is from genome assembly GCA_033576555.1 of Oophaga sylvatica. Taxonomy (NCBI): domain Eukaryota; kingdom Metazoa; phylum Chordata; class Amphibia; order Anura; family Dendrobatidae; genus Oophaga; species Oophaga sylvatica. Next base: position 305,887,915 of record JARQOD010000005.1, read on the forward strand.
TCTATAAATAAAGGTAAACAGCAAGAGACTAATATTCTATACGCTCCATATAGGAGTTACATGCTACATAGCAGATTCTAATGTAACGTTTCTTAACTGAGACATCACCGCCTTCTATCTTCTCACCAATGTCGCTGAGTATGGATAAATTTGTGGCAAACAAACTAAAGGAGGCCGTGCCTCTTCTCGAAACCAACAAGGCTCATCCTCACCTAAATCTACCTCTGATACCAGTAGCGAGACTTCTCATTCAATAGCGGATGCCATCATGGAACGCCTTATGCCCGAAATAGACTCTAGATTTGCCACTCTTCAAACCTCAATAGACTCTATAATATCACAAGTTAATAGTCAGGGCACTCGCCTGGATGAGGCTGAACAACGTATCTCTGATCTGGAGGATGTTACCAGGGAAATGGCAGAACGTCTAGAGGGAAAAGAGAAAGTCGTCACAGAGCTTCAATCCAAAGTGGACGACTTAGAAAACCGATCTAGACGCAATAACTTGAAACTGATAGGACTACCTGAGTCCATACATCCCTCTTACAGGAAGAAAGCACACCTATCCTACGAAGGGCACAAAGTTCTGATGTTTCAGGACTATTCGGCCATGGTGACGACCAGACGCAGGGCCTTTAACCTGGTGTGTAAGTTGCTGGCTGACAAAAACATCAGGTTAGGCCTGCAATATCCTGCGACACTGCGCTTTAACCTTTCTGGGAAAAACTGGGCTTTCGATGACCCGGTGAAGGCTCTGGAGGTTGTCCAGGATACTCCCCAGCCACCATGAGCAAGATCCAGAGTGGCTTACTCAGTGACAATACCATGAATCACATAAGGTGATGTCAACTGACATCTGTTTGTTATGTTGTTGTTTTTTGCTGTATTTTTACTTCTGCATCTAACGTTAGGATACGGGTTTAAGGGAAATGTTGAATGTGGCACACAATTACAAATTTTGTGGGAGGGGGAGGTTTTTTGGGGAGAGGGTCTCTGCATTCGACTTCAGGTAATCAATAATCCAGGGATTCTAATGCCTACTTGCTGGGATGGGCAGGGATCCCATTATTATGTAACGTTTACATCTAATCGCATTTCCCGCACTGGAGTGGGTTAATGGTAGAAATCAATAGGCAAAAAAATGTCCGCTGTGACATCTCTCCTTTGGTGTTCCTGGAATGGCAATGGCCTAAATTCCCCGGTCAAGAGGAAAAAAATTTTAAATTATCTGCATCGAGAAAAGTTTCATATTGTACTTTTGCAGGAGACACACTGGGTGAAGGGCAACCATCCGGTGTTTTCTAGCAAAAAAATTGTTATGGCAGAAGCTTCTTTTACTAAAAAACAGAGGGGTGTCGCTATTATGATAAACAGGAATATTGACCATGAGATAGTGGATGTGTTAGAAGATCCTTCAGGGAGGTTTGTCTGCGTTAAGCTGGTTATAGAGGGGACGACCTACAGTGTAATTAATATTTATGCGCCAAATTCGTCGGATCCGCTCTTTCGGGCTAATGTGATAAAACAAATCGCTGGTTGGGACACCTCCCATATGATTGTGGGTGGCGATTTTAATGAGGTACATGACATTGAGATGGATAGATCTAATTCTCAATCTCCTCATATATCTACGCAAGGGAGACTAATACAATCTTTTTTAGATCACCTGGGATTGTTGGATGTTTGGAGAGTGCAACACCCTGTTGAGAGAGATTACTCTCACTATTCACATGTTCATAATTCCCATGCTAGAATTGACTACTGGTTGTTGGGCCCCTCACTCATGCCAAGAATCACACATACCAAAATTCTGGACGTGCACATCTCAGATCATGCACCGATAACGTTCAGCCTAAAACTAACTAACCCAATCTATTTTCATAGGAAATGGAGATTCCCGTCATATTTATATAAAAAATTCATACAATTCTCATGGGACACGTACAAATCTGATAACCAAATGCATTGTGAAACACCAATTCTTTTCTGGGATACCTCTAAAGCAGTTTTGAGAGGGCAAATAATCGCGTATATATGTCATAAAAAAAAACAGTTGCAGGAGCGGACCCTGGCAGCGCAGAGGGCTTTAACTTCAGCATATAAAAATTTTAAACTTAATAATTCACCCCTCACGAAAAAACAATATATCGAGGCAAAGGAATCGGCGGATGCACTAGCTCATGAATGAGCCACTTATAGTATTGATCTTCAAAAGCACAAATTTTTTAAATGGGGCAACAAACCTGGCAAATTACTTGCATCTCTTACTAGACCATATAGAAAGGCCACAAGGATTCACAAAATTTGGACCAAAGAGGGCAGAGTGTTGACAGAGAATGAGGAGATTGTAGAGGAATTTAGATAATTTTTTGGCTCCCTGTACAAAGCGGAGAAGAGAGAGGGGGACGATATTTTAGACTTTATGCAAATGGAGGTGGCACCTTTACTAACAGAGGAACACAGGGAAATCCTTAATGCTCCTATATCCCCTTCAGAAGTCATCCAAACTATCAGCTCCTTGAAGCTCTCTAAATCTCCTGGCCCTGATGGGTATAGCAATGAATTTTACAAAATATTGGGAGGAAGTATAGGGACACATCTTTGTGAAGTCTTTAATCAGTTGGTTCAATCGGGGCAGCTCCCGGACCGTTTCAATGAAGCAGACATAATAGTGCTTCCCAAACCGGGCAAAGATCCTTTACTAGTGGAAGGATATAGACCAATCTCGCTTTTAAACTCCGACTTTAAAATGTTCACTAAAATACTAGCAAATAGAGTGCAAAAAATAATCCCCAACCTGATATTGCCTCAACAAATTGGGTTTGTCCACGGTAAATCCATAACATACAACATACGGACGGCTTTGGGAGCTATCTCTTACGGAAAATCTCATGGTTGTTTAGAGTCTATTGTGTTCAGCCTGGATGCTGACAAAGCGTTTGACAGGGTTGCATGGGATTATCTCCTCGACATCCTGGAGTTTAGAAACTTTGGTCCATGGTTCTGTGAGGCGATAAAGTTGTTATATAAAAACCCGGTGTCCAGGCTGGCCATAAATGGTATACTCTCTTCCACATTTGAAATCCAGAGAGGAACGCGTCAGGGCTGCCCCTTATCGCCCTTACTTTTTAACCTTGCTTTAGATCCTTTACTTAGAACTCTCCAAAACTCTTCAACATATAGGGGCATAGAGGTAGGCTCCACCTCACTTAAAATTGCGGCATTTGCCGACGATATACTCCTATTCATCTCCAATCCCAATGCGGCAATACCAGTTATCATGGAGGCCCTAAATCATTTTGGCAAATGCTCAGGCTTTAAAATAAATTATAATAAATCAGAGGCCCTGGCTCTGTTTGAGCAAGGGAAATTAAATAACTCGACACTTCCTTTCCAATGGAGCACATCATCTATCAAATATGTGGGTGTCCATCTCCCGGCAGATTTGACGTCCTTATACCACATTAATATTAGACCCCTAATTACGTCCATATTTAATCTTCTAAACTCCTGGAAACACTTTACTTTGTCTTTTTCCGGACGATGTCATTTAATTAAGATGATAATATTTCCAAAACTATTGTATATTTTCCAAACACTACCTATTTTGTTGACACGAGCAGATGTTAAAACTCTAAACACTGCTTTTAGGAATTTTATTTGGGGAGACAAAAACGTACACGTATAGGTCTAATCAAACTACAAGCCCCAAAGGAGGAGGGTGGCATCAATTTCCCAGACATTGCAAAGTACAATCTAGCAGCAAATCTCAGATACACCATTGATTGGTTAAGAGGTAGATCACATTTCGCAAATGTACTTTTAGACCAACAATTAAGTCCCCATGTCTCCTTACCAGCATTACTACATATGGCCAACGATGACCTTATTGCAGACTTAAGAAACCACCCCACCATATGGCAAACTATACAGATGTGGAGGAAATGCCGGAGACTATGTCATTTGAGAAGCGATGTCTCTCCTTTTGTGCCCTTTCTGGGTAACCCGGGCTTTATGGGAGGTAAACCACCTTATCTTACATTGAGCTGGCTGGGCAGGGTTGCATCTTGGCAGCTGACCTATTAGATGATAGATTCTCCATGCTTGCATTTAACATAGCAGCACAACGTTTCCCAACATTTGTAAATAAGCCCTTCCTTTTTCTTCAAGCAAGGAGCTTAACTCTGAAAAGTATAGCAACTAAGGGTGGATAAAGAGGGAGGAACTCTTTGGATGGCTTCCTTAGGACCGCCAGGGTGCAGATAGCCTCGACAAGCAGTATTTACACACTGTTGCGTAAGCAATGGTCATGGGAGGAGAAAAAGACAGGTCCAGCACGATGGGTTAATATACAGAACATCACAGTCGGGGAAATCTTAGATGCCACTTTGATGCAACGGAAAGTGATCCCCTCCAGTAGTTATGCAGACATGTCTTTATTACTCCTTCATAGAGCTTATATTACCCCACAAATTAAGTCTGGGATGTCTCCAGGGGGCACATTCACATGTTCCAAATGCGGGACAGGAAACACAGACATATTTCATCACATGTGGGGTTGTCGCAAAGTGCAAAAAATATGGCAGTCTATCCACACCGAACTGCAGAATCTTGGTGGGATATTGTTTCCTTTGACGCCGCAATGGGCAATATTTAATATTTTAGACAGCTCTCAACACAAATTCCCCAAACATGTTAAGGCCATGTTGATAATATGGGCCTCAGCTGCCAGGAAAAGTATCTTGCAGCACTGGCTAAATCCATTACCACCACCCAAATCTCTCATATACTCCAAAATAATGTATATTTTTCGAATAGACTGGCTAGATACCCTGACAAATAAAGAGAAATTGACTGGGAAGTTTTTAAGCACATGGTTATTGTTCATCCCATCACTGTCTCAAGACACCAGGGACAAACTAAGGACACATTTTGAAAACACCCAGTGGTATCTTCAGAAAATTAGCGGACATAATCCTATTCCTTGAGCTTGTTGATTGTTAATCAAATGCAGGGTCGTTTAAGGGGTTTATATGTTGGGGGGGGATGGGAGGGTTAAGGGAGGAGGGAGTACATTTATGAGTATTATGCCTGTCAAATAAGCGTCGAATAAGCTTGATACCTTCAAACCTGTATGACTTACTTTTTGGTAATGCTCTTTAAATCAATATTGTGAGTTTTACGCCTGTCAAATAAGCTTGTTACTTCAAGACTTGTATGATTTTCTTTTATTGTAATACTCTTTAAATCAATAAAACATGTTGGAAAAAATAAAAAAGTAAATTGGCCTGGTCAATAAGCTGCAAAATGGCTCTGTCACTAAGGGGTTAAGTTTAGACATCTTATTATTCACAGCTGTTATAAAAGCTTCAAGGATGTGGAATTTTAGTTTTCTCTTTATTTTTTTGAGCAGTATATAAATAGCTTACAACCACTGTGAATGAACATCAATGAAAATAAGAGAATGTCCATGAATTATAGTATATACAGTGTTGTTTGGATTTTGTATGCCTATGTATAAGGCATAAATAGTGACATAATGTAGAACATGAAGAGATGCCTTGAGACATCCTGCTCTATATATTTGGTAAGGACAGTCTAGACGTGATGTGTTTCGGGGATTTACGCCGCTTTAGTGTAAAGCATGAGATCTCATTTGGCTGTATGAGAGATCTCTAACTGAATCGCCTTGTGGAGAGTGAGATGCCAGGGTAAGCAGACTTATAGGCCATTTAATGCTGGGCAGAGGAGCATTGCATGGCCTATAAGTGTCCTTACCCAGACATGTGAGGCATGTCACTCTCCACGAGGAAAGACACTACCTCATAGGCACCTGCAACTTCAACCCCTGAGAACCCTTTGTAAATCTGCATTACATATACCACATAATATAGACAGATGACCTTCTGTAGGATAATGGTGAAATTATGGCTATGTTCACATTGGTGTTATGACTTATAATTTTATACAGCGGCTCACTGCAGTTTCAATTGTGGTTTTTGGTGTTTTGAAAGCAAGTATACTGAACTAAACTCACACTCCACATGTCCAGTTCTGTTCCTCCGCCGTTACTACTGGTTTTTGTAAAGGATGCAGTGGTGACATCACGCCTATAAGACACGACAGCTGCAGCCAATATTTTTCTCTTTGGAAATCCTAAACAGTAGGCATAAAAATGTTAAATGGAAATCCTCTTAGTAGGATCTAGCTGTAGAAAGAAGCATTAAACATTTTCTTAAAAGGATGATTACATGTTGACATGATTTGTAACTCTATTTCAGTTACACGTTCTGGTGGACATCGGGCGTCTTAGAGCATTTACCATTACCATTTGATGAAGGTAAGATATAATCTCATAAAATATGCGTCTTATTGACCTTTAGTTTTCCAACTAATGGTAAAACTGTCACATTATTAGATTTTCTTAATCTTTTTACACATATTAAAGTTGTTTCTGGTTGCTGATATCGGGTGGATCACACACACCCCCTGCCAGTTGTACCAATCTTCAGACAAGGTTAGACGGTCACAGAGGAGCGCCAGCCAAGCGCAGCTTTGGATGATGTAATGCAGCTCCAGCCGGGTGCCTCAGACAAGGAAGAGAGGTGCAAAGTAGGATGAAACCCGGTCAAAGGCAAAAGGAGCTAATTTAGTAGACAATCTTCTTTAATTAAACCACTAGTGGTTTAGTAAAAGAAGATTGTCTACTAAATTAGCCCGTTTTTGCGCTCCTGTTGACCAAGTTGTACCAATCTTGTCTGTCATTAAATTACACAATAGAAGCTTCCATGTTTTCTGCAAAAGTTTAGTACCTGCATTTGGACAATATAATGTGTAACATCTCTTCTTAAAAAGGGATTAGGATGTAAATCACTGTTTTACACTAATTACCCCTTATATAATGTAGTTATTTTTATTGTTGAAAAAAATAAAATAAACAACCCACATTGGAGTTATGCATTTCATTATGATGTGCACCATTTTTACTCCTTGTTGCACAGTAGCTTTTAACTGACTTTACACTTTTGAGATTTGATTTCTGGCACCCTATATGATCGGAAGGCATCTCCTCTATCTTGTACAGCAGTGAAGATGCATGCATAATCACCTTCACTGCTGGTACTGGAATTCGGTCGCCTTCACTTCTATAGGATTGAGCTTCAGTGTCAGATACAGCCAAAACTTTATGTATGGCTATAGGTCATTAAAATGTACAGCTATTATCTGTATTTTCTGTTTTTTTCCATATGGGCATATGACCACTGCAGCCTCTCACCAGTAGCACATTATCAGCACTACGGGCAATGATTGAGGCTTCCAAGCAACCCAGATATTGAACAGCAGTGTCAGGGGATCGTCAAGATGAATATTAGTTCTTTTATCGCTTTACTGAATTCTGATCGTTTTATAGGAAAATAAATGTTAAGTGGTAAGACACTTCAAGATCTTTCTTCACTTGCTCAAGAATCCAGTGAACAGCATGTATTACGCCAAAGCTTAACGTTTAGCTTGGTGATCTTAGGCTTGTGTGCTGCGTCTTGGATAAGGAAACTTATTTTAAAAAGCTCCTGATGCATAGCTGAGTGTTATGTTTTGGTAGCTGAGGAATGCAGGCAAAAACGGCAATACACCAGAGAGGTTGGAATCTACTGGATTGCAGTACCCTGACTAACCACCACAACTAAAGGCAGCCGTGGAGCGTTCCTACGTTGGTCCTAGACGCCTCATCACATCCTGAGAGGTTAACTACACATAGGAAGCCCCCAAACATGTAATGGCGGTTAGACAAGAGAAATACAGACACAGACAGAAAATAGTATGAGCAAACGCTGGGGCCCAATCTGCCTAGACAGAAAAGGATAGGAAGGATACTTTCTGCAATCCAAAAAAAAAACCCTAAAAAAAGCCAACGCTATTAATTGCAAAAACACCTGAGATCACACGACCTCTACCACCTAAATTAGTTCTCTGGTGTAACAAAACTAAGCCGCAGCCACTGAAAAAACTGGAAAAGGCAAATGAACAAACAACAGTGGCTCCAGAGGAACCGAGAGGAGCCCAAGCCCCCCGGGGAGGGGAACCTGGCCAACCTCACAAAAATGCAGAGAAATATGCAAATGGCAAGCACAAAAACAAAAAACAGAAAATATCTTATCAGAGAGCAGGAGAAGAGGCAAGACTCAGCAAGCTTCCAAGTGAAACAGGAAACAACGTTGAGACAAGAACAATTGATCACCGGCAACCATGATTGGGGGAAACCTCCCTTATATCTAGCCAGTCTGTGATTCCTGATTGCCAATCCTCATTGAATGGTTCAGTCCTGTTTGTAACCACCAGAGGGAGCTTCTGCTCAGAATTCATTTCTAAAACATTCACAACAGCTGAGCCTGTGTCATTCCCATAAGCAGTATAGAATTAAATAGTATAGATGATAGTACAGAGTTTAAGGAAGTTTTACTAAGCTCGAGCTCAAACATTCAGACGCTCTGTCACTTTTGTATGGCTTATTGTTTCTGAACTTTAGCTTTACGTCACAATGCCAGTACCAGTTGACCAGAGCAGGTCTAAAATTTCAAAAACCTACGTGTGTCAAAGGTGGTAACTTATAGTAGTGTGATGTTTATGTCAATACGCTCTGTATAACCCAGACTATGTGTATGAGAGTTGCATGACTTGCACCTCCATAGACATTTTTGTGCACAGTTGATTTTATGCACCTAACATAATCAAGGGTATCCAACATACTTTTAGTCCTAAGCTGCAACCTCATGATGCAGAAGCTGCATGCTGACAGGACCTCATCTGCATGCAGTAGCAATGTGCACATGATTTTCAAGGTAATGACGTGCAGTGATTGGCCACTGTATGTGGAAGTGGCATCAATTTGATGTTCCTGCTGCAACATAGAACTTCAGCTATTGTGTAAGTTGATCAGATTGTTGTTTTGCAACTGATATCTTGCTTTATTCAGAGTGACAAGTTTATTGATCAGCTTTCCCTAAAGGGGTATTCCCATTTTCAAGATCCTATCTCAAGATGAACAGTAGTAGGTGTAATAATAATATAAGCAAATGTGTACAATTAGAAATGTAGTATAGTTTTTCTGATTACCATATGTACTCATGTTTAAGCCGACCCGTGTATAAGCCGAACCCCCCCTAATTTTGCCACTAAAAACTGGGAAAACTTATTTCTCGCGTATAAGCCTAGGGTGGAAAATGCAGCAGCTACTGGTAAATTACAAAAATAAAAATAGATACCAATCAAAGTAAAATTAATTGAGACATCAGTAGGTTAAATATTTTTGAATATCCATATTGAATCAGGAGCCCCATATAATGCTCCATACAGTTCATGGTGACCCATAAGATGCTCCATACAAAAATACACCCCATATAATGCTGCACAAAGGTTAATAATGGTGACCCATGAATGATGCCCTCCATAGAATAGACTATGCCCCCATATGGTGCTCCATATAATATTATGCCCCATATGGTGCTCCATAGAACATTATGCCCCCATATGGTGCTCCATAGAACATTATGCCCCCATATGGTGCTCCATAGAACATTATGCCCCCCATCTGCTGTGCCTACCATAGAAACATTATGCCCCCATATGGTGCTCCATCGAACATTATGCCCCCATATGGTGCTCCATAGAACATTATGTCCCCCATATGGTGCTCCATACATTATGCCCCCATATGGTGCTCCATAGAACATTATGCCCCCATATGGTGCTCCATAGAACATTATGCCCCCATATGGTGCTCCATAGAACATTATGCCCCCATATGGTGCTCCATAACATTATGCCCCCATATGGTGCTCCATAGAACATTATGCCCCCATATGGTGATCCATAGAACATTATGCCCCCATATGGTGATCCATAGAACATTATGCCCCCATATGGTGCTCCATAGACATTATGCCCCCATATGGTGCTCCATACATTATGCCCCCATATGGTGCTCCATACATTATGCCCCCATATGGTGCTCCATAGAACATTATGCCCCCATATGGTGCTCCATACATTATGCCCCCATATGGTACTCCATACATTTGCCCCCATATGGTGCTCCATACATTGTGCCCCCATATGGTGCCCCACAGATTATGTCCCCATATTGTGCTCCACAGATTATGCGCCATATGCTCCATAGTATAGGTTCCATATGCTGCCGCGCTGCTGCAAAAGAAAAAAAAATGACATACTCACCTCTTGTTGCTGGGGGCCAGGTGCCTGTGTCCTGAGCAGGCGGGGACACCGGTGCGCTATGGGAAACAGGTGCAGGTGTCACCGCTCTCTCAGGGCCCCGGCACCTGAATATTCACCTGTCCCCGGTCCACCGCTGCACGCCGCTGTCTTCCGGGTCCTTCTGTCAGTGAGCGCTCAGGCAGAGGGCGCGGCGCACACTAACTACATCATTGCGCCCTCTGCCTGAACATCACAGCCAGAGGACGAGGACACAGCGGCGCGCAGCGGTGGAAAGGGGACAGGTGAATATGGCATATACTCACCCCCCCGCTGGCGCGTCTCTGCAGCCCCTGCTCTTCTCCCGCGGTCTCCGGCAGCTCTTCCTTCCTACAGCAGTCATGTGGTACCGCTCATTAAAGTCATGAATATGTGCATATTCATGACTTTAATGAGCGGTACCATGTGACAGCTGCAGGAAGGAGCCTGAGACCGTGGGAGAAGCAGGGGGGCTGCAGAGACGCGCCGGCAGAGGGGTAAGTATGATCTGACAGCCGCGCTCCCCCTCCCCCGCCGACCCCCGGTATATGACTCGCGTATATGCCGAGAGGGGGACTTTCAGCCTGAAAAAATGGGCTGAAAATCTCAGCTTATACGCGAGTATATACGGTATGTCTTTTTCCTCATGTGCAGGCAAGATTACTTCCACTGATGAAGTGACAGTTAGAAAATTAGTTATGGTGAGTCCCAAGAATAATTAAAATCCTCAAGTTATTGAAAAAAGATTAAAAGATCCTACAGGTTGGGGATACATCTCAACGCGTTTCTGGCAGAAGCCCTTATTCACTATTCAGTTATTCTGAATAGTGAATAAGGGCTTCTGCCAGAAACGCGTTGAGATGTATCCCCAACCTGTAGAATCTTTTAATCTTTTTTCAATAACTTGAGGATTTTAATTATTCTTGGGACTCACCATAACTAATTTTCTTATGTGAAGCCTTAAGTCACGGCTATTGGTTGGAGACCCACAGCATTGCAAAACGGACTGAGTTATACTAATAGGACACGGTGAGGCTGCCTTTTTTGTTTATTTACCTTATGAAGTGACAGTTAATTGCTAGTGGTCATAACTATGGATACCTAAGGTCCTGAAATGTCTGCACATAAGGAAAGAGACCTAGTGAATCAGAAAAACTATACTACATTTATTACACCTACTACATTTGGGATAGTATCTTTGAGATGGGAATACCCCTTTAAGTCCCTGTCATTGAAGACTAAATGCATAATGTAAAGAATCAAATAGTTTTCATTCTTTGTAAATTAGCCTAGTGGCGTTTGAGGAGCTTGGGATTTATTAGTTTAAAGGCTCACCTATGAAATGTCTATGAACATTCTATCTGGACATGGCTATGAATTATGTTGCTACTGGACATTTTTCAGATATAGATGTAAAAAAGGTCTGTGGTAATATCAGCACATTGTTAGTATTTATCCATTCACACAATACAAGGACCATAGATAAAGCCTGTATTCTAAAGAAAGGCCCACCAACAGGTCATGTCTTCAGGACTTCCTTAGTATTGCCCAGGTGATAATTGCATCACCTCCACATGCAATAAATACATCACCTGGGCAATATGAAGGAAATCCTGAAAACATGACCTGTTGGTGGGCCTTGAGGACAGGAGTTGGGGAACCCTGTTATAAAGGATTTTGGATTTGATTGCTGACACAGTGGCATGACAATATCCTTGTTACCAACCAAATGCTTTTGTTAACAGTGCTGAGTGGTGAAAACTTGAAGAAGATGACAATAAAGAAGCATAACAGAAATAATGAGGAGGTCAATATATACACAGAGTTCTTTCGACCTTATGAACTGAGCAGTTTTGATGACACTTTTTGTCTCTCTATGACAAATTCTGCAAGGTAAGTTACATTGCCTTTAGATTATAACTATTAAAAGGCAGTGATGAAATCATTAACCATTCAATATGTATTGATAGGTACCACTTTACTTTTCAGAGACTTCATGCCAAAAAATGTTGGCATTGATCCAAGCCCATTTACAGTGCGAAAGCCAGATGAAACTGGAAAATCTGTTTTGGGGTAAGACTGATGATCATACTATTACATACATACGTACATAAAGGACTTAAAAATAACCTTTCATGTGTTTAAATAAACAGTTTGTTCATTATTTTTATATTGATGACCTTTACTAAAAAATAGGTCATCAATATCAGATCGGTGTGGGGCATGACACCAGAAACACCCAGCGGTTGCTTCTGATAGTGTCCGGATGTAAACATTGTTTGGAGCAACATGGTCCCTATTCTTCTTAATGGCCAATGCCAGGTACTGCAGATCAGCTCCTATTCTCTTAATTTGCAACTGATCTGCAGTACCCATCACAGGCCACTGAACAGTGGACAAAGCTGTGCTGTTCTGCTCTGTACATATTCCATCTGACTCCCCACCGGAGGCGATACCAGCTGATGGTTGGGGTGCCAGGTGTCAGACCCTCTTCGCTCTTATATTGATTACTTACCTTATGTATAGGTCATCAGTATGTTGGTTTTGGACAAACGTTCTATGAAGAAAAACCACAAATGTCGAATTGCCTGTTTTGTTAGATAATACAGTATGTTGGGCTAAGCTCAAAAGCTTTTATGACGTTGAGCATTATGTGTTGAGATATCAGTTCCCATAACTCAAAATAAGAAGTTAATTACTAGCAATTGGTTTTTGAGTATTTTGTGTTTGGCAATCACAAAAAAAAATAATGTGTCAAATGGAGGTCCGTCTTATAGTCCGAATTCAGCTTACCAGGGAAGGGATCAGCACAGGTAGAGGAGTGGTCAAAGGGGTCGTTCGGTGGTCCAGGCTGGTGCGGTGGTGGTGCTGTGTGTTGCAGGGGTGCACTGTGGGGTGGCTGTTATCTGTGGGGTGGCTGTGTCCGTGGGGTGGCTGTGCTCTAGTCGCAATATTACAAATCCTGTGGCGGCGGTCCCGTGGCTGTGGTCCCAATGCAGCCTCCCTGTGCTCTGTGGTGCGGTGGTGTCGGGGCTCTGTGCTGCGTGGGGGGCTCCACCGGCATTTCATCAAAGCCCGAAAGCCCCCCGCAGCTCTGTTGCTGCGACGCGGAGGCCTCCGGAAAGATGGTGGCCAGGGGCCTCCGGAAAGATGGCCGCTGGGGGCGGCGCATACTCAGATTCAGATCTCTGCAACGAGATCCTGTCCCGAGATCTCGGGAGACGTTGCCGAGATTTGAATTTGAGTATGCACTGCCCCCGGCGGCCATCTTACTGGAGGTCATCACGTTGCAGCAACGGAGCTGCGGAGGCTTCCGGACTTTGACAAAATGCCGGCGGAGCCCCCCACGCAGCACAGAGCCCCACTGCCGCCACATCACAGAGCACCGACACCACCGCTCCACAGAGCACAGGGAGGCTGCATCGGTACCGCCGCCACAGGGACTGACGCCACCAGATTTGTAAGTATATTGCGACCATAACACGCGCCCCCATTTTCCCCCAAAATTTTTTAACGGGCAAACATCAAATAATTCAAGAACGCCACAATTGTTTTTTTGGTCGCCACAATTCTACAAAAAATGCTGTAACAAGCGATGAAAAAGTCACATATATCCTAAAATGGTACTAATAAAATGTAGTCTCGCCCTGCAAAAAATAAGCTCCGCTCTATTGGACGAAAAATAAAAATGTGATGGGTCTGGAAAAATGGCAGCAGAACTCCAAAATTTATTTTGTTTTGCAAACTTCAGCTTTTTTTTTCACCGCTATAATAATAAAACACTGGACATGTTTGGTATCGCTGTAATCATATTGATGAGGAGAATCATATTGTCTGGGTTTTTTTTTACCACAAAATGTACACCATTAAACAGGGGTCTCAAACTCAATTTACCTGGGGGCCGCTGGAGATAATGTCTGGGTGAGGCTGGGCCACATCAGGTTTTCCACAAGAAAAGCTCTTACAAAAACATTCCAATGTTATCAAATGTCTTTATATTTTCATCTTATTTTGTGTTAAAAAATAAAAATAAATTAACAAATTCATAAGAAAAAAAATAAATCAATCAGTAATAAATAAGTAAAATTAAAATGATAATAATTCAGCAAATATAGAAGACTGAAGAAACCACATATAGTTGCTGACTAGAGAAATGTAATTATTATTATTCAGATTCAAATGTCTGTATTAACAGTTCTTTAACATTTAACTTTCTGAACATGAATGGAGCATTGAACATAAACTGTTTTGAACATGGCTTCTTCTGCCTACTTCTTGCTGCTAGAGATCTGGCAGCGCTTACTCTCGCATAGCCGAGCCACATTTGTCTTAAGGGAGGAAGCAGTTGAGACCCTCAGCAGGGCTTGAGGATGCTCATCAGTAAGTCTGGACCTTTTTCTTGGACTTATTGAAGTTCAGGGTAGAGAAGAGCTTTTCGCACAAGTCTGTGCTCCCAAAAAGACACATGGTCCGCTTGAACATTCGGGAGAGCTCAGGGAAGCTGGGGGGCAATTCTCTCAAAAATTGCCCGAGCTTGTCTGCTTTTCCACTCACCTCCCTGAACTTGGCTTTGAGTTCAGAGTTGCACTGCAGGTCAATGAGCTCCACTTGAAGCACAGGAGGGGCATCTTGCACATCAAAGGAGAAGGGTCCGCAAAAATTTGAAATGTGGCTCTGTGCGTCTTGAAGTATGCAAATCTGTGATCAAATTTCTCCTGTAGCTTCAAAATGACATCCATATACGAGTACTCCTCACCACTGAATGGTGTGCCTGCTTCCATGAGTGCCTTGCATGCTGGGAAATGGCAAAGGTTTGTCTGAGAAAGCTGGGCTTTCCATAACATATGTAGTAGACAATGCTCTCACGTTGTCATAGGCAGCACTGACAAGATGCCCCTGGCCTTGTAACTTCTTGTTCAGTACATTAACCCCTCTCTGCCATCAGACGTACTATTCCGTCCATGTGACCCTGGACCTAATTCCCATGGACGGAATAGTACGTCATGGGCGATCAGCTGACTGTGTGTCAGGAGCGGTCACGGACCGCTCCCGGCACATTAACCCTTGGCACACCGCGATCAAACATGATCGCAGTGTACCCGGGGCATAGGGGAGGATCGCGCAGGCAGGGGGCTCCCTGCGCGCTCCCCTGAGACCCTCAGAGCAGCGCGATGTGTCGCGCTGTTCCGAGGGTCCGTCCTCCCTCCAGGTCCCCGGATCCAAGATGGCGCCGGGGTCCTGCAGGGAGGCGGCTTCCTCAGTGCCTGCTGAGAGCAGGCGCTGGGGAAGCCTGCAGCAGTGCCAGAGCGATCGCTGGTGTGACAGAGTGCTGTGCTAAAATACAGTGATGTCCCACCCTGGGACAAAGTAAAAAAGTAAAAAAAGTAAAAATAAAAAGTGTAAAAAAAAATCACAAAAAAAAAAAAATATTCCCCAATAAATTCATTTTTTTCCTGTAAATAAAAAAAACAAAACAATAAAAGTACACATATTTGGTATCGCCGCGTCCGTAACGACCCCCCCTATAAAACTGTCCCACTAGTTAACCCCTTTAGTGAACCCCTTAAAAAAAAAAAAAAAACGAACCAAAAAATCAATGCTTTATCATCATACCGCCGAACAAAAAGTGAAATAACACGCGATCAAAAAGACCGATATAAATAAACATGGTACCACTGAAAACGTCATCTTGTCCCGCAAAAAACGAGCCGTCACACAGCATCATGAGTGAAAAAATAAAAAAGTTATAGCTCGCAGAATAAAGCGATGCAAAAATAATGATTTTTTATATAAAATTGTTTTCATTCTATAAAAGCGCCAAAACCTAAAAAAATGATATAAATGAGGTATCGCCGTAATCGTACTGACCCGAAGAATAAAACTGCTTTATCAATTTTACCACATGCGGAACGGTATAAACGCCTCCCCCAAAAGAAATTCATGAATTGCTGATTTTTGTTCATTCTAACCACCCAAAAATCGAAATAAAAAGCGATCAAAAAACGTCACGTGCTCAAAAATGGTACAAATAAAAACGTCAACTCGTCCCGCAAAAAATAAGACCTCACATGACTCTGTGGGCCAAAATATGCAAAAATTATAGCTCTCAAAATGTGGTGATGCAAAAAACTATTTTTTGCAATAAAAAGCGTCTTTTAGCGTGACAGCTGCCAATCACAAAAACCCGCTATAAATAGTAAATCAAACCCCCTTTATCACCCCTTTAGTTAGGGAAAAATAATAAAATTAAAAAAATGTATTTATTTCCATTTTCCCGTTAGGGTTAGGGTTGCGGCTAAAGTTAGGGTTAGGGTTGGCGCTAACGTTAGTATTAGGGTTAGGGTTGGCGCTAACGTTAGGATTAGGGTTGGGATTAGGGTTATGGGTGTGTTAGGGTTAGGTTTGTGGTTAGGGTTGGGACTAGGGTTATTGGTGTTTGGGGTTAGGGTTGGAGTTAGAATTGGGGGGTTTCTGCTGTTTAGGCACATCAGGAGCTCTCGAAATGTGACATGGAGTCTGATCTCAATTCCAGCCAATTCTGCGTTGAAAAAGTCAAATGGTGCTCCTTCACTTCTGAGCTCTGCCATGCGCCCAAACAGTAGTTTACCCCACATATGGGGTATCAGCATACTCTGGACCCCAAGAGTTATTGTGTAATTTGGCCTATTTCTCCTGTTACCCTTGGGAAAATAAAAAACTGGGGCGACAAAATCATTTTTGTAAAAAAAAAAAAAATGATTTTGTTTTTACGGCTGTATGTTATAAAACTTCTGTGAAGTACTTGGGGCTTCATAGCGCTCACCACACTTCTAGATAAGTTCCTTGTGGGGTCTGTTTTCCAAAATGGGGTCACTTGTGGGGGGTTTCCACTGTTTAGGCGCATCAGGGGCTCTCCAAATGCGACATGACGCCCCAGACCATTCCATCAAAGTCTGCAATCCAAAACGTCACTACTTCCCTTCCGAGCCCCGACGTGTGCCCATACAGTAGTTTTCTCCCACATATTGGGTATCAGCGTACTCAGGACAATTTGGACAACAACTTTTGGGGTCCAATTTCTCCTGTTACCCTTGTGAAAATAAAATATTGGGGGCGAAAAAATCATTTTTGTAAAAAAAAAAAGGATTTTTTATTTTTACGGCTGTACGTTATAAACTTCTGTGAAGCACTTCGGGGTTCAAAGTGCTCACCACACATCTAGATAAGTTCCTTGTGGGGTCTATTTTCCAAAATGGGGGTCACTTGTGGGGGGTTTCCACTGTTTAGGCGCATCAGGGGTTCTCCAAATGCAACATGACGCCCCCAGACCATTCCATCAAAGTCTGCAATCCAAACGTCACTACTTCCCTTCCGAGCCCCGACGTGTGCCCATACAGTAGTTTTCTCCCACATATTGGGTATCAGCGTACTCAGGACAAATTGGACAACAACTTTTGGGTCCAATTTCTCCTGTTACCCTTGTGAAAATAAAATATTGGGGCGAAAAAATCATTTTTGTAAAAAAAAAAAGGATTTTTTATTTTTACGGCTGTACGTTATAAACTTCTGTGAAGCACTTCGGGTTCAAAGTGCTCACCACACATCTAGATAAGTTCCTTGTGGGGTCTATTTTCCAAAATGGGGTCACTTGTGGGGGGTTTCCACTGTTTAGGCGCATCAGGGGCTCTCCAAATGCGACATGACTCCCCCAGACCATTCCATCAAAGTCTGCAATCCAAAACGTCACTACTTCCCTTCCGAGCCCCGACGTGCGCCCATACAGTAGTTTACTCCCACATATTGGGTATCAGCGTACTCAAGACAAATTGGACAACAACTTTTGGGGTCCAATTTCTCCTGTTACCCTTGTGAAAATAAAATATTGGGGGCGAAAAAATAATTTTTGTAAAAAAAAAAAGGATTTTTATTTTTACGGCTGTACGTTATAAACTTCTGTGAAGCACTTCGGGGTTCAAAGTGCTCACCACACATCTAGATAAGTTCCTTGTGGGGTCTATTTTCCAAAATGGGGTCACTTGTGGGGGGTTTCCACTGTTTAGGCGCATCAGGGGCTCTCCAAATGCGACATGACTCCCCCAGACCATTCCATCAAAGTCTGCAATCCAAAACGTCACTACTTCCCTTCCGAGCCCCGACGTGCGCCCATACAGTAGTTTACTCCCACATATTGGGTATCAGCATACTCAGGACAAATTGGACAACAACTTTTGGGGTCCAATTTCTCCTGTTACCCTTGTGAAAATAAAATATTGGGGCTAAAAAATCATTTTTGTAAAAAAAAAAAAGAATTTTTTTATTTTACGGCTGTACGTTATAAACTTGTGTGAAGCACTTTGGGGTTCAAAGTGCTCACCACACATCTAGATAAGTTCCTTGAGGGGTCTAGTTTCCAAAATGGTGTCATTTGTGGGGGGTTTCCACTGTTTAGGCAGATCAGGAGCTCTCCAAACACGACATGGCATCCAGCCAATTCTGCGTTGAAAAAGTCAAACGGCGCTCCTTCCCTTCCAAACTCTGCCATGCACCCAAACAGTGGTTTACCCCCACATATGGGGTATCAGCGCACTCAGGACAAATTGCACAATAACTTTTGGAGTCTTGTTTCCCTTGGGAAAAATAAAAATTGGGGTGAAAAGATCAATTTTGTGGAAAAAATATAATTTTTTAATTTTACGGCTCTACGTTATAAACTTGTGTGAAGCACTTGGGGGTTCAAATTGCTCACCAAAGATCTAGATAAGTTCCTTAGGGGGTCTAGTTTCCCAAATGGGGTCACTTGTGGGGGGTTTCCACTGTTTAGGCACATCAGGGGCTCTCCAAATTCAACATGGCGTCCAATCTCAATTCCAGCCAATTTTGGTTGGAAAAAGTCAAATAGTGCTCCTTCCATTCCGAGCTCTGCCATGCGCCCAAACAGTGGTTCCCCCCCACATATGGGGTATCAGCGTACTCAGGACAAATTGGACAACAAATTTTATGGTCCAATTTCTCCTGTTACCTATGGGAAAATAAAAAATTAGTGACTAAGATAATTTTTGTGGGAAAAAAATAGGATTTTTTATTTTCATGCCCGGGCATTATAAACTTGTGTGAAGCACTTGGGGGTTCAAAGTGCTCACCAAAGATCTAGATAAGTTCCTTAGGGGGTCTAGCTTCCAAAATGGGGTCACTTGTGGGGGGTTTCCACTGTTTAGGCTCATCTGGGGCACTACAAACGGAACATGACCCCCATCAATGTTTGCATTCCAAAACGTTACTGCTTCTTTTCCAAGCCCTGCCGTGCGCCCAAACAGTTTCCCCCCCCCCACATATGGGGTATCAGCGTACTCAGGACAAATTGGACAACAAGTTTTGGGGTCCAATTTCCTTGGGAAAAATCAAAAATTTGGGACTAAAAAATCATTTTTGTGGAAAATTGTTTTTTTTTTTTTTTCACACCCAGGCATTATAAACTTTTGTGAAACACTTTGGGGTTCAAAGTGCTCACAAGAGATCTAGATAAGTTCCTTAGGGGGTCTAGTTTCCAAAATGGTGTCACTTGTGGGGGGTTTCCACTGTTTAGGCGTATCAGGGGCTCTCCAAACACGACATGGCGTCCAATCTCAATTCCAGCCAATTTTAGTTTGAAAAAGTCAAACGGCGCTCCTTCCTTACGAGCTCTGCCGTGTGCCCAAACAGTGGTTTTCCCCCACATATGGGGTATTGGCGTACTCAGGAGAAATTGCACAACAACTTTATCTGTCCATTTTCTCCTTTTACCCTTGTGAAAATAAAAAAAAGTTTGTAAAAGATCATTTTTGTGGCTAAAAAGTTAAATATTAATTTTTTCCATCCATGTTGCTTCAGCTCCTGTGAAGCACCTGAAGGGTTAATAAACTTCTTGAATGTAGTTTTGAGTACCTTGAGGGGTGCAGTTTTTATAATGGTGTCACTTTTGGGTATTTTCTGCCATATAGACCCGTCAAAGTGACTTCAAATGTGAGGTGGTCCCTAAAAAAATGGCTTTGTAAATTTTGTTGTAAAAATGAGAAATCACTGGTCAACTTTTAACCCTTCTAATTTCCTAACAAAGAAAAATTTTGGTTCCAAAATTGTGCTGATGTAAACTAGACATGTGGGAAATGTTATTTATTAACTATTTTGTGTGACATATTTCTCTGTTTTAAGGGAAAAAAAATTCAAAGTTTGAAAATTGCAAAATTTTTAAAATTTTCGCCATATTTGCGTTTTTTTCAAAAATAAACGCAAGTTATATCGAAGAAATTTTACCACTAACATGAAGTACAATATGTCACGAGAAAACAATCTCAGAATCGCGAAGATCCGTTGAAGCGTTCCAGAGTTATAACCTCATAAAGAGACAGTGGTCAGAATTGTAAAAATTGGCCCGGTCATTAACGTGCAAACCACCCTTGGGGGTGAAGGGGTTAAGCTCATGTGTGATATCAACAAAAAAAGCTAAGTCCATGAACCATTTTGGATCACTTAGCACAGGAACAGCAGCCCCATTTTTCTCCATGAAGGCTTTCACTTCCGCTCTCAACTCAAAAAATCTCTTCACTATATTTCCCCTGCTGAGCCAACGTACCTCAGTGAAGTAGAGCACATCCCCATATTCTGACTCCATTTCCTCTAAAAAAGCACGAAACCTTCTGTGCTTTAAGCCCCTGGATCTAATTTCGTTGATGCATTTCACAGCGAAAGACATCACATTGTCAAACTTCAGGCCTTTGCTGCAAAGGGCTTGCTGATGGATAATGCAGTGCAGAGCAATGACCTCTTCCACACCTTCCTCTTCCAGTTTTTTTTTTTTTAACAAGTGCCACCAGTCCATTTTTCCTCCCTGTCCTTGATGGCACTCCATCAGTTGTTATTCCAACAAACCTCCTCCAAGGTAAACCGGCATTCTCAATGGCATCACACAGCTCCTGAGCGGTGGTCTGGCCATGCATTGGAATCACTGTGAGCAACTCCTCTATGACTTCAAAAT
>JARQOD010000005.1:305909249-305960535 GCA_033576555.1 Oophaga sylvatica
AAATTGATACCTGGTAAGAGGGTCCCATCTGTATGAGATAGAAAAAATCTGCCTTTGTGTCTTACTACTGCATAACTTTTGACTATTTTAAGCTGGCATACTGGGCCATCTGTTGATTTAACCAGCACCCACTCGCCCCTCCCAGTTGGATCACACTTGGATTTTCACACTCAGATGTCCTCGTTAATTAAACGCCCAGGGCCGCCATCAGGGCATTACAGCCCTTACTAATGTATGGGGCCCGGTGATTTAGGGGGGCCCGCCCGCTGCCCCAGCACGCTGGCAGCATGGTCCGGCGCAGCGCTTCGCTGCTTTATATTCCCCACTGTCCCCAGTCCTGACCTCCTGGCTGGCAAATTAAATGGGCAGGCACTGTAGCTTTAAGCTACAGCCCGCCCTGATGCATCATGGTCCAGCCGTGACGTCACACGCTGCTCTGCTCCACTTCCTCAATCAGAAGCAGAGTGGCAGCGTGTCACGTCGGTGTGCTGTGCCAAACACACACTGCCATCTGGCTGGGAGCGGCGGACGGACCGGGTGCAGGCGGCAGGAAAGCTCAGCAGGGTGAGTAGTCTGTCGCGGGGGGGGGCCCGGCCAGGACAGCCGCAGCGCCAGCATCCACCAACAGGGCCCAGGGCAGGAAGAGGGGGCCCAGCATCCACCAAAAGGGCCCCCAGGGCAGGCGGGGGGGCCCAGCATCCACTAAAAGGGCCCCCAGGGCAGGCGGGGGGGCCCGCAGGCGCAGCATCCAGCAACAGGGGCCCTGGGGACCCTGTTGGTGGATGCTGCGGGCCCCTCCTGCCTGCCCTGGGCTGGGGCCCTGTTGGATTGCTGCATGTGGCCACCCCCCCTGCTTGCTCATCATATGGGGCATAAAATCTATGGAGCATCATATGGGGGCATATACATCTATGGGGCATCATATGGCGGCATAAAATCTATGGAGCATCATATTGCAGCATAATCTACGGGGCATCATATGGCGGCATAATCTATGGAGCATCATATTGCAGCATAATCTACGGGGCATCATATGGCGGCATAATCTTTGGAGCATCATATGGCGGCATAATCTGTGGGGCATCATATGGCGGCATAATCTTTGGAGCATCATATGGGGCATAATCTATGGAGCATCATATGGGGGCATAATCTATGGAGCATCATATGGTGGCATAATCTTTGGAGCATCATATGGTGGCATAATCTTTGGAGCAGCATATGGCGGCATAATCTTTGGAGCATCATATGGTGGCATAATCTTTGGAGCATCATATGGCGGCATAATCTTTGGAGCATCATATGGCGGCATAATCTTTGGGAGCATCATATGGCGGCATAATCTTTGGAGCATCATATGGCGGCATAATCTGGGGCATCATATGGCGGCATAATCTTTGGAGCATCATATGGCGGCATAATCTATGGAGCATCATATGGGGCATAAAATCTATGGAGCATCATATGGGGCAAAAAATCTTTGGAGCATCATATGGGGGCTTAATCTATGGAGCTTCTTATGGGGACATAATCTGTGGAGCATCATATGGGGGCATAATCTGTGGAGCATTTTATGGGGGCATAATCTATGGAGCATCATATGGGGGCATAATCTATGGAGCATCATATGGCGGCATAATCTATGGAGCATCATATGGCGGCATAATCTTTGGAGCATCATATGGCTTCATAATCTGTGGGGCATCATATGGCGGCATAATCTTTGGAGCATCATATGGGGCATAATCTATGGAGCATCATATGGGGCATAATCTATGGAGCATCATATGGGGCATAAAATCTATGGAGCATCATATGGGGCATAAAATCTATAGAGCATCATATGGCAGCATAAAATCTATAGAGCATCATATGGCGGCATAATCTATGGAGCATCATATGGCGGCATAATCTATGGAGCATCATATGGCGGCATAATCTTTGGAGCATCATATGGCGGCATAATCTTTGGAGCATCATATGGCGGCATAATCTTTGGAGCATCATATGGCAGCATAATCTTTGGAGCATCTTATGGGCATAAAATTTATGGAGCATCATATGGGGGCATAAAATCTATGGAGCATCATATGGGGGCATAAAATCTATGGAGCATCATATGGGGGTATATAAATCTATGGGGCATCATATGGGGCATAAAATATATGGAGCATCTTATGGGGGCATAACTTTTATGAAGCATTATATGGGGAGTATTTTGTATGGAGCATCTTATGGGGCCCATCATTAACTGAATACAATAATCTGCAATCAGAAATACAGTGTGTGTGTATATATATATATATTATATATATATATATATATATATATATATATATATGATTTCAATTAGTTTAAAAAATGTATGTGACACATTCCCTTGAAGAAAGATAATTAAAATATACAAAAAAAAAGTTACCAAATGTTTAAGAGGTTAGCGCAGAGTAGGGCCCTGCCAATAGTCTACCTTGTCGTGGTAGGAAGAGCAAAATTCACCGCACACTACAATTGATTACTATGCAGAAAAATATTTTTATTTGAAAAATTATCCAATCCAAAAGAAGAAAAATAATATGTACAATATACAGATACCCAACGTTTCGACCCTCCCGGATCTTAATCATGGGGTACTAGAGAAAAATAGAAGAAACATAGTGTGAGGCAATTATATACAGTGATTACATATATATATATAACATATATACAGATATGGGCTGGATCATATATAATTGATTGCGAAAAATGTCATGTAGATAATAATCCAGAAAGTAGAATATATCGTTAAAGTACATATGGAGCCTCATTATACAATCTCAACATGGAGATATATAGAGTAACGATTTATATAATCATAGTAGAACAAAAGCACAATGATATAAGAAACAAAGAAGTAGCGCATTTCTACCTTGTAAAATTAGTATAACAGAGATATGGCACATAGTAGAGGCAATAAATTCCTTGTAAATTCCCTTATAGCAGAGCCAGATGCTGCAGATAATATCAAAATGATTAATTAAATAAATATAGGGAAATAGGGGTCACCATCATTGAAATGTCAGAGATTACCTGCTGTGTACAAAGAGCAGGAGTTAAATGTATCCAGAATAGGGTAAAGTATGTCCTGAGTGGCGTCCTGATAGCCTGTACAGGGCAAATGGAACACAAATTATAGCCCATTACAGTGGCAGATGGAGTGGACTATTTACATGAAAACATACCTTTGGAGGTGGATGAAATGAGAATATAGGCGGCGCACCTGCGCCCTGCCGTGTACAGAAAGTAGGGGTTAAATGTGCCCTGGACGGGGTTAAAACATGTCCTGGATGGCGTCCACAGAGCCTACATGGGGTAAATGTGGCATAAGTTGCAGCCCAGAGTGATGGCAGATGGGGGGAACCGCTTTGAATCAAAGACATACCTTAAGAAGCGAATGTACAGATTTACAGGCGGCGCTCCTGCGTTCTGCCTGGTCTGCTGGGTGACCAGGTGTATGGGAAGGGAGCAAATGGGGGTTTAAATGCGGCGCCGTGTACCGCCGGACCGGAAGTGACACGGCGCAACATGATCTGATGTAATCGCGCATGCGCGATAGCGGTAGCGGCCGCCATGTTTTCGGTGGGAAAAGGCAAATATAAGCAGGACTATGAGAGACACTAATCTGTATAGGAGACAAAATCTAGGGGGAGGAGACTAGAGGCCTGCATGTGGCACTGTGTCACTTCCGGTCCGGACGACGCACTTCCGGTCCGGCGGTACACGGCGCCGCATTTAAACCCCCATTTGCTCCCGTCCCATACACCTGGTCACCCAGCAGACAAGGCAGGGCGCAGGAGCGCCGCCTGTAAACCTGTACATTCGCTTCTTAAGGTATGTCTTTGATTCAAAGCGGTTCCCCCCATCTGCCATCACTCTGGGCTGCAACTTATGCCACATTTACCCCATGTAGGCTCTGTGGACACCATCCAGGACATGTTTTAACCCCGTCCAGGGCACATTTAACCCCTACTTTCTGTACACGGCAGGGCGCAGGTGCGCCGCCTATATTCTCATTTCATCCACCTCCAAAGGTATGTTTTCATGTAAATAGTCCACTCCATCTGCCACTGTAATGGGCTATAATTTGTGTTACATTTTCCCTGTACAGGCTATCAGGACGCCACTCAGGACAGACTTTACCCTATTCTGGATACATTTAACTCCTGCTCTTTGTACACAGCAGGTAATCTCTGACATTTCAATGATGGCGACCCCTATTTCCCTATATTTATTTAATTAATAATTTTGATATTATCTGCAGCATCTGGCTCTGCTATAAGGGAATTTACAAGGAATTTATTGCCTCTACTATGTGCCATATCTCTGTTGTACTAATTTTACAAGGTAGAAATGCGCTACTTCTTTGTTTCTTATATCATTGTGCTTTTGTTCTACTATGATTATATAAATCGTTACTCTATATATCTCCATGTTGAGATTGTATAGTGATGCTCCTTATGTTCTTTAACGATATATTCTACTTTCTGGATTATTATCTACATGACATTTTTCGCAATCAATTATATATGATCCAGCCCATATCTGTATATATGTTATATATGTATATGTAATCACTGTATATAATTGCCTCACACTATGTTTCTTCTATTTTTCTCTAGTACCCCATGATTAAGATCCGGGAGGGTCGAAACGTTGGGTATATTGTACATATTATTATTACGGCACTGGCACTTTCTTCTCTTGGATTGGATAATTTTTCAAATAAAAATATTTTTCTGCATAGTAATCAATTGTAGTGTGCGGTGAATTTTGCTCTTCCTATATTTGTTGGTGCCGCTTAGGACCAATTCACCAGCATCTCCTGTACTCTAGACTTGAGTGCACACCATTTCACCCATATTACCTTGTCGTGGTGGCAGGCTTAAAAAAATCTTTTGGTCAAAACAAAAGCTGATGTCTATGCATGTGATTTGATGTTAATGTGTCATTGGTGAGGCGTGGTGCAGAAGTGGAGTTTTTCCAAGAAAAGGCGGAGGGATTTTGGATGGTTCGCGTGGTGGAGGAGGAGCTAGGGTGGAGGCGGAACTGGGGGTGGAGCCTGGGTGGAATCTCAAGGGGGGGCCCCATAAATTTTGCCAGTATGGGGCCCCGAAATTCCTAGTGGCAGCCCTGAAACTGCCTTCCGACACGCTTTTAGAACGAGGTAACAACTCACTAATTCGCAGTGCGCCGAAATAAGCGATAGCGAAAGCTGCTGAGATGAGAGTTGCCTCGTATTGCGATTTGCATACCGATTGGGATATTGAAATAATGTTATGCAATAGTCTAAGTGAAATGGGGCGACGACATTCTAAACTCAATTGAAGTCTTTTCCACCCTTTGATGGCTTGCCTAATGAAAAAGAGTTTTGTTACATCGGCCCACCCCATGTCTGATTTAGCTAGCAGAGCGCCAGGCCCTGCAGCGCCGACTAAATCAAAGGCCTTGTCAAAAGATTCGTATGTGACTGAGGCTTCCTCTGGGGGTATAGCGTCGTTAACTGATTCGCCCTTTGGGTGAGATAGGTGATGGATTAGCCGATATTTACCAGGTTCTTTTTTTGGAATGATGCCTAGAGGCGATATTTTGATGTTTTTGAAGGGCAGCGACTGAGATGGACCCGCCATTCTACCTAGCTCGACTTCCTTTTTTATTTTTTGGTTTCGGACTTCGGGGAATTCTCGTGCTAATTTTAGGTTATTGGCAAGTGTTGGTGTTCTGGTAGGTTTGAAGGGGATAAAGAAGCCGTTTGCAAAGCCGGAGTGTAGTAACCGTGCCGCTTCCTTATTGGGGTAGAGATCTAACCAGGGGCCATCGCGGCTACGCTCACCGGGGTTTTGCCTTGTGGGCGCTCTGTTTTTTTGACAAGTACACCTTGAGGCTGGGTGTCCTCCCCGCAGGCTGAGCAGTCGTGTCTAAACCTAGTGCTTGGAAACGGCAGTTTCCCTCGTTAAATAGCCAGCAGGCCCCGGGTTTTCGTACGACCACTGAGCGTTGGCCTGCGGAGTAATTAGTGGTCGCCGAAGAGAAAGGGAGACTGCTTCTGCGATAGCATCAATCGTATCCACACATCTGTTGCTTTAACCCCCCCCATCCTAGATCGGGCTGTAGGGCCAGCCGCCTGTGGAAGTCCTCATCATATTGCCGCCAAGCGGAACCGCCATGCGATTTATATGTATTATATATCATATCCTGATATATGAACAATTCGGAGCATCGTTCCGGATGCTTCTGGCCCATAATACAGCCCAATACTGCGAATGCCTGTAGCCAATTATTCATGTTTTGCGCTAATTCAGATCTACTTCTATCATTTGTTCCCCTCCTGTCCTCCTTTCTATATCAATGTTCTGTTGGTCGGCTGACAATAGCGACCATATGTCGACGTAATCATTATTCCAAATTTTTTATTTTGTCTCCTGGTCTAAGTGTGCACCTAGTGGGCTGATCCCGCAGAAAAAAGCGTCCTTGTGCAAACTCGCTGACTGAAGCGTAGTGTTGCTTTCAGCTGTACCACTTGGTTGCGGTAAGCGTTGCATCAGCTCCTTAATCGCTGATGATAACTTGTTTTTTCTTGAAATCAAATCATTTAACTTTAGATAATCATTGATATTTGAACACTCATCGCTGTGTGCCGCAGGAGGAGTGGTGACCGATGCTGGTGGAACCCTGGCTCCTGCTGGCGCAGGAGGGGTGAATTCCCAGGATGGAGGAACTCCGGCTCCTGCTAGGGCGATAGACTGGTTAATGCGGTGGCTGGAAGGCCCGGGGGAATGAGAGGTGTCTTCCCGGCTGAGAGCCACATTTGGAGCACGTGATGGAATACCGTGCGCTAGAACAGGAGTGAAGCCAGGTGATGGTGGAACGCCAGCTCCCTGTTGCGCTAGAGCAGGAATAAAGCCTAGTGATGGCGGAACTCCAGCTCCGTGTTGCGCTAGAGCAGGAGTGAAGCCTAGTGATGGCGGAACTCCAGCTCCGTGTTGCACTAGAGCAGGAGTGAAGCCTAGTGATGGCGGAACTCCTGCTCCGTGTTGCGCTATAGCAGGAGTGAAGCCTAGTGGTGGCGAAACTCCAGCTCCGTGTTGGTCAGTGGCCTGATGGTTGTAAAGGCTGGAAGCCATGGGGGATGGGTGTCCCCGGCTGATAGCCTCCGAAGGGGCACGTGACTTTTGGCGTTCGCTGCGTGACCGATGTCGCCTATCGGGCCGCCGCGATGCCTCGGATTCTCGTGATGTGGACATGGATTTTGATGCGCGATATCTGCGCCGACTCGTGTGAGAATTGCGCCGGCGACTCTTAGAGGGGTGATGTGACTGTTCACGGGAATCTTCGGAGGAGGATTGGGAATACGTGTGGTGTCTACGCCAACATCTGTTGTGGCTATGGGAGGTGTTAGGGGCTTGCGAATACGCAGCCAGGGGTGAGTTTCTGGCCATAGCCAGTAACGCTGTGCTGTTAGGTAGGGGTGAGTTAATAGCGTTATGGATATATGAGATGGCGGGGGTTAATAAAGTCTATTTATTAGACATTTGGACTGGAGGGGCTGATGTATATGAGCTGTCGGTGTTTGGTGCTATAACTGTGGTACTATACCCCTGCAGAGAGCTTTGATCGGTCGGGTTAGACCAAGCAGAGCGCTCTGCAATGGGATTACGGGGCGTAAGACTGATCTCCAGGCTCCCCACAGCAGGCATTGCAGCAGCGCATACCGTGGACTGCGTGGGGACCGGTCCATGGGTTCTCCTGCTGTCCTCAGGGCGTCCCCACGCAGGCGTTTCTTCAGATCTTGCAGGGGGTGCCTCGGAGATAGCGCTATGGGTGCTATTGGTGGTCTCCACATGTCCCTGTGCAGGCGCTGCCTCAGCACCTGCAGGAGATGGCGTGGAGCTCAGTCCCTAGCCATTCCGGCATTGTTC
Source organism: Oophaga sylvatica (assembly GCA_033576555.1). Classification (NCBI taxonomy): domain Eukaryota; kingdom Metazoa; phylum Chordata; class Amphibia; order Anura; family Dendrobatidae; genus Oophaga; species Oophaga sylvatica. The sequence continues at coordinate 305,917,202 of JARQOD010000005.1, forward strand.
TGGCTGGGACAGTAAGTGACGCAACGGAAGGGGTGGAGCCTGTGCAGGCTCGCTGCCTGCTCCCACGAGCAGGCCAGAAAGATGCCTCCCCACCTGCAGCCGCTCCGGATGTTGGGTTCCTCTCCCTTACCGCCGGCCGGCTCTCGCCTGCATAGCATCGCCCCCATCAACAGCGGACGCCGGCGGAGGACCAGTCGATTGGGGTATAGTCACACCGCCACCACGGGGGACTGGAGGGGGGCAGGGGCTAACATGAGGAGCTGGAAGTGCGGGGCACATAGGGCGACGCTGGACCGCTGGGCCCGAAGGGGGGACCGGGGTCTGGCTATTTTCAGACACAGGCCCTGCTGGGATTGGGGGGTGAGGAGACGACGCAGGGAGATGAACACTGAGGGTGCTAATCATAGCTTGGATCCAGGGCTCACCTTCTTGCGCCGCTCTCCTCTGCAGGGCCTCCATCCATTTGTCCGCCATGGCTACCAGGGAGAGTCGTAGTAGAGTACAGGACACAACAGCTTCCCAGTGAATGCCAGAGGGGAAAGGAAGTTGCTGACCAGAACACCTAGATTTAACCCCTGTAGGGTGTGCCGCAAATACCTTCCCCTCCAAGGTCACTGGACAGCTGGGTGTCATTGTTTCAGTGTTCAGCCGATGCGTCTTTTCCGCATTTTTTTCTGTCCCGCTGAGCAGCAATTTCCGCGGCCGCCTCTGCTTCTGAACCCGGGGTAATGGCGCAAGTTTGCAATAAGGCCGGCTGATGTCCCGCCTCCGAGAGCAATATATCCCAACGTGATTGGTAGGTTCATTCAGCTCCATCACACAACACTGAAAAGTGCCATTCGTATCAAACTCGGGCCGCACTAACATTAAACTTTGATGTTGAGGTGAGGGCCGCAAACTATTGTCCCAAGGGCCGCAGTTGGCCCGCGGGCCGCGAGCTTGAGACCCCTGCCATAAAACAATTCCCCAAAAACAATGTCAGAATTGTGTTTTTTTCACAATTTCACTGCACTTGGATTTTTTTTCTCATTTTTGAGTACACTATGTGGTAAAATGAATGGTGTCATTCAAAGTACAACCCATCTCACAAAAACAAGACCTCATATGTCTATTTTGACATTAAAATAAGAGTTCTGGCTCAGGGAAAAAGGGGAAGGAAAAAAGGGAAAGTAAAAAATGAAAATTGGCTGTGGCGTGGAGTGGTAAATAGTCACCTTAGGAGACTTGCAGCTGTGATCGTCTGATTGTTTGTGCTATACATAGCAGTGCTTTATGTATAGCAGAAATGATGATGATCTATAAATGGGTGGGATTTATAATGCGCTTCCGGTGTGTGTTCATTTCCGCTGCAAGAAATTGACAGTGGGATTTAACTGGATAGCAGCTGCAGGTGGACCTCGTTTCCACAAGCGGCTGTTTAAGGCACTAGATGGTTGATTATATCAGGTGTCATGTGCGGAGAAAGATGCAGGCTCAGCGTCAGAGCCCTCATCAAAGTCAGGGACACAACATATGACGCAAGTATACATCATATGTCATGAAGGGGTAAAAAAGGTGTACATTAAAAGAATTAAGCACAGATGAAAAATAGGCGTATACACTGAAAGCTAGACAAAAAACAGGCCTAGAAGCAATAATGAATTGGTCCCTATGTACCTAGAAAATCTTATGTATGTATCTCCATGGTCACTGCTTAGTCTCTTGGTTGGTGAGTTGTCCCCCAATTCCTGTAGGCTGTAATAAGTGTAATGCGTTCTGTCTCCTATTCCCATTCATTGCTATGATCAATACTGGTAATTCAATAAAGTGTGTGACCCTAAAATACCCATCTTCCATGAAAGTTAAAAAAATAAAAAATAAATACAACTTTTTAAAGAAATACCAATCACATTATTTCTCTTTTTCTGACTTGCATCTTATTGTAGAAGCTAATATTATACGCGAGGGACATTCTTTTTAACGTCTTCTTATCCTTTTCTCAGGCAGGGTTGGGCTCCGGCATCACGGTGCTAAACAGCTCTTTGACCGTCGACATAATCAAGACTTGATTGTGTTATCTTCTATATGTCGCGATCAATAGCGATCTTGGCATTTTGAAGTTTGTGAGAGGGAGTGGGCTCTCTCTCACCCCTCTGATACCCTCACAATATGATCACAGGAAGCCGAGGGATGTCATGGCATCCAGCTACGGTGGCCTGTTAGACCAGCCATAAGCAGGGTCTAACAGGTTATCTGTCTGTGTAATCTGACACGTCTCATGCATTGCAGTAAATGTGTATTGCAATGCATGACACAAGTGATCACAGAAATAAAAGTTGAAGTCCAATCAAGGGACAAAGTTAAAAAGAAATTTAAAAATATTAACATAAACACAGAAGAAAAAAATCACAAAAATGTAAATATAAATTTTATATAAAAACAAAATAAGCAAATAAACTGCACATATTCACGTATTTGGTATAAAAAAATAGCAATTTGAGAATTGTATTTTTTTATTATGTCATTCACTGGGTGCTGTAACTGATAAGGCAGCTTTATTTTTAGGATCAGTACTTTTATGGAGATACCACATTTATATGGTTGTTATGTTTTGCTGCCTTTACACTCTAAAAACATATTTATAGAAAAAAATAATTTCATTTTACATTTCCATAGTCTGAAATCTCTATAGCTTTTTGATTTGTCCACTGATAGTACTTAAAGCATTTTTAGTATGTTTATGGTAGCAAACCCTCAAAAATCTATATAAATCTGGTATCGCTGTAATCGTAGTGATGCAAAGAATAAAGCCGTCTTATCACTTATACTGCACAAGGAACGATGTAAAAATAAATAAATATAACCTGTTCTTGAACTGCTGTTGATGTTTTCCATCTGCCTCCAGATCACCGTAAGACTTTTTTCACTTTTATTCTACGCTCTACACTGAGTGCTCACATCATTTTTTTTGTCTGAATCTTAAAAAAAAACATGATTCTAAAAAACTCTACTCTGACAGAAAATTCTTTATACTGAGTCAGATGGAGTCACTTTGGCCTTTTATCCTGCAGTGTCCCTATTTATAGTCATGCACAAAAGCTCGGTGAACCACAGTTTTGGGCACTTCTGACAACAAAGGTCATACAGAGTGTAGAGTAGCTCTACATAGTGAATAGTGAATCGATCCAAAAGGATTCTGTCTTAATCACGTATTTTTGAGATTTAGATGGAAACACCAATGTAAGTGCTCAGCGTAAAGCACAGAATAAATGAGAACAAAACCTTAAAAGTGATCCAAAATGTCCTGTACCCCCAAAATGCTACCAAGAAAAAGCTTCAACTCAAGCCACAAAAAACAAGCCCACACTCTGGTCCGTCATCTGTATATGGAAATATAGAGGGTTTCAATGTTATTGGTAGCACAAAAATTGTGGGAAAGCAACATGGCTCCCTAAAGAAAATTCCAGCAAAATTTACACTCCCAAATCCCAATGTCCTTCTCCTTTTTGAGCCAAAATCGCAGTTAGTGTCCACATATTCGGCATTAATGTAGCAAAGAGGGCCCTCTTAATTTATGAGGCGCATGTCTCCAGAACCCCAAGCTGGTTATGATGTACAGGCGCGACAGTGTATTGTGTACTAAAATGTATTGGGCACTACAATGGCATATTTGCAATTTTCACTATGCAATTCCCACTGCATGCTTGTATTTGTAAAACATTCAAAATCGTCACTACACCTATAGATGAAGTCCCAAAGGCATGTAATTTCCAAAATAGTGTCGCTTGAGGAAGGATTCTGCTGTTCTGGCACTTGGATGCTTTTCAAGTAGCGTTTGCAAACTATTCTAGGATAATCTGAACTCCAAAAGTCAAATGGCCGTGTTCCCTCCTGAGCCCTGCCATGTGGTTAAACAGTACACTACAGCCACATATGGGGTATTGCCACGTTCAGAAGACATTGTGTAACAAACTAGGCTGCAAATTCTACCCATTTTCTGTAGTGAAAATGTAAAATCTTGGACTAAAACAACATTTTAGTGACAAAAATGTAATAATGTTTTCTTCACACCTCAGTGGTATTAAATTCTGTGAAACACCTATGGTGTTAATGTGCTCGCTGAACATCTAGATCAATTCAATGAGGGGGATCGTTTGTAAAAGGGGTCATTTATAGGTGGTTTTGCTGTTCTGGCACCTTGAGGACTTTGCCAATGTGATATTGGACCCGCAAACTATGCCAGCAAAATCTGCACTCCAATATGGTGCTCTTTCCCTTCTGAGAATTCCACTGTGATGGAAAAGTATTTTCTGTCTGTATATGGGGTATAAACTTACTCGTTAGAAGTTGTGCAACATATTATGTGGTCTATTTTTTTCTAATAGCCCTTATGAATATTAAAAACTTGGGGCTAAAACAACATTTTATTCGAAAAAATAGTATTTTTTCACTTTCACAGCCCAATGTCATACAATTTTGTGAATCACCTGTGGACTTAAAATTATTACTACTGCCCTCGATGAATTCCTCAAGGGATGTAGTTTCCAAAATGGGGTCAATTGTGGTGGTTTCTACTGTTTTGGTACCTCAAAGGCTCTCCTAATGGGAGTTGTTTGTGACTTTTAAATGTTTTTAAATGTGTTCATTTCTGTGTATACCAATAAAGTATTACTATTTTAATGGTGATCCTTGCAGTAGAGCATGTCTCTTTGTCTTGTTTTGATGTACCATTTTAAGAGAAAACCAAAAGGGAAAGATGGTCCAAAAATCCAATAGATAGTGAAAAAAATATATCAACTTTATTATACAAAATATAATGGAATTCGCAAAAACTATGAGTCACACACATGAATGTCAAAACACGTAGGACATGCAGGATCCAATAGGACAATTAATATGGCAGTATAGGAAAAATGTATATCTTCGTACCGTGTTAGCCAGTAGATAGTCTAAATATTTTTCTATGGCAGTATAGTTATTTTAACACACTTAAAGGTTTCAAAAGCAGCGCTATTGTGTAATAGGAATATAGGATCAGTACGATTCCATAGTACATCAGGGTGTAAAAAGATCAATAGGGCTTGTGCCAACAAAATACAAAATTACTGCCATCTGGTGCAGGTAAAGATCTGTTCAATAGAACTTAAAGGCAGCATAAGATATTTAGCTTATATCTCATAATGGTAAAGTGCAATACTGCAACGAATATAGCATATAGGCATAGCAAAGGCTGATTAAACAGACAGTGTCAGAGCAATACCTATTATATAGCACCAGAAGAGGCCTGGAGGGTCAGGGTCCGGTGACTACCTCTTGAAGCTCATCAAGAGAATGCCAAGAGTGTGCAAAGCAGTAATATAAGCAAAAGGTGGCTACTTTGAAGAACCTAGAATATAAGACATATTTTCAGTTGTTTCACACTTTTTTGTTAAGTGTATAATTCCACATGTGTTAATTCATAGTTATGATGCCTTCAGTGTGAATGTACAGTTTTAATAGTCATGAAAATACAGAAAAATCTTTGAATGAGACAGTGTGTCCAAACTTTTGGTCTGTACTGTATATATATATATATATATATATATATATATATATATTACTATTGTGGTAGATTGGCTTACCTCACTCGGTTGCAGACGGAGGTGGACACAGGAGCGCTATTGCTTTAGGAATACACTTGGTTTATTGGATACGGCATAAATCAAGCTGAAGCACAAAATAAACACGGCCCTCTGGGCAAAACAGCAAAACAACACAACCCTTGTATTCACAGGGATCAGTCCACTTAGGGTTAGCAAGACCCACGGTTCAGGCATAAACTAATCACCCAACACTTCTCTTGAGTGTTTCCCTCCAGAAACTGAACACTGCTGCCTTTGGAGGCCAGCTACTTAAGCCCCAGAAAACACCATGGGGTGGAGATAAGGTGGACATTCTCCCACCTGCTCTATGGATGTCCACATAAAAGCCTGCCCATTATGTAAATTAGATTAACCCCTCACCGCACTTAGTGTGCTGAAGGAAAACTCTGGGTTTTATATCACTGACGCCATTTTTGTACTCTGCAGTGCATTATACTTTTCAGTGCCGCAGAAGCCTCGTAGACCATGCATTCAACATGGTCTAACAAACTTGCCAGTAGCTGTCATGACGACGATCGTGCCATTGAGATGACGTCACGGGGCCGCTGATCTGAAGGTAGAGGGAGCCCCTTCCTCTGGCTTTTAAATGCTGCAATCGCTAGCAATCATGGAATTCAGGAGATTAACCCCTCTCTGCCATCAGACGTACTATTCCGTCCATGTGACCCTGGACCTAATTCCCATGGACGGAATAGTACGTCATGGGCGATCAGCTGCGCTCCCGGGGGGAGCGCAGCTGATCGCCGCCGGGTGTCAGCTGATTATCACAGCTGACACCCGTGACTGTGTGTCAGGAGCGGTCACGGACCGCTCCCGGCACATTAACCCTTGGCACACCGCGATCAAACATGATCGCGGTGTACCCGGGGCACAGGGGAGGATCGCGCAGGCAGGGGGCTCCCTGCGCGCTCCCCTGAGACCCTCAGAGCAGCGCGATGTGTCGCGCTGTTCCGAGGGTCCTCCTTCCTCCAGGTCCCCGGATCCAAGATGGCGCCGGGGTCCTGCAGGGAGGCGGCTTCCTCAGTGCCTGCTGAGAGCAGGCGCTGGGGAAGCCTGCAGCGATGCCAGAGCGATCGCTGGTGTGACAGAGTGCTGTGCACACTGTCACACCAGCGATCTGATAAAATACTGTGATGTCCCACCCTGGGACAAAGTAAAAAAGTAAAAAAAGTAAAAATAAAAAGTGTAAAAAAAAATCATAAAAAAAAAAAAAAATATTCCCCAATAAATTCATTTTTTCCTGTAAATAAAAAAACAAAACAATAAAAGTACACATATTTGGTATCGCCGCGTCCGTAACGACCCCCCTATAAAACTGTCCCACTAGTTAACCCCTTTAGTGAACCCCTTAAAAAAAAAAAAAAAAAACGAAGCAAAAAATCAATGCTTTATCATCATACCGCCGAACAAAAAGTGAAATAACACTCGATCAAAAAGACCGATATAAATAAACATGGTACCACTGAAAACGTCATTTGTCCCAAAAAACGAGCCGTCACACAGCATCATGAGCGAAAAAATAAAAAAGTTATAGCTCGCAGAATAAAGCGATGCAAAAATAATGATTTTTTATATAAAATTGTTTTCATTCTATAAAAGCGCCAAAACCTAAAAAAATGATATAAATGAGGTATCGCCATAATCGTACTGACCCGAAGAATAAAACTGCTTTATCAATTTTACCACACGCGGAACGGTATAAACGCCTCCCCCAAAAGAAATTCATGAATTTCTGATTTTTGTTCATTCTAACCTCCCAAAAATCGAAATAAAAAGCGATAAAAAATGTCACGTGGTCATAAATGGTACCAATAAAAATGTCAACTCGTCCCGCAAAAAATAAGACCTCACATGACTCTGTGGGCCGAAAATATGCAAAAATTATAGCTCTCAAAATGTGGTGATGCAAAAACTATTTTTTGCAATAAAAAGCGTCTTTTAGCGTGACAGCTACCAATCACAAAAACCCGCTATAAATAGTAAATCAAACCCCCTTTATCACCCCCTTAGTTAGGGAAAAATAATAAAATTAAAAAAATGTATTTATTTCCATTTTCCCGTTAGGGTTAGGGTTGCGGCTAAAGTTAGGGTTAGGTTGGCGCTAACGTTAGTATTAGGGTTAGGGTTGGCGCTAACGTTAGGATTAGGGTTGGGATTAGGGTTATGGGTGTGTTAGGGTTAGGTTTGTGGTTAGGGTTGGGACTAGGGTTATTGGTGTTTGGGGTTAGGGTTGGAGTTAGAATTAGGGGGTTTCTGCTGTTTAGGCACATCAGGGGCTCTCGAAATTTGACATGGCGTCTGATCTCAATTCCAGCCAATTCTGCGTTGAAAAAGTCAAATGGTGCTCCTTCACTTCTGAGCTCTGCCATGCGCCCAAACAGTAGTTTACCCCACATATGGGGTATCAGCATACTCTGGACCCCAAGAGTTATTGTGCAATTTGGCTATTTCTCCTGTTACCCTTGGGAAAATAAAAACTGGGGGCGACAAAATCATTTTTGTAAAAAAAAAAATGATTTTTTTGTTTTTACGGCTGTATGTTATAAAACTTCTGTGAAGTACTTGGGGCTTCATAGCGCTCACCACACTTCTAGATAAGTTCCTTGTGGGGTCTATTTTCCAAAATGGGGTCACTTGTGGGGGGTTTCCACTGTTTAGGCGCATCAGGGGCTCTCCAAATGCGACATGACGCCCCCAGACCATTCCATCAAAGTCTGCAATCCAAAACGTCACTACTTCCCTTCCGAGCCCCGATGTGTGCCCATACAGTAGTTTTCTCCCACATATTGGGTATCAGCGTACTCAGGACAATTTGGACAACAACTTTTGGGGTCCAATTTCTCCTGTTACCCTTGTGAAAATAAAATATTGGGGGCGAAAAAATCATTTTTGTAAAAAAAAAAGGATTTTTTATTTTTACGGCTGTACGTTATAAACTTCTGTGAAGCACTTCGGGTTCAAAGTGCTCACCACACATCTAGATAAGTTCCTTGTGGGGTCTATTTTCCAAAATGGGGTCACTTGTGGGGGGTTTCCACTGTTTAGGCGCATCAGGGGTTCTCCAAATGCGACATGACGCCCCCAGACCATTCCATCAAAGTCTGCAATCCAAAACGTCACTACTTCCCTTCCGAGCCCCGACGTGCGCCCATACAGTAGTTTACTCCCACATATTGGGTATCAGCGTACTCAGGACAAATTGGACAACAACTTTTGGGGTCCAATTTCTCCTGTTACCCTTGTGAAAATAAAATATTGGGGGCAAAAAAATCATTTTTGTAAAAAAAAAAAAGGATTTTTTATTTTTACGGCTGTACGTTATAAACTTCTGTGAAGCACTTCGGGGTTCAAAGTGCTCACCACACATCTAGATAAGTTCCTTGTGGGGTCTATTTTCCAAAATGGGGTCACTTGTGGGGGTTTCCACTGTTTAGGCGCATCAGGGGCTCTCCAAATGCGACATGACTCCCCCAGACCATTCCATCAAAGTCTGCAATCCAAAACGTCACTACTTCCCTTCTGAGCCCCGATGTGCGCCCATACAGTAGTTTACTCCCACATATTGGGTATCAGCGTACTCAGGACAAATTGGACAACAACTTTTGGGGTCTAATTTCTCCTGTTACCCTTGTGAAAATAAAATATTGGGGGCGAAAAAATCATTTTTGTAAAAAAAAAAAAGGATTTTTTATTTTTACGGCTGTACGTTATAAACTTCTGTGAAGCACTTCGGGGTTCAAAGTGCTCACCACACATCTAGATAAGTTCCTTGTGGGGTCTATTTTCCAAAATGGGGTCACTTGTGGGGGGTTTCCACTGTTTAGGCGCATCAGGGGCTCTCCAAATGCGACATGACTCCCCCAGACCATTCCATCAAAGTCTGCAATCCAAAACGTCACTACTTCCCTTCCGAGCCCCGACGTGCGCCCATACAGTAGTTTACTCCACATATTGGGTATCAGCATACTCAGGACAAATTGGACAACAACTTTTGGGGTCCAATTTCTCCTGTTACCCTTGTGAAAATAAAATATTGGGGGCTAAAAAATCATTTTTGTAAAAAAAAAAAAGAATTTTTTATTTTACGGCTGTACGTTATAAACTTCTGTGAAGCACTTTGGGGTTCAAAGTACTCACCACACATCTAGATAAGTTCCTTGAGGGGTCTAGTTTCCAAAATGGTGTCATTTGTGGGGGGTTTCCACTGTTTAGGCAGATCAGGAGCTCTCCAAAGACGACATGGCTTCCAGCCAATTCTGCGTTGAAAAAGTCAAACGGCGCTCCTTCCCTTCCAAACTCTGCCATGCACCCAAACAGTGGTTTACCCCCACATATGGGGTATCAGCGCACTCAGGACAAATTGCACAGTAACTTTTGGAGTCTTGTTTCCCTTGGGAAAATAAAAATTGGGGTGAAAAGATCAATTTTGTGGAAAAAATATAATTTTTTAATTTTACGGCTCTACGTTATAAACTTGTGTGAAGCACTTGGGGGTTCAAATTGCTCACCAAAGATCTAGATAAGTTCCTTAGGGGGTCTAGTTTCCCAAATGGGGTCACTTGTGGGGGGTTTCCACTGTTTAGGCACATCAGGGGCTCTCCAAATGCAACATGGCTCCAATCTCAATTCCAGCCAATTTTGGTTGGAAAAAGTCAAATAGTGCTCCTTCCATTCCGAGCTCTGCCATGCGCCCAAACAGTGGTTCCCCCCACATATGGGGTATCAGCGTACTCAGGACAAATTGGACAACAAATTTTGTGGTCCAATTTCTCCTGTTACCTATGGGAAAATAAAAAATTAGTGACTAAGAGATAATTTTTGTGGGGAAAAAATAGGATTTTTTATTTTCATGCCCGGGCATTATAAACTTGTGTGAAGCACTTGGGGGTTCAAAGTGCTCACCAAAGATCTAGATAAGTTCCTTAGGGGGTCTAGCTTCCAAAATGGGGTCACTTGTGGGGGGTTTCCACTGTTTAGGCTCATCTGGGGCACTACAAACGGAACATGACCCCATCAATGTTTGCATTCCAAAACGTTACTGCTTCTTTTCCAAGCCCTGCCGTGCGCCCAAACAGTTTCCCCCCCCCCACATATGGGGTATCAGCGTACTCAGGACAAATTGGACAACAAGTTTTGGGGTCCAATTTCCTTGGGAAAAATCAAAAATTTGGGACTAAAAAATCATTTTTTTTTTCACACCCAGGCATTATAAACTTTTGTGAAACACTTTGGGGTTCAAAGTGCTCACAACAGATCTAGATAAGTTCCTTAGGGGGTCTAGTTTCCAAAATGGTGTCACTTGTGGGGGGTTTCCACTGTTTAGGCGTATCAGGGGCTCTCCAAACACGACATGGCGTCCAATCTCAATCCAGCCAATTTTAGTTTGAAAAAGTCAAAAGGCGCTCCTTCCCTTACGAGCTCTGCCGTGTGCCCAAACAGTGGTTTTCCCCCACATATGGGGTATTGGCGTACTCAGGAGAAATTGCACAACAACTTTATCTGTCCATTTTCTCCTTTTACCCTTGTGAAAATAAAAAAAAATTTGTAAAAGATCATTTTTGTGGCTAAAAAGTTAAATATTAATTTTTTCCATCCACGTTGCTTCAGCTCCTGTGAAGCACCTGAAGGGTTAATAAACTTCTTGAATGTAGTTTTGAGTACCTTGAGGGTGCAGTTTTTATAATGGTGTCACTTTTGGGTATTTTCTGCCATATAGACCCGTCAAAGTGACTTCAAATGTGAGGTGGTCCCTAAAAAAAATGGCTTTGTAAATTTTGTTGTAAAAATGAGAAATCACTGGTCAACTTTTAACCCTTCTAATTTCCTAACAAAGAAAAATTTTGGTTCCAAAATTGTGCTGATGTAAAGTAGACATGTGGGAAATGTTATTTCTTAACTATTTTGTGTGACATATTTCTCTGTTTTAAGGGAAAAAAAATTCAAAGTTTGAAAATTGCAAAATTTTTAAAATTTTCGCCATATTTGCGTTTTTTTCAAAAATAAACGCAAGGTATATCGAAGAAATTTTACCACTAACATGAAGTACAATATGTCACGAGAAAACAATCTCAGAATCGCGAAGATCCGTTGAAGCGTTCCAGAGTTATAACCTCATAAAGAGACAGTGGTCAGAATTGTAAAAATTGGCCCGGTCATTAACGTGCAAACCACCCTTGGGGGTGAAGGGGTTAAATTGCCTGCGGCGGTGAGTGCACTGCTTCTGGCAGTGACGGCTGGAGCTTGGCTTTAACTTACGCCGAGCTCCCAGCAACGATCATATGGACACAGCTCTGCCTGCATGATAGTCATGATGTAAATTTATGTAATCTTGCGACAACCCCTTCCCAGCAATGACTTAAATTTACGTGAAATGTCGGGAAGGGGTTAAACCACTCATTGAAGATTTTAAAACTGCATTGCTTCTGTTTGTAAATCAAAGTGCGATCACTGTGCTTTGTGAGCCGCCATTTTTTTTTTTTTTAAGCAAAATCTTCCAAATCCTGAAACTTAAGACTGCAATAATGAATTAACTGATTTACTTTTTATAGATATGTCCTTTGGTTTTAAACCATTGCTTTACCCCACAAACTGTATATATAGAAATCCAATGTTCATTTTATGACATTTTTATATAAGTTTGATGTTAAATTGATAAAGATTAAGAGTAGTCATAAAAATCATTTAAATTAATTTCTGTCTCCTGCCAAATTAGCAGCAGGTCATCACTCTACCTAAATTGGGACTGCACATGGGAAGCGGAGTGTACAATTAGTTCTCAAAAAACCTCTTTCCTAATAACTTAGAAACAGTTTCCATACCATTGCGCACACCCTGCTCCCAAAGTACATTTGTGCCTCCCTTCTTCTAACAAAATTAAAAATGTATCTTTAAACAGAAAAAAATGATGTGTCAAAATGCAGTGTAAGGTTATGTGCGCACGTTGCGAATTTGCTTGCAGAAATTTCTGCAAGATTTCTGCATCTCTTGGCAGAAAAACGCAGTGGAAAATACACACATTTTTTATGCGATTTGATGCGTGTTTGTAAATCCATAGAGCTAAATGAAAAAAAAAGAATTTTGAAGTCTTTTCATTGTTTAACTTGTTCACTTGTTAATGTCATTACATACCATGTTCAAATTTATAATGTTTACACAAACAAAACAAATATAAGTGGATATATTATATATATATATATATATATATATATATATATGTATATATATATCTGGCAAAAATTAAGACTACTGCACAGTTTTTAAAAAATCCGCTTCTCTGCATGTCTGACAGCCATTCCATTCCAGTGTCAGTTGAATTCCAACCAGAGTACACCTCATTCTACGTAACGTGCTTCTGATTAGGTGATCACCTGAACCAAATCTTATTTAACTAAGGAAAGTGTACAAAACACTGCTGTGGTGTTCACAATCCTCTTGCAATCGGACGAGCTGGATGGCAAAACAAGTGCTAGTAATATCCCAGAAGTAATAGGAATGAAAAAATAACTTTTAGCCATGCCAAAGGAGTTGAAAAGAAAAGTCTTGAGTGAGGAAAAGAAGGGCTCAATTCTTGCTTTACTAGCAGAGAGATACAGTGAGCATCATGTTGCCTCCATCCTTAAAATTTCTAAGACTGCAGTCCATTACAACAAGGTCAAGCAGCAGATATTGGGGACAACAAAGCTACAGACCTGCAGAGGGCGAAAATGACTCTCCACTGACCGAGATGTCTTATTTTTTGCCAGAGCTTTATATACACATATATATATATATATATATATATACACAGTGAGGACAGAAAGTATTCAGAACCTTTTAAATTTTTCAGTCTAAATTGCAGCCATTTGGTAAATTCAAAATAGTTCAATTTTTTCTCATTAATGTACACTCTGCACCCCATATTGACTGAAAAAAAATCAGAAATGTAGAATTTTTTTGCAAATTTATTAAAAAAGAAAAACTGTAATATCACATTGTCATAAGTATTCAGACCTTTGCTCAGTATTGAGTAGAAGCACCCTTTGAGCTAGTACAGCCATGAGTCTTCTTGGGAATGATGCAACAAGTTTTTCACACCTAAATTTGGGGATCCTCTGCTATTCTTCCTTGCAGATCCTCTCCAGTTCCGTCAGGTTGGATGGTGAACGTTTGAGGACAGCCATTTTGAGGTCTCTCCAGAGATGCTCAATTGGGTTTAGGTCAGAGCTCTGGCTGGGCCAGTCAAGAATGGTCACAGAGTTGTTCCAAAGCCACTAATTTGTTATTTTAATTTTACACATAAAGTCCTTTATCATAAATGCCCATAACCAAGGCTGCACTTACTTTTCATAGCAGATTATTCCACATATTTTTTTTGCTTGAGACTATATGCAAAAAATAATTTGAAGTGACACAAACATTAGTTAATAAAAAACAAATTTTATTAATCATAAATTTAAAAACAGAAAATTCACTCTTTTACAGGAAATAATACCGAAAAATGGAAGTTTAATAGGAGTCACAAAAAGGCTTTGGAACAACAGTACCTAGTGGGAATAGCTGTCAAGATACAACTTGTGCTTGTTTTTTATTTTTTATTGTTATTGAAAGAAGATTCTCCTTTTATGAAATAAAGTGCCAAGTGCTATATATATATATAATATATATATAATATATATATATATTCTATATATATATATAAAAAGTTTCTTTTTCCGAAAAGAGACAGATTGATGTAATCAGAGGAAAAATATTCCCTATTATAATAAAGTGCCAAGTGCCATTTTTGTTATATCAAAAAAATTCAAATTTTGTCAATAGACTAAAATTGAGCATCATAAAAAATTACTGAACCACTAAGTGGCAATATTCATATCCTCCAAACATGTCCAAATACACTTCATGGACATGCAATTCATAAACAAGACACAAGGTGGCAGTATTCTTCCACAAATATATCAAATCCACAAAAAGGATGTGGCTCCAAAAAGACAGACACAACCACATCAAGCACCATAACACAAGTATGCCATATATATATATATATATATATATATATGTATGTATGTATATATATATATATATATATATATATATATATATATATATATATATATGTCTTCTAGCCAAACTTTCTCAAATATATAGGCATCATATCTGTAAGTCATTATATTACACTCATTTGTGCCATTAAGCGTCTGGCGTAGTCAGCTATAAGGGTAATAAACCGATGAATTGTTTACCTGAAATCTCCAGTGCACTGAAGAGAAGTGTTGCTGCCTAAAGACTCCCTGGCTTCCTAGCCCCTACGCACGTTTCGCCCAGCTTCTTCCGGGGCGCGAGAATGTTTGTGTCACTTCAAATTATTTTTTTGCAAGTAGTCTCTAGCAAAAAAAATATGTGGAATAATTTGTTATTTTAGCGGTGTGCTTAGGGTCATTGTTGGAGCACTCTGGAAGAGGTTTTCATCCAGGATATCTTTGTACTTGGCCGCATTCATGTTTTCTTCAGTTGCAACCAGTTGTCCTGTCCCTGCAGCTGAAAAACACACCCATAGCATGATGCTGCCACCACCATGTTTGACTGTTGGGATTGCATTGGGCAGGTGATGAGCAAAGCCTGTTTTTTTCCACACATACCGCTTAGAATTATCACCAAAAAGTTGTATCTTCGTCTCATCAGACCAGAGAATCTTATTTCTCATAGTCTGGGAGTCCTTCATGTGTTTTTAGTGTTTTTATATAATGTCAAGCCCTAGGTTTAGTAATGAACAGCTGTCAGCCAGATGCCCTCATTTATAAAACGGTACATAAAGAGTTACCATATTTTTCGGGTGCATCTTATAGTCTGGATGTTCTGGCTGTGGTGAGGAGGTGGGGCAGCGGTTTCAGCGGAGCAGCGGGTCACAGAGGCAGGAGCCCGGCTGTTCCGGCTAACTTCTGTGCCTGCTGCTAAAGAGAAATGAATATGCATTGCATTCCACGCCAATAGACGTGGAGAGCAATGAATATTCATTTCTGGCATCCTGGTATGATTGGCCCCATCCCATTGCTTGTATGATTGGTTCCATCCTTATTCTTGTATGATTGGCCCCTTCCGTTCCTTGAATGATTGGCCCCATCCTTATGCTGGTGTGATTGGCCCCATCCCATTCCTGGTATGCATGGCCCCATCATAAAAGATTTTAAAAAAAAGCCATTACACTTACCTTCCTCCGCTCCCTCACAGTCGCAGCGTCCTGCTCTGGTGCCAGCAGCTACTTAATGCTTGTAAGCAATGTATGACAGGTGTCATGTGCTGCTTGCAAGCCGAAGGGGAGCTGCCGGAATACTCACTGGGACTGTTCATCGCAGAGAGCGGTGAGAATTCATTCCTCTTTAGTATTGCACAGTGTCAGCCACCGGCTTCCTGCTGCTGCTGGCGGTCATGTGCGCTTCTTACAAGCATTAAGAAGCTGCTGGCACCGGAGCAGGACACTGCAAGGGAGCGGAGGAAGGTAAGTGTAATGATATGTTTCTTTTTTTAATCTTTTCTGATGGGGCCATGCATACCACGAACGTGATGGGTTGGGCCAATCATACCAGAATAAGGAATGGGACCAATCATACCAGGAAGGGTTGGGCCAGTCATTCCAGAATAAGGATGGGACCAATCATGCCAGGAATGGGTTGGGGCCAATCATACCAGAATAAGGATGCGACCAATCATACCAGGAACGGATGTGCCAATCATACCAGAATAAGGTTGGGACCAATCATACCAGGAACGCGATGGGGCCATGCATACCAGGACTTTGATGGGGCCAATCGTACCAGGATAAAGATGAGGCCATGTATACCATGACTGAGTTGGGGCCAAGCTTACCAGGAATGGGATGGGGCCAATCATACCAGGACTGGGATGGGGCCAATCATACCAGGAAAGGGATGGGGCCAACCATGCCAGGATAAGGATGGGGCACCATGCAGGATAAGGATGGGCCATGCATACCAGAACTTCGATGGGGCCAATCATACCAGGATAAGGATGAGGCCATGCATACCATGACTGGGGTGGGGCCAATCATACCAGGACTGGAATGGGGCCAATCATACCAGGACTGAGATGGGGCCATGCATACCAGGACTGGAATGGGGCCAATCATACCAGGTTAAGGATGGGGCCCTGCATATCAGGACACGGATGGGGCCATGCATACTTGAACGAGATGGGGACCCTGCATACCAGTATAGGGATGAGTGTGATCATTCCTGCAAGTATAAGGATGAGGGGATCCATTTCTACCAGGATAGGGGTAAGGGGGCCATGCATACCAGGTTAGGGATGAGGAGGCATGCATACCAGGATGGCGATGAGGGCCATGCATATCAGGATAGGGATTAGGATGCCATGCATACCAGGATAGGGATGAGGGGCCATGTCTATCATGATGGGGACGAGGGGGACCATATTTACCAGGATAGGTGATATTAAGTACAGAATTGACCACATTTTTTGCTTCAATTTTTTTACCTAATTTTCTCCTCTAAAACCTAGGTGCTTCTGATGGTCCGGTGCGTCTTATAGTCCAAAACATACAGTGAATAAATTCACACACAGTCACCAGCCTGTGTAGGAGCATTAACATAATTAACCTACATTTGCTGTAACAAAATAGCAACTGTCAGAAATCTGCGTGAAACGCAATATTTGTTTTTCAAAAAAATCTAAAAAAAAATTGCGTGGGCTCCCGCATAATTTTCATAACCAGCAGAGGGAAAGCCGACGGCTGAGGGCTGATGTTAATATTCTGGAAAGGAGCCAATAGCCATAAAGGTTCCCAGGCCATTAATATCAACTCACAGCTGTTTTCTTAGCTTTTACTGGCTTGTTTACAGGGGAACCCAAGAAAAACATTGACATGGGGTCACCCTATAAAATCGAACCAGCAAAGGCTAGGCAGACAGCTGCGGGCTGATATTAATAGCCTGGGAAGGGGCCATGGATATTGGCACCCCCAGGCTAAAAACATCAGCTCTCAGCCACCCCAGAAATGGCGCATCTTATTGAGGCTTTCACGGCACCGCTGCGTGAGAACCGGAGCTGATCAGCTGATGAACTCCGGTGAACTCTCACGGCAACGCAGTGATACACTGCGGGAGCGATTACCTCCTGTTAGTGTATCACCGGAGGCTAGGCAGAGCAGTCACATCTCCCGATGTGACTGTTCTACACGTGAGATCGCCGTGAGACACTCGGTATTAAATGGACTACAGCGGACAGGGAGTATATGTTGGTTTATTATTTTGATTGAAGGAGATGCGGGCATCGAGGATTAGGTGTTCTAAGAGTATGTATTTTGTATGTGAATATGTATGTAATTATGTAAATGTTTTTTTTTGTTTGTTTTTTTTTACAATTGAACACAGGCGCCGGATGATGAGACTATTCTCCCATCATTGGCTCATGCGGTCTCTGGTATATGTGACAAAAGACGTAGCCGGATGGGAGTAGTAGTCCCATCAGATGACGCCTAAGTACAATCACTATGGGCTGATCATCGCATGGGTACACACACACAGACAGACGAAGACACACGCAGACACCTGTAGACAGACACACGCACACACATTCTCTGCTCACACACCCTTCTTCCTTCTGACATAATTTCCTTTAACAATTCGCAGCGTTTTTGGCAGCAAATCTCCAGCAAATAAGCGGTAAATACGCAGCAAAGGCGCAAACCTTTTTACACCTGCGTTTTTGCTGCAGATTTGACTGACTCAATTGAAGTCAATGAGTCAAAAATGCTGCAGAAACGCAAAAAGAAATTACATGCTGCAGAAAATAAAATGCTGCACAACACTTCTGGATTGTCATTGAATTACCTTGTATAAGTATTCCATTGCGTTTTTGGAGAATTTACGCGTGTAAAAAAACGCTGCAAAAACGCACAAAAACCGCATAGTGAGCTAAAAGTTCTAATATTAAATTTCAATTGCTTATTCTCATGTAGAAGCAAAGAGCCTCCAATCTGTCTTTGTGTTGTATGAAGTCTACAATGACTTGACATTAGCAGTATCAGGATCCAGTGAGATACCATAAATTTTACTTAAGATATCCTTCGTGTCCCTGGCAAATGAGGGCAATCTTTCCACTGTTGGTTTCAGATAATATTTAGATAGTTTGTCCAGGACTTTTATAAGCAATTCACAACTCTGCATTCTGTGCCAGCTAATGTCTCATATGTCTCATATAAAATCCAATGCTCCTCCGTGGCACAGTCACCGGGATCATTCGATAACAAGGTTTAGGTATTTTTGTTCCATGGCTCAAGTTGAGAAGCCTGGCCATTGGGGTGGGTCTTCTGATGAGAAAACGATATGTGTTTTACTACTGCGTGAAACTGGTCTTTTAGTAACATTTGAATGTAATTGCTAGCTCACAACAGTACAGTTAGGCTAGGTTTCCACTGGGCGTATTACATCAGGATTTGCTGCGGATTGGACGCTGCGTATAGCCGCAGTGTCCAATCCGCACCGTCCAGATGTTACAGCATAGTGGAGGGGATTTTATGAAATCCCCTCTCCACTATGCGTGCACGGCTGCATCCAGCGGCCCTGCGTATCCGGACATGTGGCGCGTCTTTTTAGACCGCAGCATGTATATTTATCTTGCAGAGACGCTCAGTCTCTGCAAGATAAATAACCCTGTCTATGAATACGATGCGGTGATTCCGCATGTTTTCAATGAACACATGCGTTATCACCGCGCGTACAAAAGGGGGTGGCGCTTTGGGCGGAGCGGCTTTTCAGCTATGTCCAAAGCGCTGCCAATACACCCCATGGAAACATAGCCTCATAGACTCAAGCTGAAACTTGCGTACTTGGACTATCATCATTTTTAAGATGTTAAATAGTAGGTTGTAAATTGTGTGGGGTTTTTTTTGTTTGTTTTTTAATCCGTCTTTTGGCTCATTTATATATATTTTTTAGATATTATACTTTGCTAATCAAAGCATGCTTGTATTTCCAAGAAAGTGATTACATTGAGATGCAGCAGATGTCCTACATCAAGGCTTAGTATACTTCACATGACTCTTTCTACAACATGTGGAAAGTGAGAATGATTTTATGTTGCTTTGCTTTAACCCAAGCTTCTTTGGCTTGTTTTGTCACTTGCAAGGCAATTTGATTCTAAAGATCAACATAGTGAATATACAGTATATTACAACTAGTAGAATACTCGCGGCTTCGCTTGCGGAAAATATGTTAAATTGTTGGTTATGGTAGCTAAAGTAAAATTTTCAGTGTCACCCTGAAATTTACATTTTCAGAGTGCTACAATAATTTTTTTTTTTTCCACTTTAAATTTTTATTATTTTGGCATTTTACTAATTTGTCGTAACATTGATGTGAACAACTTTTTTTTAATTTCAACATTTTTATTGATTTTACATATTCAATACATATTATGTAGTATAAACTTTTACAACTATTTTTTTAACTATTTTTTATCAAAAATAAAAAATGTATTCATCTTACACAAACGTATAAAACATTTATTCAAAACAATACAAACAAAGAAAGCCAGCTCACCGTTTAGAAGGAAGGTGCTCGGATCCCTTCCTGATGATACGTGAACAACTCAGAAAAAATGTTCCGGCTCACTTCAAGTATATAAAAAATATCTTCTTTATTTCATATAAAGAAAAACATGACTAAGCTCTTCGGACATCACATAGCACTGGAGGACAAGCTACGCATTTCAACCACCACCGTGGTCTTTATCAAAACATTTATACCCAATTCACAACATAGTGCAACCCTTCCCCCCTCCCTCCAGTGTAATCTATAAGTAGTTCACGGACAAAATAGTAAAATTGGTTTACAGTTAAACAACTATCTGTTGTAGTGCTTTTTGGTAAACAATGTTTCTGGTTTTACCTTCAGGTGCATATTGAAAAGATTTTTGGGGTTACCCACTCTAGAGCTAGCAACGTACAACTGTCCATGTGAAAAACACAGGCTCTCCAAATTAATGCCGGCTTTAAGTGATTGACCTTGTACTATGTTAGGAAATGCAAGTCGTATTGGGAACTGCAGATGCTTAACCCCTTAACCCCAAGGGTGGTTTGCACGTTATAACCAGGCCAATTTTTACAATTCTGACCACTGTCTCTTTATGAGGCTATAACTATGGAATGCTTCAACGGATCTTCACGATTCTGAGATTGTTTTCTCGTGACATATTGTACTTCATGATAGTGGTAAAATTTCTTCGATATAACTTGCTGTTATTTATGAAAAAATGGAAATATGGCGAAAATTTTGAAATTTTGCAATTTTCAAACTTTTAATTTTTATTCCCTTAAAACAGAGAAATATGTCACACAAAATAGTTACTAAATAACATTTCCCACATGTCTACTTTACATCAGCACAATTTTGAAACCAAATGTTTTGTTATGAATTTAAAAACATTAAAAGTTGACCAGCAATTTCTCTTTTTTTACAACAAATTGTACAAAACCATTTTTTTTCGGGACCACCTCACATTTGAAGTCACTTTGAGGGGTCTATATGGCAGAATTTACCCAAAAGTGACACCATTCTAAAAACTGCACCCTCAAGGTACTCAAAACCACATTCAAGAAGTTTATTAACCCTTCAGGTGCTTCACA
Source organism: Oophaga sylvatica (assembly GCA_033576555.1). Taxonomy (NCBI): domain Eukaryota; kingdom Metazoa; phylum Chordata; class Amphibia; order Anura; family Dendrobatidae; genus Oophaga; species Oophaga sylvatica. The sequence goes on from JARQOD010000005.1 coordinate 305,938,460, forward strand.
GGAGGAAGAAATTAACATATAACTTTTTAGTCATAAAAATGATCTATTACAAACAATTTTTTTATTTTAACAAGGGTAAAAGGAGAAAATGGACAGAAAAAGTTGTTGTGCAATTTCTCCTGAGTACGCCGATACCCCATATGTGGGGGAAAACCACTGTCTCGGCGCACGGCAGGGCTTGGAAGGGAAGGAGCACCGTTTGACTTTTTCAAACCAAAATTGGCTGGAATTGAGATTGGATGCCATGTCGCATTTGGAGAGCCCTGATGTGCCTAAACAGTGGAAACCCCCCATGTGAAACCATTTTGGAAACTAGACCCCCTAAGGAACTTATCTAGATCTGTTGTGAGCACTTTGAACTCCGAAGTGTTTCACTAAAGTTTATAATGCCTGGGTGTGGATAAAAGAAAATCCACAAAAATGATTTTTTAGTCCCCAATTTTTGATTTTTCCCAAGGAAATTGGACCCCAAAAGTTGTTGTCCAATTTTTCCTGAGTACGCTGTTACCCCATATGTGGGGGGAGCCACTGTTTGTGCGCATGGCAGAGCTCAGAAGGGAAGTAGCGCCATTTGACTTTTTCAAACCAAAATTGGCTGGAATCGAGATTGGACGCCATGTTGCATTTTGATAGCCCCTGATGTGCCTAAACAGTGGGAATCCCCCCACAAGTGACCCCATTTTAGAAACTAGACCCCCCCAAGGAACTTATCTGGATCTGTGGTGAGCACTTTGAACCCCAAGTGCTTCACACAAGTTTATAACGTAGAGCCGTAAAATTAAAAAATCATTTTTTCCACAAAAATGATCTTTTCACCCCAATTTTTATTTTCCCAAGGGTAACAACACCTCAAAAGTTATTGTGCAATTTGTCCTGCATTCACTGATACCCAATATGTGGGGGTAAACCACTGTTTGGGTGCATGGCAGAGCTCGGAAGGGAAGGAGCGCAGTTTGACTTTTTCAATGCAGAATTGGCTGTATGCCATGTCGCGTTTGGAGAGCCCTGATCTGCCTAAACAGTGGAAACCCCCCACAAGTGAAACTATTTTGGAAACTAGACCCCTAAGGAACTTATCTAGATCTGTGGTGAGCACTTTGAACCCCCAAGTGTTTCACTAAAATTTATAATTCCTGGGTGTGGAAAAAAAAAATCCACAAATGATTTTTAGTCCCCAATTTTCCAATTTTTGATTTTTTCCAAGGAAATTGGACTCCAAAAGTTGTTTTCCAATTTGTCCTGAGTACGCTGATACCCCATATGTGGGAGGAAATACTATTTGGGCACACGGCAGGGCTCAGAAGGGAAGTAATGACATTTTGGAATGCAGACTTTGATGGGTGTCATGTTCAGTTTGCAGATCCCCTGATGTGCCTAAGCAGTGGAAACCACCCACAAGTGACACTATTTTGGAAACTAGACCCCCTAAGGAACTTATCAAGATCTGTGGTGAGCACTTTGAACCCCCAAGTGCTTCACACAAGTTTATAATGCCCTGACATGAAAATAAAAAATCCAATTTTTTTTCCCACGAAAATGATCTTTTAGTCACCAATTTTTTATTTTCCCAAGGGTAAGGGGAGAAATTGGACCCCAAAAGTTGTTGTCCAATTTGTCCTGAGTACGCTGATACCATATATGTGGGAGAAAACTACTGTATGGGCACACGTCGGGGCTTGGAAGTGAAGTAGTAACGTTTTGCATTGCAGACTTTGATGGAATGTTCTGCCGGTGTCATGTCGCGTTTGGAGAGCCCCTGATGTGCCTAAACAGTTGAAACCCCCCACAATTGACCCCATTATGGAAACTAGACCCCCAAATGATCTTATCTAGATGTGTGATGAGAACTTTGAACTCCCAAGTGCTTCACAGAAGTTTATAACGTAGAGCCATAAAAATGAAAAAATACCTTTTTCCATAAAAATGATATTTTCGACCCCAATTTTTTATTTTCCCAAGGGTAACAGAAGAAATTGGACCCCAAGAGTTATTGTGCAATTTGTCCTGAGTATGCTGATACCCCATATGTAGGGGTAAACTACTGTTTGGGCGCATGGCAGAGCTCAGAAGGGAATGAGCACCATTTGACTTTTTCAACGCCGAATTGGCTAGAATTAAGATCAGACGCCATGTCACGTTTGGAGACCCCCTGATGTGCCTAAACAGTGGAAACCCTCCAATTCTAACCCCAACACATCCCTAACCCTAATCCCAACCCTAATCATAACCCTAACCACAAACCTAACCCTAATCCCAACTTTAGCCCCAACCCTAACCCTAACTTTAGCCCCAACTCTAACCCTAACTTTAGCCCCAACCCTAACCCTAATGGGAAAATGGAAATAAATACATTTTTTTAATTTTATTATTTTTCCCTAACTAAGGGGGTGATAAAGGGGGGTTTGATTTACTATTTATAGTGGGTTTTTATGATTGGTAGCTGTCACACGCTAAAAGACGCTTTTTATTGCAAAAAATAGTTTTTGCATCATCACATTTTGAGAGCTATAATTTTTTCTTATTTTGGCCCACAGAATCATGTGAGGCCTTATTTTTTGCGGTACGAGGTTACTTTTTTAGTGGTACCATTTTTGGGCACATGACATTTTTTGATCGCTTTTTATTACGATTTTTGGGAGGCAGAATGAACAAAAACCAGCAATTCATGAATTTCTTCTGGGGGGTGGGCGTTTATACCGTTCCGCGTGTGGTAAAATTGATAAAGCAGTTTTATTCTTCGGGTCAGTATGATTACAGCGATACCTCATTTGTATCATTTTTTTATGTTTTGGCGCTTTTATACAATAAAAACCATTATATATAAAAAATAATTATTTTTGCATCACTTTATTCTGCGAGCTATAACTTTTTTATTTTTTCGCTGATGACGCTGTATGGCGGCTCATTTTTTGCGGGACAAGTGACGTTTTCAGCGGTACCATGTTTATTTATATCTGTCTTTTTGATCGCGTGTTATTCCACTTTTTGTTCGGCGATATGATGATAAATCATTGTTTTTTAGTCTTGTTTTTTTTTTTTTTTAAGGGGTTCACTAAAGGGGGTAACTAATAGGACAGGTTTATAGGGCGGGTCGTTATAGACGCAGCAATACTAAATATGTGTACTTTTATTGTTATTTTTTTTTATTTACATGAAGAAAGGAATTTATTGGGGAATATTTTTTTTTTCATTATTTATGAATTTTTTTTTTTTACACTTGTTTTTATTTTTTTTTACTTTTTTACTTTGTCCCAGGGTGGGACATCACTGTATAGGGTCAGATCGCTGGTGTGACAGTGTGCACAGCACTCTGTCACACCAGCGATCTCACTGGCACTGCTGCAAGCTTCCTCAGTGCCTGCTCTCGGCAGGCACTGAGGAAGCCGCCTCCCTGCAGGACCCCGTGGCCATCTTGGATCCAGAGTCTTGCATGGAGGAAGGCCTCAGAACAGCGTGATCACATTGCGCTGTTCTGAGGGTCTCAGGAAGCATGCAGTGTGCCCCCTCCCTGCGCGATGCTTCCCTGTGCCCCCGGTACATCGCGATTATGTTTGATCGTGGTGTGCCAGGGGTTAACGTTCCTGGAGCGGTCCATGACCGCTCCTGGCACATAGTGCCGAGTGCCAGCTGTGATAATCAGCTGACACCCGGCCGCGATCAGCTGCGCCCCCCCCTCGGAATAGTACGTCGGATGGGATTAAGGGGTTAAAATTGAAGGGCATGTCGCTTGGTAGCAAAGGAATACGCAGAATGAAAACATTTGCTCCCTTAGTTTCCCATAAGAGCTTATGTTGTGGCAGTCCAGGAGGCTCCAAAGAATTCAGGAACTCCAATGTATACATTATGGCTTGTTCACTCTGCAAGACTGAATCAATGGACATGTATGTGGTCGCTAGACCGGTCACGTTGTTCACTTATCTCAGATCTTAAACACAATTTTGCTTTCTTAGCTTTTGGATGAATTTGCCCAATAGATGGTCGTTTTTTGGGCGGCATTTTAAAAAACAGTCCTTAGTATTATGACCCTTTAGGATTCACCTGACACTGATAAGAGATGTAATAGGATGAAAAGTAAATACAGAGCAGCCCTCACACAGTGTTACTATGACCTGAAGGAGCTCACACCTCAGTAATGAAAACCGCCTCACAGGCAGACTTGTCTAGTTGCCCACAGCAACCAATCAGAGCTCAGCTTTCACTTTACCTCAGCAGCTTCAGTGATGAAAGCTCCCCGTATAGTAAGCAATAATGACAATCTTACTATGAGGCATTTTTCTCCTGACCAATATTGGTGCTCAGTAAAGCTGCTCGCACACACTTTACCTCAGCAGCTTCAGTGATGAAAGCTCCCTGTATAGTAAGCAATAATGACAATCTTACTATGGGGCATTTTTCTCCTGACCAATATTGGTGCTCAGTAAGGCCGCTTGCACACACGTTACCTCAGCAGCTTCAGTGATGAAAGCTCCCACACGAATGTGATCCAGGTGTTTGTACGTGCGCAGTGCAAGTGTCCATGGTGTGTGTGAGTACACGTGTGCTCTGTTCTCCCGTGTGCGTAGGGTGCATCCATCTGAGTGTGTTTGCATGCATGTGGTCCTTGCGTGTGTGTGATGTGCATGTGGTATTTGTGGGGTGGTGTTTGTGTTGTGTGTGTCTAGAGTGGTCTGGTGTTTGTGTTGTGTGTTGTGGCATTTGTGTGGTGTTGTGTTTGTGGGTTGGTGTATGTTTGCTGTCTGTGTGATGTTTGTATGGTGTTTGTGAAATGTTTGTGTGTTGTGTGTGGTGGTGCGGCCCTTTAGTAGTGACTCTTTGGCGCCACTTCTATAATCCGTCCATGTAAGTCACAACTGTTGTTTTCCCCTCAGCACTTTTACTTTCACCTTCACATTTCTCCATTATATGTATAGGGCCTAACTTCGGGGGCCCCAATCTCATGACAGGTGGCGCAAGCGAAATTTAACGTGTGCAGTATTCTGCTTCTGTGGGTGGAGAGGGGGCATGCCAAATTTCACCCAAATCAGGCGAGAACTGTGGATTTGTATAGAGCGGGCTTCTACAGATTTCACATTTCCCCATTATATGTATAGGCCTAACTTTGGGAGCCCCAATCTCATAACGGGGGGGCGCAAGCGAGATTCAACATGTGCAGTATTCTGCTCCTGTGGGTGGAGAGGGGGCATGCCAAATTTCACCCAAATCGGGCGAGAACTGTGGATTTGTATAGAGCGGGCTGCTACAGATTTCACATTTCCCCATTATATGTATAGGGCCTAACTTTGAGGGCCCCAATCTCATAACGGGGGGGCGCAAGCGAGATTTAACGTGCGCAGTATTCTGCTCCTGTGGGTGTAGAGGGGGCGTGCCAAATTTCACCCAAATCGGGTGAGAAGTATGAATTTTTATAGAGCGGGCTACTACAGATTTTGAGTTTTATATACAGTATATAGATTATGCAGCATTTCTTGAAGCCTTGTTTGCATATTCATAATTTGCTTTTAGTGTTCACATGGACGTAAAGGCCATGATTATTTTTCATGTAATTATAGCGTTCTAGATTATTCCATAGAAAATTGACTTGACTACTTAGAATTTAAGCTAGTAGGATCGGTGATACCAAGAAGGCTTCGAACAATCTTTGTTTTTTATAATAAAAACAAGCTTTATATATTTTGGATTTAGTTTCTTCTGAGTATTTTTTTTATAACAAAGTATACTGATTAGCATGATGTTCAGTAGTTTCTAACTTGGTGTAGCCTGTCATTTACGACACTTAGAAGATTGCCGACTGCGAGGAGTAGAGAATGCTAGCTGGCACAGAATGCAGGGTTGTGAACAGGGCCAGACTGGCCATTTGGCAATTCTGGCAAATGTCAGAAGGGCCTGTCTGCTCATGGGCCGCCTTGTCTGCTATGTTGTTAACAGAATTGGTGTTCTCAAGACACTCATACTGTTAAGAGTTGTAACAGATGTATCATTAGAAATATTGGTCTTGTAGTAAATCATGCTTTCCTCCATCCAGGGTAATATTAGTAATATATCCCATCTAATGCTTGTGGATGGGGACAGCATGGGCCTGTGTGATTTCAAATGCCAGGGCTGAATTTTAGCCCCAGTCCGTACCTGGTTGTGAATTGCTTATTCACTGGTAATGCAGCAAATCCTTAATAGCTTGGACCTTTAAATGATTCATTCAGAAATCTTTAGCGGAAAAAGATATATCCCAGGAAGTTATCTTAACTTCCTCAACCAGGAAAACATAGTTCTCAAGCTTAGCAAATAAATAATTGTCTCTCAGTCTTTGCAGTACAGAACATATATGCCGTTTGTGTGACTCATAATCTGGTGAATAAACCAAGATGTCATCTGGATACACAACTACATATTGACCACTTACAGCTCCTAATAATTTGCTAATAAAATTTTGAAAAACAGATGGGACGTTACTTAGCCCAAAAGGTATCACAAGATACTCAGTCTCCCTTGGGTTTGACTCCGTCTGTCTTCCCCATCTTCATGTTGCTGGTTTCGCTCTGTGAGAATTCATCTGGACCAAGTCTTGCATTTATTCCACATCTTGGAGGTGATCTATTATTTGGGGGGCCTTTTATATTGTTAAACTATACATGAAAGCCTGGAAGCTCTTAATAGGACTGACACATAAAGTCCGCTATAAAAATAGTAGATGTGTTTATAAATTCGATATGGTATGGGGAAGGCGGATAGCAATAGCAGATACTGCTCAGTTGTTTTACCAGAAGAACTGCATATTTAATTCTGTCATGGTCATACATAAAGTGTTTCTTAAGGACATATCAAGGCAGTGGGGAGGATTGGCATGGGATTGGTATGATTGGGACATAGGTATCTTATTGAAAATCTTACTATACTCAGGTCTTGAATTGTTTTAATGCTCTTCCACTTACTTATTGATGTGTCTACAATTAACATAGACCATACTTATTACACCATTTCTGTGATTCTAATAATTGCTGTTAATATTTTTATTGCGTTAGATAATAAAGCCTTTAAAGTAGTAAATAATAGCGCTTCCATGGACAGACTTTTCTCATACCAATCCGCTTAGCAGGGCAAAATTGGCCTTCGACCTTTAACCCCTGCACCAGTATCTGGACTTAAAACAGAGTCCTTCTTAGGTTACATTTCTAGGTTACATTTAGAGAGTTGTCAATTGGTGGAGTCAGCAGGCAACCGAGAGTTGACAAACCAGGTCAAAACCAGAGAGGGCAGACACAGGACAAAGTGAAAGTCAGGAAAGAGCCAATGTTGGAGTCAGAAGAGTGGAGACAAAGTCAGAATTTTCAGACAAGCAAAGTGTTAGGCTGGGTTCACATTGCGTTAGGTGCCATCCGTTACATAGCGGCACTAAAGCTATGTAACGGATGCGTTAATGCACCCATTGGCTGCCATTATAGTAACGCATCCTAACGCATGCCAAATTCGGCATGCATTAGCGATGATGCGTTACTTTGTAACACACCCTCGAACGCGGTCTACAGTGTTTTGGGGTGCGTTAGGTCTAACGTTAGGTCTAACGCACAGCGAACAGACGTGTTCGCTGAGCATAGACCTGTGTGGCTACCGCATGGTAACAAAATGCTACCATACGTTAGTGCATACGTTAGCGTTAAAAAGATGTAAAAAATGACACGGATGCCACTAACGCAATGTGAACCTAGCCTTAAGACTCTCTGTGGTCAGCAACAGGTATCAAGTAAAACTAGGTCAAGAATTAAGGTATTAGGTATACAGACCAGGGTCAGTAAATACTTTCACCTGGCAACCCCCAGCAAACTGTTGGGAGTTTAAGGCTGGAGTCACACACAACGTCTAAAAAATCGGACCGTTTTAGTCGGTCGATTATCGGACCAAAATGTAAAGAACAGACATCCGTCTGGCATCCGATTTTCCTGGAAAGATGTGATTTAGTCGCATCTGCCCATAGTTGTAACATCCGATTTACATCCGACTTGCGAGAATTTCTCGCAGGCTTGCAAAACTGACATATAGTGGATCCAAAAGAATAGTATTTAACCCCTTAATGTCCAATGACGTGCACAGTCCGTCATGGCAAGGTGTCAGTTCCGGCACCAGGACGGACTGTGCACGTCATGCCTTTGATCTACCACTGCGTGTAAACACGCAGTGGTAGATCAGTGCCGACAGCTGTCACAGACAGCTGATAGGCACGGCAAGCGGTGCGGGGACCGTTGCCGTCGGTCCCCGCACCTACAGCGCTGTGCTTGGTCAGTCAATCTGACTAACCAAACACAGCAGCAATTTGCTGGAGCATTGCAATGCATTGTAACTGCAATAAAAAGTAAAACAGTGAAAGTCCCATAAAGGGACAAGTAAAAAAAAAAGCATTTTTTTTAAAAATTGTAAAAAAAAATATTAAAAAATAATTTAAAAAAATCCCTTAAAAAATACACATTTTTATGTAATAAAAAAAACAAAAAACAAAAAACCACACGTTTGGTATCGCCACGTCCGTAAAAATCCTATCAATAAAAGCGTATCCCTAGTTAACCCCTTCAGTGAAAGCCGTAAAAAAAAAAAAAGTAGTAAATTATACTTTTTCCAAGCGGTATCATCACACCGCTTGGAAAAAGTGCAATAACACTCAATCATAAAGTGGGATATAAATATCCATGGTACCGCTGAAAACATCATCTTGTTCCGCAAAAAACAAGCCGCTATACAGCATCATCAGCGAAAAAATAAAAAAAGTTATCGCTCGGGAATAAACTGATGCAAAAATAATTATTTTTTCTATAAAACTTTTTATTGTGTAAAAAACGCCAAAACATAAAAAAATATATAAATGAGGTATCGCTGTAATCGTAGTGACCCGAAGAATAAAGCTGCTTTATCAATTTTACCACACGCGGAACGGAGTAAAAAAAAAAAAAAAAAATTCCTGAATTGCTGGTTTTTGTTCATTCTGCTTCCATAAAAATCGGAATAGGAAGCGATCAAAAAACGTTATGTGCCCGAATATGGTACCAATAAAAACGTCAACTCGTCCCGCAAAAAATAAGCCCACAGATAACTCTGTCAGCCGAAATATGGAAAAATTATAGCTCTCAAAATACGGCAATGCAAAAATTTCTTACAAAAAAATTATTAAAAAAAAAAGCGTCTTTTAGAGTGTGACAGAAGCTAAACATGAAAAAAGGGTATAAATCTGGTATCGCTGTAATCGCACCGACCCGAGGAATAAAGTCGCCTAATCACTAATACCGCACGAAGAACGGCGTAAAAAAGAAAACCAATTCTTCACCTTTTGTGAATTTGTTTATTCTGCCTCCCAAAGATCGCAATAAGGCGATCACAGTGGTTCCCCCCCACATATGGGGTATCAGCGTACTCAGGACAAAATGCACTTCAAATTTTGGGGTCCTATTTCTCCTGTTACCCTTATAAAAATAAAAATTTGGGGGCAAAAAGATCATTTTTGTGGAGAAAAAAAAAATATATTTTTTTTTCACGGCTCTACGTTATAAACTTCTGTGAAGCCCTTGGGGTTCAAAGTGCTGACCACACATCTAGATAAGTTCCTTGGGGGGTCTAGTTTGCAAAATGGGGTCATTTGTGGGGGGTTTCTACTGTTTAGGCACATCAGGGGCTCTCCAAACGCGACATGACACCCGCAGACTATTCCATCAAAGTCTGCATTTAAAAACGGTGCTCCTTCCCTTCCGAGCTCTGCCATGCGTCAAAATAGTGGTTCCCCCCCACATATGGGGTATCAGCGTACTCAGAACAAATTGCACAATAGCTTTTGGGGTCCTATTTCTCCTGTTACCCTTATAAAAATAAAAATTTGGGAGCAAAAAGATTTTTTGTGGAAAAAAATATGATTTTTTTTATTTTCACGGCTCTACGTTATAAACTTCTGTGAAGCACTTGGGGGTTCAAAGTGCTCACCACACATCTAGATAAGTTCCTTGGGGGGTCTAGTTTCCAAAATGAAGTCACTTGTGGGGGGTTTCTACTGTTTAGGCACATCAGGGGCTCTCCAAACGTGACATGACACCCGCAGACCTTTCCATCAAAGTCTGCAGTTGAAAAAGGCGCTCCTTCCCTTCTGATCTCTGCCATGCATCAAAATAGTGTTTTACCCCACATATGGGGTATCAGCGTACTCAGGACAAATTGCACAATAACTTTTGGGTCCTGTTACCCTTTGGAAAATAAAAATTGGGGGTAGAAAGATCATTTTTGTGGAAAAGATATGAATTTTTAATTTTACAGCTGTACGTTATAACCTTCTGTGAAGCCCTTGGGGGTTCAAAGCTCTCACCACACATCTAGATAAGTTCCTTGGGGGGTCTAGTTTCCAAAATGGGGTCACTTGTGGGCGGTTTCCACTGTTTAGGCACGCAGGGACTCTCCAAATGCGACATGGCATCCAATCTCAATTCCAGCCAAAAAAGTCAAATGACGCTGCTTCCCTTCCAAGCTCTGCCATGCGCCCAAATAGTGGTTTACCCCCACATATGGGGTATCAGCGTACTCAGGACAAATTGCACAATAACTTTTGGGGTCCTGTTACCCTTTGGAAAATAAAAATTGTGGGTGGAAAGATCATTTTTGTGGAAAAGATATGATTTTTTAATTTTACGGCTCTACGTTATAACCTTCTGTGAAGCTCTTGGGGGTTCAAAGCTTTCACCACACATCTAGATAAGTTCCTTGGGGGGTCTAGTTTCCAAAATGGGGTCACTTGTGGGGGGTTTCCACTGTTTAGGCATACAGGGACTCTCCAAATGCGACATGGCGTCCAATCTCAATTCCAGCCAAAAAAGTCAAATGGCGCTGCTTCCCTTCCGAGCTCTGCCATGCGCCCAAATAGTGGTTTACCCTCACATATGGGGTATCAGCGTACTCAGGACAAATTGAACAATAACTTTTGGGGTCCTTTTATCCTTTGGAAAATAAAAATTGGATGAAAAGATCATTTTTGTGGAAAAAATATGATTTTTTAATTTTACGGCTCTACGTTATAACCTTCTGTGAAGCCCTTGGGGGTTCAAAACTCTCACAACACATTTAGATAAGTTCCTTGGGGGTCTAGTTTCCAAAATGGCATCACTTGTGGGGGGTTTCCACTGTTTAGGCACACAGGGACTCTCCAAATGCGACATGGCGTCCAATCTCAATTCCAGCCAAAAAAGTCAAATGGCACTGCTTCCCTTCCGAGCTCTGCCATGCGCCCAAATAGTGGTTTACCCCCACACATGGGGTATCGGTTGTACTCAGGAGAAATTGTACAACAAATATTGTGGTTCATTTTCTACTGATACCCTTGATAAAATTTAAAAAAATTGTGTCGAAAAAAAAATTTGGGGAAAAAAAGTTAAATGTTCATTTTTTCCTTCCACATTGCTTCAATTCTTGTGAAGTACCTAAAGGGTTAATAAACTTCTTGAATGTGGCTTTGAACACCTTGAGGGGTGCATTTTTTTGGAATGGTGTCACTTTTGGGTATTTTCTGTCATATTGACCCCTCAAATTCACTTCAAATGTGAGGTGGTCCCTAAAAAAATGGTTTTGTAAATTTTGTTGGAAAAATGAGAAATTGCTGGTCAACTTTTAACACTTATAACTTCCTAACAAAAAAAATTTTGTTCCAAAATTGTGCTGATGTAAAGTAGACATGTGGGAAATGTTATTTATTAAATATTTTTTGTGACATATCTCTCTGATTTAATGGCATAAAAATTAAAAGTTTGAAAATTGCAAAATTTTCAAAATGTTTGCCATATTTCCGTTTTTTTCATAAATAAACGCAAGTTATATCAAAGAAATTTTACCACTATCATGAAGTACAATATGTTACGAGAAAACAGTCTCAGGAATCGCCAAGATCCGTTGAAGCGTTCCAGAGTTATAAGCACATAAAGTGACAGTGGTCAGAATTGTAAAAATTGGCGTGGTCTTTAACCTACAAAATGGCTTGGTCGTTAAGGGGTTAAATCACAAAAGAAAGAATAGATATATATACGTAGAACACATATATATATATACATGTCATTGTGACATGTGTATATATATATTTATATATATATATATATATATTTATAGTTCATAGACTTCTACATACTGTAATAGCTAATTCAGTTGCCGGCTTTTGTGAAAGTACAGACCCGACACGAAATGACACATGGTTTACATACAGTTAACCATGTCATTTCATGTATTTTTATATATGGTTTAAACTTACAATTACATGAGTATATGTGTGCAAAATTGCAGACATGTAGCATGCCGCCCAACCGTCCCGGATTGACCGGGACAGTCCCGATTCTGACCCCCCTCCCGCTGTCCCGGCGGGACACTGTGTCCCGCAGTGAGATGAGCCGCCACGCCCCCCATACACCCTATAGTTGCCCTCCCAGCGCTCCACTTTAGCTTATCACAGCAGAGCAATGACCTGCTGAGTATGTGAGATCAGGACCTGTGATGAGGTCACAGGAGGGGAGGAGTTGGGTGTCACATGGTCAGGCTCCTCGTGCAGGTCTCTGTTGTGCTGAGCTGTGCTGTGGTTGTCATGGTGCTGGATGAGGGTAAGTTTATGTGAGGAGTCAGGAGGGATTTACAGTGTGGATGTAGCAGAGCTGTGTGTGAAAAGTGTATGGAGTGTAGCCGTGTGTGTACGAGGTGTACAGAGCGGAGCCGTGTGTGTACGAGGTGTACGGAGCGGAGCCATGTGTGTACGGAGCGGAGCCGTGTGTGTACGAGGTGTAGGGAGCGGAGCCGTGTGTGTACGAGGTGTATAGAGCGGAGCCGTGTGTGTACGAGGTGTAGGGAGCGGAGCTGTGTGTGTACGAGGCGTACGGAGCGGAGCCGTGTGTGTACGAGGTGTACGGAGCGGAGCCGTGTGTGTACGAGGTGTAGGGAGCGGAGCCGTGTGTGTACGAGGTGTACGGAGCGGAGCCGTGTGTGTACGAGGTGTACGGAGTGGAGCCGTGTGTGTACGAGGTGTAGGGAGCGGAGCTGTGTGTGTACGAGGCGTACGGAGCGGAGCCGTGTGTGTACGAGGCGTACGGAGCGGAGCCGTGTGTGTACGAGGTGTACGGAGCGGAGCCGTGTGTGTACGAGGTGTAGGGAGCGGAGCCGTGTGTGTACGAGGTGGCTGTAGGAGTGCTATGTGTGTACGGGGCGTACAAAACGGAGCCTTGTGTATATGAAGTGTACGGAGCTGAGCCGCTCAACTCCGTTCACACAGGGATCCGTGCTTGAGCCGTGTGTGTACAGAGCGGAGCAGAGCCGTTGTAAGGTTCTTTGTCTCTTTTGACATGTTCCTTGAAACTCAGTTTTCCGTCGGCCATTTTGCTTTCTGTCTTTCTGCAGCTCTTGCCCTCAGTTAATATGGAGTTTCCAGTTTTCATGTTCCCGCCCTGATTCTCTCCCTCTTGCTTCTTAAGCAGCCTCAGCTGAACAATCAGTGCTCCTGAATCAAGCCTCAGTCAGCCTGTGACCTGACTCCTGGAAACCTAGGATTTTGGACTCCAGCTATTTCCTACTGAGGAACTTTGGAACACTTTTGGACTTTGGAAACCTGCTGTCTGGTGAATCCATGTTTGCAGAGGAATTACGGTACAGAGAAGAGATCCTGAACCTGCTTGGAGAGTTATTGTAGAGCTTGAAGTTACTCTGGCCTGCTGTGTTCTCCTGCCTCTGTTCCTGCAAACTGTGTGACCTTTTCTGCATGCTTGTATGAAGTAATACAAGTCATTTCATATCAACCTATGTCTCATGTGTTTTCCTCGCACCCAAGCACAAGACGCTATAGGAACTGTACACTATACATGACAAGATTCAGGAGCCAATGTTTAGTGTCTGCTGGGTCTGGGAAAGCCGTGTCTGCTGTGATGGTGGATATCAGATGTCCGTTTAATACCTTCTGTGATGACAGTGGTTGTGACTTCTCACAACCATTCCAGGTGAGCGCATTCCCTTAAATGTTACTCTGGAGTGTTACCACAGGTAAACACTATTGTTTTTTGTTTTTTTTTCCTTTCCTCTTCTCCTTCCAGCACTTCTGCCTTAAAAGATCTGGAAGATGGAGGCCCGCATAAAGGAGCTTTGCGGAGTGACTGATACAATCCTTGCAGATATACAGACTATAAAGACCCGTTTTGCAAGCCTACAGGACCTCACTAATCATAATTTGCAAGTGTTTGGACAAACTACTCAGGAATTACGAGCCAGGATTGAGGCTCTAGAGGAACGAGTCCAGGCTCCTGCCATAACCCCGAGTTCTGGGATCCCCAAGTTACCTCCTTTTCGTTTTGGCGGTGAACGTGAGAAATTCAGGGGATTTATTAACCAATGCAATCTATTTTTCTCTGCACATGCTTCACAATTTCCCACTGAACGATCCAAAGTGCTTACTATAATCATGTTGCTTACCAATAAGGCTTTGATGTGGGCAAACCCTCTGATTGAGACTGAGGATGATTGTTTGAATCACCTTGATGCTTTTATTTCAGCCATGGGGCAGGTGTTTGATGACCCCAATCGAGGTGCAACAGCTGAAGCAGCCATGTTAACTTTGCGCCAAGGTAAGCGTTCAGTAGCCGAATATGCCTTGGATTTCAGGAGATGGGCTCTTGATACCACTTGGGACACTTCCGCCAAAAAATCTATTTTTCGGAAAGGGTTGTCTCCACTGATTAAGGATGAACTTGCTCGTGCCGACCCTCCCACTGCGTTAGGTGACTTTATTAACTATTGTATCCGTATTGATGCTCGTCTGACTGAACGCAGACAAGAGAGATGGTTCGAAAATAATCGCACTAACCTTTTCCTACCTCCCTCTTCAGCTAAGGAACCTTTGAGTAGGATCACAAGGGAACCAGAACCTGAACCCATGCAGGTGGACTCTTTACAAAGACGGGTTAGTGATGCACGCAAAGAACATCGTATAAAGGAAAATCTATGTTTTTACTGTGGTAAGTCAGGGCACTTCATTATAAACTGCCCCAGCCGTTCTCGTAAGACTACTGCAGCAGTCATTCACTGTGAGTGTTGCGAGAGGAGCTCTGTCATGTCCGAGCCTCAGACTCCAAAAAGATCTGCTGCAAGAGATCTTGATTTTTCGGACTTAAACTCTGTTAGTTCTGGGGACAATGACGGTATAAACGCTGCAATTTTTCAAGTTTCCTCAGCGGTGTCCCAGCTGAGTTGTAAAAGAAATAATTCTCATTGCTTCCTTTCCATCAAACTCTGGGTGGACTCAGTCTGGGTGTCTAGCTCTGCTATGATCGACTCAGGAGCAAGTGGAAATTTTATGGATATCTCCTTTGCTCTGAAACAGGGGATACGTTCAGTGAAGAAGGCTACTCCAGTACAGATGGAGACTGTGGATGGCTCCCTGCTGACCTCTGGACCAGTGGATCAGGAAACAGAGCCTTTGAGGGTCCTTATGGGTAAAGATCATCAGGAGGAAATGTCTTTCATGCTTATCTCTTCTCCCCACTTTCCCATTATTCTAGGGCTACCATGGCTGCAGGCGCAGAATCCTACAATTAACTGGGAGACCAAGGAATTACACTTTCCGGAGAAACAGATGAGTCAAGGAGTTTCAGCTTGCTCTGTTCCTAAAGGAACCATGTCAGTCCCTGAACTACCAGCTGTATACCAGGACTATGTGGATTTATGTGACAAGAAGAACGCTGACCAGCTTCCTCCTCACCGTCCATATGATTGTCCAATCGAATTATTGCCTGGAGCCGAGATACCTTTTGGTAAGATCTACCCCCTAGCGGGGCCCGAGCTAAAAGCTTTGAAGGACTACATAGATGAAAATCTAGCCAAAGGCTTCATACGCCCCTCTTCATCTCCCGCAGGTGCACCCATCTTCTTTGTGAAGAAGAAAGATGGATCTCTGAGACCCTGCATAGACTATAGGGAACTCAATAAGGTTACTATTAGAAACCGTTATCCATTGCCTTTAATCCCTGAGTTGTTGGAGAGAGTGCGGCACGCCAAAATTTTCTCTAAACTGGATCTCCGTGGGGCCTATAACTTGGTCCGTATTAGACCTGGGGATGAATGGAAGACTGCATTCAGGTCACGCTATGGACACTTCGAATATCTAGTTATGCCTTTTGGTCTGAGTACCGCCCCAGCCACTTTCCAACACTTGGTGAATGACATCTTCAGGGATCTCCTAGATACATTTGTGGTGATTTATCTGGATGATATTCTAATTTTTTCTAACTCCACAGAGGAACATCATGGACATGTGAGAATGGTCTTAGAACGCCTAAGACAAAACCATCTCTACATCAAACTTGAAAAGTGTGAATTCCATGGGACCGAAATTCAATTTCTGGGGTATGTACTATCTACGCAAGGGATTAGTATGGATGGAAGCAAGACCCAAGCCATCAAGGATTGGCCAATTCCTAGAAATGTGAAGGAGGTGCAGCGCTTCATCGGGTTTGCCAACTTCTATAGACGTTTCATTAGGAATTTCTCTGAGGTAGTGTCACCTATCACCCAACTTACCCGGAAACAGTCTAGGTTCTCCTGGACCCCGCAAGCTCAGGAAGCATTTTCCTGTTTAAAGGATAAATTTACCACCGCACCTATCTTAGTACATCCCAACCCCGAGCTTGCATTCATAATAGAGGTGGATGCTTCAGACTGTGCCATTGGAGCTATACTCTCTCAGAGAACAGGTGAGAAGAATGTCTTGCATCCCTGTGCCTTCTTTTCCCAGCAGTTGTCTTCGGCTGAGAGGAACTACGATTGGGCAATAGAGAATTGTTGGCCATTATTGCCGCCTTCAAGGAATGGAGACACCTTCTTCAGGGAGCTGCACAGCAAATAGTCGTCCTGACAGACCATCGTAACCTTGAATTTATCAGGTCGGCTAAGTGCCTGACTCCTCGCCAGGCTCGCTGGAATCTTTTCCTAAACCAATTTAATTTTGTCATTTCTTATAGACCAGGATCGCTCAATGGAAAGGCTGATGCACTCTCTAGGATTCATTCAGCAGAGACACGTCCACTTACTCCTCCTAAGACTATTCTTCCTGACTCTAGATTCCTGGGAGTGATTCATAATCAAGACCTACTTAAGGACATCAAGGAAGCGTACCATGCGGATTCTTTGTTGGCTCAACCCCCAAGGGACGTAAGTCTTGTCTTTAAGAATGGTGTGTGGATTCAGGGACAACGTCTGTATATACCTGAAACAGTCAGATTGAGAGTATTGCAACTCATCCACGATTCCAAGATAGCCGGCATAGGGGAATTCTAAAGACACAAGAATTTTTCTCGTTTCTTTTGGTGGCCCACTTACAGGAAAGATGTTTTAAACTAGGTCACTTCATGTGAAGTCTGTGCAAGATGCAAAACACCTCGCACCTCACCAACTGGTCTGTTACAACCTCTTCCCACCCCGTCCCGCCCGTGGGGATCCATTTCTATGGACTTCATTGTGGAGTTACCAACCTCTCAAGGTTCTAGTGGTGGTTGATCGTCTAACAAAGGCAGCTCATTTTATCCCTTGTGTCGGCTTACCCACTGCAAAACAGACATCAGACTTGATGATTAAGAATGTGTTTCGCTTACATGGAGTACCGGATGAGGTCATTTCGGATCGAGGGGTGCAATTCACTTCAAGCTTTTGGCAAAATTTCTGTGCCGCATTGGACATTAAAGTAAACCTTTCTTCTGCTTTTCATCCCCAGACTAATGGACAGACAGAACGAACCAATCAGACCCTGGAGCAGTATCTCCGCTGCTTTATCTGCCACCTACAGGATGATTGGGTGGATCTACTCCCACTGGCTGAGTTCTCTTATAACAACTCTCAGAGCGCCTCCACTAAGCAGTCTCCTTTTTACTCCAATCTAGGTTATCATCCTAACATTCTTCCTCGATTTCCCATAGATACGCCCTTGCCGGCAGTGGCTGAAAGAATCACTTCTTTACAAAAGAATATGGATCTTCTAAAGGAAAATCTAGAATTGGCTCAGGAAAGGTACAAGAAAGCAGCAGATAAATTTCGTAAACCTGCACCAGCTTTCAAGGTAGGAGATTTGGTCTGGCTGTCAACCAGAAATCTTAAAATAAGATTCCATCGTCTAAATTGGGACATAAGTACATTGGACCTTATAAGATCAGTAAGATTATAAGTGCTGTTGCTTGTCGTCTTCAACTGCCCAGAACTATGAGAATCCACCCTGTCTTTCATGTATCCCTACTAAAGGCTGCAACTCCCAATACGTTCCCTGGACGCTCTTCTCCTTGCCCTGACCCAGTGCTGGTCGATGGTCAGGAAGAATTTATGGTGGAAAGGATTCTAGATTCCAGGTTGTACAGAAATCAGTTGCAATATTTGATTAAATGGCAGGGCTACCCAGTGGAGGACAACTCATGGGAACCAGTCAATAATGTAAATGCTCCTCGCCTGCTCCGCCAGTTTCATCAGAGGTACCCTGACAAGCCTGGTCTGAGGTCAACCGGAGGTTGTCCTTAAGGGGGGAGTAATGTAAGGTTCTTTGTCTCTTTTGACATGTTCCTTGAAGTCAGTTTTCCGTCGGCCATTTTGCTTTCTGTCTTTCTGCAGCTCTTGCCCTCAGTTAATATGGAGTTTCCAGTTTTCATGTTCCCGCCCTGATTCTCTCCCTCTTGCTTCTTAAGCAGCCTCAGCTGAACAATCAGTGCTCCTGAATCAAGCCTCAGTCAGCCTGTGACCTGACTCCTGGAAACCTAGGATTTTGGACTCCAGCTATTTCCTACTGAGGAACTTTGGAACACTTTTGGACTTTGGAAACCTGCTGTCTGGTGAATCCATGTTTGCAGAGGAATTACGGTACAGAGAAGAGATCCTGAACCTGCTTGGAGAGTTATTGTAGAGCTTGAAGTTACTCTGGCCTGCTGTGTTCTCCTGCCTCTGTTCCTGCAAACTGTGTGACCTTTTCTGCATGCTTGTATGAAGTAATACAAGTCATTTCATATCAACCTATGTCTCATGTGTTTTCCTCGCACCCAAGCACAAGACGCTATAGGAACTGTACACTATACATGACAGCCGTGTGTGTAGGAGCGGAGCAGAGCCGTGTGTGTACGGAGCGGAGCAGAGCCGTGTGTACAGGGTGTAGAGAAGAGGAGCCGCGTGTGTATGGAGCGGAACCGCGTGTGTACGAGGTGTACGGAGCGGAACCGCTTGTGTACGAGGTGTATGGTGCAAAGCCGCATGTGTACAAGGTTTACAGAGCGTGGCTGCGTATGTACGAGGTTTACGGAGTGAAGCCGTGTGTGTACGGAGTGGAGCCCTGTGTACAGAGTGGAGCCATGTGTGCACGAGGTGTACGGAGTGGAGCCATGTGTGCGCGAGGTGTACGGAGCGGAGCCGTGTGTGCGCGAGGTGTACAGAGGGGAACCGTGTGTGTATGAGGTGTGCGGAGCCGTGCGTGTACAAGGTGTATTGTGGGGAGCATTCATACCTCCCAACTGCCACAGATCCAGGGGACAGTCCCGATTTTGAGGGATCAAGAGGGATTTACAGTGTGGATGTAGCAGAGCCATGTGTGTGAGGTGTGCAGAGTGGAGCCGTGTGCGCGTGAGGTGTACAGAGCGGAGCCGTGTGTGTGCGAGGTGTACGGAGCCGTGTGTGTACAAGGTGTATGGTGGGGAGCATTCATACCTCCCAACTGTCCCAGATCCAGCGGGACAGTCCCGATTTTGAGAGAGATTCTGCCCCACTGTCCCGGCTGGGAGCTTACTTTTCCCGTGGACACAGGAGTACACGGCGGAGCCCCGAGTAGCTCTTTAAAACTCTGCTCTTTCTTTTCCTCAGTACCAGTCAGTGTGCCCACAGTACAAGCCACTGATCCCATAATGCCAGCCACTGTGCACTCAGTACCAGTCAGTGTGATCACCAGTGCTAAACGAATGTGGTCGGGGCGTGGACATGGGTGTGATTAGTTGTGAAATGGGTGTGGTCAGGGGCGTGGCCTAAAATTTGCCGCAGCGCGCTACAAGCGCCGCAACCTCTATCTCTCTTTCACATCTTCAAAAGTTGGGAGGTATGGTATAGCATCTGGCCACCCTACCAGCAACCTCTCTGGTCTAGCATCTGGCCCCCCTGCCAGCAGCCCCTCCAGTCTAGCATCTGGCCCCTCTACCAGCAGCCCCTCCGGTCTAGCATCTGGCCCCTAGAATGGATGGGCTGCTGGTAGGGGGGCCAGATGCTAGACCGGAGGGGCTGCTGGTAGGGGGGGGCCAGATGCTAGACCGGAGGGGCGGCTGGTAGGGGGGACAGATGATAGACCGGAGGGGCTACTGGTAGGGGGGCCAGATGCTAGACCGGAGGTGCTGCTGGTAGGGGGGCCAGATGCTAGACAGGAGGGACTGCTGGTAGGGGGGCCAGATGCTAGACCGGAGGGGCTGCTGGTAGGGGGACCAGATGCTAGACCGGATGGGCTGTTGGTAGGGGGGCCAGATACTAGACCGGATGGGCTGCTGTTAGGGGGCCAGATGCTAGACCGGATGGGCTGCTGGTAGAGGGGCCAAATGCTAGACCAGATGGGCTGCTGGTAGGGGGGCCAGATGCTAGACCGGATGGGCTGCTGGTAGGGAGCCAAGTTCTAGACCGGATGGCTGCTGGTAAGGGGCCAGATGCTAGACCGGATGGGCTGCTGGTAGGGGGGCCAGATGCTAGACCAGAGGGCTGCTTGTAGGGGGGCCGGATGCTAGACCGGAGGGGCTGCTGATAGGGGGGCCAGATGCTAGACCGGATGGGCTCCTGTTAGGGTGGGCAGATGCTACAATGGATGGGCTGCATGTAGGGGGTAGATGCTAGAATGGATGGTCTCCTGGAAGAGGGGCAGATGCTAGAATGGATGGGCTACTGGTAGTGGGCTGATGCTAGAATGGATGGGCTCCTGGTAAGGGGGCAGATGCCAGAATGGTTGGGCTGTTGGTAGGATGTAGATGCTAGAATTGATGTGCTACTGACAGGGGGGCAGTTGCTAGAATGGATGAGCTCCTGGTAGGGGGCAAATGCTAGAATGGATGGGCTCCTGGTAGGGGGCAGATGCTAGAATGGATGGGCTCCTGGTAGGGGGCAGATGCTAGAATGGATGGGCTGCTGGTAGGGGCAGATGTTAGAATGGATGGGCTGCTGGTAGGGCAAGATGCTAGAATGGATGGGCTGCTGGTAGGGGCAGATGCTTTAATGAATGGGCTGCTGGTAGGAGGCAGATTCTAGGATGGATGGGGTGCAGGTATTGGGGCAGATGCTATGATGTATGGGCTGCTGGTAGGGGGCAGTTGTTTTAATGGATGGGCTACTGGTAGGGGGCAGAAGCTAGAATGGAAGGGCTGCTGTTAGGGGGCTGATGCTGAAATGGATGGGCTTCTGGTAGGGCGCAGATGCTAGAATGGATGGGCTGCTGGTAGGGCACAGATGCTAGAATGGATGGCCCCCTACCAGCAGCCCATCCATTCTAGCATCTGCCCCCCCTACCAGCAACCCATCCATTCCAGCATCTGCCCCCCCACCAGCAGCCTATCCATTCTAGCATCGGCCCCCCTACCAGCAGCACATCCATTCTAGCATTTGCCCCCCCCCTACCAGCACCCCATCCATTCTAGCTTCTGCCCCCCTTCCAGCAGCCCATCCATTCTAACATCTGCCCCCCCTACCAGCGGCCCATCCATTTTAGCATCTGCCGCCTCTACCAGCAGCCCATCTATTCTAGCATCTGCCCCCCCTAGCAGCAGCACATCCATTCTAGCATCTGCCCCCCTAGCAGCAGCCCCTCCATTCTAGCATCTGTCCCCCCTACCAGCAGCCCATCCATTCTAGCATCTGCCCTCCACCAGCAGGCCATCTATTCTAGCATCTGCCCCCCCTACTAGTAGCCCATACATTCTAGCATTTGCCCCCCCATCAGCAGCCCATCCAGTCTAGCATCTGCCCCCCTACCAGCAGCCCATCCATTCTAGCATCTGTTCCCCTAGCAGCAGCCCATCCATTCTACCGTCTTCCCCCACTACCAGCAGCTCTTCCATTCTAGCGTA
>JARQOD010000005.1:305960635-306076388 GCA_033576555.1 Oophaga sylvatica
CCCCTTTGGTCTGGAGTTGGAAAAAATGTTTTTTCTGTGTGTTACCTGTTAAAGGGGTCCTTCCTTCCTTTCATGCATGACTCACCCCCCTGGAAGGAGGCAAAGTCATGTGGCATGTCTATCCTGAGACTCTTCTGGTCAGAATTATTAGGGGCTGATAACCCCTACACACAGGCTCTGTGCTGTAAAAGGGAGCAATGGGGTCATAAATAAGTATATGCCAATTTGTCTAGCTCTCTGCAATGCCCCGCCATCCCCTCTATCCTGGCCCGCCATCAGAGCTTTTTTGCCCTTCTACGTTGGGGCCCAAAGGGGAAAATACAAAAAGGGGGAGGGTACCCGGGGCCCCCCCTTTTTCTTTTTCTTTTCGGGCCCCCCGGCGCAATAGTTCAGGGCCCCCTGAAACCCCAAAACATCACCACTGCGGGATTTAAAGATACACCTAATTTTTGTTAATGTTTTGACGCCAGAATCATGCTGACCTTAAGCTGCGAAAGGGCCCGAGTGCATCATGGTTCTTTAGCGCAGATCCACGATGGGAGAAAGGGAGCACTGAAGTCGGGGCGGGCAGGCTGGAGGCGGGGGATGTGTGATGACTCTGAAAAGGGTGCAGGGGGGGAAAGGAGGCTGTAGGTAATGAGGAAAGGGAGGGTGCGAGGTGGTGAGGGCTGGGAGGTGCCGAGGTGAGTAGGAGAGGGGGGGCTGCCCGAGGGGGGTGAGGAGAGGGGAGGCTGCCCGGGGGAATGGTAGATGGGGAAAAGTTTAGGTGAGGAGGGGGTGGGAGAGCTGGGTGAGTGAGGAGAGGGGAGGCTGTGGGTGAGTGAGGAAGGGAGGCGCTGGGGGAGGGGAAAAGGGAGGGTGCTGAGGGAGTGAGGGGAGGGGGGGCTGCGAGGGGGGGAGGAGAGGGGAAGCTGAAGGGAGGAGGGAGTGGGGCTGTGGGGGGGTGAATTTAACGGGGCTGCTAGGGGGGGAGAGATGGGAGGCTGGTTTTAGTAAGGAATGGGAGCTGCAAAAAAGGAGTGGGAGAAGGGAGCTGCAGGGAGTGAGGAGAAGGGAGGCTGTGAGGGGAGTCTGCTCCGGCAGTGTGGAAATGTGAGGAAGGGACTGAGGGAGTCTGTGCGCAGGGGGGGCTGCTGTTGGGGAAATTTTGCATCTGGGAGGGGGGGCTATGGGGGAGGGGCATCCGGGGGGGATGCTGTTATGGGAATGAGGAAGGCTGCTAAGGGGAAATCTGCCTTTTTTGGGGGGGAAATGGAAGGGGGTCTGCATCTAACAGGGTGAGGGAGGGGGCGCCAGGGATGACCAGGGGGTAGTCGCGGGAGCAATGGCGCCAATTGCATTTTAAAAAGGGGCCAACCTCTGAGGAAAAGGGGAAAAAAGATATTACAAATAGGGGATCCCCTTTTATTTTACTCTGTTTTTTTTTTCTATTGCCCTATCGCTTTTTGAGTTTTTCTGTTTGGGGGGAAATTTTTCGTATTTCTGGAATTTTTTAGTTTTTATGATACTTTAAAGTAAATGTGAAATTTAAAGCTTTTTATACCTTTTACATTTGTTAACCCCTTGAAATCCCGATGTGCATGTCCCTAATTTGGTTTCCCCCCGTTTGGGGCGGGTTTTCCGGTGATGAACCCGCACCTTTTCCGGGACAGTGTGTCTATCACTGTCTGTGCCCCCTAACAGACGAGGGGGAATCAGATCCCCCCATGGCTTTTAACATTTTAAATGCCCGTCAATATCTAATGGCCTTTAACAGCAACGTCGAAAAACCATCCCCGGCGGCCGTGTCTATGCGGCGAAATGAAAAAAAAAAAAAGGGAAAAATTGGTTTTTTGGTCACTGAAATTGCTTTAAAAATGCAATAATGGCCGAAAAAAAGATCTATCTACCCCAAGAGGTAAAATAAAAACGTAGATCGGGTGCAAAAAAAAAAAAAACCCTCACCCAACCACAGTCAGAAAAATAGAGCTTAGGGCTCGGGAAAAAGAACTTTTTTTTTTCTCTTTTGACAAACTTTGATTTTTTTTTTACCCCTTAAAATAAAAAAGAACCCAGATAGTTAGTTTCACAAAAATCAAATGACCGGAGAATCATAAAAGGCGGTCTTTTACCCATTTGGGGACCGGTTTAAAAAATAATTGAGAATCCACTTTGTTTTGCAAATTTACCACACTTTGAATTTTTTTTCCCATTTTCCATCACATTTGGTTTAAAACAATCCCCGTGTTCAAAAAGTACAACTCATCCCCCAAAAAAAAAACAAGCCCTCACATGGCCTTTTGATAGAAAAATAAAAAAGGGGGATTACAGCCCCTGGTAAAAATTAGGGTCCCTCACGTTTTAAAAAATCCCGTTTTTACATTTTGACACCATTCCATTCCCTGTATTTGAATTCCAACCAGATACCCCTCAATCTACCCAATTCTTCTGATTTGGAACAAACTGGATGGCAAACAAATGTAGTAAAAATTTTTAAAAAATTTTGGAAGAAAAAAATTATTTTTTAAACCTGTAAGGATTGAAAAAATCTTGATTGAAAAAAGAAGGGCTCCAATTTTTGGCTTTTTCTAGCAAGGGGTACAGTGGGCGTAGTTGCCTTCCTTTTAAAATTTTTAAAATGGCGTCATTACAACATGGGCAAGCAGAGACTTGGGACAACAAAGTAGAGGGCAAAAAGGTTTTCCCCCCGACAGAGATGACGCATCTTATCGAAGTCATCAGCAAACCCCCAGATGAATCAAGTGACCACCAAAAAAAATGGCAATTTGGGAGCTGGGGTGAAGCCACGGCAAGAAAATTTTTTAAAAAAGGGTCCTAGAGGGAGGGCTTTAAGCATGTAAAAGTAGAAAAAATCTTGCATCAATGGAAAACAAATGAAACCGGCTGAAATTTGCCAAAGACCAAAGATTGGACCGTAGGACTTGGATAAAGGTAATCTTCCTAGAGTCTAAATTTCAGTTTGCCCGATTGGGCGTCTAAAAGTTTTTAGGAGCCCCGGGGAGGGTTAAAAACCCCAGTGCTTGCACCTACTGGAAAAATTTGGGGGAGGATCAGTGATGAACGGGGGTCTTCACAGGGTTTGGGAAATTGGGGGGTTAATCTTTCGAAGGGCGTTGAATCAAACCCCCAACAAGGTTACCTGAAAAACAGTTGATTTCCATCTGCTCAGGCAAATTTTTCCCCCTCGAACTGTTCTCCAGAGGCAATGGATGCCACAAGCTAGGCAATAATGTGGGTGGGACCCCCCACATCAAACACTGTATTTTTGGGCCAGCCCAAATTCCAGACCCGAACCCCATTTAAAAACCTAAATGAAAACAAGGAAAGAGGTAGTCAAAACCATCAAGCAAAAAAGAACTGCTTACATTTTTGTCCAGGGGGTGGCATAAATCACCCAAAAACAGTGTGAAAGATGATGGAAAAGCATGCCCAAGGGGCACAAGAAGCTTGTTTTTAAAAAACATGGTTATTCCACAAATATTGATTTCGAAATCTTCCTGATTAGTATTGTTGTTTTTAAATTTATGAAATTGTTTTTAGCGTTTTTTTGGGCCCCAAGCGTGTATTTTTGTTTTTGACCATTTCCCATTTTTTAAAAATAAATATAAAATTTATTTCTTGCAAATTCGGGGGCATGTTCTCAGTAGTTATTAAAAAAAGAGCAATTTACTTTTTATCAAAAAAACCTAAAAAGAGAAAAAACAGACAAATTGAAACTTTTTCAAATGGTCTCTTAAATTTTTTCCCGAGCTGTTGATTGGGAAAAAATCTTTATTTAGGCGGGTTTTTTATTGGAAGGGGGGGAAAAAGGTCGCTCTGCACTGCAGTGCAGTTGAGTAGGTGGGCCCTGCCAAAATTCTACCCGTGTGGTGGCGGGTTCAAAATTTTTTGGCCAAAAAAGCGATGGGGTAAGTATGTGTCTAGAAACGTTAATGTGTGATTGGTGAGGACGATGCAAAAGGGGTTTTTTCAAAGTGGGCGGTTGGGGTGTGGAAAATTCGAGAGGTAGAGGCGGGCTGGGGTGGAGTCTTAAAAGGGGGCCTCAAAAAAATTTGACAATATGGGACCCTGAAAAAACTAGTCAGCCCTTCCCCTTTTTACTACTTCTCAATTTTAATTTGGGTCTCACTGCCTCTATGGGGTCCTTCTCTTCTTCCCTGTACAGCACCAGCCCTTACAACTTTCCTGATGAGTAGTCCCCCGGGTTCAGAGCACATTTCTGGTTGAGTCCGCAGCCGAATTTTGCTTGACTGACACTACATTCAAGCGAAGCACAGACTGGAAATCCCCGTACTCAGTGGCCCCCCTGTGAAACTCAAAAACACAGTAAAAAATTTTTAAAAGTAAATTTGAAAATTTTTTATTTTTCACGAATTTACAATGTTTAAAATCTGTGTACTTGGGAAAACCCCTTTTTTAACCCCCGATGCATGCATTGGGAATTACCCTTCAAAAACCCCGGGCCTTTTGGCCCGTTTGCAACTTATATAAAGGGTTTGACAAAAAAAAAAAAAGTAGCATTTTTTTTGAGTTTATTTAAAATTTTGAAAAGCAGAAAAGAAAAAATGCACAAAATTTAAAGTGTTATAAAAGAGAAATAAATGAAAATTGAAGTAAACCTGCAATATTTTGTTTCAAACTTTTCCTTTACTTTTCAATTCATTACTCTCCTCACAATTTTCGCATTTATCTTCTCAAAAATGTTCTTTACAAACATTTTCTCCCCAAAAGGGGCGTCCCCCTCGTTTTCCTGTCTTTTTTCTGTGGAAAATAAAGCAAAAGCTTTTTTTTTTCTTTTTCTTTTATGTTTAAATTCTTGGAAAACTTACACCCAACGTTTCATACTTTTAATTTTTGCTTTGGGCATGAATTTTTGTGTCCCTTCCTGCTCAGTGTGGCTTATAAGTTCCGGCAAAGGCCTTTAAGAATAGGCCTCTTGTCCCCACTGTTAGCATGGAAAAGGGATTAATTTTCAAAAAGGAGGATTCAAGGGCTGATACTCAAATATTTTCAAACAAGATTTTTTTAGCCAAGTTGTGTTTTCCTTTTGCATGTGTATTCCCCCAAATTCATCCCCTTGTCCCCCACCTCCTTTGTTTTATTATAGTACTGAGATTTCAGGTTTTTTTTTTTTTGGTTTGATTCAACAATGGCATCATAGCATTGTACTATTGTAAAGGGTTTGTCCTACAAAATTTGTAAGAGACCCTTTTTGTTTGTCGCTGAACCCAAAGCCTGCATAAAGTTTCTTTTCGGACTGTGCTTCATCACCGGGAATAATTTGTCGTTGGCCCAAGCACCAAAACACTTAAGTTGTTTTGCAAGAAAAAATTGCCAGTTTAAAATTTTGAAGTAATTGCCATGTTTGTTTCTACCAGAATTGTAAAAGGGTAGTGCAAGTTTTTTTACAATGCGCACCAAAGGGTTTTTGTGCACTGGGGCGCCAATTCTTTCCACAGTAGATAAGCCCTTTTTTCCCCTAAAAGTGGGAGTCACACATCAGAATTTTTCAGTCCTCTTGGGTGGTTTGCTAGGCAATTTGAATAACCTTACAAAAATCCTCTGAAGGAACAAGTTTTCCATCCCCGATATAAAAGAAACTGGGAAAATTTCCAAAAAACTAAAAACCTGAGAAAACCTAGAGTTTCAAAAACAAAGTACAGCAAGAATCTTTCAGAAAATAGCAAAAAAAGACAAAAAAACTGAAAATTTAAAAAAAATAAACGGGTTAAAAGGCCCGGGGTATGCATGTTAGGGTTTTTTTGTGACGTTTCCCCCTTTAAAAAATTTCCACAACCCCCCGTTTTTTTTTTTACGAGAAGGAAAATCCGATTAAAAAATGAAAAAAAAAACCTTTGATCTTAACAAAAATCTTTGTGTTTTCTTTTAGCACAAGGTTTTGATACAGCTTTTTATGGGGGTTTTTAAAATCACCAGCGTGCTTCATTGTCCCCTTTACCCGCCTTTCCCAAAGCAATGTTTAGCCCCCTTTTTGGGCCCGAAAGTTCCCCTGAGCTTGTTGGGGAAATTTTTCCCCAAAAAACCAAAAACCCCCAGAGAGGAAGAAAAGGGTCCCCACTTCCCAACCTATTTTTCCCCCTCCCCCCAAAAAAAACCCTCAAAAACTATTTTTTTGATAAACCCCCCTTTTTCCCAATAAAAGGGGGGAGACACACTGTCAATTTTAAAAGGGGGAGGGGGGGCCCCCATAGGAAAAAAACCCGATTTAAAAAAATGTTGGGCCCCCCCAGCTTATGGGCTCCCCCTCTCCAGCCCCCATTTTTAAAAATTTTGGGGACAGGGGAAACGTGCTGGAAGGGGGGGGTCCTTAAAAAAATTTTTTTTTTTTTAGTGGGGCGAAGGGCTTGGCCGCCAGGGGCTAGAGGTTTTAGGGGTCCCGCCCCTGGGGATCCCCCTCTCCCTTTGGGATTTTGTTTACCAAAAAGGGGGTCCCGAAAACCCCGCCGGGCCCCCCCGGGGGAAATTGCTTCCCTGGGGGGACGCAAACTGCGTTCGGGGGCCCCTGCGTTCCCCCCCTGGGGGGAAAAAACCCGGGGGACAGGCCACAATCTCTGGGGGGGCCCTGTGGGCTCAGGGGGGGAGTACCACTTTTTAAAGTGTTTGAGTGCTTCAGCGACTGCTGCGGCAGCCGCTTTTCATGTGGGTATGTTGGTTTAAAGTGTTTTTTGCCCCAAAAGGGGTCCCCCCAAAGGAAAAAAGGGCGGGGAGTCCCCCCCCTTTTTTTTTTAAATTTTTGGGGCCTCTGAAAAGGGCCTTTACAAAAGTTTTTCCCGGGGTTTTCCCCTCAAAAACCCCAGGGGGCAGCCATTACTGGGGGGAAAAGGGTTCCTTCCTCATTCCTTCCCCCCGACAAACAAGGCCACCCCGGCCCCCGGGTGGGCCCCTTTTGCCCGTCAGGGAAAAACTTAAAACCCCCCACCCCCACAGCGGGGAAGAAGTAATCTAAAATCATTATAACGCGGGATAAAGGGGATGTTTTTTTTGGTCGTTTTTTTTCGCTGTAGCTGCCCCCGTGGGCGATTCATTGACACGATAAGTGGGGTTTTCGATCCCCCCCTTTTTGACTTTTGGGGGGTCATTTCGAGTACAAAAACCCCCAAAATTTTAGCGTTCTTGTTTTGTGTACAAAGGCAAAAAAGAAACCCCTTTTTTTTGCATGCCTGCGCTATTTTCCCCAAAAGGGCCCCGGGGCTCGCCCCCCCTTTTTATTTTAAAAAAAGGGTTTTTTGGGGGTTTGGCATTTTCCCCCCCCTTTTTGGGGGTTAACCCCCTTTTTTGGGGGCAGCGGGGGGGCTCTCTTTAAAAGCTTTAAAAACCCTTTTTGGGTTTGTTTCTTCTTTTAAAAAAAACCCCACTGTCCCCCCTTAAAGACAGGTTTAAAACCGCCATTTACTGTGTGAGGGGCGTCAATAAAGGGGCCGGAGGTTTCGGGCCGTCTCCCAAACCCTAAGGTCATTGCGTATTGACACCAACCCGACGGCCGGGGGTTTAGAGGTTTCGTTTTTTCAAAATGGGGCCCCCGCTCGTTTTTTTTATGGTTTTCTGACCTTCTGGTTTTGGGGTCAGCTAGTCCCCTTTTTAGAGGGGAACGACCGGCCCCGGGGCCCTTTTTTCCCCCGCAGCACTCGGGGTTCCCGGGGATGGAGGGTTTCCCTTTTAAGCCAGTTTGGGGGGGGGGTCCGATTCGGAAAAAAGGGGGTCGGGAGGGACTCTTTTTTCTCTTTTTGGGTTTTACAAGGGGGTTTTTTTGGGAGGGGAAAGGGGTTAGTTACCCGGAAGGGGGGAAAAAGAGTCCTAGAATTCGGCCCCGGGTTTTTCGGGTCGCATTGGTCGCGATCACTTTTTCCCCCCCGAACCCCGCCCGATTCCCCTGATCTCGGGAAAAAATAAGCAGGGGGGGGGCCCCCTTATACTTGGATGGGGGGCCGCCCGGGAATTTCCCCCCTCTGTTGGGTTTAAAAGGGAAAAACCCGTTCCAGATAATGTTTCCCTTTTTGGTTTCACGGGAAAATTTTTGATAATTTTTGGGGGCCTTTCCTGAAGGGTGTCCCTTTTTCCCCCTTTTCAAGTCCCCATTTTTCCGTTAAAAGGGGAAAGGGGTTTTTCAAACCCCCGGACCCAAAAAAGGAGATGGCGGGCGAAAAACCCCCTCAGGCCCGGGGGCATGGATTAGAGATTGTCTTTTAAAACTTCTCTAAGCTGGTTAGGCCCCCCCACGGGGGCGGGCATGTCCCGGGCCAAACCCCGGGAAAACACAGTCAGGGAGCATGGGCTTAGACAGTGGACCGGGACCGGTTTTTAACAAGGTTTTCTATCCTTTGCTTAAAGGGTGGTCACTATTTGGATTGACCCCCACGGTGATTGCCAAGGGAAAGCAAAAAAAAGGCTTTACCACAGCGAAGAGCTGTGACTTTCTGCGTCTGGCAGGCATAGTGCCGGTAGTAGTCGGCGGTCCTTTCGGTCCAGGGGACGGTTCGGTCAGCCCTCTTGGGGATCGGTCGTCTCTCTTTTTTCGGGAAAAAAGAACGCTCAGAAATCCCGCAACCCTGGAAACAGAGCTTCCGCCAAGACAAGTGGGAAGCTGACAAAAAAGCCCGCTAAGGCGGACTGACGCCAGGGTCTCACTCGAGGGCTCTCGAGTGGGAGGTCACCTGCTCCAATTCAAACCGACTTGGGCTTCCCGCGTGTCGACGCTTGGGTGACGCGGGTTGTGTCGGCAGGCTACTTCGTAGAGTTTCTTTCTCGACTCCCAGACAGTTTTTGCCACTCTCGCATTCCGTCAGAGCCCGAGCTATTTGCCGCTCTACTGCGGGAGTCGATTCCCTCTGCAGAAGGTGTGGTAGTACGGTCGCGAGGCCGGAAGGGGTTTATTCCAACTCTTGTGGTCCCCAAAGAGGACAAATTTCCCCATTCTGGATCAAAGTGATTTGGCTGTCCGTACCCGGAAATTCCGCATGGAGTCACATTCGCTCCGTTGTGGCGGCCTGTCGCATAACGAATCGACATTCGGGACGCTTTTTTGCATGTTCCCGTCGAAGGCCCACCACGCTTTTGCCATAGGCCAGACCATTACCGTTTGTGGCCCTGCCATTCGGTTGGCCTCAGCACCCAGAGTTTTTACAAAAATTCTGGCACCTCTCATGGCGATTCTGCGAAGACAGGGGGTTACGATTCTTCCCTATCTTGGACGACCTTTTGATTGTGGCGTCCTCAAAGGAGGAGGCGGTGACGGCTCGCAATCTATCCCTTCAGCTCCTGGAGGACTTCGGGTGGCTGGTCAATTGGGAGAAGTCGTCTCTGGAACCGTCACAGTCAATCCTGTTTTTGGGAATTCATTCGACACGGTACGAGCAGTGGTGTCTCTGCCTCCAGACAAGCAAGCGAGTCTTCTTTGACATGTAATGAAGTCTTCGACAGCAATGTCCCTTCGAAGGTATATGCGCCTTCTGGGTTTGATGGTGGCGTCGATGGAGGCAATTCCGTTTGCCCAATTTCATTCCAGGGCTCTCCCAAATGCTCATTTTGAACCGTTGGGATCGATCGCAGTTTTCACTGGATTGCAGTGTCATCATCTCCCACAGGGTGCGAGAGTCTCTAGGATGGTGGTTACGTCCGGAAGTGTTATCCCTGGGGAAGTCCTTCCCCCTTCCGAGGTGGTCGATCGTAACCACCGATGCCAGCCTGACGGGCTGGGGGGCGTCTGGAACGATCTCTGGATTCAGGGAGTATGGTCGTTGGAAGAGTCTGTCCTGCCGATCAACATCCTGGAATTGAGGGCAATTTTCCTTTGCCTCCAACACTGGACGGTCCCTTTAAGCGGTCTACCAGTCCGATGCAGACAGACAACGCGACGCCGGTCGCGTATATCAATCATCAAGGTGGGACGAGGAGCTTCAGGCTCATGATGGAAGTGTCTCGAATTCTGGTATGGGCCGAGGCCAGAGTGCCAGCCATCTCTGCGATTCACATTCCAGGAGTTCAGAATATCACAGCGGACTTCCTCAGTCGCGAAAAGATGGATTCCGGAGAATGGAGTCTTCATCCGAAAATTTTTCACTGCTGTCTCCCGTTGGGGAACTCCCCAAGTGGATTTGATGGCATCCAGGTTCAATGCCAAGTTACCGACGTTCATGTCCAGGTACCAGGACCCGAAGGCTGTGGCGGTGGATGCTCTGGGGCTCCTTGGGACCAATTCGAGCTAATCTATGTGTTCCCGCCAATATCCTTACTTCCTCTGGTGTTGCGTCGGATCAGACTGGAGAGAGTCCCGGCTATATTGATAGCCCCAGATTGGCCAAGGAGGACGTGGTTCTTGACACTGGTGTCGCTTTTGGCAGCGCCTCCACTTCCACTCCCTCTTCGCCCGGACCTGTTAACCCAAGGGCTCGTTCTTCACCCGGACCTGAAGTCTCTGCGTTTGACGGCGTGGCTCTTGAGACCGAAATCTTGACCCGTCAAGGTTTTTTCAGCCGAAGTCATTGCCACTCTGCGATTTGCCAGAGGTCCGGCTACTACTAGGATTTATCACAAGACTTGGGAAGCCTTCTTTTCGTGGTGTTCGGGTTCTTCTAGGAACCCGAGGATTTTTTCCATTCCCAATTTGTTGGCCTTTTTGCAGTACGGGCTGGACAAGGGTTTGGCAGTTAGCACTCTGAAAGGACAGGTTTCTGCTCTGTCCTTGCTGTTTCGGAAGGCTATCGCCTCGCGTAGGGACGTACGTTCCTTTTTTCGCGGGGTAACCCGTCAATTTCCGCCGCGGAAGGTGCTTGTGTCTCCTTGGCGGCTCAATCTTGTCTTGGAGGCTCTTCAACATGGGCCTTTTGAGCCTATGGACTCTGTTAATCTTTCCTTTCTCTCTTGGAAGGTTGCCTTCCTAGTGGCGGTCACTTCTTTGAGAAGGGTTTCTGAGTTGACGGCTCTTTCTTGCTCGCCTCCTTTTCTGGAGTTTCACCCAGATCGCGTAGTGCTTCACACACGGGGCGACTTTCTACCTAAAGTGGTGTCACAGTTTCATGTTAACCAGGATATTGTGTTGCCCTCGCTTTGTCCGGAGCCAAGGAATGCGAAGGAGCGGGCCTTGCACACATTGGATTTGGTGCGGGCTTTGAAGTTCTATTTGTCTATTACTCAAAGTTTTCGGAAGTCGGATTCTCTGTTTGTGATTCCAGCAGGTCGTCGACGTGGGCAACGAGCTTCCAAGGATTCTATAGCTCGTTGGATTCGGTCGGCCATTTTAGAGGCTTACCGACTTAAGGGCGAACCTTGCCCGATTAAGATTCAAGCTCACTCCACAAGGGCTGTGGGTTCATCGTGGGCTTTTCATCAAGGAGCCTCGGCAGCTCAGCTCTGCCGGGC
This sequence comes from Oophaga sylvatica, assembly GCA_033576555.1. NCBI lineage: Eukaryota > Metazoa > Chordata > Amphibia > Anura > Dendrobatidae > Oophaga > Oophaga sylvatica. Next base: position 305,972,012 of record JARQOD010000005.1, read on the forward strand.
GGCGACCTGGCGCTCCGTCCACACATTTACAAAATTTTATAAGGTGGACGTCAGTGCTTCCGCTGATGCGGCCTTAGGACGTAGGGTCCTGCAGGCGGCTGTAGTTTTAAAGTTCTTGTGAACTTGTAGTTGGCGCTAGTTGCACATTTATTTAGGTTGTTGGGTATCTGCCTCTTTGGTTTTTTTTGCCCACCCTCATTTTTGGACTGCTTTGGGACGTCCCACTAGTAATGACTAGTGGTCTCCCTTCCTTCATCTGCTGCTGAAACTCGGATTTTGGTAAAGAACTTACCTGTAAAATCCTTTTCAGCGAAGAAGGAAGGGAGACACACATCCCTCCCATGGCAGAAGTTGTTGTTGTGTTTTCAGATACGGCGTGACCCTTCTCTGATAGCGATTATCTGGGCTGAGGTCGGCGCGCTAAGGCTCTGTTCCAGCATTGCCAGCTCATCGCAGTGGTCAGGTTCAGTGAGTAGTACCTGGACTGTGTGGTTGTTTCGGCTATATGCATAACCTGTCTTCTTGTTTTTTCTCTTAAGTCCTTCAGAAGGGGTTATGTTGCTACGCTGGTGATATTTGCTCTTCCTTAGCTTGGGTACGACTGGAGAGCTGGAGTAGGAGGGCCCTATAAGCTGGAGGGGCCGGTCAACACTTTTTAATCTGAGGTGTTTCTATCCTATGTGGGCTCCGCCTACCCACTAGTAATGACTAGTGTGTCTCCCTTCCTTCTTCGCTGAAAAGGATTTTACAGGTAAGTTCTTTACCAAAATCCGTGTTTCTTAGTTTCCTTTGCTATTTGTAGTCCTATAATGTTAATTTCCTGATGATTGTGTGAAACTACAGCACACAGCCTAATAAGTGATTCATACCAGGAATCATTCTCTTGTGCCCTATATTATGCAGCTCATAGATTAAATACCCAAAACTTGCTAACAGATTCCTTTAATTTTTATATTCTCTTGAATGTTTTTTAACCCCTTACTGCCATCGGACGTACTATCCCGTCCATGGTACCTGGGCCCGTATGACCATGGACGGGATAGTACGTCTCGTGCGATCGGGGGGAGCGCAGCCGATCGCGCCCGGGTGTCAGCTGATTATCACAGCTGACACCCATGACACCCATTAACCCCTTGCACACCGCGATCAAACATGATCGCGGTGTGACTGGGGGCACAGGGGAGGATCGCGCAGGGTGGGGGCTCCCTGCGCGCCCCCCTGAGACCCTCAGAGCAGCGCGATGTGATCGCGCTGTTCTGAGGGCTTCCTCCCTCCCAGGACCCGGATCCAAGATGGCGCCGGGGTCCTGGAGGGAGGCGGCTACCTCAGTGCCTGCCGAGAGCAGGCACTGAGAAGCCTGCTGCACTGCCTGAGCGATCGCTGGTGTGACAGAGTGCTGTGCACACTGTCACACCAGCGATCTGATAAAATACTGTGATGTCCCACCCTGGGACAAAGTAAAAAAGTTAAAAATATAAAAATAAACATGTTTTAAAAAAAAATCCAAAATAAATAAAAAAATATATATATATTCCCCAATAAATTCACTTCTTCCTGTAAATAAAAAAAACAAAAGCAATAAAGTACACATATTTGGTATCGCCGCGTCCGTAACGACCCCCCCTATAAAATTGTCCCACTAGTTAACCCCTTCAGTGAACCCCTTAAAAAAAAAAAAAAAAACAAAGCAAAAAATCAATGCTTTATCATCATACCGCCGAACAAAAAGTGGAATAACACGCGATCAAAAAGACGGATATAAATAAACATGGTACTGCTGAAAACGTCATCTTGTCCCGCAAAAAACGAGCCATCATACAGCATCATCAGCGAAAAAATAAAGTTATAGCTCGCAGAATAAAGCGATGCAGAAATAATCATTTTTTATAAAATTGTTTTTATTCTATAAAAGCGCCAAAACATGAAAAAATGATATAAATGAGGTATCGCCATAATCGTACTGACCCGAAGAATAAAACTGCTTTATCAATTTTACCACACGCGGAACGGTATAAACGCCTCCCCAAAAGAAATTCATGAATTGCTGATTTTTGTTCATTCTAACCTCCCAAAAATCGAAATAAAAAGCGATCAAAAAACGTCACGTGCTCAAAATGGTACCAATAAAAACGTCAACTCGTCCCGCAAAAATTAAGACCTCACATGACTCTGTGGGCCAAAATATGCAAAAATTATAGCTCTCAAAATGTGATGATGCAAAAACTATTTTTGCAATAAAAAGCGTCTTTTAGCATGACAGCTGCCAATCATAAAAACCCGCTATAAATAGTAAATCAAACCCCCCTTTATCACCCCCTTAGTAAGGGAAAAATAATAAAATTAAAAAAAAGTATTTATTTCCATTTTCCCATTAGGGTTAGGGTTAGGGTTGCGGCTAAAGTTAGGGTTAGGGTTGGCGCTAAAGTTAGGATTAGGGTTAGGGTTGGGATTAGGGGTGTGTTAGGGTTAGGTTTGTGGTTAGGGTTGGGACTAGGGTTAGGGGTGTGTTGGGGTTAGGGTTGGAGTTAGAATTGGGGGTTTCCGCTGTTTAGGCACATCAGGGGCTCTCCAAATGTGACATGGCGTCTGATCTCAATTCCAGCCAATTCTGCGTTGAAAAAGTCAAACGGTGCTCCTTCACTTCTCAGCTCTGCCATGCGTCCAAACAGTAGTTTATCCCCACATATGGGGTATCAGCGTACTCTGGACCCCAAGAGTTATTGTGCAATTTGTCCTATTTCTTCTGCTACCCTTGGGAAAATAAAAAACTGGGGGTGAAAATATCATTTTTGTACAAAAAAAAATATTTTTTTGTTTTTACGGCTGTACATTATAAACTTCTGTGAAGCACTTGGGGCTTCATAGCGCTCACCACACATCTAGATAAGTTCCTTGTGGGGTCTATTTTCCAAAATGGGGTCACTTGTTGGGGATTTCCACTGTTTAGGCGCATCAGGGGCTCTCCAAATGCGACATGACGCCCCCAGACCATTCCATCAAAGTCTGCAATCCAAAACGTCACTACTTCCCTTCCGAGCCCCAACGTGTACCCATACAGTAGTTTTCTCCCACATATTGGATATCAGCGTACTCAGGACAAATTGGACAACAACTTTTGGGGTCCAATTTCTCCTGTTACCCTTGTAAAAATAAAATATTGGGGCAAAAAAATCATTTTTGCAAAAAAAAAAAAAGATTTTTTATTTTTACGGCTGTGCGTTATAAACTTCTGTGAAGCACTTCGGGTTCAAAGTGCTCACCACACATCTAGACAAGTTCCTTGTGGGGTCTATTTTCCAAAATGGGGTCACTTGTTGGGGATTTCCACTGTTTAGGCGCATCAGGGGCTCTCCAAATGCGACATGACGCCCCCAGACCATTCCATCAAAGTCTGCAATCCAAAACGTCACTACTTCCCTTCCGAGCCCCAACGTGTACCCATACAGTAGTTTTCTCCCACATATTGGATATCAGCGTACTCAGGACAAATTGGACAACAACTTTTGGGGTCCAATTTCTCCTGTTACCCTTGTAAAAATAAAATATTGGGGCAAAAAAATCATTTTTGCAAAAAAAAAAAAAAGATTTTTTATTTTTACGGCTGTGCGTTATAAACTTCTGTGAAGCACTTCGGGGTTCAAAGTGCTCACCACACATCTAGACAAGTTCCTTGTGGGGTCTATTTTCCAAAATGGGGTCACTTGTTGGGGGATTTCCACTGTTTAGGCGCATCAGGGGCTCTCCAAATGCGACATGACGCCCCCAGACCATTCCATCAAAGTCTGCAATCCAAAACGTCACTACTTCCCTTCCGAGCCCTGACGTGCGCCCATACAGTAGTTTTCTCCCACATATTGGGTATCAGCGTACTCAGGACAAATTGGACAACAACTTTTGGGGTCCAATTTCTCCTCTTACCCTTGTGAAAATAAAATATTGGGGGCGAAAAAATCATTTTTGTAAAAAAAAAAAAAAAAGTTTTTATTTTTTACGGCTGTACGTTATAAACTTCTGTGAAGCACTTCGGGGTTCAAAGTGCTCACCACACATCTAGATAAGTTCCTTGTGGGGTCTATTTGCCAAAATGGGGTCACTTGTGGGGGGTTTCCACTGTATAGGTGCATCAGGGGCTCTCCAAATGTGACATGACGCCCCCAGACCATTCAATCAAAGTCTGCAATCCAAAACGTCACTACTTCCCTTCCGAGCCCTGACGTGCGCCCATACAGTAGTTTTCTCCCACATATTGGGTATCAGCGTACTCAGGACAAATTGGACAACAACTTTTGGGTTCCAATTTCTTCTATTACCCTTGTGAAAATAAAATATTGGGGGCGAAAAAATCATTTTTGTAAAAAAAAAAAGGATTTTTTATTTTACGGCTGTACGTTATAAACTTTAGTGAAACACCTGGGGGTTAAAAGTTCTCACCACACATATAGATAAGTTCCTTGAGGGGTCTAGTTTCCAAAATGGTGTCATTTATGGGGGTTTCCACTGTTTAGGCAGATCAGGAGCTCTCCAAAAACGACATGGCGTCCAGCCAATTCTGCGTTGAAAAAGTGAGACGGCGCTCCTTCCCTTCTAAACTCTGCCATGCACCCAAACAGTGGTTTACCCCCACATATGGGGTATCAGCGCACTCAGGACAAATTGCACAATAACTTTTGGAGTCTTGTTACCCTTGGAAAAATAAAAATTGGGGTGAAAAGATCATTTTTGTGGAAAAAATATGATTTTTAAATTTTACGGCTCTACGTTATAAACTTGTGTGAAGCACTTGGGGGTTCAAATTGCTCACCAAAGATCTAGAAAAGTTCCTTAGGGGGTCTAGTTTCCAAAATGGGGTCATTTGTGGGGGGTTTCCACTGTTTAGGCACATCAGGGGCTCTCCAAATGCAACATGGCATCCAATCTCAATTCCAGCCAATTTTGGTTGGAAAAAGTCAAATGGTGCTCCTTCCATTCCGAGCTCTGCCGTGCGCCCAAACAGTGGTTCCCACCCACATATGGGGTATCAGCGTACTCAGGACAAATTGGACAACAACTTATGTTGTCCAATTTCTCCTGTTACCCTTGGGAAAATAAAAAATTAGTGACTAAAAGATAATTTTTGTGGGAAAAAAATAGGATTTTTTATTTTCATGCCCAGGCATTATAAACTTGTGTGAAGCACTTGGGGGTTCAAAGTGCTCACCAAAGATCTAGATAAGTTCCTTAGGGGGTATAGTTTCCAAAATGGGGTCACTTGTGGGGGGTTTCCACTGTTTAGGCTCATCTGGGGCACTGCAAACGGAACATGACCCCCATCAACGTCTGCATTCCAAAACGTTACTACTTCCTTTCCAAGCCCTGCCGTGCACCCAAACAATTCCCCCCCCCCACATATGGGGTATCAGCGTACTCAGGACAAATTGGACAACAACTTTTGGGGTCCAATTTCCTTGGGAAAATTCAAAAATTTGGGACTAAAAAATCATTTTTGTGGAAAATTGTTTTTTTTTTTTTTCACACCCAGGCATTATAAGCTTTTGTGAAACACTTGGGGGTTCAAAGTGCTCACAACAGATCTAGATAAGTACCTTAGGGGGTCTAGTTTCCAAAATGGTGTCACTTGTGGGGGTTTCCACTGTTTAGGTGCATCAGGGGCTCTCCAAACACGACATGGCGTCCAATCTCAATTCCAGCCAATTTTAGTTTGAAAAAGTCAAACGGCGCTCCTTCCCTTACGAGCTCTGCCGTGTGCCCAAACAGTGGTTTTCCCCCACATATTGGGTATTGGCGTACTCAGGAGAAATTGCATAACAACCTTATCTGTCCATTTTCTCCTTTTACCCTTGTGAAAATAAAAAAAAAGTTTGTAAAAATCATTTTTGTGGCTAAAAAGTTAAATATTCATTTTTTCCTTCCACGTTGCTTTAGTTCCTGTGAAGCACCTGAAGGGTTCATAATCTTCTTGAATGTGGTTTTGAGTACCTTGAGGGGTGCAGTTTTTAGAATGGTGTCACTTTTGGGTATTTTCTGCCATATAGACCCCTCAAAGTGACTTCAAATGAGAGGTGGTCCCTAAAAAAAATGGCTTTGTAAATTTTGTTGTAAAAATGAGAAATCGCTGGTCAACTTTTAACCCTTATAACTTCCTAACAAAAAAAATTTTGGTTCCAAAATTGTGCTGATGTAAAGTAGACATGTGGGAAATGTTATTTCTTAACTATTTTGTGTGATATATTTCTCTGTTTTAAGGGATATAAAAATTCAAAGTTTGAAAATTGCAAAATTTTAAAAATTTTCGCCATATTTGCGTTTTTTTCAAAAATAAACGCAAGTTATATCGAAGAAATTTTACTTCTAACGTGAAGTACAATATGTCACGAGAAAACAATCTCAGAATCGCGAAGATCCGTTGAAGCGTTCCAGAGTTATAACCTCATAAAGAGACAGTGGTCAGAATTGTAAAAATTGGCCCGGTCATTAACGTGCAAACCACCCTTGGGGGTGAAGGGGTTAAAGTTGGCAAAGGAAAAAGGGAAAAATAGGAGGATAAGGTCAGCTCACCAGTCTCTGCAGCAGTCCACAATCTTCACACGCACGGAGCCGCCTTGATCAGAGGCGTTGGCTGAGGCAAAAACCTGCTAGGTCGAAACGCGTCGGTTTCAGACCACCAAGGACCCCATCTGCAATTTTGTCTGTTTTTTCACCCAAGATGGATTTTAATATTTTCTAATAAATATTGATTTTTTATTTATTACCACGCTGGAGATTCTTTCCTCATGTTTTTTAAAGTTGGGATCTTTCTTTTGGGCAGTACAAAAGTCATACATATCAAAAAGATGTCCTCAATATACAAAGAAATCACCTCAAAAATAATGATGCAAAACCATTCCTACCATGAATCAATGGTGGATAAAGAAGCATAGATAAATACCATGTTAATAAAAATTATAATTTATTAATAATCAACACAAAAAAAAATGAACAAAAACAAGGGACATACAAAAAATGTCGTGGGGTCATGAACCACAACCATAGGAAGAAAATTGATATTTACATATACATGTCAAATTTCTCAGTCTAGACAATTGTAAATACAAATCTGGAAAAGGTACTACAGATATAGCGTGTCCTAAAATCTGAACATCCATGTATGCAAAATATATTAGACCATGCTACATAATTAAAATGCTGTATGCAATGAATAATGAAGTAATACTCCTATAATTAATTATTACAGCAGAAATTAGCATGCAAGTAAAGTGCCAATGTGCAAGGTAAAGCAATTTTTTATTTACCTAAATAGGTCTGAGAATTAATTACTGTATATATTCTACTAATCACTCATGTCAGAAAATGGCCAAAAATAATGATTTAAATACAATAGGCTTTGTATGCATCTCCTATAAAGTGCAAGAGTGCAAAATATAGCAGCTTAACAATGACCTAAATGGATATAAAAACATTACTTGCTGAATCAATTATGCTAGCTACCTACTATGGGAGATATAACCCTAATTAAGGTGCAAATCACTAGCTTGGATGATCATGCATGATTCTGCTGATATACACCTTCTCAGACTAGAAACACTGCAACGATAACACTGACCACCAGAAAAAGTGTGAGTCCATGAATATGTATCCTCCCCTTACATGTAGCTGGCTGTGGAACGGTCCCTCACGGTCACCCCATACAGTACAAAAGTCATCACTGAAAATGTTCTGATCACTAATGTTTTGATCACAAGTAAGCCTGATAATGCATTAGTCTTCAGAATCAATACTTTTAGGAGAAAAATCAGAGTTCTGCTAAAATGTCTAATTTTATATTATAGTTAATAATACATTTATTTGGCCTACAATGCAAACTAATTTGTGGGAAGCCTTTCAGCTGGCTAAAAATGTCCTGCTGTTTTATAATTCTCAAAATAGACTTGATATTGTATTTCTATACAAAAAAGCACAGCAGTTTCAACAAGCTGAATATAATAGTATAATAGTAGTAGTCTCAAACAAATGGTATTTCTTAGTGATCTGAACAGAGGATTATATTTTTAGCTAGATGTTTTTCATTACATTCTTTCACTGCTTGACAGTTTTGGTGCAATATAGCAAGAAGAGTTCTTGAATGCTTTAAATCATAGGTTTACCTTTGATTTCAATTATCAAGATAAGTATGGTTTATTTTTATACTATAAGGAAAAATGATTATTTAAAATGTGATTTAAAAATACATGAGGAGAGCAGTGCTTCTTCTCATCGCTAGGCAGAAACTATCAACATTTTTAGGCTGCCTCAGTCACAGGCAGCATAAAATAGTGTCATTCTACATCACTACATTTCAGGAAGGAGATAGTTTAACCCCTTAGTGGCGGAGCCAATTTGCAGCCTAATGACAGTGCCAATTTTTACAATTCTGACCACTGTCACTTTGAGGTTATAACTCTAGAACGCTTTAACGGATCCCACTGATTCTGAGATTGTTTTTTCGTGATATATTTTACTTCATGTTAGTGGTAAAATTCTTTCAACGTGACTTGTGTTTATTTATGAAAAAAATGGAAATATGGCGAACATTTTTAAAATGTTGCAATTGTCAAACTTTTAATTTTTATCCCTTAAATCAGAGATGTGACACAAAAAATACTTAATAAATAACATTTCCCACATGTCTACTTTACATCAGCACAATTTTGGAACCAAAATTTTTTTTTGTTAGGAAGTTATAAGGGTTAAAAGTTGACCAGCGATTTCTCATTTTTACAACACCATTTTTTTTAGCGACCACATCACATTTGAAGTCACTCTGATAGGTCAATATGACAGAAAATACCCAAAAGTGACACCATTCTAAAAACTGCACCCCTCAAGGTGCTCAAAACCACATTCAAGAAGTTTATTAACCCTTTACGTGCTTCACAGGAACTGAAGCAATGTGGAAGGAAAAAATTAACATTTAACTTTTTTTTACATTTAACTTCAGAACCAATTTTTTTTATTTTCACAAATGTAAAAAGAGAAAATGAACCATAAAATTTGGTGTGCAATTTCTCCTGAATACTCCGATACTCCATATGTGGGGGTAAACCACTGTTTGAGCGCACGGCAGGGCTTGGAATGGAAGGAGCGCCATTTGTCATTTTCAATGCAGAATTGGCTGGAATTGAGATTGGGCGTCATGTCGCGTTTGGAGAGCCCCTTATGTGCCTAAACAGTGAAAACTCCCCACAAGTGACATCACTTTGGAAACTGGACCCCTTAAGGAATTTATCTAGATGTGTGGTGAGCACCCCAAAGTGCTTCACAGAAGTTTATAACGCAGAGCAGTGAAAATAAAAAATCATTTTTTTTCCTCAAAAATGATTTTTTAGCCAACTATTTTTTATTTTCCCAAAGGTAACAGGAGAAAGTGGACCACAACAGTTGTTGTGCAATTTGTCCTGAGTACGCTGAGAACCCATATGTGGGGGGGGAACCACTGTTTGGGCACATGGGAGAGGTCAGAAGGGAAGGAGCCCCATTTTTGGAATGCAGACTTTGATGGAATGTTCTGCGGGCGTCATGTTACATTTGCAGAGCCTCTGATTTGCCTAAACAGTAGAATCCCCCCTTAAGTGACTCCATTTTGGAAATTAAACCCCAAATGAGCTTATCTAGATGTGTGGTGAGCACTTTGAACCCACAAGTGCTTCACAGAAGTTTATAACGCAGAGCCGTAAAAATAAAAAATCATTTTTTCCCACAAAAGTGATTTTTTTAGCCCCCAATTTTTTTATTTTCCCAAGGGTAACAGGAGAAATTAGAGCCCCAAAGTTGGTGTGCAATTTGTCCTGAGTATGCTGATGCCCCATATGTTGGGGTAAACCACTGTTTGGGCACACGTCTGGGCTCGGAAGGGAGGGAGCACCATTTGACTTTTTGAACGCAAAATTGGCTGGAATCAATGGCGGCGCCATGTTACATTTGGAGACCCCCTGTTGTGCCTAAATAGTGGAAACCCCTCAATTCTAGCTCCAACCCTAACCCCAACACACCCCTAACCTGTCATTGTTTACTGGGTTCTCGGGCCAGGTAGTCGCGGGGTTTACTTTGTTGGCCTCTTTCTGGGTCCTGGGAGGCTTTTTATAGCCTCACTGTGAGGCCAATCTTTGTCGTTTATACTCTGACCTTTGGCTGAGTGTGTCTGACCCTGTGCCAATGCTTTGTACCTGTGCTACGTTTCGTCTGTCTGGTTCTGATTTGGCTGTGTCTCTGTTACGAGTTTTACCTGACCCTTTTGTACTGTTTTGCCCTCTCTGTGTATGACCTCTTGGCTATGTTCTGATTATTCTCTGCCTGCTCCTCTTGTACTGCGTTGCTCCCTCTGTGTATGACCCCTTGTCTGTGTTCTGATTATTCTCTGCCTGCTCCTCTTGTACTTCATTGCTCCCTCTGTGTATGACCTGGCTATCCTGACTATCCGTTCTGTCCTTGATAACTTTATTTCGTAGTTACCCTTCTAGGAGTTTTCCTTCATCTCCTAGTTCTCCTGAGCTTAGGCCACGCCCTTAGGCAGTCACGTGCTTCAGGTCCTCTGGCCTGAAGCATTCTCTAGCTGTTCCTGCTTCCTCTGAGAGACCTGTGGTCGGCTCCGCCGATTGGCAGTCACGTGCTTCAGGTCCTGGTCCTCTGAAACACACGTCTTCTCTGCTGCTGCCTTGCTAAACAGATATCTTTTGGGGTACAGTTTGTTTACTCAGGACAAGCGCACTGGCTCAGTGAGCAAGTGCAGTGCGGTGTCACTGACATTGTAAACGACCGTTACAGTTTTTCTGCGGGGGGAGATTTAGGAGTGTTATCCCCGTGGATCCCATGCAGGTATTAGCGGATCAGGTGAAAAATCTGACGCAAAGGTTCCAGGAGTTGAATGTTGAGCAGCGCATGATGGCTCAGACCCAGCAGCAGCTGGTAGACACCGTACAGGGGACTGTCGCCTCGGGGTACTGGTGGTAGGGATGTGTCGTTAGTATCTCCTGAATCTCCAGTTAAACTGCCCGACTACTTCTCAGGGATAAAAATGAGTTCAGAGTCTTCAGGGAGGAGTGTAAGCTTTTTTTCTCCCTGAGCCCTCGCTCTTCTGGGGATGAGTTCCAGAGGGTGGGGGTCATTATTTCCCTACTTCGGGGGCTCCCACAAGCCTGGGCTTTTTCTCTCTCTCCTTCTGCTCCTGAGAGGATGACTGTTAATGCGTTTTTCATGCCCTGGGCCGCATCTATGATGAGCCTGACAGGGTCCATATGGCTGAGGACATGGTAATGAGTGTTCGTCAGGGTAGACATTCAGCCGAGTGGTTCTGTTCGGAGTTCCGACGTTGGGCAGCGGAGGTCTCCTGGAATGATGCCGCCCTTCGAGTGCTTTCCTGCAGAGGCCAGTCTGAACGTCTCCAGGGCGCCCTGGCCCTTCATCCTCCGTCTGATAATTTGGAGGACGCCATAACCCAGGCCGTACGAATGGACCGCATGCTACGCGCCAGGGGTGTCATGCAGTGTGAAACCTCACTGTTTGCTGGCAGCAAAGAGACTGGGGCCACTACTGAGGTCATGGACATTGGCATCACCTCGCTAAAAGAGGAGAGAAGACATCGCCGGGAGAAACACCTCTGTTTCTATTGTGGAGAGTCCGGACATTGGAGAAAAGATTGCCCTCCTGTCCGTCATCTTCTAAGATGACGGAAAACTACTACAGTACAGACCAAAAATTTGGACACACCTTCTCATTCAACGATTTTTCTGTATTTTCATGACTATGAAAATTGTAGAATCACACTGAAGTCATCAAAACTATGAATTAACACATGTGGAATTATACATTACACTTTACAAAAAAGTGTGAAACAACTGAAAATATGTCTTATATTCTAAGTTCTTCAAAGTAGACACCTTTTGCTTTGATTACTGCTTTGCGCGCAGAAAAGGTGAATGGATGGACAATACATGCCTGGTTCCCACCGTGCAGCATGGAGGAGGTGGTGTGATGTGTGGGGGCTGGACCGCTCACCGCTTTAATTTTGAATAAATCCCCAAGTGTCACCAGCAAAGCACCCCACAACATCACACCACCTCCTCCATGATTCACGGTGGGAACCAGGCATGTAGAGTCCATCCGTTCACCTTTTCTGCGTGCAAAGCAGTAATCAAAGCAAAAGGTGGCTACTTTGAAGAACCTAGAATATAAGACATATTTTCAGTTGTTTCACACTTTTTTGTAAAGTGTAATGTATAATTCCACATATGTTAATTCATAGTTTTGATGCCTTCAGTGAGATTCTACAATTTTCATAGTCATGAAAATACAGAAAAATCTTTGAATGAGATGGTGTGTCCAAACTTTTGGTCTGTACTGTAGATCTGGGTAGCAGTCGAGGAGGTACCTTCAGGTACTATTTTCCTCATGTCCTAAAGTCATGGAACTGTTGGTAGACAACTATCGTTTTTTCTCGACAGCATTGGTGGACAGTGGTTCATCTCTCAACCTGGTCAGTTCCTGTGTCGTCTCCCAACATAAGATGGGGACAGTCAGGCTGGAGACACCCCTTAAAATTGTTGCCATTGACTCTTCCCTCATACCCGAACAGGGATTCTTTATGTTTACAAAAGGTTTTCTTTGCAGGTCGGTTCTTCCCACAAGGAAGAGATGGAATGTTTTGTTATGGACAAATTGCCCAAATTGCTAGTGCTGGGCATGCCATGGCTTCAACGCCACAACCCGGTGATTGACTGGGAATCAGAGGATATTATTAAATGGGGATACCAATGTGTCAACTGTTGCCATAAACCTGTTTGTTGTCTGAAACGTGCAAAACCTGTCTCTGTGTCTTCTGTTAGTCTAGAAGGTATTCCGGAGTACCTGAAAGACTTTGAGGACATGTTCTCTGAAAGTGAGGCTGAGGCGCTGCCCCCGCATAGATCATTTAACTGTGCTATTGATCTTATCCCTGGAGCCAAATTGCCCAAGGCCCGTCTGTTTAATTTGTCAGGCCCTGAGTGCATGGCTATGAAGCAATACATTGCTGAAAGTCTTCGTAAGGGGCATATAAGGCCCTCAGTGTCCCCAGTAGCTGCGGGGTGCTTATTTGTTAAAAAGAAGGATGGCGGTCTACATCCCTGCCTCGACTTTCGAGAACTTAATAAAATCACAGTCAGGAATACATACCCCCTGCCTCTGATTCCTGATCTCTGTAACCAGCTCTCTGGGGCCAAGTGGTTTTCAAAATTGGACCTATGGGGGGCTTATAATTTGAAAAGAGTACGGGAAGGGGATGAGTGGAAAACTGCTTATCTTACTTTTGAGGGGTTATTTGAGAATCTGGTGATGCCGTTCGGTCTCACCAATGCTCCAGATGTGTTTCAAAATTTCATTAATGTAGTTTTTTCGGACCTCATTGGCCATTTTGTTGTGATCTACTTGGATGATATACTGATATATTCCTCTGACAGACATTCTCTTTTATCACATGTTAAAACAGTTTTTCAAAGACTCAGGGAAAATCAATTATTTGTTAAGCTGGAGAAATGTTCTTTCTTCATTCAGGAGCTATCATTTTTGGGTCTCCACTGGGGTTTCGTATGGATCCCAAGAAGGTGCAAGCCATTATGGAGTGGGTCCAGCCTCGGGACCTTAGAGGACTCCAGTTCTTCTTGGGATTCGCGAATTACTATCGCAGGTTTATCAAAGGTTTTTCTCAGATTGTGAAACCCCTCACGGATCTCACACGTAAAGGGGCTGATGTTAGGAACTGGTCCCCGTCAGCCTAACAATCTTTTTTAACTTTGAAAAATGTGCAATCACATCAGATGAGAGAGAAAGTAAATGCAAAATCGCTTTTTTTTTTTTTTTTTTGCGGTCGCCGTTATACGGTTAATAATGGCGATCACAAAAGCGGGGTCAGTAAAAACCAACCCGAATCATGTTCTCTGGGGTCTCGGCTACCCCGGCAGTAGCCGAGACTCCGGAGAAAATCCCACTCTAGGGGGCGCTATAGGCTTTTTCCACAGCTATGGTTTAAGTACCCTTAACTACCGCCGTTAAAAGGCGTATCGACTGTCGTTAAGGGGTTAAAAAAATAAAGAATAAGAATTTAAGGGACTAAAAAGGGCTACATTTTAAAGTAACCTGCAGATATGGGATTAGTTGGCAAGTTAATAGCATTCTGAAGCTGCCCTGCACATGTACTGAGAACCCTGCTGTCAGTAGATAATTAACTTTATTTCTCCCTTCAGCCTCGGGCTTTCAGTCATAGTGGTGGGCCTGTGCTTCTTCAGTCATTGCTCAGTAGTACACAGTGAGCGACACCTGAAACTACATCTGTTATAACTGATGAAAGCTCCTGATGCATATGCTGAAATGTAGGCTTAGAACCAGGGGGCATAACTACAGTCTGATGGGCCCTTTGCAAGATTTTGACTGAGCCCCCTATCCTGATTATATGTATGTCCTCCATCCTGGTATATATACGAGAAATATGCCCTCCATCCTGGTATTTATGTCCCTCATCCTGATATATATGTCCTTCATCCTGGGCATGGTATAAGAGGTAACACGTACTGTGCTTTTTGTTTTGTTTCCCGTTAGGCCATAAATTCCATGTTTAGGTTGTAAACCATTCCATGTTTAGGTTGTAAACCAGTTGAAAATTTAAAGAGACACCGTTTCTGTGTCTACCTCTATTCACAGCTGAGTGAGTCGATCTACCACAGTATAAAAAAAAAAATCATTATTTAACAAACAGGAATATAAAATAGACTTCAAAAAAGGTGCAAAATAGAATAATGAATTGGGTGTAAACACAAAAAAGGCATAAAACACAAAATTAGACAAAAACAGGTGTAAAGGCAATGATGAATTGTGCCTTCAGGTATGGAATAGCACTTTTCTATACAGAGACCTATACAGTTCCATGTAGTTGAGCCTTAAGGGTATGCCACACTAAGCGAGATCGCTAGCGAGATCGCTAACGAGATCGCTACTGCGTCACCATTTATGACGCAGTAGCGATCTCGTTAGCGACTTAGCTGTGTGTGACATGTAGCAGCGATGTGGCCCCTGCTGAGATGTCGCTGATCGCTTATGAACGTTCTGAGCCGTTTTTTGGCTGTTGGTGTCCCGCTGGTGAGCCTGAATCGCTGAGTGTGACACCCTTTATGAACGACTTCACCAGCATCACAGGTGGGACTAGGTTTTCTCAACGACCGCAGAGGTCGTTATACAGATCGCTGATGAGTTGTGTTTGGAATCTAACTAGCGATCACATAGCGATCGCATTAGCGATCTCGCCAGGTTAAGTCGTTGTCGTGATCGCTAGTGCGATCGCTAAGTGTGGCAGTGCCTTTCTGAGGTATATGTTGAGAAATACTTCTAAAGCCCGGGTCTCACATAGCGATACACCAGCGATCCTGACAACGATCAGGATCGCTGGTGTATCGCTACATGATCGCTGCTGAGCTGCCACACAGGCAGCTCAGGGCAGCGATCAGCACAGGGACACTGCGGGTAACATCGCTTAGTTACCCGCAGTGTACCTTGGATACCAGCGCCCTGATGCAGGGAGCTGGTAACCAAGGTACACGTCGGGTTTCCAGGCGCTGCGCGGTGCCTGGAAACCCGACGTGTACCTTGGTTACCAGCTCCCTGCATCAGGGCGCTGGTATCCAAGGTACACAGCGGGTTTCCAGGCACAGCCCCGCGCCTGGCAACCCGCTGTGTACCTTGGTTACCAGCGGATCGCTGGTCTCCCGCCTGTCACACGCAGCGATGCATGCCTGTCAGCGGGAGACCAGCGATCAAAAAAATGTCCTGACATTTCTGACACGACCAGCGATTCACAGCAGGGGCCTGATCGCTGGTACGTGTCAGAAATAGCGAGATCGCTGCTGAGATCGCTGTTTAGCAGCGATCTCGGTAGCGATATCGCTATGTGAGACGGGCCCTTAAGTCTTAACATATTTGTTAGTGTATCAATATGTTATATGCTGAGCCGCCTCTAGGGGTCTCACTACCTGGATGTATTGAGAGGATAGAAAGGAGGGACTCGTTGGTAAGAGCACGAGACAGGAAGCATTCATGTAACGGTGGTTGAGAGAACATGTACACAATAAAAGTAACCCGTTACCACAATCGTGTCAGAGGCATAAACGAGAAATAGAACATGGTGGCAGCAGGGCTGAACCTATAAAGAACAAGTGGACAGACAATCCAGGCAGCTTGTGGTACAAAGCTCAACTGTAAATACAGTGCCCACAGTACAGCATTATGGAGACCGCATTAAAACCTCCTCAGAGACTAGACATCATGTCCTCAAATCTATCGCAGACCTGGAGACATTGGAAGGAGGAGTTTACTCTGTATGTGGATCTTACAGTAGACACCAATGATCAGAAGCGTAAGGTGAAGCTCTTCTACTATCTGATTGGAGAAAAAGGCAGAGAACTTGCTCAGACCCTGATCCAGGACGGTACGGACAGTCTGGCAGACATTGTACAGGCATTTGATAAGCACTGTGACCCCAAGAAGAATGAGACAGTGGAAAGATTTAAGTTTTTCACCAGAAATCAGGAGATGGGAGAGAATATAGACGCATATGTGACTGAGCTTAAAAGACTGGCAGCAACATGCAGCTTTGGAGATATCAGAGATTCTCTTATCAGAGATAGAATAGTGTGCGGCATCAGAGAGCCACAGCTAAGAGAGAGACTGCTGAGAGAGGGGGAGTTAACCCTAGAGAAATGCATGCAAATAAGCAGAGCTGCAGAGCTAACAAGAGACAGCCTGAAGATGATGGCAGACACCACTGAGGAGCCAGTACATGCAGTAACCATGAGAGGAAAAACAGAGCACCAAGCGAGAACAGTCCAATGCAGATACTGTGGCAGAAGACATGAGAGAGACAAAGAGAAGTGTCCAGCAAATGGACAAAGCTGCAGGACCTGTGGTAAAAAGAAAAAAACAGTGCACACCAGGGATGGAAAGAAAACAGTAAGCAGAGATCCAAGAGGTAAACAACCAAAATGTGTGTGTAAAATGATACCAAATGAACACCAAAGCAATGTGTGAAAATAATCTAAATTTTATTGAGCAATATTGTACATAATGTATCAGAACAATATAATGTAACAAATGTAAAATAGATATAAAAAATGCAATAATAAAAAACCAGTAGTTCACTTCTATAGATAAAAAGACTCAAAATTATTAACCAGGAGCATAAATGTGTTATGGTGCTCTACATACTATCAATATCACTGTGCATCCAAATATAACAAGAACTAGTGAGATAACAAAATATCATCCACTAAATGTGCACCAACAACAGAAAGTGTATATAATATAAACTCAGTAGCAACAATAATAAATCATATGTGCAACACACAAATGTGAGCCAAAATTGGCGACATTGGATTAATTAACATGTGAGCAAAAGAAATGAACGTGAAGTGAAAATATGTATATAAATGCTGACTGAGAGCTACCTGGGAGCCGAAGAAGCGAAACAGAAACCCATTAGATTTCAGTTGGACTGTGGAGCAAGTTGCAATATCATACCGGAGGATCTACTAAATGAACAGGTGTCCATTGAACCTACTGATAAGGTACTTATGATGTGCAACAAAACGATACTGAAACCTCTTGGGACATGCAAACTGAAGGTTAGTAACCCATGCAACAGAAAGAGTTATAGAGCCCAATTTACAGTGCTGCAGGCTGGTGACCACATACCGTTACTAGGTATAAAAGCAGTTCAGGCAATGGACTTAATAAAGGTACAATTCCATAACATTATGTCTGTGGAAGTCAAACAGAGTATGAAGGATATCCCAAAAGCAGACAGCAATCTAGATTTACATATTATAAAAACACAGTATGCGGATGTATTTGAGGGTGATGGATGTTTGGAAGGAAAACTCAAACTGGAAATTGATAACACAGTACAACCTACCAGATTACCGACAAGAAAAGTGCCTGTAGCGCTACTTCAGCCATTGAAAGAAGAACTACAGGATTTAGAAAAGCGAGGCATGATAGAAGTCGTCCATCAGAGCACAGACTGGATAAGTAGTTTGGTCATAGTGCAGAAACCATCAGGAAAACTAAGAATTTGTATCGATCCCAAACCACTCAACAAAGCTCTAAAAAGGAATCACTATCTGATGCCTACAATAGAGGATGTGCTACCAGATTTATCAAAGGCAAAAATATTTTCAGTTTGTGACGTAAAAAATGGATTTTGGCATGTGGAACTGGATGAAGAATCCAGTTTATTGACAACGTTTTCTTCTCCATTTGGTCGCCGTAAATGGCTGAGAATGCCCATGGGACTGACACCAGCTCCAGAAATATTTCAGCAGAAGTTGATGCAGGCTTTGTTAGGACTCCCAGGGGTAAAGACGATAGCAGATGATATATTAATAGTGGGAGAAGGTGACGATATGCAATCTGCAATAAAGAATCACGATACAAGGATGCTACGATTTTTAGATAGGTGTAGAGAAAAAAGGATAAAGTTGAACTTGGAAAAGTTGAAACTGAAAATGACGGAAGTGCCATATATAGGACATCTGCTAACCTCAAATGGAGTGAAAGTGGATCCGGAAAAGGTGAATTCGATACAAGAGATGCCTACCCCAACAGATGTGTGTGGAGTACAACGATTTTTGGGCATGGTGAATTATCTGTCCAAGTTTTGCAAGAATCTATCAGACATGTGTGAGCCAATGAGACAGCTAACTCACAAAGATGTGTTGTGGGAATGGACAGAAGCACAGGAGACGGCTTTCCAATCAGTAAAGACAGCCATTGCAGACACAGCAACCTTAAAATATTTTGATCCACAGTTAGAGGTGGTAGTCCAATGTGATGCGTCAGAAAAAGGCCTAGGTGCCACATTAATGCAAGAGCGGCAACCAATCACATTTGCAAGCAAAGCGCTAACACCGACAGAGCAGGGATATGCCCAAATCGAAAAGGAGTTACTAGCTGTTGTGTTTGGAATGGAAAGGTTTCATCAGTACACATACGGTCGACAGGTAACAGTACAGTCAGATCACAAACCGTTGGAGAGCATTACAAAAAAACCACTACTAAATGCACCAAAAAGACTGCAGCGCATGCTTCTGCGACTTCAAAAATATGGTTATGAAATTGGATATTGTCCAGGAAAAGACTTGTTGATTGCAGATACTCTAAGCAGAGCGTACTTACCCAACTCAGAGGATAAAGGACAAGAAATGGACAACATCAATATGTGTGATTATCTTGCAGTATCTAAAGATAAACTAAAACAAATACAGATCTTCACAGAAAAAGATAAAACACTACAGATATTAAAAACTGTGATCCTGCAGGGCTGGCCAAAATATAAGCAGCATGCTCCAAAGGAAGTTGCTCCATTCTTCCATATACGAGATGAACTGTCAGTACACCAAGGAATCATCATAAAGGGAGAAAGGGCAGTGATACCGGAGACTCTGAGAAGAGACATACTACAGAAATTACACTCGTCCCACTTGGGCATTGAAGGATGTTTGCGGCGAGCAAGAGAATCAGTTTATTGGCCGGGTATGAATGATCACATAAAAGTTACATAGCACAATGTGAGATATGTGCGTCCGGCGGGGATAAGCAACCGAAAGAGCCATTGCAACCGCATGCCGTTCCAAATAGACCATGGTCAAAAATAGGAATAGATTTGTTCACATTGGAGGAAAGAGAATACCTGGTAACTGTGGACTATTTTTCTAACTTTTGGAAAGTGGACCATTTGAAGGATACAAGAGCAAGAACAGTTATTAAAAAAACTCAAGGCTCATTTTGCCAGATATGGGATTCCAGAGATTGTTTTTACTGATAATGCCGCTCAATTTAGGTCAGAAGAGTTCAAGGAGTTCAGCAAGTTATGGGAATTTGAACACAATACATCATCTCCTGGATATCCTCAAAGCAATGGCAAAGCGGAATCAGCGGTGAAAACAGCAAAGAAGTTGATTAAGAGAGCGAAACAGGCAGGGACAGATGTATATCTATCTTTACTGGACCACAGAAACACACCTTCCCAAGGTCTAGACAGCAGCCCAGCACAGAGGCTTCTGAGTAAACGGACAAGGACACTCATACCAACAGCTAGTCGTCTTCTGAAGCCAAATCTGGTGAGGGGAATGAGGTCAAAAGTAAAGAAAAATCAGGATAGACAAGCGTTCTATTATAATCAGTCGGCAAAAGATCTACCAGAACTGAGACAAAATGACAACATCAGGATGCAGCCGAGCAAATATGACAAACAATGGAGAAAAGCAAAGGTGCTCCAGAAACTAGGACCTAGATCCTACGAGATTGTGACAGAGGAGGGAAGAAAACTAAGGAGAAATCGAAGACATCTGAGGAAAATGCAAGAAGGATCTGATACATGGTCATATGAACAGTATCCTCATATCCAAGATGAGGAAACAGCAAGTCTAAGCAGAGAGGCTACAGGGATGGCCCAGGTTCAGTGTGGAGATTCCGGTCGGAGACAGGCAATACCAGATGCGGTAACGCCCGAATCGAGAGAACCACCGAATAGTGGCAGTAACGCATCGTATGTTACTAGATCGGGCAGAATGATCACAAAGCCAGCACACCTCAAGGACTATATATACAACCAAGTATTTTAAAGTATCTTAATAGCATGATGCTTGCCAGTTATGTTTGTCACCAATATTTTGAATATTGAAATGTTCACATGTATGTTAGTTATATTAGCTTAGTTATTTCTTCAGTTAAAAGACAAAGGATGTATCAATATGTTATATGCTGAGCCGCCTCTAGGGGTCTCACTACCTGGATGTATTGAGAGGATAGAAAGGAGGGACTCGTTGGTTAAGAGCACGAGACAGGAAGCATTCATGTAATGGTGGCTGAGAGAACATGTACACAATAAAAGTAACCCGTTACCACAATCGTGTAGGCATAAACGAGAAATAGAACAGTTAGCATATACAAAAAATATATTAGTCCTTCATTTATTTCTAGCACAGAGTATATAGAAAACCAAATACAAGTCTTCTCTGACTGACAAACATACCGTAAGGTTACTTTGGATTTGCTTTTCAGTTGCTTTCCCTTACCCTTGTAAGTGAGCCTTTGTAGGGGATATTCTTTCTACCTTTGCACATTACTTTTTTATGACCACATACAGTGGCTTGGGAAAGTATTCGGCTCCCTGGAACTTTTCATCCTTTTCCCACATATCATGCTTCAAACATAAAGATACCAAATTTAAATTTTTTTGTGAAGAATCAACAAGTGGGACACAATTGTGAAGTTGAACGAAATTTCTTGGTTATTTTAAATTTTTGTGGAAATACAAAAACTGAAAAGTGGGGCGTGCAATATTATTCAGCCCCTTTACTTTCAGTGCAGCAAACTCACTCCATAAGTTCATTGTGGATCTCTGCACGATCCAATGTTGTCCTAAATGACTAATGATTATAAATATAATCCACCTGTGTGTAATCAAGTCTCCGTATAAATGCACCTGCTCTGTGATAGTCTCAGGGTTCTGTTTGAAGCACAGAGAGCATCATGAAGACCAAGGAACACAACAGGCAGGTCCTTGATACTTTTGTGGAATTTTTAAAGCTGGATTTGGATACAAAATGATTTACAAAACTTTAAACATTCAATGGAGCACTGTGCAAGCCATCATATTGAAATGGAAGGAGTATCATACCACTGCAAATCTACCAAGACCCGGCTGTCCCTCTAAACTTTCATCTCAAACAAGGAGAAGTCTGATCAGAGATGCAGCCAAGAGACCCATGATCAATCTGGATCGACTGCAGAGATCTACAGCTAAGGTGGGACAGTCTGTCCATAGGACAGCAATCAGTCGTACACTGCACAAATCTGGCCTTTATGTAAAAGTGGCAAGAAGAAAGCCATTTCTCAAAGATATCCATAAAAAGTGTCATTTAAAGTTTGCAACAAGCCACCTAGGAGACACACCAAACATGTGGAAGAAGGTGTTCTGGTTGGATGAAACCAAAATCGAACTTTTTGGCAACAATGCCAAACGATATGTTTGGCGTAAAGGCAACACAGCTCATCACCATGAACACACCATCCCCACTGTCAAACATGTTGGCAGTATCATGGTTTGGGCCTGCTCTTCTTCAGCAGGGACAGGGAAGATGGTTAAAATTGATGGGAAGATGGATGGAGCCAAATACAGGACCATTCTTGAAGAAAACCTGTTGGAGTCTGCAAAAGACCTGAGACTGGGTCGGAGATTTGTCTTCCAACAAGACAATGATCACAAACATAAAGCAAAATCTACAATGGAATGGTTCACAAATAAACGTATCCAGGTGCTAGAATGGCCAAGTCAAAGTCCAGACCGGAATCCAATCGAGAATCTTTGGAATGAGCTGAAAACTGCTGTTCACAAACGATCTCCATCCAACCTCACTGAGCTCAAGCTGTTTGCCAAGGAAGAATGGGCCAGAATTTCAGTCTCTCGATGTACAAAACTGATAGAGACATACCCAAGCGACTTGTAGCTGTAATCGCAGCAAAAGGTGGCGCAACAAAGTATTAAGTTAAAGGGGCCGAATAATATTGCACGCCCCACTTTTCAGTTTTTGTATTTCCACAAAAATTTAAAATAACCAATACATTTCGTTCAACTTCACAATTGGTCCCACTTGTTGATTCTTCACCAAAAATTTACATTTGCTGTGATATGTGGGAAAAGGTTGAAAAGGTCCAGGGAGCCGAATACTTTCGCAAGGCACTGTAATACTCCAGACTGTCTAATAATGCGACACTCATGAAATTCTATGATATCTTTATGGATGAATGTTATCAGATATTACATACTTTTGTGCCAAATATGATGTACACCGGAAAAAATATTACAATCTTGATGTTGTAAAATCGCCTGATGAGGGGGCTTTTGTGCTGTGAAAGCTCTCAATTACGATTTATATGGATATCCAATAAAGGTGTCAATCTATTATGATACAGAGGTATTTATCCTCACATTTCCCCAGCTAATACAGTACCTGTACCTTTCTGCACATCACATAGGTGGATGTAAATCCATTATTGATTTACAGTTGTTACTTATAGTTACTCGTCAGTCTAAGCAACTCTGACATCTATTTTTGTTTTTTAGACAACTTCGCTGTCCGCAAAAGATACATATGGGATTAATTTATCAGATGCACCTTCTGAGACTGATCTTCAGATCTATACAAGGTAATAATTTACTATATTGTCTCTCTATTGTCTCTAGTTTTTGTGTGAATTTTAGATACAGTAGATATTATATAGAGATTCACCACAAGAGAATTATGATTGGCATTACTCACGCTTGTATGTCGTAAATTTCCCGCGCAGTTGCACATATGCTTCTTGTGATGCTGTGTATAAAGATGTTTCATTATAATCCAGTGCAAGAAAATGTTCACAGCTCTCACCCAAATCGGCAGCATGTTCTCTTTATTGCTTCAATGGTCACAATCACATACTCGAGAGAATAGCGTGTAGGTGCCTTAACAGCAGTAAGTGTGCACTGTTCTCCCATCTGTGTATGTGAGTACCGTGAACATTCTTCTTGTATGATAGTTTTGGGAATTACTTCTTTATTTAGTCTTCATCATATCATAAGCTGAGCTTGCTTCATACCAGGCAGGTTCTGGCTGTGTTACACAGACAGTAACTGCAGAGACTAGAGCTAGCTCCAATCACTGCAATGTAAGCATTTAAATGATGCCATAGCTTGCGATTGCGGTGAAATGACATTACTTTAGCAGTAATTGCCATCTTGGTTCTCCTGTGATAGACTGCTTTGATTACTAATGAAATGGAGTGGGCTCCTGTGACTACTGCTTTTTAAAGGAGAGACTATTACTAATGTAGTGGATGGAGGAGGGCAGTTACTACTGTTTGGGTTTGCTCATACTGGATCTAAATTGAGCAAAAATAAATCTGCATGAGTTACTAGCTGGATTGTCTTAGCTTTGTCATAGATTTCAACCCATACATTGCAAAGGGTGAAATATAAGGTGAATATCTACACTGATGATTTTGCAGGCTATTTGTGGAGACACAGCATTGTATCTTAATTAACCAGAAGTCTATTTTTAGCAAGCCAGAAAGAATAGACTGTTACCTATATGTTGATTTTTGAATTAGTGTTTCTTTCTGGTTGATCAAGAAAACAGACTTTTGCTTGTGTAATCCTGTAATATTGACTTGTAAGTTGACATTTGATGTACCGTATTTTTCGGACCATAAGACACACTTTTTTTCCTCCAAATTTGGGAGGAAAGTGTGGGTGCGTCTTATGGTCGGAATGTAACGTGGGGAGGGGAGCAGCGGTGGAGTGGGATCGCAGGAGGCAGGAAAATATCCCCTCCACAGGAAACCGGAGCTGGGGAAACCACTGGTCCCGATACTTAAGTGCAGTGAATATTCATTAGCTGCTTCCCGCCCACCTGTCAGTTGAGCAGTGAGTGGGGAGCAGCAAATGACAGACCCACATGGTTTCCCCAGCGCCTGATTCCAGCCGCAGCTGGGGAGATCTGTGTCCGAAGTAGAAGGAGGCAGCAGGAGCAGAGTGCAGCAGGAGGCATCACATACCTGACAGCCTGGGGGCTGTGCTGATGCAATGCTGAATGCTCCTGTGGAGGACCTGTGATGAGGTCATGAAGAGGGCGGGCTGGAGCATCACATGACCACACAAAGCCCTGCCTCTTCATGATCTCATCACAGGTCCTGCAGACACACTGTACAAGAAAGAATTAATTAAAAGGTTAGTAATTACAGCACATTAAAAAACACTCTGCCATCCTGTGGTGGACTATAACTCCCAGCATGCCATAGGATCTGCAGGACATGCTGAGAGTTATAGTTTCTCCATGGGATCTTAAAGCAGCACTCCAGTGTTATTTTTCAGTGCTGGAGTCGTGCTTTAAATATAAGCCCCGTGCCTCCATTCTTATACCACCGTCCAGCGTCTTCACATAGTAGTTTACAGACACCACACTGGTCCCGCAGTACCATCTCCTACCCATAGCTTCCAACATAATAACATACTATTATATATAATAACACCACATATAATAGTATGTTATTTATGTTATTAAATATTTTACCACATTGTTTTCTTCAAATATATTTTTCCCTATTTTCCACCTCTAAAACCTGGGTGCGTCTTATAGTCCAGTGCATCTTATAGTCCGAAAAATACGGTAACATATTGTGCTCTTATCCTTGATGACTAGTGATGTTTGCCGATATGCTAATTATACATTGTCCATGCCAGCTAGTTTGTTGGCATTCAAAGCAGAGGAGAAAAATTTATGCATATAGATTACATAATCAAACAATGCGAGTTGATCTTATCAGCATTAGGGCTCATACCCATTTGCGAGAAAAAAAAAACGGTCCGTTTTCTGGATGGAAAAAACGGTCCGAATCTATGCAATTGTCATGCTATTTGTATGCGATTTTTAATCACACCATCCGTTTTACATCCGTATGCAATGCGATTGTAACATGAGGTTTTACATAGAGCAGTTCTCTCTATGTAAAAACTCATGTTAAAATAGCATTGTAAAAGAAAACCTGTACACATCAGTTTAAAAAGAAATAATCCTATATATATATATATTTGGTACACAAAAGGGGGATATTTGATTTTTGGTGCACTGTGTCAGTAAGCTGAAGAAAGCAGATTCCAGATCACCCGGGGAATGGCACCTGGCGGTCCCTGCTGG
The DNA here is from genome assembly GCA_033576555.1 of Oophaga sylvatica. Taxonomy (NCBI): domain Eukaryota; kingdom Metazoa; phylum Chordata; class Amphibia; order Anura; family Dendrobatidae; genus Oophaga; species Oophaga sylvatica. The sequence continues at coordinate 305,997,796 of JARQOD010000005.1, forward strand.
CCTTCAGCCGCTTAGTTAAGCCCGTCCCAACAAGGGTGAGTCTGGGGAAAGTGGTTCTCCAAACTGGAGTGTATTTATGTTCTGTTTTTGTTCATGTGATCCGGACTGGAAATATATTATTAAACCACTGAATTTTGGACTTGAAGCCTGTGTGTTGCCTCATTACTGCAGCCCGGCCACTACCTACCAGAGCGAATCTCTACATTTGGTGGAGATTGCGGGCAGACGCAGTGAGGTCAGGCTGTTTTTCCGAGAGTTTTTTTTTCTACTGACCAGTGGATGTCCTGGGTGAAAAGTGTGCTGAAAAACCAGATGGAAAACTGTCCGAAATGGAGAGCTCGGTAAAGTTGCTTATGGAGGCCATGCGACAGCAGCAGCAGGCTACGCAACAGCAACAGCAGGCTATGCAGCAAGTTACGCATGATACAACACCTTACAGCGCCACAGATAGCAGGAGCTTCCCAGGGCTGCCTGGATGTTCGAAAAGCGGTACGTGCAGCGATTCCAAAGATGGAGAAATCGGATGACGTCGAGGTATACCTGGATATGTTCGAAGGAGTGGCTGAAAGGGAGAGACTACCCGGGACCAGTGGGCCGAAATCGTGGCTCCGTTTCTGGCTACAGAACACGCTAAAGCCTATCAGGACCTACCGACCCGAACAACAGAAAGACTACCTGAGCGTCAAGGGTGAGATACTCGCACGTCTTGGGGTAAATGTCTTTGTCCGGGCCCAGTGGGCACATAAGTGGGAGTTTTCCCCCTCCAAGCTGGCTCTGTCTCAGTATTACGACTTGGTACACTGGTAGAAAAGTGGTTGCAGCCGGAGGTATTGTCGCCCAGCGCTATGCTAGAACATATCGTGACTGATATATTTTGGAGAGCTTTGCCCCACACCCTTCAAACCTGAGTGGGTCAGGTAGGCACGACTAATGGCCTCCAGATGGTAGACCTCGTGGAAAGATATGGGGCTACCAAGGAGTTACAGGGAGAGACTCCCCGGAAAGTAACGAGAAAGTTCCCAAAAACATCACCCGGCGTGGCGCGGCGAGCCGAGACCCGAAAGGTCGCTCAAGATTGGTCGGGGACGAAAAGGGCCTCATAGATCTGCTGGCGGTGCCAGGAACCAGGACATGTGAGAGCTGATTGCCCCCACCTGACTGAGCCCATGGACACCAACTTTGGGTACTATCAGTCTCATTATGCCGGACACAGGTGTGCAGTGGGCAACCCAAAGGGTCCCAGTATAAACCATTTGTGTAAAGTGGAGGTGGAGGGTGCCCCTGCTCTAGCTCTACTGGACTCAGGGAGTCTGGTGACCCTAGTACAAGCCAACCATGTGCAAATCAGCGAATATACTGGTCAGAAAATGGGTGTGTTATGTATACATGGGGACCTAAAAGATTATCCTACCGCTCTGGTAATGATAAACCCGCCAGCGGGGAGGCGGTGCCACAGGTGGGCCTGGTGGTGAATTTGCATTATGACATAATAATTGGAAGTGATTTTCCGTTATTTTCTGTGCTGTGCCGGTAGTTGTCCCTCCCGCTGAACGGTCGCCGGCACCAGTGGCAACCAGGTTGCATTCTCCCGAAGTGGGGCATAAACCTGGTGACCCAGAGGAAGAAGTGCTGGCGGTAGGGGTAACCTTCCCTTCGGTGTAGGAGGGGGAAACGTCTCCCATAGAAGTGTTAGCTGGGGAGATGGAAGACTTGCCACCGGGACCAGAATTGTCAGACTTAAATGTGGCAGGTGACAATTTTGGTACTGCGCAACTACGAGACCCTACGTTGGCTCGAGCCTGGGAAAATGTACTGGTTGTCAATGCGGAACTCCAACAGCCCGGCGCAGCCACGGTATTTCCCCGATTCGAGCTGAACCAAGATTTGCTGTATCGGGTCGAGAAAATACGTGGGGAGATGGTCGAACAATTGCTGGTACCGCAGGCATATCGTAGGCTGGTATGGCCTTAGCGCATGCGCATGTACTGGGGGGACATTTGGGCCAAAAGAAAACCCTAGACAGAATTCTACAGCGGTTTTACTGGCTGGTAGTCTATAAAGAAGTAAAACGGTATTGTAGTTCCTGTCCAGTGTGCCAGGTAACCAGCCCTCAGCCTCATTTTCAGAGTTTCTTGGTGCCCTTTCCAATTATAGAAGTACCATTTGAGAGAAAAGCGATGGATCTGGTGGGGCTGGTTAATAAATCAGCAAGGGGTCACCAACACATCCTCGTAGTTGTAGACTACGCTACCAGGTATCCTGAGGCCATCCCCCTGCGTCACACATCAGCTAAGCTCATTGCAAAAGAACTCATGAGTATGTTCACACGGGTGGGAATCCCTCAAGAAATGTTGACAGATCAAGGAACCCCCTTATGTCAAAAATTATGAAGGAACTCTGCCATCTGTTAAATGTTAAACAGTTACGCACATCGGTCTATCATCCCCAAACGGACGGCTTGGTAGAAAGATTTAATAAGACCTTGAAGAATATGTTAAAAAAAGCAGTCTCCAAAGATGGTAAGGACTGGTATCTCTTGCTGCCATATTGTTTGCGGTGCGGGAGGTGCCCCGGGCATCTACAGGGTTCTCGCCCTTCGAACTAATATATGGCAGACATCCCCATGGCTTGCTCGATATAGCCAAAGAAGCCTGGGGGAACCAACCTACTCCCCACAAAAGTGTGATAGAACATGTGGCAAAAATGCAAGAGAGAATGGAGACAGTCCTTCCGGTAGTCCGAGAACATATGGAGGCAGCTCAAAGGTCGCAGAGGCAGGTCTATAACCGGGAGGCACGGATAAGGTCCATTAACCCTGGGGATCGGGTGTTAGTACTTGTGCTGTTGTGAATGGACTTGAAATGAGTTCTGAGCAGAGGCTCCCTCTGGTGGTTACAAGCGGTACTGGACTGTCCAGTGAAGATTGTGAGGAGTGGGAATCAGGTGTTGCTGACTGGTCTTATATAGGGGAGTCGCCTTCCCATCAGGATTGCCGGTGATCAGTTGTTCTGGTCTCAATCCTTGAGTCCTGTTTCCTTTGTAGCCTGCTGTGTCGTGTCTGCATCTCCTGCTAACAGATAAGACATTTTCTTCTTTTTGTTTTTGTGCTTGATTTTTGCATTTTGTCCTGCACTTCTGTGGGGGCCTTCAGGGTCCCTCCGGGGGCTTTTGCCCTCTCAGTTTAGTTCAGCCACTGATTTTTGTACTTTTGCTTTTTCCAGTTTTTTCAGTGGCTGCTGTTTTGATTTTGTTACACCAGAGAACTAATTTAGGTGGTAGAGGTCGTGTGATCTCAGGTGATTTTGAAATTAGTAGAGTTGGTGCTTTTCAGGGTTTTTTGGGATTGCAGTAAGTGCCCTTCCTATCCTTTTCTATTTAGGTAGTTTGGGCCCCAACGTTTGCTCATACTATTTTCTGTCTGTGTCAGTATTTCATCTTGTCTAACCGCCATTACATGTTTGGGGGCTTTCTATGTTCTTTGGGGATCTGCTCCGGGGCAGATAGCTTTCCTCTTTCTATCTTTAGGTGTAGTTAGTTTCTCAGGCTGTGACGAGGCATCTAGGACCAACGTAGGAACGCTCCACGGCTGCCTCTAGTTGTGGTGGTTAGTCAGGGTACTGCAATCTCATAGATTCCAACTTCTCTGGTGTATTGCCTTTTTTACCTGCACTCCTCAGCTATCGAAACATAACAGTATCACCGGCAACCAAAAATTGAAAATTGTATTGTACTCACAGAAGGGAAAAAATATTGTGAAAGAAAAAAGGTTGTCAGAGTTGTCAGAGATATTTTTCTGTTTATTGCATTTTTTTCCCTCTGTATCTCTGGGTGCTGGGGAGGATTTTTTTTTCTCTCAATGGAGTTTGCACAGTTGTCTGGCCGTGTGGATCAGCTTGCCACTGAGGTTCGGAGTATTGCTGCCTATCTTGCTAGGTTGCCTGTTGTGGAACCTAGGATTCCCATGCCAGATTTGTTTTTAGGGATCGAGCTAAGTTTCAGAATTTCAAAAATAATTGTAAATTGTTTTTTGCCTTAAAATCTAAGTCCTCAGGGAACGCAGCGCAGCAGGTTCAAATTGTCATCTCTCTCCTGCGCGGCGATCCTCAGGATTGGGCTTTTTCCCTGACACCTGGGGATCCTGTTTTGAGTGATGTTGATGCATTTTTTCAGGCTTTGGGGTTATTGTACGATGAGCCTAATGTCACTGATCAAGCTGAAAAAGCCTTGTTGGCATTAAATCAGGGTCTTGATGACGCTGAGTTATACTGTCAGAGATTCCGTAGGTGGGCAGTCCTGACCAAGTGGAATGACGACGCTTTGGCGGCCCTTTTTCGGAAGGGTCTGTCAGATAATGTAAAGGATGTTATGGTGGGATTCTCTGTCCCCTCTGGTCTCAATGATTCTATGTCATTAGCGATTCAAATTGACAGACGTTTGCGTGAGCGGAGAAGTATGCGTGGAATGGTGTTGCCTTGTGAACCTGCTTCTGAACCCACGCAGTGTGATAGAGTGGTGTCTGGGGCACAGTGTCATGAGTTTCGAAAGCGCAATGGGTTATGTTTCTACTGTGGTGATGCCTCTCATGCTATTTCAGTCTGCCCTAAGCGGGGAAGACGTTTTGCACGCTCAGTTGTCTTGGGTAGTGTTCAGACTAAGTATTTATTAACTGTCACTCTGATATGCTCTCTGTCCTCATTTTCTGCTCAGACTTTCGTTGATTCTGGAGCAGCTATTAACCTGATGGATTATGATTTTGCTAAACGTTGTGGGTTTCCCTTGATACCCCTACAGAAGTCTATTCCCCTACTGGGGATCGATTCTACCCCTTTGGCTGAGAATAAACCTCAGTTCTCTACTCAGGTGATAATGAGGGTTGAACCTGATCATCAGGAGTGCTGTAAATTTTTGGTTCTGTATAATCTGCATGATATTATCGTACTGGGCTTCCCTTGGTTGCAGTCTCATAATCCTGTTTTGGATTGGAAATCTGTGTCTGTAACCAGTTGGGGCTGCCAATGTGTTAATACCAACACTCCTGTTTTTTCTGCCTCCTCCCAGGCTCAGGATGTTCCTGACTTTTTGATTGATTTTTCTGATGTGTTTAGCGAAAGTAAATCTGCATCCTTGCCTCCCATAGGAGCTATGACTGCGCTATTGAATTAGTGCCTGGTAGTAAATTCCCTAAAGGTCGCCTTTTTAACTTGTCTGTACCTGAACATGACGCTATGCGGTCTTATATCAAGGAATCATTGGAGAAGGGTCATATCAGACCATCCTCTTCACCCTTAGGTGCCGGTTTTTTCTTTGTGGCCAAAAAGGATGGTTCATTAAGGCCGTGTATTGATTATCGTCTTTTGAACAATATTACTGTAAAATATCAATACCCGTTACCTTTGATTTCTGACCTGTTTTCCAGGGTGAAAAACGCTACTTGGTTTACCAAGCTTGACCTCAGGGGGGCATATAACCTTATTCGCATTAAGCACGGGGATGAATGGAAGACGGCATTCAATACCCCTGAGGGGCATTTTGAGTACCTTGTGATGCCCTTTGGGCTCACTAATGCTCCTTCTGTCTTCCAGTCCTTCATGAATGACATTTTCAGGGATTTTGTGGATAAATTTCTGATTGTTTATTTGGATGATATCTTGATTTTTTCTAATGACTGGGACTCTCATGTGAAACATGTTCGAACTGTATTCCAGATTTTGAGAGAGAATGCTCTGTATGTGAAGGGATCAAAGTGTCTTTTTGGCGTACAGAGGATCTCATTTCTGGGATTCATTTTGTCCCCATCTGTTATTGAAATGGACCCGGTCAAGGTTCAGGCCATCTGTGATTGGGTCCAACCTACTTCATTAAAGGCTCTTCAAAGATTTTTGGGTTTTGCCAATTTTTATCGTAAATTTATTGGTAATTTCTCGGTTATTGTTAAACCATTGACTGATTTGACCAGAAAGGGTTCTGATGTGGTGAATTGGCCTCCTGAGGCAGTCTCTGCATTTCAGGAACTTAAGCAGAGATTCACTTCTGCTCCTGTTCTACGGCAGCCTGATGTTTCTCTGCCATTTCAGGTGGAGGTTGATGCCTCTGAAATTGGGGCAGGTGCCGTTTTGTCCCAAAAAGATCCAGAGACCTCTAAAAGTAACCCTTGTGCCTTTTTCTCTCGAAAATTTTCTCCTACTGAACGTAATTGTGACGTGGGTAATCGGGAGTTACTGGCCATGAAGTGGGCTTTTGAAGAGTGGAGACATTGGCTGGAGGGAGCCAAACATCAGGTGGTGGTCCTTACGGACCATAAGAATCTGGTTTATCTGGAATCTGCCAAGCGACTCAATCCTAGACAGGCCAGGTGGGCCTTGTTTTTCACACGTTTTAATTTTGTGGTTTCCTTTCTTCCTGGCACTAAGAATGTTAAGGCGGATGCCCTCTCGAGGAGTTTCCTTGCGGACTCTCCTGAGTTATCTGATCCTTCTGTTATTTTGAAAGAGGGTGTAGTTCTTTCCGCCATCTCACCCAATTTGAGACTTGCTCTGGAGGGGTGTCAGGAGGATAGGCCCGAGCGCTGCCCTGTTGGAAAATTGTTTGTCCCGGACCAGTGGAAAAAGAGTGTGATGTCTGAGATTCATTGTTCCGCGTTGGCTGGGCATCCCGGAATTTTTGGTACCAGAGACTTGGTTAGTCGGTCCTTTTGGTGGCCTACCTTGTCTCGTGATGTCAGGGAATTTGTGCAGTCCTGCGGGACTTGCTCTCGCTCCAAGCCTTGCTCTCGCTCTAGTGGTTTGTTGATGCCATTGCCTGTGCCCAAGAGACCATGGACCCATATCTCTATGGATTTCATTTCCGACCTCCCTGTTTCTCAGAGAGTGACCGTCATCTGGGTGATTTGTGATAAGTTTTCCAAGATGATACATCTTGTGCCATTACCTAAGTTGCCTTCCTCCTCTGAATTGGTGCCTTTGTTCCTTCAGCACGTGGTTCGTTTACACGGCATTCCTGAGAACATAGTGTCTGACAGAGGAGTCCAGTTTGTTTCCAGATTTTGGAGGACCTTTTGTTCTAAACTTGGTGTTCAATTGTCTTTCTCCTCGGCATTTCATCCTCAGACCAATGGTCAAACTGAGAGAACAAACCAGACATTGGAGACTTATCTAAGATGCTTTGTGTCTGCTGATCAGGATGACTGGGTCTCTTTTTTGCCTTTGGCTGAGTTTGCTCTTAATAATAGGGCTAGCTCTGCCACTTTGATGTCTCCATTTTTCTGTAATTCTGGGTTTCACCCTCGATTTTCTTCAGGACAGACGGAGGCTTCTGTCTGTCCAGGTGTTGACTCTGTTGTGGAGCGTATGCAACAGATTTGGGACCAGGTAGTGGAGAGGTTGTCGCTCTCTCAGGAGAGGGCCCAGCGGTTTGCTAACCGGCATAGGACTGATGGTCCTCGGTTTAAAGTGGGGACTTGGTCTGGTTGTCCTCAAGAAATATTCCTATGAGAGTGGCATCTCCTAAATTTAAGCCTAGGTTCATTGGACCTTATAAGATCATGGAGATTCTTAATCCTGTTTCTTTTCGTTTGCTTCTTCCAGGGACATTTAAGATCCATAACGTGTTCCACAAGTCCTTGTTGAAGAGGTTTGTTGAGCCAGTGGTTCCTACTGTTTCGCCTCCTGACCCTGTTCTGGTTGAGGGCAATATGGAGTTTGTGGTTGAGAAAATATTGAATTCTCGTTTTTCTAGACGGAAACTCCAGTATTTGGTTAAGTGGAGAGGTTATGGTCAGGAAGACAATTCTTGGGTGTTTGCTTCGGACATCCATGCTAGGAGACTCATCCGTGCGTATCATAGAACTCATCCTGACCGACCTGGTTGCTCAAGTGAGGGTTCGGTGACTCCTCCTCAAGGGGGGGGTACTGTTGTGAATGGACTTGAAATGAGTTCTGAGCAGAGGCTCCCTCTGGTGGTTACAAGCGGTACTGGACTGTCCAGTGAAGATTGTGAGGAGTGGGAATCAGGTGTTGCTGACTGGTCTTATATAGGGGAGTCGCCTTCCCATCAGGGTTGCCGGTGATCAATTGTTCTGGTCTCAATCCTTGAGTCCTGTTTCCTTTGTAGCCTGCTGTGTCGTGTCTGCATCTCCTGCTAACAGATAAGACATTTTCTTCTTTTTGTTTTTGTGCTTGATTTTTGCATTTTGTCCTGCACTTCTGTGGGGGCCTTCAGGGTCCCCTCCGGGGGCTTTTGCCCTCTCAGTTTAGTTCAGCCACTGATGTTTGTACTTTTGCTTTTTCCAGTTTTTTCAGTGGCTGCTGTTTTGATTTTGTTACACCAGAGAACTAATTTAGGTGGTAGAGGTCGTGTGATCTCAGGTGATTTTGAAATTAGTAGAGTTGGTGCTTTTCAAGGTTTTTTGGGATTGCAGTAAGTGCCCTTCCTATCCTTTTCTATTTAGGTAGTTTGGGCCCCAACGTTTGCTCATACTATTTTCTGTCTGTGTCAGTATTTCATCTGGTCTAACTGCCATTACATGTTTGGGGGCTTTCTATGTTCTTTGGGGATCTGCTCCGGGGCAGATAGCTTTCCTCTTTCTATCTTTAGGTGTAGTTAGTTTCTCAGACTGTGACGAGGCGTCTAGGACCAACGTAGGAACGCTCCACGGCTGCCTCTAGTTGTGGTGGTTAGTCAGGGTACTGCAATCTCATAGATTCCAACTTCTCTGGTGTATTGCCTTTTTTACCTGCACTCCTCAGCTACCGAAACATAACATTGTGCCTACGATAGATAGTAAGTTTCTTGCAGGGACCCTACGAGGTTATGGAGAAGTTGGGTCCAGTAAACTATAAGGTACACCAACCAGGAAGGAGAAAACCAGAGCAGGTGTACCATGTTAATCTGCTCAAACCCTGAAATAATCGATAGCACAGAAAAAACAGTCATAAGGTCTGTTGTACAAAAATAGAAAATAATCTTTATTTATATCAAAAAAATAAGAGCACAAAGAGAAAACTATTAAAAAGTGCCACATGAGACATATACCAAAAACATGCAGGGAGCAGCGTATGTGAACATGCCAAAAAAAATAATGAACATCAGTGAAACACCTAACATAAGGCAAAGTATACCGACCAAACCATAGATAATAATCACCACATCAAATCATAGAAATAATAATAATGACCACATCATTTGGCATACATACCAAAATATATACAAGGCTAGCCACCAACGCTGCCCCTGCAGCCCCAACGCGCTTTTCGGATTGTTCCTTCCACCCCCTGAGGAAGGAACAATCCGAAATGCACATTGGAGCTGCAGGGGCAGCGTTGGTGGCTAGCCTTGTATATATTTTGGTATGTATGCCAAATGATGTGGTCATTATTATTATTTCTATGATTTGATGTGGTGATTATTATTATCTATGGTTTGGTCGGTATATTTTGCCTTATGTTAGGTGTTTCACTGATGTTCATTATTTTTTTGGCATGATCACATACGCTGCTCCCTGCATGTTTTTGGTATATGTCTCATGTGGCACTTTTTAATTGTTTTCTCTTTGTGCTCTTATTTTTTTTATATAAATAAAGATTATTTTCTATTTTTGTACAATGGACCTTATGACTGTTTTTTCTGTGCTATCGATTATTTCTAGATTAAGCAGTTTGCTATAATATAGTCCTTGCGTTTTTTTTCTACTTGTTAATTTATTTGATTAACATATATTTCACATGTGACTGCAATGTGGATCTATTTCTGTTTGTGTCAAACCCTGGAAAGACAGAGACCACCTGGGTGGGGAGTGTCCACGGCCGGCATTTCCGGTGGAGAAGGCTCCCTTGCCTCAGGCGGAGGTAGGAGAAGCCCTCTCTGCTGTCAAAATAGCAGATACGTTGACTCCTAGGCAAATCCAGGAGGTTCGAGAATTTGTTTAACCGAAATGCTGATGTTTTTTCGGAACTCCCAGGTCGTACCTCCCTAATCCAACATGACATTGTCACGGAGCCACAGGCCAAAGTCCGCCTGAAGCCATATCGGGTGTGTGAGGCTCGGCGACAAGCCATCTCGGAGGAGGTAAAAAAGATGCTGCAGTTAGGAGTCATTGAAGCATCCCAAAGTGAGTGGGCCAGCCCAATAGTCCTAATACCTAAGCCAGATGGGCCTTTAAGGTTCTGTAATGACTTTAGAAAACTGAATGAAATTTATAAGTTTGACTTCTACCCCATGCCCTGGGTCGATGAATTAATAGAGCGGTTTGGATAGGCCCGGTATTTCTCCATCATTGACCTCACAAAAGGTTATTGGCAGGTACCTCGAACCAAAGCGGCGAGAATAAAAATGGCTTTTATAACACCTGAGGGGCTGTTTCAGTATATAGTCCTACCCTTCGGGTTACATGGCGCTCCAGCGACATTCCAGAGGTTAATGGATATTATCCTCCGTCCTCATCGCCGATATGCCGCGGCCTATCTGGACGATATTGTGTACAGTACAGACTGGGAAAGTCATTTACCCAAGGTACAGGCGGTGATAGATGCTCTGCGACAAGCAGGGCTAATGCCCAATCCAAAGAAGTGTTCCATAGGGTTGGAGGAAGCCCGATACCTGGAGTATGTAATTGGGAGAGGATTTCTCAAACCCCAGATAAACAAAGTGGAGGCAATCCAAAACTGGCCCTGTCCCCTCACCACAAAACAAGTGAAAGGGTTCTTGAGGTTAGTGGGATATTACAGGCGGTTTATTCCCAATTTTGCGACCCTGTCGGCGCCGTTAACTGACTGCTTGTAGGGGAGGAAGTCAGTAATGGTTCGCTGGAATGATCAAATTGAAGAAGCTTTCGTAGAATTAAAAGGGGCGCTGTGTGGGTCACCAGTTCTGATCACACCCGATTTCAAAAGAGAATTCATTGTACAGACTGATGCATCGGAGATAGGACTGGGTGCCGTGTTGTCTCAGGAGGGTAATGGGGAGGAACATCCCATTAGTTTCCTGAGTCGGAAGCTTACTCCAGCTGAAACCAGATACAGCATTGTAGAGAGAGAGTGCCTAGCGATCAAGTGGGCACTGGAGTCATTGCGCTATTATTTACTGGGGAGAACGTTTCGTTTGGTGACTGATCATTCCCCTCTGACCTGGATGAGTCAAGCCAAAAAGCAAAGTGTCCAGGTGCAAAGCTCCCAAAGGCATGAACAAAACCTTTCCAATATAAGAATCCAAAAAGCAGGAACAGCACACCGGTCTTTCCTTGATAAGAGCTGTTTATTTAGCCCATAAGTGCAAATGCGACGTTTCGGTTCTAGTGGCGAACCTTTCTCAAGCTATTGATTGTTTGCCACGCTGTCAGGTCACTTCAGGTCAGCCGGGGACTCCGCACAGCCTCAGTGACGTCAGCGGGAGTCCCCGGCTGACCTGAAGTGAACTCAATAGCGTGGGAACAAAACAGTTAAGCTTCCCACACTAATTAGTTCATCTCCTGTGAGATGGGGAGGCTGTGCAGAGATGAAATAATTCATTCTGCGGGGGTTTACAGCAGGGCTGGTAGCATTAGCACTGGTCTCTGCTGTCCCTTCAGATTGATTGCAGCGTGGGACCAGACTGAATGGCGGAGAGGTAGAACAAGGGATTCAGATGGATTACCAGTGCACTAAAATGTGGTCAAAAACTATGTGTGTGTGCAAGTCCCCTCTATAATGTAAAGTGCTGCAGAATATGTTGGCACTATAGAAATAAAAGTATTATTATTTATTATGTGTATTTATTTCATTAAAATAATTTTTAATTAATGTGTGTTTTTTTAACCATTTACTACTATAGGATTAATAATGGATAGTTGTCTAATTGACAACTGTCCCTTATTAACCCGGTTTAATGTCATATTTTAATAGCAAGGTGGCATTAACCCATTATTAACCCATTAGCCACCGCTAAAGGCAATGGAAGTAGACGGGCTAAGTGCCAGAAAAGGCGCCTCTAATAATAGATATGCCTTTTCTGGGGTGGCTGGGGGCAGATGTTAGTAGCCAGGGGGGCCCAAAAACGATGGTCTCTCTCAAGGCTATTAATATCTGTGTTTAGTCACTGACTTTCCCTGTCTGCCGGAGAAAATACCGCGGGAGCCCACGCATTTTTTTTACAATGAAATTACACATTAAATTAACACCTACATGTATGAAATTTTGCACACATACACTCATCTAATTATTAGTGAAAACCATATATCAAACTAAATGAAATGAAATGGTTTACTGTATGTAAACAATGTGTAATTTCATGTCGGGTTCTGTAATGATTTTACAGAAGCTGGCAATTGAATTAGCGGCTATTATGCTATGTAGAAGTGTATTAACTATAAATATATGTGTCACAATGACATGTGTACCGTATTTTTTTGGATTATAAGACGCACTGGACTATAAGACGCACCCAGGTTTTAGAGGTGGAAAATAGGGAAAAATATATTTGAAGCAAAAAATGTGGTAAAATATTTAATAACATAAATAGCATACTATTATATGTGGTGTTATTATATATAATAGCATGTTATTATGTAGGAAGCTAAGGGTAGAAGATGGTGCTGCGGGACCAGTGTGGTGTCTGTAAACTACTATGTGAAGACGCTGGAGGGTGAGTATAAGGCCGGAGTCACACATGCGAGAAATTTGCACGATTTTTGTGCAAATCACTCTCGTGAACACCCGGCACTACCGCTGGCAGTGACTGGAGCGTGCAGCTGCATAGAAATACATGCAGCATAGAAATACATGCTGTTATGATCTGCTACAAGCACTAAGGAAAGATGGGAATTCTGTCCCTACAATAGAACTAAGCTGGATCCCTACGATGTAACGGGGAACCTGATCCTGCTACCAAACCCGCTAAAGTCCTCAGCTAGTCTGAACGAAGACCTATAGTTGCGAGGGAGGAATCCCTACAAGATCTAGGGACTGGGAGAAAAGATGGACACCTCCTAACAGAAATTGTAGCAGGGAAAATTAAACAGAAAACAAATTACTTAGAGATCCTAAGATCAAGCAAAACTGACTGAGTAAGGCACCTAAGCACCCGGCTAGCTTAAGAGTAGATAATACAATGAAGTCCAGCAAAGCCAGAAGGGCGGAGCCAGACTAAATAGGGAAAAAAGGTCATGTGACCAGCAAACTGAAACAAAACCTAACAAGAGGGTTCTAACAGTACCCTCCCTTCTAAGAGGATCCTCCGGATCCCCTAGGACTTAGGCTTATCCGGAAACCTCTTGTGAGACGCTCTGACAAGTCTAGATGCAGAAACATCATCCGCCCTCACCCATGAGTTATCCTCTGGTCCATAACCCTTCCAAGCGACGAGGTACTGCAAACTCCCTCTATACCGTCTAGAATTTAGGATGCGGGAAATCTCATATTGCCCGTCCTCCACCACCAGGGAACAGTGGCTGAGACGTCTCCATCTGAGACCTCAGCTTTTTTCAAGAGAGAAACATGAAACACCGGATTAATCTTCCAGGAGGTAGGAAGCTCCAACTTAACAGCAGATTGGTTAATAACCTGAAGCACCTTGAAGGGCCCTACAAATTTGGGACCCAATTTCTTAGACGGAATCCTCAAGCGCAGATTCTTAGAGGAAAACCAAACCATGTCACCAATAGCAAACAAAACCTCTTGTCGTTTTCTATCAAAATACACTTTGGATCTTTTGTTAGCCTCCTGAAGATTACCACGCACATCAGTCCAAACTCTCTCCAAAACACCAGAAAAATTCTCCTTTTCAGGTACAGCCGATCCCAACTTGGAAATTGACCCAAACGACGGATGTCTCCCAGTACAACAAAAAAAAGGCGAACAACCAGCAGAAGCGGATGTATGGTTGTTGAGAGCAAACTCAGCAAGTGGCAGAAACTCAGACCATCCCTCTTGATTATCAGTCACAAAACAACGCAAGAACTGCTCAACATCCTGGTTTTTCCTTTCTGTCTGGCCATTAGACTCAGGATGATATCCGGATGAAAACGACAAGTGAACTCCCAACCTGTCACAAAAGGCATGCCAAAAAATGAGCCACAAACTGAGGTCCCCTATCAGAAACAATGTCAGTAGGAACGCCATGTAGTCTGACAATTTCCTTGACAAAGGCCTTAGCGAGAGTCTTCGCGCAGGGCAGTTTGATGAAAGGAACCAAGTGACACATCTTGCTAAAACGGTCCACGACCACCCAGATGACAGTGAAACCCTCAGAGGGGGGAAGGTCAGTAATAAAGTCCATAGCCAAATGTGTCCAAGCTGCACTAGGGACCTCCAGAGGGCAAAGCAACCCCGCAGCAGGAGTATGAGAAGACTTAGATCTAGCACACACAGTACATTGATGCACCCACTTAATGACTTCCTTCTGCCATCCAGGCCACCAAAAGCTGCGACCCAAAAGTCTCTTGGTCTCAGAGATTCCAGGACTTAATTTCATTGGTAGACCAATCCAGTACCGGATTGTGCAATTTTTTAACCAAGGTAACCCCAAAATCACCAGTGAGGGCAAATTATTCAAAACTACCAAAGCCAAATTCTCTTGATGAACACCATTAATAGTAAGAGGAAATTCACAGATATGGTGAGTAACATTTTTCAAGGGAGAACCATCCACAGAAACCACATTAATAGGGGAAGACAGAAGTTTGGGTTTTAATTTTAGTTTTTCCAAAAATTTCCCATCAATCACATTGAGAGTTGAACCACAATCCACAAATACCCGAAACTCCATTAATTCCTCCTCAACAGCAGTGGTAGCAGAAAGAAAGACACCTTTATTGTTTAAACAAGCTATACGGGCGAAACTGACCTCATTTTTTTTTTCTCTTTATTCATTCGAAGCGCACAGTTCTTAATAAAATGCTTAGATTTGCCACAATAGAAACACAAACCTTCAGCAAATCTGCGGTCTTTTTCCCGAGAGTGAGGTGCCATTGCTCCAATTTCCATCGGCTCTCCAATGTCAGTACAGTCCCTCTCCAGGCTTGGAGCTGACAAGGCAGATTTACTCTCATTAACCCTTGCACGCAGTCTCCTATCCACCCGTATGGCTAATTGCATAGCCACTTGCAAGTTACCAGGTATGGGATAAGCAATCCGCAAATCTTTATACCTTTCACTTAACCCTGCAAGAAATAAACTTTTCAAAGCTGAATCATTCCACCCCACCTGAGTGGACCACCTTCGGAAGTGAGTACAATATTTTTCCACATTACCTGATCCCTGTCTCAAATGTCTCAATTCTGTCTCAGCTGATGAAACACGATCAGGATCGTCATATAATAACCCCAAAGCAGAAAAAAACTATCCACTGATCCAAAGCATGGATCACTAGGCTGCAGAGAAAAGGCCCAGTCCTGAGGTTCTTTGCGCAAAAGTGACATTATGAACCCTATTCGCTGTGATTCATCACCAGAGGATCTGGATCTCAAACGGAAATACAACAAGCAAGCATTTTTAAAAGAAAAAAAATCTTGTTGTTCACCAAAAAATAAATCAGGCAAACGTACCTTTGGCTCCACGAAATGTGCTCCAGAACAACTACTCACGTGTTGCTGGATCTCAGCCACCTCCAGAGAGAGTCCCTGCAGGCGTTGAGCCAAATCCTGAACCGACACCATGATGGAAACACAAAATCTTTCCTTAGAGATTTTTATTTTTTTTTCTTGGCTGGACTTACTGTTATGATCTGCTACAAGCACTAAGGAAAGATGGGAATTCTGTCCCTAAAATAGAACTAAGCTGGATCCATACGTTGTAACGGGGAACCTGATCCAGCGACCAGACCCGCTAAAGTCCTCAGCTAGTCTGAACGAAGACCTATAGTTGCGAGGGAGGAATCCCTACAAGATCTAGGGACTGGGAGAAAAGATGGACACCTCCTAACAGAAATTGTAGCAGGGAAAATTAAACAGAAAACAAATTACTTAGAGATCCTAAGATCAAGCAAAACTGACTGAGTAAGGCACCTAAGCACCCGGCTAGCTTAAGAGTAGATAATACAATGAAGTCCAGCAAAGCCAGAAGGGCGGAGCCAGACTAAATAGGGAAAAAAGGTCATGTGACCAGCAAACTGAAACAAAACCTAACAAGAGGGTTCTAACACATGCAGCCGTACGCTCTGGTCCGAGTGCAGGCGGCAGTGCCGGGTGTTCACGAGAGAGATTCGCACAAAAATCGTGCAAATTTCTTGCATGTGTGACCACGGCCTAAGAATGGGGGCATAGGGCTTATATTTAAAGCCACACTCCAGCACTGATAACACTGGAGTGCTGCTTTAAGATCCCATGGGAGAACTATAACTCCCAGCATGTCCTGCAGATCCTATGGCATGCTGGGAGTTATAGTCCACCACATGATGGCAGAGTGCTTTTTAATGTGCTGTATTTACTAACCTTTTAATTATTTTTTTCTTGTACAGTGTGTCTGAAAGACCTGTGATGACATCATGAAGAGGCAGGGCTTTGTGTGGTCATGTGATGCTCCAGCCCACCCTCTTCATGACCTCATCACAGGTCCTCCACAGGAGCATTCAGCATCGCATCAGCACAGCCCCCAGGCTGTCAGGTATGCGATGCCTCCTGCCGCCTCCTTCTCCTACTTCCCACACATCTCCCCAGCTGCTGCAGGAATCAGGCGCTGGGGAACCATGTGGCTCTGTCATTTGCTGCTCCCCGCTCACTGCTCAGCTGATAGGAGGGTGGGGAAGCGGCTAATGAACATTCACTGCACTTAAGTATCGGGACCAGTGGTTTCCCCAGCTCCGGTTTCCTGTAGCGGAGGGGATATTTTCCTGCCTCCTGCGATCTCACTCCACCGCTGCCCCCTGCCCCCCTCCCCACGTTACATTCCGACCATAGGAAGCACCCACACTTTCCTCCCAAATTTGCCAAAAAAAGTTTGTCTTATGGTCCGAAAAATACGGTATATATATATATATATATATATATATATATATATATGTTATATATATATATATGTATTCTATGTGTATATATCTAGTGTTTTGTGAGCTGTCAGTGTGATTTTACTGTAGAGCCGGGGTTGAATTGTCGGCTTTCCAAAGGACACCGGTGCGTATTAATCGGACAGCACTCGCAAATGAGATGTCACCTATTGAATAACATTGGTCCAAGTGCAATCCGATTTTTAATCGGATTGCACTCGTCCGTATTTCTCGCCAGTGAGTATGAGCCCTTACCTGTAAGTACTGAATGAAGGACACTTGTTAATAATAAAAAGAGGTTATATGCCTCTGTGTAGAGAGACAGATGGACAGAGATTCAGCCAAGACATCCAAAGGACCAGAGACAGGACAGCAGCGAAGACATCATGGCTTCATCACAAGGGAAACAGATTTGTATTTCGACAAGAAGCCAGCTTAGAAGAATACAGATCTGCTCCATTGACTATCACTGAATCATGGATACGTTTGTGAAAACCAGGTTGGGACCTGTCGGTCACCTCAAACCTATGAATACATTTGGAGAAAGTCAGGATTGAGACCCGCTGGTCGCCTGGCTCCATGGAGATGTTTGGAGAAACCAGGTTGGGACCATTCGGTCACCTGGAACCTATGGATACATTTGGAGAAACCAGGTTGGGATCATCCAGTCACCTGGCACCATGGATACGTTTGGTGAAAGCCAGGATTGAGACCCACTGGTCACCTGGCTCCATGGACATGTTTGGAAAAGCCTTGTTGTGACCCTCCTGTCAACTGATCTTGTACGTAAATGGACTGTCTTCTTCCTAAGCTTGCCGTTACCTTCTCTCTGTGTGCCTGCCACAGGTGGGGTAGACGGCCCTGGAAGACGAAGCCGGGTTGTGACCCTTCCGGTCAGCTGGCCCTTGTACCTGAATGGACTGTCATCTTCCTACATTTGTCGTTACCTCCTCTCTGTGTGCGTGCCACAAGTAGGGTATTCGGCCCTGGAAGATCTGAAGTAACAGCTGCTATTATCCCGGCGAGTCAGCGGAAGGGTGAGACTCTGTAATGTGCACCATCTTGGGTACTGTGTAGGGACTGTTCTATTTGTTATCTGCCTGATTTGTGGTTCAATAAAGAATTGCCATACTATTTTGCCCTCACCCTGTGTTGTCTGAGTAGCGTTACGCCTACCTTAAAAGGAGAGCGGGCGTTCGGTGGGACGATCAACAAAATCTGTGCCAGTGGAAAAAAAATCCATGTAATAATGAACTAGTTATTTAATCACTAAAACATCCACTGCTCCAGTTCCATGCTTTGTTTAGAGTACTGTAGCAATTATGTCATTTGAAAGGGAATTTGTCATCAGAATTTCACCCTGCAAATTGTGTATATGCACATGTAGCTCTTTCAAAGATAAGTCCAGCAATTCTTTTATATAGTCAGTCCATTCCTCCGTTACTGAGAAACAGGCATATTAATTGATATGCAAATTAATCTGAAGCCTCTGTCACCCCAACTGTTATGTTCTGCTACAAGCACTAAGGAAAGAAAGGGATATCTGTCCCTACGATAGAACTAAGCTAGATCCCTACGATGTAACGGGGAACCTGATCCTGTGATCAGACCCGCTAAAGTCCTCAGCTAGTCTGTACGAAGACCTATAGATGCGATGGAGGGATCCCTACAAGGACTAGGGACTGGGAGAAAAAATGGACACCTCCTAACTGAAGTTGTAGCAGTAAAAGAAAAACAAACAACATAGAACATAGAGGTCCGAAGACCAAGCAAAACTAATTAAGTAAGGTAACAAAGCACCCTGCTAGCTTAAGAGTAGAAATTACAATGAAGTCCAGCAAAGCCAGAAGGGTGGAGCAGGATTAAATAGGCAAAAAAGGTCATGTGATCAGCAAGATAGAAAAAAATCTAACAGGAGAGTTCTAACACCAGCTATATTCTTCACCCAGTGCTGCCTCCTCCTCCTTGACTGACCATACATGAGTCAATAAAGTTAAGCAGGAGGCAGTGGCATGTCCACAGCATGTAAGGGAAATAAATGATCAGAGATTAACTTTATTGATAAATGCTTGATATCAAAGTCTTTTAGCACCTGCCTTGACATTCATATACTACTAGATGGTGGCCCGATTCTAACGCATCGGGTATTCTAGAATATGTATGTAGTTTATTTATGAAGAGGCTGCTGGGGTGTATGTAGAGGCTTCTGGGGTGTATATAGAGGCTGCTGCTGGGGTATATGTGGAGGCTGCTGCTGGGGTATATGTGGAGGCTGCTGCTGGGGTATATGTGGAGGCTGCTGCTGGGGTATATGTGGAGCTGCTGCTGCTGGGGTATATGTGAAGTTGCTGCTGCTGGGGTATATGTGGAGGCTGCTGCTGCTAGGGTATATGTGGAGGCTGCTGCTGCTAGGGTATATGTGGAGGCTGCTGCTGCTGGGGTATATATGGAGGCTGCTGCCGCTGGGGTATATGTGGAGGCTGCTTCTGCTGGGGTATATAAAGGCTGCTGCTGGTGGGGTGTACGTGGAGGCTGCTGCTGGGGTTTACGAGGAGGCCGGTGGTCGGGGTACTTCCGCTGCGAGCAGCCGGGAGATTACCTGCTGGCGCCGGTTATCTCCCTGCTGTGTCACTGCTGACCTCCTTGCGGCAGGAGATGACCTAGCGCCGCTGATCTCCCGACAATAGCGGTGGCGTGCGTGGTTCAAATTGTGCGCCAATTTGTGGCTGGACTGCGCCTGTCGCTGATTGGTCGCACCCAGCGCGGGATTTCCGTTACAGACAGACAGAATTCGACGATTATATAGCAGATAGTGTGTGATGCTACAATCTTCTGATAAAATGCATCAGAAAAAGGTGGTTCGTCAAAAGAAGAGCCGCTGTTAGAGAAATGCCATAGACCAGACCAGGACAAAGTATGGCCCGCAGGCCACATCTGAGACAGCCTTGGGGCTGGAAACCAGATGCCCACTGTCGTCACCGTGCACGCCTGCTTGCTGTCTCAATCTGCGCTGACTTCTTTGGTGGAGGAGGAGTCTCCGGCCACTATCTCCACCAATCGGCGTGTGAAACAGCTGACACAATGACATAATTTCTTCGTGTCAGCTGTGTACTGTGGAGAGTCAGCTCATCGGAGGCAGAGAGAGAAGCAGAGCACCTGGGAACGGCACCGAGGTGAGTATGTGTTTTTTTTTTTATTTCATGTGTATGGGATGTTTGTGTGGGCATGAGGAGGCTATGGGGGCATCTTGCTACACATGGGAAGGTTATAGGTGGTGACATGCAGCATATGGGGAGGCTATGAGGGTATCATGCTGCACATGGAGAGGCTATGCGGGTCTCATGCAGTATATGGGGAGGCTATGGGGGTCTCATGCAGTATATGGGGAGGCTATGGGGCTTCATGCAGTACCGTATTTTTCGGACTATAAGACGCACCGGACCATAAGACGCACCCAAATTTTCAGAAGGAAAATAGGTAAAAAAAAAAATAATGTGTCAAATGGGGGTCCGTCTTACAGTCCGAATTCAGCTTACCAGGGAAGCGATCGGCACGGGTGGAGGAGTGGTTATAGGGGTCGTTCGGTGGTCCAGGCTGGTGCGGTGGCCTCCAGGAAATCCCATCCCAAGCTGGTGCGGTGGCTCTGTGCTGGAGCAGGGATTGTGTGCTGGGGCAGAGGCTGTTTGCTGGGGCAGGGGTTGTGTGCTGGGGCAGGGGCTGTGTGCTGGGGCAGGGGTTCTGTGCTGGGGCAGGGGTTCTGTGCTGGGGCTGTGTGCTGTGGCAGGGAGGCTGTGTGCTGGGGCAGGGAGGCTGTGTGCTGAGGCAGGGGCGCTGTGCTGGGGCAGGGAGGCTGTACTGGGGCAGGGGCTGTGTGCTGGGGCAAGGGCTGTGTGCTGGGGCTGTGTGCTGGGGCAGGGAGGCTGTACTGGGGCAAGGGCTGTGTGCTGGGGCAGGGGGCTGTGCTGGGGCTGTGTACTGGGGCAGGGGTTCTGTGCTGGGGCAGGGGCTGTGCTCCGGTGCAGGGGGGCTGTGCTCCAGTGCAGCGGCTCTCTGTGCTCTGTGGGGGGCTCCGCTGGCATTTCATCAAAGCCCAGAGGCCCCCATACATCTGTTGCTGCCATGTTGCGAGGGCCTAAGGGAACATGGCCTTCGGGAAAATGGCCGTCGGGCTGGGGGCTGCGCATGCTCAGATTCAAATCCATGCAACGAGATCTCATCCCGAGATCTCGTCTCCCGAGACGAGATCTGAATCTGAGCATGCGCCGCCCCCGGCCCGGCGGCCATCTTCCCAGAGGCCATGTTCCTGGACGCCACCACAACATGGCAGCAACGGATGTGCGGGGGCCTCTGGGCTTTGATGAAATGCCAGCGGAGCCCCCACAGAGCACAGAGAGCCGCTGCCACTGCCCCGGAGCACAGCCCGCCGCCACCACACCACAGAGCCCTCTGCACTGTCACAGCCGCAGAATTTGTATGTATATTGCGACCATAAGACGCACCCACATTTTCCCCAAAAAATTTTGGGAAAAAAGTGCGTCTTATGGTCCGAAAAATACGGTATATGGGGAGGCTATAGGCTATGAGGGTGTCATGCTGCACATGGGGAGGCTGTGTGGGGCTCATGCAGTGTATATAGGGAGGCTGTGTGTGGGGCTCATGCAGTGTATATATAGAGAGGCTGTGTGGGGCTCATGCAGTATATATAGGGAGGCTGTGTGTGGGGCTCATGCAGTGTATATAGGGATGCTGTGTGGGGCTCATGCAGTATATATAGAGAGGCTGTGTGGGGCTCATGCAGTATATATAGAGAGGCTGTGTGGGGCTCATGCAGTATATATAGGGAGGCTGTGTGGGGCTCATGCAGTATATATAGGGAGGCTGTGTGGGGCTCATGCAGTATATATAGGGAGGCTGTGTGGGGTCTGCAGTATATATTATAGGGAGGCTGTGTGGGGCTCATGCAGTGTATATAGGGATGCTGTGTGGGGCTCATGCTGTTATATGGGAGGCTCTGGGGTTCATGCTGTGTATGGGGAGGCTGTGGGGCTTTCTGTGTATATAGTGAGGCTGTGTGGGCTCATGCAGAGTATAGGAGCTGTGTGAAGCTCATGTAGTGTATATAGGGTGGCTGTAGTGGGCTATGCTGTATATAGGAGGCTGTGTGGGGTCATGTCTATATGGGTAGGCTCTGGGACTCATGCTGTGGGGCTCACGCAGCATATGGGGGAGTCTGTTTAGAGCTCATTCCGCAAATAGGGGAAGCTGTGTAGTGCTCATGCTGTATTTGGGGAGGAAGGCCGTGTTGCTCATGCCGCATATGGGGGAGGCTGTGTGGGCTCATGAATCATATGGGGAGCTGTGTGGGGCTTTACAGTATATAAGTAGTTCAAACAATATAATAGGGGATGTCAGTATACTTAATTCTGCTAATATTAAGTGATACAATTAATATTATTATAATTATCAATAATATAATATAATAATATAATATATCTATGTTAATATTGAGTAGAACTAATTTTGGCCTATTGTTTTCGGCCCTCCTCAATAATCACGGTCTCTCATGTGGCCCCTCACGAAAATTTAATTGCCTAACCCTTGCCATAGACTATTATAGTATCAGCAGGAAGGAATAGAACATAGGTCCCTTCACAATGCCAGGGAGTGCTAAAAAAGCTGCAGATTGACAAGTGAGCTACAGGAAGCAGGAAGTGTCAACTACTGTTTCTGAGATAATTTCAATATTTTTTTTTTGTATGACTTGTCGCATATGAAAAACAGCATCATTTGCAAAAAAAGTTATTGTTAAACCCTTCATCACATGTTGAAAAAAAGACCAACTATTATTTTTAAACCTGGTATAAATTGAATATAATTATATGCACTAATTATAATATAATTTACATTTCATTGTTTGCATTAGGTTTGTATATTTGGGACTGTGCCAACACAAGCAAGAGAAACGACACCTAAAAGCCAATCAATGGACCATGGACACAATTGTGAAAATGTATGTACTATTCTTTGCTTTTTGTGTCTTTACTTTCCATCATTATATCATGAATTTCATTCTGTTTACATAAGTAATAGTATGGTATTGCAGGTGACGGTGTTTTCAGTTAGCATCGTGTCACGTAAAAAACCGAAGAAGCCTTTAAGTGTAACCATCGGTTCAATTTTTATTTAATTAATTAATCCCCTTTACCCCCAAGGGTTGTTTGCACGTTAATGACCGGGCCAATTTTTACAATTCTGACCACTGTCCCTTTATGAGGTAGTAACTCTGGAACGCTTCCATGGATCCTGGTGATTCTGACATTGTTTTCTCGTGACATATTGCACTTCATGTTAGTGGTAAAAATTCTTTGATATAACTTGTGTTTATTTGTGAAAAAAATGGAAATTTGGCGAAAATTTTGAAAATGTTGCAACTTTTCAACTTTGAGTTTTCATGCCCTTAAATCACACAGATATAGCACACAAAATACTTCATAAGTAACATGTCCCACATGTCTAGTTTACATCAGCACAATTTTGGAACCAAAATTTTTTTTGTTACGAAGTTATAAGGGTTAAAAGTTAACCAGAGATTTCATTTTTACAACACCATTTTTTGAGGGGACCACATCACACTTGAAGTCACTTTGAGGGGTCTATATGATAGAAAATACCAAAAAGTGACACCATTCTAAAAACTGCACCCCTCAAGGTGCTCAAAACCACATTTAAAAAGTTTATTAACCCTTCAGGTGCTTCACAGGATTTTTTTGAATGTTTTAAAAAAAATGAACATATAGAGCTTTTTTTCACAAAAAAAGTTATTTCAGGTCCAATTTTTTTATTTTTCCAAGGGTTACAGGAGAAATTGGACCCCAAAAGTTATTGTGCAATTTGTCCTGAGTATGCTGATACCCCATATGTGGGGAGGAACCACTGTTTTGGCGCACGGCAGAAGGAGGAGCGCCGTTTGACTTTTTTCAACGCAAAATTGACTGGAATTGAGATAGGATGCCATGTCGTGTTTGGAGAGCTCCTGATGTACCTAAACAGTGGAAACCCCCCAATTCTATCTCCAACCCTAACCCCAACACACCCCTAACCCTAGCCCTAATCCCAACCCTAACGCTAACCCTAATGGGAAAATGGAAATAAATACATTGTGTTTAATTTTATTATTTTTCCCTAACTAAGGAGGTGATAAAGGGGGGTTTGATTTACTATTTATAGCGGGTTTTTGTAACGGGTTTTTATGATTGGCAGCTGTCACACTCTAAAAGACTTTTTATTGCAAAAAATAGTTTTTGCATCACCACATTTTGAGAGCAATAATTTTTCCATATTTTGTCCCAGAGAGTCATGTGAGGTCTTATTTTTTGCAGGACGAGTTGATGTTTTTATTGGTACCATTTTCGGGCACATGACATTTTTTGATCACTTTTTATTACAATTTTTGGGAGGCAGAATGAACAAAAACCAGCAATTCATGAATTTCTTTTGGAGGGGCCTTTATACCGTTCCCCGGTATAAAAAACAGTAGAATGGCGTGCATAACCAGCGCGCTCGGCAACAAGTGGTGGTCAGCCACGTACCAATATCAAACAAAAAAGGGGGGAGAAGCCAGCACTGCTATGGTCAGCATGCAATACATAAAGTGCATATGCACATATTGGTTTCTAACTGTTTTTAAAAATGAGACATTTGGCAAATAATTGATCAATTCTTTGAGCCACCCCGCCACGACAAGGCATTCTCATATGGGGCAGTCCTACTCTACATTTTTTATATTCGCTGTGCCATTACGGCCTCCTAAATGTATTAAAAGCAAGACTGCAAAAAAAAAACTGCAAAAGTACCTGAAGCATTGCTGAATCACTCCCATGGTGCCAATAAGGCAAGCGCAGGTAAAAGCCGACCAGGTCCAGAGATGGACATTTCAGATCTGACTTCTACACTTTCCAAACCAGCAACCACAGATGAAGGGTGAAACAGGCCCAGACCCAGGTGCACAATCAAAGAGAGCCAGGGGCAGGGCAGTGCAGGGCAGGGCTGCTGTATGTGTGTACAGCAGCCTAGGTCAATCACAAAAAAAAAAGAAACAGATAGAATGGCGTGCATTACCCAGCGCGCACGGCAACAAGTGGTGGTCAGCCACGTACCAATATCAAACAAAAAAGGGGGAAGAAGCCAGCGCTGCCTATGGTCAGCATGCAATACATAAAGTGCATATGCACATATTGGTTTCTAACTGTTTTTAAAAATGATTGACCTAGGCTGCTGTACACACATACAGCAGCCCTGCCCTGCCCCAGGCTCTGTTTGATTGTGCACCTGTGTCTGGGCCTGTTTCACCCTTCATCTGTGGTTGCTGGTTTGACAAGTGTAGAAGTCAGATCTGAAATGTCCATCTCTGGACCTGGTCGGCTTTTACCTGCGCTTGCCTTGCTTGCACCATGGGAGTGATTCAGCAATGCTTCAGGTACTTTTGCAGTTTTTTTTTGCAGTCTTGCTTGTAATACATTTAGGAGGCCGTAATGGCACAGCGAATATAAAAAACTTAGAGTAGGACTGCCCCATATGAGAATGCCTTGTCATGGCGGGGTGGCTCAAAGAATTGATCAATTATTTGCCAAATGCCTCATTTTTAAAAACAGTTAGAAACCAATATGTGCATATGCACTTTATGTATTGCATGCTAACCATAGGCAGCGCTGTCTTCTTCCCCCTTTTTTGCATGTTTATATATATCCATCTTTTTGATCTCGTGTTATTCCACTTTTTGTTCGGCGGTATGATGATGAAGTATTGTTTTGTTTAAGGGGTTCACTAAAGGGGTTTGCACAGCACTCTGTCAGATCAGCGATCTGACAGGCACTGCAGGAGGCTTTCTCAGTGCCTGCTCTCAGCAGGCACTGACAAGCCACCTCCCTGCAGGACCCGGAAGGACCCCGCGGCCATCTTGGATCCGGGGGCCTGCAGGGAGGAGGCGCTCGGAACAGCGCGATCACATCGCTGTTCTGAGGGTCTCAGGGAAGCACGCAGGAGCCCCTTCCCTGCGCGATGCCTCCCTATGCCCCCGTGAGCGCAGCTGATCGCATATTACATACTATCCCGTCCACGGTCATACGGTCCCTGGTCACCTGGACGGGATAGTACGTCAGATGTCAGAAAGGGGTTAATAGTACACATGAAAATAAGCAGTTTTCCTTCTCAAAATTCTCAATTCACAGTTAATATCTGTTTTCAGTGAATACAGATTTTCATGTACAGCAGTTTGCAAAGAAGACTAGTCCAAAATTCCAGTTGAGAGGTGTAAGTGGCTTGTTGATGGTTATAGGAAGTGATTGATTGCAGTCACCATATATACTCGTGTATAAGCCGAGATTCTCAGCAAATTTTTTTGTGCTGAAAACGCCCCCCCTCGGTTTATACACGAGTCATTCTCTAGAAAGCCAGCTGGGGAGGGGGAGCGGCAGAGTAGCGGCAGGAGCTGGCGGCTGTGGCACAGTGGCAGCTGCAGCTGCCGGCTTCCGCTTCCAGATGACATCAATACTCACCCTCCTCACGCCGTCGCTGCATCTCCGTCCCTGCATCTTTCCTTGCGTCGGCATCTCTTCCTGTTCCTGTGCTGACCGGTCACGTAATGAATATGCACGCGTCTCCACTCCCATAGGCGTGGAGCACATATTCATTACATTAATGAGCGGTACCACGTGACCGCTCAGCATAGGAGAGCTGCCATGCAGGGACGGCGTGAGGAGGGTGAGTAAGATGGGGGGGTGTGAGCCATGTGGGACCGGGGGAGCTGAGCCATGGGGGACCGGGGGTAGCCAGGCCATGCGGGACCGTGGAAGTCGAGCAATGCGGGACTGGGGGAGCCAAGCTATGCATACAACAGGGGGAGCCACACATAGTAGGACAGGACGGGAGGAGCCAAACATAGGACAGGACGGGGGGGGGAAGCCATACATAGCAGGACAAAATGGGGGAGCCACACAAAGCAGGACAGGACGGGGGGAGCCTCACAGAGCAGGACAGGGATTAGGGGACAACGCATACCCGGAAATACTCGAGTCAATAAGCTTACCCAGTTTTCCGTGGCAAAACTAGGTGCCTCAGCTTATACTTGGGATGGCTTATACTCGAGTATATATGGTATTTATTCTAAAGGGTGTGCAACCAAATATTAAGTGGAGGATGCTAACAATTTTGTACATCCAATGTTTGGGGTTTTGTGTGAAATTATGTCCATTTTATTCCTGTTTTTTTTTGTGATGTTCTAATACACACAAATGAAATAAACGTGTGTAACTGCAATTTCTTTGAGAAATACTTCATTTTCTGGAACAATTTCAAAGGTGCCAACACTATTGGACATGACTGTAGAGTGTCTTATTTGTAGTTAGGCACATATGTTTAGGCCTATACAGTTCACTGTCTCATTAACATTTTCCTGAAGCTGTAACATAAATGTGAATCATATTTACACAGGAATTAAATGGAGTGCACTGGGGTCATGGGTTCAAATCCCACCAAAGACAACTTCTACAAGGAGTTTGTATGTCCTCCACGTGTTTGCGTGGGTTTCCTCCTGGTTCTCCGGTTTCCTCCCACACTCCAAAGACATACTGATAGGGATTCTAGATTGTGAGCCCCAATGGAGACAGTGAGTATGACATTTGTGAAGTGCTGTGGAATTGATGGCACTATATAAGCAAGTACTGTAAATCAAATGGTAAAATTGGAGAGACCAAAAAGCTGAAATAGGGTCTTTTCTGATAACCAAGTGGTGTAAAATATTATGGAAGCATGTAAAGGCTGCAGCAGGACCACCAAGGAGATTAGTTGCAATGAATGAAGAATATGGTGGCTCAGAGTCCACGCTGCCCAAGGTTCAAAGGTACGATCACCCATGAGGGTGAAGCATGAATGCTATTTATTGTCAATGGTTTCAAGGTTTCCAAGCCTCTTGATCAGGACCAAACCTAACATCACACCTCACCAGAGAGGAACAGCTTCAGCCATAACATTAGGGGTGAGTTAATTAATTGTTTGACCAAATATAGCAGAATAAATTTCAAATTGATAATTTTTTACAACCTACAAATGATGGTATAAATATTAAAATGGCCCACTGCGGAAAACATATTCCCCACCCCTGCGCTATAGCATAAATGCCTGTAAATGTTTTCATGAAAGGTAGAATAATTTAAAAATGAAGTGATTAACTTGATATTTGCATAATAAGTCTTAAACTTATCCATGTCAGGAACAACAAACATACAGCAGCAACATTTCTCTCCAAGGAATGTAGCTGCCATGGTAACAAAGATTTCAGATTTTTTTTCCTTTTATTCTCCTGTATGCACCCTTACAGTGTAAAGATAGAAGTCACCATTTTCTCAAACAGGCTTCACCTAATTTAACTATTTGGTCATGTATCTCACCGATCACCACGTTTAGGTATTTCTTCATTTTGCTTATATAGTGCCAGCATTCTCTGTAAAATGTACAGAGATCGTCTCAATGCCATAAGGCCTCTGAGCCATCATGCTGCTCATGAGGTAACAATTAAAAAAGAAATCTAACTGGAGTAAGTTCATGGTGTAAATTAAAATTATTTGATATTCACCGCCTTCTATCTTCTCACCAATGTCGCTGAGTATGGATAAATTTGTGGGCAAACAAACTAAAGGAGGCCGTGCCTCTTCTCGAAACCAACAAGGCTCATCCTCGCCTAAATCTACCTCTGATACCAGTAGCGAGACTTCTCATTCAATAGCGGATGCCATCATGGAACGCCTTATGCCCGAAATAGACTCTAGATTTGCCACTCTTCAAACCTCAATAGACTCTATATTATCACAAGTTAATAATCAGGGCACTCGCCTGGATGAGGCTGAACTACGTATCTCTGATCTGGAGGATGTTACCAGGGAAATGGCAGAACGTCTAGAGGGAAAAGAGAAAGTCGTCACAGAGCTTCAATCCAAAGTGGACGACCTAGAAAACCGATCTAGACGCAATAACTTGAAAACTGATAGGACTACCTGAGTCCATACATCCCTCTGAATTGCTAAACCTAACATCTGAGTGGCTGCCAGGAGCCTTGGACATTCAACTAACATCCGGTTCAATGGCGATTGAGAGAGCACACAGAATAGGCACGCAGAGGGTGTGGCGCTTCCCACAGCTGTGGGGCGTCGGGACATGGCATAGCTTGCCTAGCTAGCCAATGCTCCCACGCCGCCAGTCCACGACGACGTGAGGCATGGGTCCCAGATGGTAAGAGAATGTGGACCCACTGGACCACGGAGGGAGACCCGGGCCTGCCCGGACTAGGGAAGGGCAGCGACCGGGATCCGTGGCAGCTGAGCATGTGGGCAAGGTGGCGACCTGCAGGACTAGACAACACCGCACAACTTCAGGTAAGAAGAAACATAAAGTTTACTTAAAGAAACAAAGTACATAAACAGAACATAAGACCGGGCTCCCGATTCCGCACATCAGAGAAGGGTACACAACTCAGGATCACAGACGAGTGCTGGAGGACATCACGGGTAGATGCAGTCCAGGGTTATCTGGCACAGGCATACTTGGACGGCCTCTCTCTCAGGCCTTAGGCGTAGCACAGGCTCAGCAGGAGAACATCAGACACCGACCTCAGACAGACTTCAGACGATGGCGGGGTCATCACGGGTTGATGAAGTCCAGGATCATCTGGCACGGGCATACTAGTATGGCCTCACTCTCAGGCCTCGGGCGTAGCACAGGCTCAGCAGGAGAACATCAGACACCGGCCCAGGACGAACGTCAGACGATGGCGGGGTCATCACGGGTTGATGAAGTCCAGGGTCATCTGGCACGGGCATACTAGGACGGCCTTTCTCTCAGGCCTCAGGCGTAGCACAGGCTCAGCAGGAGAACATCAGACACCGACCCAGGACAGACGTCATCACAGGGTAGACCAAGGAGGAACCGGCAGGACAGGCAGGTTGTCACGGCTAGTGACCAGGGCAGTCTCTGGGACAGGCAGGTTGTCACGGCAAGTGACCAGGCAGTCTCTGGGACAGGCAGGTTGTCACGGCTAGTGACCAGGGCAGTCTCTGGGACAGGCAGGTTGTCACGGCTAGTGACCAGGCAGTCTCTGGGACAGGCAGGTTGTCACGGCTAGTGACCAGGGCAGTCTCTGGGACAGGCAGGTTGTCACGGCTAGTGACCAGGCAGTCTCTGGGACAGGCAGGTTGTCACGGCTAGTGACCAGGGCAGTCTCTGGGACAGGCAGGTTGTCACGGCAAGTGACCAAGGCAGTCTCTGGGACAGGCAGGTATATACGACCTGATATGGTGGAGCCTCCAGGTAGGCTGCAGTCGGATGGCAGATGATCGCTCCCAGGTGAGCAGGCAAGAGCCGGGGATCTCTGCAGATGATGTCCGAACTTCCGGATGGAGCTGCAGTCGGATGGCAGATGATCGCTCCTAGGTGAGCAGGCAAGAGCCGGGGATCTCTGCAGATGACGTCCGAGCCTCTGGATGGAACTGCAGACGGATGGCAGACAGGCAAACCGACAGGTAACAGGCAGGTAACTGGAATCAGGAGCTGATGGCTGAAACAGAGTTAGACTGCACAGGAACAACCGGGACACGGATTGGATCTCAGGGAGTCAGGAACACAGACAGGAACATGGATTGGATCACAGGGAGTCAGGAACACAGACAGGAACATGGATTGGATCACAGGGAGTCAGGAACACGGATTGGGTCTCAGGGAGTCAGGAACACGGACAAGAACATCAGGAACACGGATTGGAACACAGGCCTCGGACTCCGGACATCTGGCACCGATCAGCAGGCTCCGGACATCTGGCAATGATCGGCAGGATCCGGACATCAGGCAGGAAGGATAGGATCCGGACATCTGGAAGTGGTCGTCGGACATCGGACATCAGGCCATGGTCATCAGGCATAGGATCCGGACATCTGGCAGCAACCTGAAAAGGAACCCCAGCGGTCTGGTGCAAGCCCCGCCAGGCTCAACGGGAGCTGGCCGGGGATTGCACAGAGGCTGAGCACAGAGTAACAGAAACTCAGCACACACCGGACTCCTTCTTCCAAGATGAACTCAGGTTATATAGCAAGGATTCACAGTCACTGGCACAGGGTTCTGGACACAGCAGGATTTCAGGAACATAACACAAAGGACACAGTTCAGACAGTCAGGTACAGGATGCGATCCAAGATCAGGGGTTCAGGTAATTAGACACAGCAGGAACAGGCCTGGATATACAGCCTCCAGGAACGGCGATCTGGGTAATCAGCCCCCAGCATAGGCGGAAACACAAGACACAATTCAGACATTCAGGTACCGGGTTTGATCCAGGATCAGGGAACAAGACACAGCAGGAACAGGGAATCAGCTCTCCAGAGCTGATCAACTTCAGAGCAGGAGCTGAACACACAACCACATAGGCTAGGTTCAGGGATTCAGTGTGGATTCAATGTGGATTCAATGTGAAGCTCTGGCAACGCCCACTAGGGCTGGGGAACTTTATATATGAGCTGCTTCACAGCGATAGGCTGGAGCAGTAATTCTAGTAAACACCCAATCCACATAAAAGCAGGACAGGTGTGGGCCGCGCCCCCTATGCAGAGCCAGACAGCACAACACAGAGGGAACCCAACAATGGCTGCTGCCAACCACGCAGTAAGTCATGCACCACTGCAGAGGACTTTGCAAGCTACGGACGGCTTTCACAGCAAGTCAGGAACCGCACATGCGGGCGGTCATGCCAAGCAGCGGAGCCACTCACGCAAGTACGGGTACGCAGCAGAGCCGGGAACTGAGCAGCATCCATATAGGTAACAGACAACAGTATCCCAGCTGGTTAGGGGGAAAGGAGCAAAAGGGTTAATGCAAAAAACATGCAGAGTAACGCTGGAAAACAAAATACAGACAATACCAGCGTTACAGAGGGGAAAAGACAATGACAGACCCAGACCGGTGATATTCAAGGTCCTTGACTTTCAAGACAAAATTCGTCTACTCACTGCTTACAGGAAGAAAGCGCACCTATCCTACGAAGGGCACAAAGTTCTGATGTTTCAGGACTATTCGGCCATGGTGACGACCAGACGCAGGGCCTTCAACCCGGTGTGTAAGTTGCTGGCTGACAAAAACATCAGGTTCGGCCTGCAATATCCTGCGACACTGCGCTTTAACCTTTCTGGGAAAAACTGGGCTTTCGATGACCCGGTGAAGGCTCCGGAGGTTGTCTGGGATACTCCCCAGCCACCATGAGCAAGATCCAGAGTGGCTTACTCAGTGACAATACCATGAATCACATAAGGTGATGTCAACTGACATCTGTTTGTTATGTTGTTGTTTTTTGCTGTATTTTTACTTCTGCATCTAACATTAGGATGCTGGTTTAAGGGAAATGTTGAATATGGCACACAATTACAAATTTTGTGGGAGGGGGAGGTTTTTGGGGAGAGGGTCTCTGCATTCGACTTCAGGTAATCAATAATCCAGGGATTCTAATGCCTACTCGCTGGGATGGGCAGGGATCCCATTATTATGTAATGGTTACATCTAATCGCATTTCCCGCACTGGAGTGGGTTAATGGTAGAAATCAATAGGCAAAAAATGTCCGCTGTGACATCTCTCCTTTGGTGTTCCTGGAATGTCAATGGCCTAAATTCCCCGGTCAAGAGGAAAAAAAATTTAAATTATCTGCATCGAGAAAATTTTCATATTGTACTTTTGCAGGAGACACACTGGGTGAAGGGCAACCATCCGGTGTTTTCTAGCAAAAAAGTTATGTTATGTGCATAAGCTTCTTTTACTAAAAAACAGAGGGGTGTCGCTATTATGATAAACAGGAATATTGACCATGAGAAAGTGGGTGTGTTAAAAGATCCTTCAGGGAGGTTTGTCTGCGTTAAGCTGGTTATAGAGGGGACAACCAACAGTGTAATTAATATTTATGCGCCAAATTCGGCAGATCCATTCTTTCGGGCTAATGTGCTAAAACAAATCGCAGGATGGGACACCTCCCATATGATTGTGGGTGGCGATTTTAATGAGGTACATGACATTGAGATGGATAGATCTAATTCTCAATCTCCTCATATATCTACGCAAGGGAGACTAATACAATCTTTTTTAGATCACCTGGGATTGTTGGATGTTTGGAGAGTGCAACACCCTGTTGAGAGAGATTACTCACTATTCACATGTTCATAATTCCCATGCTAGAATTGACTACTGGTTGCTGGGCCCCTCACTCATGCCAAGAATCACACATACCAATATTCTGGACGTGCACATCTCAGATCATGCACCGATAACGTTCAGCCTAAAACTAACTAACCCAATCTATTTTCATAGGAAATGGAGATTCCCGTCATATTTATATCACTCAGATTATTTAAAAAAATTCATACAATTCTCATGGGACACGTACAAATCTGATAACCAAATGCATTGTGAAACACCAATTCTTTTCTGGGATACCTCTAAAGCAGTGTTGAGAGGGCAAATAATCGCGTATTTATGTCATAAAAAAAAACAGTTGCAGGAGCGGACCCTGGCGGCGCAGAGGGCTTTAACTTTAGCATATAAAAATGTTAAACTTAATAATTCACCCCTCACGAAAAAACAATATATCGAGGCAAAGGAATCGGCGGATGCACTAGCTCTTGAATGGGCCACTTATAGTATTGATCTTGAAAAGCACACATTTTTTAAATGGGGCAACAAACCTGGCAAATTACTTACAGCTCTTACTAGACCATATAGAAAGGCCAATAGGATTCACAAAATTCGTACCAAAGGGGGCAGAGTGTTGACAGGGAATGAGGAGATTGTAGAGGAATTTAGATCATTTTTTGGCTCCCTGTACAAAGAGGAGAAGAGAGAGGGGACGATATTCTAAACTTTATGCAAACGGAGGTGGCACCTTTACTAACAGAGGAACACAGTGAAATCCTTAATGCTCCTATATCCCCTTCAGAAGTCATCCAAACTATCAGCTCCTTGAAGCTCTCTAAATCTCCTGGCCCTGATGGGTATAGCAATGAGTTTTACAAAATATTGGGAGGAAGTATAGGGACACATCTTTGTGAAGTCTTTAATCAGTTGGTTCAATCGGGGCAGCTCCCGGACCGTTTCAATGAAGCAGACATAATAGTGCTCCCCAAACCGGGCAAAGATCCTTTACTAGTGGAAGGATATAGACCAATCTTGCTTTTAAACTCCGACTTTAAAATTTTCACTAAAATACTAGCAAATAGAGTGCAAAAAATAATCCCCAACCTGATATTGCCTCAACAAATTGGGTTTGTCCACGGTAAATCCATAACATACAACATACGGACGGCTTTGGGAGCTATCTCTTACGGAAAATCTCATGGCTGTTTAGAGTATATTGTGATCAGCCTGGATACTGACAAAGTGTTTGACAGGGTTGTATGGGATTATCTCCTCGACATCCTGGAGTTTAGAAACTTTGGTCCATGGTTCTGTGAGGCAATAAAGTTGTTATATAAAAACCCGGTGTCCAGGCTGGCCATAAATGGTATACTCTCTTCCACATTTGAAATCCAGAGTGGAACGCGTCAGGGCTGCCCTTTATCGCCCTTACTTTTTAACCTTGCTTTAGATCCTTTACTTAGAACTCTCCAAAACTCTTCAACATACAGGGGCATAGAGGTAGGCTCCACCTCACTTAAAATTGCGGCATTTGCCGACGATATACTCCTATTCATCTCCAATCCCAATGCGGCAATACCAGTTATCATAGAGGCCCTAAATCATTTTGGCAAATGCTCAGGCTTTAAAATAAATTATAATAAATCAGAGGCCCTGGCTCTGTTTTAGCAAGGGAAATTAAATAACTCGACACTTCCTTTCCAATGGAGCACATCATCTATCAAATATTTGGGTGTCCATCTCCCGGCAGATTTGACGTCCTTATACCACATTAATATTAGACCCCTAATTACGTCCATATTTAATCTTCTAAACTCCTGGAAACACTTTACTTTGTCTTTTTCCGGACTATGTCATTTAATTAAGATGATAATATTTCCAAAACTATTGTATATTTTCCAAACACTACCTATTTTGTTGACACGAGCTGATGTTAAAACTCTAAACACTGCTTTTAGGAATTTTATTTGGGGAGACAAAAAGCGTACACGCATAGGTCTAATCAAACTACAAGCCCCAAAGGAGGAGGGTGGCATCAATTTCCCAGACATTGCAAAGTACAATCTAGCAGAAAATCTCAGATACACCATTGATTGGTTAACAGGTAGATCACATTTCGCAAATGTACTTTTAGACCAACAATTAAGTCCCCATGTCTCCTTACCAGCATTACTACATATGGCCAATGATGACCTTTTTGCAGATTTAAAAAACCACCCCACCATATGGCAAACTATACAGACGTGGAGGAAATGCCGGAGACTATGTCATTTGAGAAGCGATATCTCTCCTTTTGTGCCCTTTCTGGGTAACCCGGGCTTTATGGGAGGTAAACCACCCTTATCTTACATTGAGCTGGCTGGGCAGGGTTGCATCTTGGCAGCTGACCTATTAGATGATAGATTCTCCATGCTTGCATTTGACATAGCAGCACAACGTTTCCCAACATTTGTAAACAAGTCCTTCCTTTTTCTTCAAGCAAGGAGCTTAACTTTGAAAGGCATAGCTACTGGGGGTGGAGAAAGATGGAGGAACGCTTTGGATGGCTTCCTTAGGACCGCCAGGGTGCAGATAGCCTCAACAAGCAGTATTTACACACTGTTGCGTAAGCATTGGTCATGGGAGGGCAAAAAGACAGGTCCAGCATGATGGGATAATGATATACAGAACATCACAGTCGGGGAAATCTTAGATGCCACTTTGATGCAACGGAAGGTGATCCCCTCCAGCAGTTATGCAGACATGTCTTTATTACTCCTTCATAGAGCTTATATTACCCCACACATTAAGTCTAGGATGTCTCCAGGGGGCACATTCACATGTTCCAAATGCGGGACAGGAAACACAGACATATTTCATCACATGTGGGGATGCCCCAAAGTGCAAAAAATATGGCAGTCTATCCACACCGAACTGCAGAATCTTGGTGGGATATTGTTTCCTTTGACACCGCAATGGGTAATATTTAATATTCTAGACAGCTCTCAACACAAATTCCCCAAACATGTTAAGGCCATGTTGATAATATGGACCTCAGCTGCCAGGAAAAGTATCTTGCAGCACTGGCTAAATCCATTACCACCACCCAAATCTCTCATATACTCCAAAATAATGTATATTTTTCGAATGGACTGGCTAGATACCCTGACAAATAAAGAGAAATTGACTGGGAAGTTTTTAAGCACATGGTCATTGTTCATCCCATCACTGTCTCAAGACACCAGGGACAAACTAAGGACACATTTTGAAAACACCCAGTGGTATCTTCTTCAGAAAATTAGCGGACATAATCCTATTCCTTGAGCTTGTTGATTGTTAATCAAATGCAGAGTCGTTTAAGGGGTTTATATGTTGGGGGGATGGAGGGTTAAGGGAGGAGGGAGTACATTTATGAGTATTATACCTGTCAAATAAGCGTCGAATAAGCTTGATACCTTCAAACCTGTATGACTTACTTTTTGGTAATGCTCTTTAAATCAATATTGTGAGTTTTACACCTGTCAAATAAGCTTGTTACTTCAAAACTTATATGATTTTCTTTTATTGTAATACTCTTTAAATCAATAAAACATGTTGGAAAAAAAAAATTATTTGATATTTTTCTTTTAAATCAAAGCCTTTTAAGTCTGTAGTACCATAGCATGTGAGTGGAGTCGACATTGACAGCTCTGTTAATAAGATTGTTTTCTTTTACCAAATGTTGCACACTTTGTTAATGTATTTCAACACAATACTACTCTTCCTAACAGGTTTAGAATATGTGAGAATTGACATTTTTTATTTTTACATTCAAGATTTTTTTTCTCCACGGGCATATATTCTTTGTGTTGTCTGGTGACTTTTAACTCCTTCAATTGTTCACAATTTTTTATTGGTGCTTGTGTAATGTCCATAACATAAATCTATTATGTTAGGATACCAATAGTTATGATATATTTCAACAGTCCACTATGTAGGAGATGATCTGTATTCCTTAACAGGTCCCACTTCGATCTGATATTGATGAACTATCCACAGGATAAGTCATCAATCTATATGTCCAAGTGTCACGTACACACTTCTCAGCACATGGGGAGGAAAATAAAAAAAAACCTTTTTTTTAAATAAAATGGTGGTTCATAGTATAGTCCCATCTTACGTTAGCTTACCAGGGGGGTGGCGGCAGTCACAGGAGGCAGGGTTGCTGCTTCAGGAAGCTGGAGTGGGGCGATGCTGTGAGCCATGGCTGGGAGGGGGGGTGTGCCAACGCTGTGAGGCTGCGCTCCCTGGGCTCTTCTAAGATGTTGGCGCTAAGCAATAGTCCTTTCCCAGTGATTTCCTTGCAATGGGCTTTGGGAAAATGGCCATCGGTGGTGGCGCATGCACAGATTGAGATCTTGATGGAGCCTCCTGTGACCCTGCTCCACCGCAGCTGCCCCCCCCCCGGTAAGCTATCCTTGGATTATAAGACACACCCCATTTTCCTCCCAAATTTGGGGTAAAAAAGTGTGTCTTATAATCCAAAAAATACAGTATTTCCTGTTTCTCAATCCAACACTCAACCTCTGTTTTAGGCTATAATTGAGCTTCATTCACACCAGACACAGTGCACACACCCTGGAAAAATCTACAGTGGGAACCCGGCTTCCTGGATCCCGCCGGCTGAACAGCTGATCGCTACCGCAGCTGCATGTGTCGCGGCTGTGTCACAGTCACAGTGTGTTGGTCTCTCCATGCATGTGTTGTGACTGTGACACAACTGCGACACATGCAGCTGCGGCAGTGATCAGCTATTCAGCCGGCGGGATCCAGGAAGCCGGGTTCCTGCTGTAGTTTATTTGGCAAGCGCTATAGCTTGCCGAATAAGCGGGGAACCGAAGATATTCACTCAACTCTAGCTCCCATCACTCATGAAACACACGGGGTGGTGAGTCCAAAATGTTGCTGTCAGACAATCAAAAGAGGTCCCCCACTCTCTGAAAGACTATGGATTCTTTAGAGCATACAAGGATCAAACTTATTAAAGATTTTAAGCTTTAATATAAAAATATACAGTACTTACAATAAAGATATAAAAAGGTAAAAATAAAACGACACAAATATGCAAAACAGTTCTAAAATAAAAAGGGAGAGGAGAAATAACAAAAATACCTAAACATTTCCGTCTACAGTTATTTTCTGTTTCCTTGAGGGAAGGAGACATGAATTATGGTTCACAACCAACCACAGTTGAACTTTTATATGCTTGTTCGTGGACTCTGGTTTCCTGGACGGCCTGGATTGGACTATTTAAAAGTTGCGGATTGTGATTGGACAGTGGGCTAATTTAGGGGCATGCACCCTGCATTTTAAATTTCTGTGCCTCCGCCACTCCTCTCTATACAGTTAATGGGAAATATTTGGCTTGGTTACAGAGCTTCAGCTAACCTTTTTGAAGCTCTGAGACCAAGAGATGAGGAGGCATGTGTCACGCTGTCACTGCGTACAGGAGGTCAGGGTCCTATGCTGACCCTAAGCTGGGGCCCTGACTAATCCCTCTACCTGGAGGTACTGTTAATGGTACAGAGGTCCAGGCCGCCAGCGTAACCCTATCTCCTGAGAATCCCTGAACCTCAGTAATCTAGTCCTGAGAAGGACCCCGATCACAACAGTAGGGGACAGGGTAGTAAATGCTTATACGCAGTACTAGACGAACGAGACAGTACAAGGGGAAAACCAAAAACCACCTTGCATACAAAAACTCACACCACAATAACAGAGGGAACACAAACGGGTAAGGAGATAAATGATAAAGCGAGGAAGGGAAAAAACCACACCGAGTACACTTCGCTCCAAACTCTTCAATACCACGATCCGCTCTGATGGTCTGTATGAAATGCTTTCACCGACAACTACCCTATCAGACCGGCAGGTATTTGAAGGAGTCCCAATACTGCAGAATTAACTGCAGCTGGGTGAGGCTGGGCCTCGTCTAGCACAGAGAGAGAGAATTAACTCCCTCACTGCCGAAAAACACCAAGCACCAAAAACTCAGCTGCGAGAAGTCAGACTGTGCAATCTCGACGATCTTCGTGGCGACACACCCATGACAGCATGTTTGACACCTGCAGGGAGCCTTTGTGTTTGTAATAATAGTAAATCCAGTTTGCTCTTTTGTTAACTAAATGTGACTCTAGTGCCATTATACTTTTCCCCTACTGATTATATATTTCTTTCACACCAGGCTAATTTAGGGGCAGGCAGCTCATATTTTAAATATTTTGTCTCTGCCCCACTCCTCTCTATACAGTAAATGGGAAATATTGAGCTTAGCTACGGACCATGTGCTAACTCCTTTGAAGCTCTGGGTCCAGGAACTGAGGTGTCATGTTTGATACCACCAGCAAAAGCCTCTTTATGCTCCTGTTCTCCCTTTTGTCAACTAAATATAACTTTACAGTTGTTATAATCTTTTCCTACTGATTATATATTCCTTCACACTGGGCAACCCTATTAAAGGGATATTTCTATCCCAGTCATTTATGGCACATAAATGTTAGTTAATTGTTGGTCTCACTTTTGGGACCTATACATGTCTTCTGTCTCTGTGAATGGCAGGAGACACAAGACATTTACTTTCATGAGCATTTTAAAAACTGCTAAACCAAACTTTGGTGGACTTTAAAGAGGTTGTCCGGTCTAGAATGACAAGTCTGCCGTCACTCTGTGACTGCATACTTCTGAATCCCCCCATCATATGCACTGTGCACTACAAGGATTTCCCTTATCTGCGCCAGGAACGGTATTCAAGTATGCAATACGCATACTCTCAGCCAGAACCGTATAGTGGGCGTGGACTCGCACAATACACTTGTATTGAGCAAAGTTACATCCCGTCTATGTGTCGTTCCTGTCATGTGTATTGAGTCAGGCTGTGCCCACCAGAGGGTTCTGGCTGGAAGTATGCATATCGCTTACTTGACCGACATTCCCAGCGCAAGCATCGGCGAATCCTCGCAATGCACAGTGCATATTTTGGGAGAATTCACAAGTCTACAGTCATACAGAGTGACTGT
This sequence comes from Oophaga sylvatica, assembly GCA_033576555.1. Lineage (NCBI taxonomy): Eukaryota > Metazoa > Chordata > Amphibia > Anura > Dendrobatidae > Oophaga > Oophaga sylvatica. Next base: position 306,037,987 of record JARQOD010000005.1, read on the forward strand.
AGACTTGTTATTCTTGACTGGACAACCCAATCAATGTTTGTTTGAGATTGCTATCCTGTTGGAAGATCCAATGATGCCCAAGCTTCAGCTTCCTCACAAAAAGCATGATGTTTTCTCCTGGGATTTCTTATACTTGATTGAATCCATCTTGTCCTACATACACTGCAGGTACCCAGTGTCAGAGGAACCAAACTAGCCCTAGAATATCACTAAGCCTCCCCCATGTTTCACTGTGGGCAAGATGTTTTTGAAACATATGCTTCATTCTTCTTTCTCCTGACATACCCAAGATCCATAGGCCCAAAAGGTTCCAGTATTGTTTCATCAATCAGCAAAATATCCACATTTCTGTGGATTATTTATGTAGTTTTGAGCATATCGGACCTGACTTTTCTTGTTCTTTTCAGTCAACAGAGGTGTATGTCTTGGACCTTGAGCAAGAAGGCTTTCAATGTTTGGTATGCACCCTACCATGCCAACTGAAACGTTAGTGTCTTCTGCCATCAAATCTTTACCTTGTTTGTGCAAGGAAATAATCGCTTCTTTTAACTTTATGGATCACTTTCTTAACTTGTCATCATACTGTATGTCAAAGCCAGTCCAGGTATTTGATTTTTTTATCTCAAACGCTCCTAATGCAACTTATGAACCTCTTGAAGATGTTCTTGAGACAACAGCTCAGTTGCAAACATGTGCTCTAATAAATTATACTATTGATTTGGATGAATGAGACTGAATTCAGACATTCTTATATCGCACTCTGAATATGAACCAGAACTGTATGTCAATTAGGCTGTTGAGATTGGGTCAGGGGTCCTGCGATTGGTCCTGAAGTCGTGATACGTACTTGGATTCTGATATACGGATGTCTGAGTTCACCACTTGTTATATGCATCGAGTTGAGCTGTTTAAATTGTTCTTGTCTGATAGATTCATGAGCAAAATTTCCAAACTTTCTGCAGTTTGCAACAAACTATTTGCAATGGGGGTTGCATAATTTTGTTTCTCAATTGCACATTTGCACGTTTTGCCCATTATAGTATATATTCCTATATTCTTTGATTATATCACTGTAAACAGTAATAAGTGCTCTATAGATAAGAATTAAATGCACTGTACTATAGAGACAATAAATTTGGTGTGTCCTGCTGTCATGTTACATCACTGCTACAGTAAGTTTATTTAACCTGCTCTATCTGCTATTTTCAATTTGGCTTGAGGTGAGCTCTGGTCAGGGTCAGTCTTGTCTGTTATATAATTTAAAAGCAGCTGGGAATACAGAAACAGGCTAACACTATTTGTTCTTGTTATGCAATTTCTTTTTCTTTACGGAAATTGGCAGTTTTAAGTCAACATAATTTTTATGGAATATTTGCTGATTTTACTTAAGACTCTTTATACATTGAGCAAATATATGCGGAGAACAATGCTGCATTGAAAGAAACCTGTGACTTCATAAAACACTACCTGGCAATAAAGGGTTAATCTGTAGGTAAATCGTGTTACAATGCTGCTTGTCCACTTTTACTGAAAGTGCAGCTACCAGGAGAAAATGAACTTGTTTCCTCCTAGGAGTCGTTGGCATTCATTCATGGTGGCGTACATGGGGCTGCTACAGTCAGCACTCAGTACACAGTTTGTGGCAGCACTAAGCAAGCCTTCGCATTTAACAGCTCACTTTGCAACGCATCTGTGTACCACAAGTGGCCATACAATGTACACAGGCAGGCTTACTGCCGCTGCTCAGTGAGCGGAGACTGTAATCGCTGCATGGACACCCCTATAGATGAAAGCTGGCCACTACCGGGAGGAAATGTTAATTTTTTCCTGGTATCCGCACTTTAAGTAAGGTGGTCAGACAGCATTGTAAAGGTATGTGCAAACGTTGCAGATTTTGATGCGGATTCGCAGCGTTTTGGACACCCTGAATTGCATCAAATCAGCAGTGTAGTGCACAGCCAATGAAAATCTATGGGAATCCTGAATTTGGTCTGCACATGCTGCGGAAAAATATGTGCGGATTTGCAGCATTTTATTTTCCGCAGCATGTCAATACTTTTTGCAGATCTGCAGCGTTACTTCACCCATTGACTTCCATTGAGTCAGTCAAATCCGCAGCAAAATCGCATGTTTAAAAAGATCTGCAGTTTTGCTGCAGAGTTGCGTGCGAGAAACGCTGCAGATAGGGAGATGGAAGAGTGTGTGAGCGGAGACTGTGTGTGTGGGCGGAGACTGTGTGCGGTGAATATGTGCATGTCTGTGTGCGGGTGTATGTGTGTGTGCGGGTCTGTGTGTGTCTGTGTGTGGGTGTGTTCATGGCTGTGTGTGTCTGTGTGCGGGTCTGTATAGGCAGGCATCGTTCGATGGGACTGCTAGTCCCATCCAGCTATGTCTGCTACAGTGACAACATTAGCCGATGATGGGACAGTAGTAGTTCCATCATCCAGCTACTGTGTGGAATAGTAAAACATGCTCACATACAGTACATACTCACCATACAGCTAATCCCCGACATCCTCGATCCCCTGCAAAAAAAAAGTAAAATAATAAACCAACAGTATACTCCCTGTTCCGACGTAATCAATTTAATAACGATTGTCCCACAATGATTTCCCATGGAGAGCTGTTACATCAGGAGATTTTACCACTCTCCAGGGGCCTCCGGTGATACAATGACGGAAGGTATCCTTCCGCAGTGTATCACTCCGCTGTCAGAGGTCACAGGAGTTTGTATTGTCACTTGCGGCACCGCTGCATGGGAAAATTCTCACGCAGCATTGCCTTCAAGTGAGAGCATGAAATTCCACAGGCAAATCCACAATGTGTGCACATACTCTAATGCCATATACCTTAGACTAACCTTATAGCTGCAGGTAAATAGGGTTTTCCGAGGTAACTAGTTCCCTTTATAGTTGGCCACTTAAAGAATATTTCTTAAAAGGTTCTAAACTGTGTGTGATACAAATGTCGTCATACTTTATCCCTGCTGCCCAGTAAGAGGCTTTAAGTTGCCATTGTATGTGCTATGTAAACACCGATGGCTTGTGATCTTTGCAATCATGGAATGCAAGATGGTCTCATATTTTTGCATTTTCATTTCTTGCTCCCCTTCTTCCCAGACCCATAACTTTTTTTATTTTTGGGTCAAAATGGCTATGTGAGGGGTGTTTATTGCAGGAAGGGTTGTACTTTTGAAGGACAACATTGGTTTTATCATATTGTATAATGAAAAGTGGGAAAAAAATGCCAAGTGCTGTGAAATTGATAAAGTATATACAGCATATACAGATTGGGAGGAATAGGGCTAAGCAACAGCACACGTGAAAAAGACTTGGATATACTAATAGATCACAAACTGAACATGAGTCAACAGTGTGATTGATGCAGCAACAAAAAAGGCAAATATAATTCTGGGATTTATTAACAGAAGCATACAGTCTAGATCAGTGTTTCCCAAACTCCAGTCCTCACGGACACCACGGGTCATGTTTTCAGGATTTCCTTTGTATTGCGCAGATGGTGGAAGTATCATCAAGGCATCAGGAATTCTCTCACCTGTGCAACATTATGGAAATCCTGAAAACATGACTCGTGAGGACTGGAGTTTGGGAAACACTGGTCTAGATTTAGTGAAGTCATTATTGCCCTCTACTCCTCTTTGGTCAGACCTCATCTGGAATAGTGTGTCCAGTTCTGGGCACCACATTTTAAAAAAGACATGGACAAACTGGAGCAAGTTCAGAGAAGACCGGTGACCGGTCTGCAAACCATGTGCTATGAGGAACGGTTACAGGATTTGGGAATGTTTAGCTTGCAAAAAAGAAGACTGAAGAGGATCTTAATAGCTGTCTACAAATATCTCAAGGGCTGCCACATTGTAGAAGGATCATCTTTATTCTCATTTGTACAAGGAAAGACTAGAAGCAATGGGATGAAACCGAATGGGAGGAGACACAGATTAGATATTAGAAAAAACTTTTTGACAGGGTGATCAATGATTGGAAAAGGCTGCCACGAGAGGTGTTGAGTTCTCCTTCAATGGAAGTCTTCAAACAGAGCCGCTTCAAACAGACAGCTGTCGGGGATAATTTAATGAATCCTGCTTTGATCATGGGGTTGAACCAGATGACCCAGGAGGTCCCTTCCAACTTTTCCATTCTATGATTCTATGAATGTGCAGATATAGGCAATAATTCTATTGTATATATACTTTCGGGCACTGATTGTCTTGAGCTCACTGACTTCCACTCAGTATCTCGGGTAGGGTATGATGACATTTATAAAAGTGGCACAACAAACAGTTTAGGGCCTTTTAGGAATTATTTTTAAAAAGTAGGCAACTCCTTTAAACAGACTTGAGTTTTATTAGTTTGGTATGCAAACATAAATGTTTCTGCCAACCATATTGTCAAGTTAAAACTTTGATTTGTTAGAAAATGAACAAAATTAGGCGTTTTGTATTTTACTATACCTTTTGTCAACATTCTCGGCAAGGAATTATTACACCCACTAGATGTACTGTACGGTAAGTTGTTTTTGAGGTTTTTATGCAGTCTAAAGTTTTTTTTTTGTTATGTCTCCAGGAAACATATAAATTAACTTTTTATTAAAAAAATAAAATTAAAAACAGTTACAAATCAGAAAAAAGTGCTGAAAATGAGGGACACAGATTCTGATGTTGTGAATACAGAGAATATATATACACCTGTATTATTGCAGTTGCAGGCTTAATTATAATTACCCACCCCAAAGAAGCTGGTAGAAATGTGCATCAGGACGGGGGGACGCAGCCCTGTTCCACATTTCTTTACAAGCGGTACATTTAGCAAGTAAATAGTTGATTTTGATTCCCGCAGCACAGACTATTTTCTTGCAGCACCATTTTCATGCAATGCACTTTAATCATTATAATCATGAGCAGTATACGCGTATACAGTTGTGCTCAAAAGTTTACATACCCTGGCAGAATTTTTGCTTTCTTGGCCTTTTTTCAAAGAATATGTATAATAATGCCAAAACTTTTTCTCCACTCATGGTTAGTGGTTTGGTGAAGCCATTTGTTGTCAAACTACTGTGTTTAACCCCTTAACCACCTATACGGCTTTTAACGGCGGTATTTAAGGGTACTTAAACCACAGTGGCGTTAATTCACGGCGCTGTGGAAAAAGTGAATAGCGCCCCCCCAGAGTCGGATTTTCTCCAGAGAACCTGATTTGGGTTGGTTTTTACTGACCCCGTGGTTGCGATCGCCGTTAATAAAAGTATAACGGCGACTGCAAAAAAAAGTCTTATGTGCCATTTAATTTCTCTCTCCTCTGATATTATCACACATCAGAGGAGAGGAAATAGGTTCCCCCGAACACTCCCCCCCCCATCTCCCGTGTCCCTGGACCTCAGGCATCCCGCCACTGCTCCCGGCGTCTTCCTGGAAGAAAATGGCGGGCACATGCGCAGTGCGCCCGCCGAGATCTGACGGCCGGCAACAATAGGAGGATTTTTCCTATTGGTTCATTTTGGTCACTGTGATAAACGCTATCACAGTGATCAAAATAAAAAAGAATAGTAAATAAACCCCCCTTTTATCACCCCCTTTTTTAAATCAGATAGATTTTTATTAAACGAATTTTTCATAAATACAAACATTATTCAAAACAGCTGAATATTTCAAACATTATACAAACTTATTTTATCCCTCCGACCCCTCCCCACGACAGCTTTTCAACTTCTTTATCTTTATTATGACAGAAGATGTAGATAGATATCATATGCCTATTACCCGTATCTATAAGGAACAAGCAAAAACAATTGTATCTCAAACATAAATTGATGAATAAAGAACATTATATGTTAAAGGTCTCATCTCGCCCATATTTTTTCATGTATGTTCAGTTTACCTCTTCTTTCATAGATACTTTTTTCCAAATGTATAATATGTTTTATTCTTGCAGAGTTCCTCTATCAATGGAGGATCAGGATTAGTCCAATTTCTTGCAATTAACTTCCTAGCACAGTAAAGTAGACTAGCAATAGCAATTTTACTATTATTATCAGCTACAATTTCTTCCACATAGCCCAGTAAACATGTAATAGGATCTCCCGAGACTTCACAATCATACGCCCTTTCAATCATATTAATTACTCCAGACCAAAACATTGAGAGCTTAGGACACTCCCACATCATATGGAATATACCCGCCCTATCTATATTACATCTTGGACATTCCGAGTTTCCCTTCAGCCCCATTTTGTGCATTATTAGGGGTGACCTATATACTCTATCAACTACATAAATATGTGATAATCTTGCAGGTTCGCTCATTGAGAGATTAGGTATATATTCCAATATAGTTTCCCAGACATCATCTTCCATATTTCCCACTTCTTCTTCCCATTTGAGCCTAGCTTTCAATGGAAACCCCAAAAGAAAGGTATGCATCAAATCTTTATAAGTGCTTGAAATTACCCCCCTAGTGATTCCTTCTTGACAAATGTACTCCAGAACTAAATCAGTTTCTACTACCAATCTCTGTTGTACTCTCTGGGTTCTTATTGCATGTTTAACCTGCCCATACTATACCATTCTGTATTTGGCAATAGGAACTCACTTTGTAACTGCAGGAAAGGTTTAAGTTTCTCCCCATCCATTATTTGAAACATATACCTTACTCCTCTTTCTGTCCACTCCCGTATGGTGCCTATTTTCTTTATCTCTGGCAGGTTACTATTATTCCATATGGGCGTAAATTTAGTTAGTCCCGTTACTCCTCTCACCTTTTTTATTGTACTCCAGATTTTGTCTATAAGTTCTAGCGTGGGCATTTTCCCCCCTAGTCTTTTAATGTTACCTCCTTCCAGTCCCTCTAGTATCGGCCTATCCCCCGTGCAATATTCTAACATTCTTTTAACAGAATCACCAGTTCCAGCTTTTGACCACCCTCTAAAGTGCTGACTCTGAGCGGCTAGATAATAAATTTCTGGTTTGGCAATGCCATTCCTCCTTCATCTTTGGGTCTCTGAAGAGTTTCCAACTTTATTCTCGCCGGTTTCTTTCCCCATATCATTTTATCACCCCCTTAGTTAGGGAAAAATAATAAAATAAATAAAATATATTTATTTCCATTTTCCCATTAGGGTTAGAGTTACACTAAAGTGAGTTGGGTTAAAGTTTTAAGGTTAGGCTAAAGTGAGTTGGTCTAAAGTTTTAAGGTTAGAGTTAGGCTAAAGTGAGTTGGGCTAATGTTTTAGGGTTAGGCTAAAGTGAGTTGGGTTAAAATTTAAGGGTTAGAGTTAGGCTAAAGTGAGTTGGGTTAAAGGGTTTGGGTTAGGATTAGGTTGGATTAGGGTTATGGTTAGGGTTGGGATTAGGGTTAGGGGTGTGTTGGGGTTAGGGTTGTGATTAGGGTTATGGTTTGGGTTGGGATTAGGGTTAGGGGTGTTGGGGTTAGGGTTGGAGTTATAATTGGGGGTTTCCACTGCTTAGGTACATCAGTGGTTTTCCAAATGCGACATGGCGCCACCATTGATTCCAGACGATTTTGCGTTCAAAAAGTCAAACTGTTCTCCCTCCATTCTGAGCTCTGCCGTGCACCCAAACAGTAGTTTACCCCCCACATATGGGGCATCAGCGTACTCAGGACAAATTGCACAACAACTTTGGGGGTCTAATTTCTCCTGTTACCCTTGTGAAAATAAAAATTTGGGGGCGAAAAAATCATTTTTGTGGAATAAATATGATTTTTTTATTTTCACTGCTCTACGTTATAAACTTCTGTGAAGCACTTGGGGTTCAAAGTGCTCACCACACATCTAGATAAGTTCCTTAAGGGGTCTAGTTTCTAAAATGGTGTTAGTTGTGGGGGTTTCCTCTATTTAGGCACATGAGAGGCTCTCCAAACGCAACATGGCGTCAGATTTCCACTCCAGCCTATTCTGCGTTGAAAAAGTCGAACGGCGCTCCTTTCCTTCGAAGCTCTGGCGTGCACCCAAACAGTGGTTTACTCCCACAAATGGAGTAGCGGTACATTCAGGAGAAATTTCACAACAAATTTTGTGATTCATTTTCTTTTTTACACTTGTGAAATAAAAAAAATGGTTCTGAAGTAAAATGTTTGTAAAAAAAAGTTAATGTTAATTTTTTCCTTCCATATTGCTTCAGTTGTTATGAAGCACATAAAGGGTTGATAAACTTCTTGAATGTGGCTTTGAGCACCTTGAAGTGCAGTTAGAATGGTGTCACTTTTGGGTATTTTCTGTCATGTACACCCCTCAAAGTGACTTTAAATGTGATGTGGTCCCTAAAAAAATATGGTTTTGTAAATTTTTTTGTAAAAATGAGAAATCGCTGGTCAACTTTTAAGCCTTACAACTTCCTCCTAACAAAAAATTTTTTTTTGTAATTTTGCTTCCAAAATTGTGCTGATGTAAAGTAGACATGTGGGAAATTTTATTTATTAAGTATTTTGTGTGACATATCTCTGATTTAAGGGCATAAAAATAAAATTTTGAAATTGCAAAATTTTAAAAATTTTCGCCATATTTCCATTTTTGTCATAAATAAACGCAAGTCATATCGAAGAAATTTTACCACTAACATGAAGTACAATATGTCACGAAAAAACCTTCTCAGAATCAGCAGGATCCATTAAAGCTTTCCAGAGTTATAACCTCATAAAGTGACAGTGGTCAGAATTGTAAAAATTGGCCCGGTCATTAAGCTGCAAATTGGCTCTGTCACTAAGGGTTAACACACACTGATTACAAGCAAACGTACAGGTGAAAATGTTACCTTTAGTAGCCATTCAAACCTATTTGTGTCATCTTCTGTGCATGTTATCAGGCCAAAATCACCAGGGTATGTAAGCTTTTGATCAGGGTCATTTGGATGTTTTGGATTGTCATTATGATTTGAAAAGAGAAAACACATTGACAATAAATGGCTTGTAATAATAAAGTGATCATAGATGGCAATTGTTCTCAGCAGTGCAGACCCTTTCTATATTTTGTACAGGATGATGCGCTGCCGAGAGCCATAATCTTTTGTGAAGCACAAAAGATCATTTCACCAAACGACCCAGCCCTTTATTCATTTGGAAGATGATAGGTTGCTTGTTTACAATGCGTGGTTATCGTTATACAAGCTTCCTAGGAATGCTCATTCATGATAACTGTGTATTGTAAATGGACCCTATCTCAGTTCTGCACAAACTGCCCGTACCAGCTGCAGGTCCTCTGGTTCGAATTTGATAACCTCATCGATGTATATGAGGCTGTTGAGTTGGGGTTAGGGGAAATGTAGCCAGTGCATGTACCAGAGTCCATACTTTTACCATGATACACGGACGTCTGAATTTGGCTTAAGAATGATTTTATTTTATTTTTTTTAAACAGAGGAAGCTTGTCACCTAATAAAATGCAAGTTGACAACCCCTTTAATAAATATTTGTGCCAGTTGACAATGATGAAGGAAACCTTTCATGGTAGATCTAATATACTTTCTGAGATATGTATTTACAGAAAAACACTATGTACCTGATACATATTTATATACAAATGTCATACATACACCCATTTACAATAAATAGAAGTTTTTATTTTTATATCCAAAGATCATAAAACGCATATAAATTACACATATATATTGCACCTCACCATACAAATATATCACTCTTTATGTACTATGTATGTATATATATATAGTTATATATTCACACGCACACACACAATATTTACACATTGCACAGTATACATACAAACACTCGATATCTATATACCATATATACTCCTGTTTAAGCCGACCCGTGTATAAGCCGACCCCTCCCTAATTTTGCCACAAAAAACTGGGAAAACTTATTGACTCGCGTATAAGCCTAGGTGGAAAATGCAGCAGCTACTGGTAAATTTTCAAAAATAAAATAGATACCAATAAAAGTAAATTAATTGAGACATCAGTAGGTTAAATGTTTTTGAATATCCATATTGAATCAGGAGCCCCATATAATGCTCCATACAGTTCATGATGGCCCCATAAGATGCTCCATACAAAATTCTCCCCATATAACACTGCATAAAGGTTAATAATGGCCCCATAAGATGCTCCATAGAATAATATGCCCCATATGCTGCTCCATAAAGGTTATGGCCCCATAAAATGCTCCATAGATTATGCCCCCATAAAATGCTCCATATATTTTAATCCCCATATGATGCTCCATAGATTATGCCCCCATAAAATGCTCCATAGATTATGCCCCCATAAAATGCTCCATAGATTATGCCCCATAAAATGCTCCATAGATTATGCCCCATAAGATGCTCCATAGATTATGCCCCCATATGATGCTCCATAGATTATGCCCCCATATGATGCTCCATAGATTATGCCCCATAAAATGCTGCATAGATTGTGCCCCCATATGATGCTCCATAGATTATGCCCCATATGATGCTCCATAAATTATGCCCCCATATGATGCTCCATAAATTATGCCCCCATATGATGCTCCCTAGATTATGCCCCATAAGATGTGCCATAGATTATGCCCCCATAAGATGCTCCATAGATTATGCCCCATAAAATGCTCCATAGATTATGCCCCATAAGATGCTCCATAGATTATGCCCCCATAAGATGCTCCATAGATTATGCCCCCATAAAATGCTCCTTAGATTATGCGCCCATAAGATGCTCCATAGATTATGCCCCCATAAGATGCTCCATAGATTATGCCCCCATAAAATGCTCCATAGATTATGCGCCCATAAGATGCTCCATAGATTATGCCCCCATAAAATGCTCCATAGATTATGCTCCCATAAAATGCTCCATAGATTATGCCCCATATGATGCTCCATAGATTATGCCCCAATATGATACTCCATAGATTATGCCCTCATAAAATGCTCCATAGATTATGCCCCCATAAGATGCTCCATAGATTATGCCCCCGTAAAATGCTCCATAGATTATGCCCCCATATGCTGCTCCATAGATTATGCCCCATATGCTGCTGCTGCAAATGAAAAAAAAAAATGACATACTCACCTCTTGTCGCTGGGGCCCAGGTGCCGGTATCACCTGAGATATCCACCTGTCCTAGCTCGTTATATATATATATATATATATATATATATATATATATATATATATATACAGCTATGGCAAAAATTAAATTATTGATTTCTGAACTCTTCCTGAGTTAAAACATTAGTATTGTTGTTTCTAAATGATTATGAACTTGTTTTCTTTGCATTATTTGAGGTCTGAAAGCACTGGTTCTTTTATTTAATTTTGACCATTTCTCATTTTTAGAAAAAAAAATACAAAATTTTTTGGTTGGAAATTTGGAGACATGTTGTCAGTAGTTTATAGAAAAAAAAGCAATTTACATTTTACTTCAAAATATACCTATAAAGAAAAAAATCAGACAAACTGAAAATTTTGCAGTGGTCTCTTAATTTTTGCCAGAGCTGTGTGATATATATATGTGTATATATATATATATATATATATATATATATATATATATATATATATCCAGGTGCTTCTCACAAAATTAGAATATCATCAAAAAGTTAATTTATTCCAGTTCTTCAATACAAAAAGTGAAAGTAATATATTACCTATAGTCACTACAAATAGAGTGATCTATTTTAAAAAGGTTCCCTTAGTCTGTTTCAGTGGGCTCCATAATCATGGGGTAGACTGCTGACAGATGTCCAGAAGGCAGTCATTGACACACTCCACAATGAAAGTAATTTTTGCATTTCATTTGGAAATCAAGGTCCCAGAGTCTGGAGGAAGAGTGGAGAGGCACACAATAAAAGCTACCTGAGGTCTAGTGTGATGTTTCCATAATCACAGATGGTTTGGGGAGCCATGTCATCTGCTGGTGTAGGTCCACTGTTTTTTATCAAGACCAAAGTCAGCGTAGCCGTCTACCAGGAAATTTTAGAGCACTTCATGCTTCCCTCTGCCAACAAGCTTTTTGGAGATGGAAATTTCATACTCCAGCAGGACTTGGCACCTATCCACACTGCCAAAACTACCAATATCTGGTTTATAAACAACAGTATCACTGTTCTTGATTGGCCAGCAAACTCGCTTGACCTTAAACCAATAGAAAATCTATGGGGTATTGTCAAGAGGAAGATGAGAGACACCAGACCCAACAATGCAGATGAGCTGAAGGCTGCTATCAAAGCAACCTAGGCTTCCATAACACCTCAGCAGTGCCACAGGTTGATCACCTCCATGCCACGCTGCATTGAAGCAGTAACCGAACCAGATGAATAAGGAGACCGAACAAACGCTGTTTAAAAAAACACTGCCTCTGATCGACAGTAAGATTTACCCCTGGTCACAGAGGCTTCGGCTGATGAGTGTACTACTCCCATTAGCCTATGCTTGCTGCCGCTAATAACAGAGAGAGCAGGCCCCGCTGATAGCAGTTTTTTAAAAAAATTATGTGGGGTCAGTTCTATTTTTGATAACCAGCATGGCAAAACTGACAGCTGCGTTTTTAAAAATTATTTAAATAAAAAAAACGGCATGAGGTCCCACCCATTTTTGATAACCAGCCAAGCTAAAGCAGACAGTAGAGTCTGGTATTCTCCGGCTGCTACAGGGCCATGGATAGTGTCCCCCCAGTCTAAGAATAGCAGCCTGCAGCCACCACAGAAAAGGTGCATCTATTAGATGCTCCAGTTCTGGCGCTTTGCCCAGCTCTTCCTACTTACCCTGTGGAAGTGGCAAGTGGGGTTGATATCCTCTTTGTATTGTCAGGTGACATCAAGCCTACAGGTTAGTAATGGAGAAGCGTCTATAAGACACCTATTCATTAGTAATTGCATATTCATATTGTGAATAAAAAACACCCAGCATAAAGTCCTTTATTTGAAATAAAAATCCAAACCCTGTTTTACAAATTTATTAAAAAGTAACAAATACAGTTATCCTCTCCTTACGCCCATTCCGTTGAAGCCCATGTCACCTGTAAAAAAAGAAAATAGTAAACATCAAAAATACTCACGTTACGCCTAATCCATCGATACCCATGTCTCCTGTAAAAAAGAAAAATAATAAACAACCATATTCCTCACTTGTCCGAAGTGCAGCTAATTCATACTGTCCCTTGACGATTCAGATGATTTTGAGAGTAGTCACTCTCCCCGCCAGCCGTAATCACTCCTGTCACTGTCTAGCGCTGAGCTCCCGCTGTGGGAAAGTTTGCCGGAGTTTATAGCTGAACTCCGGTGAACTCACTTGCTGCACTGCTGGGTGAGAACTTTCTAACCTGATCTGAACATCATTGAAAATCTGTGGCTTGACCTCAAAATAGCAGTGCATGCACTATGTCCCAATAATGTTACAGAACTGGAACAAGTTTCCAAGGAAGAATGGATGAAAATCCCTCAAACAAGAATTGAAAGACTCTTGACTGGCTACAAAAAGCATTTACAAGCTGTGATACTTTCAAAAGGGGTTGCTAATAGGTATGCAGGGTGCCCAAATTTTTGTATTGACCCATTTTCCTTTTCGTAGATTTTAAAATGTAAAAGATTAAAAATATATATTTTTTTGCCTAAAATACAAAGGAAATGTGTCATCTTTAACTTTAGGCCCTTTAGAGTTCATTCCATCTACAACTTGCTTAACTGCTCACAATAACAGTCATTTTGGCAAGGGGTGCCCAAATTCTTATATGCCACTGTAATTGGGGTTCTTCCCATCTCTCCCTCTCTTTCTTCCTTGTCCCTCACCCAGCCTTTTCCTTCCCCTTTCATCTCCTTCCTATGTGTCTGTTTTTAATCATTCAGTTGTATTTTACATTTTTTTATTCGAAGACTCCACTGTTGTCAAGATAATTGGACACATGAAATTCTATATTGTTTGTCGTTTACCTCTTTAACCCCTCTCTGACATTAGACGTACTATCCCGTCCATAAAACCCGTGCCATTCTGACCATGGACGGGATAGTACGTCATAGGCGATTAGGGAGGGAGCGCAGCTAATCGCCGCCGGGTGTCAGCTGATTATCACAGCTGACACCCGTGACTGTGTGTCAGGAGCGGTCACGGACCGCTCCCGGCACATTAACCCCTTGCACACCGCGATCAAACATGATCGCGGTGTACTGGGGGCACAGGGGAGGATCGCGCAGGCAGGGGGCTCCCTGCGCGCCCCCCTGAGACCCTCAGACCAGCGCGATGTGATCGCGCTGCTCTGAGGGCTTCCTCCCTCCCAGGACCCGGATCCAAGATGGCGCTGGGGTCCTGGAGGGAGGCGGCTTCCTCAGTGCCTGCCGAGAGCAGGCATGAGGAAGCGTCCTGCACTGCCTGTCACATCGCATGTGTGTGACAGAGTGCTGTGCACACTGTCACACCAGCGATCTGATGAAATACAGTGATGTCCCACCCTGGGACAAAGTAAAAAAGTAAAAAAAAGTAAAAATAAACATGTGTAAAAAAAAATCCAAAAAAAAAAAATATTCCCCAATAAATTCATTACTTATTGTAAATAAAAAAATAAAACAATAAAAGTACACATATATGGTATCGCCGCGTCCGTAACGACCCCCCCTATAAAACTGTCCCACTAGTTAACCCCTTTTGTGAACCCCTTAAAAAATAAAAAATAAAAACGAAGCAAAAAATCAGTGCTTTATCATCATACCGCCGAACAAAAAGTGGAATAACACGCGATCAAAAAGACGGATATAAATAAACATGGTACCGCTGAAAACGTCATCTTGTCCCGCAAAAAACGAGCCGTCACACAGCATCATCAGCAAAAAAATAAAAAAGTTATAGCTCGCAGAATAAAGCGATGCAAAAATAATTATTTTTTATATAAAATTGTTTTTATTCTATAAAAGCGCCAAAACATAAAAAAATTATATAAATGAGGTATCGCCATAATCGTACTGACCCGAAGAATAAAACTGCTTTATCGATTTTACCACACGCGGAACAATAAAAACGCCTCACCCAAAAGAAATTCATGAATTGCTGATTTTTGTTCATTCTAACCTCCCAAAAATCGAAATAAAAAGCGATCAAAAAATGTCACGTGCTCAAAAATGGTACCAATAAAAGCGTCACCTCGTCCCGCAAAAATTAAGACCTCACATGACTCTGTGGGCCAAAATATGCAAAAATTATAGCTCTCAAAATGTGGCGATGCAAAAAACTACTTTTTGCAATAAAAAGCGTCTTTTAGCGTGACAGCTGCCAATCATAAAAACCGCTATAAATAGTAAATCAAACCCCCTTTATCACCCCCTTAGTTAGGGAAAAATAATAAAATAAAAAAAATGTATTTATTTCCATTTTCCCATTAGGGTTAGGGTTTCGGCTAAAGTTAGGGTTAGGGTTGGCGCTAAAGTTAGGATTAGGGTTAGAGTTAGGATTAGGGTTGGGATTAGGGTTGGGACTAGGGTTAGGGTGTGTTGGGGTTAGGGTTGGAGTTAGAATTGGGGGTTTCCGCTGTTTAGGCACATCAGGGGCTCTCCAAATGTGACATGGCGTCTGATCTCCATTCCAGCCAATTCTGCGTTGAAAAAGTCAAACGGTGTTCCTTCACTTCTGAGCTCTGCCATGCGTCCAAACAGTAGTTTATCCCCACATATGGGTATCAGCGTACTCTGGACCCCAAGAGTTATTGTGAAATTTGTCCTATTTCTTCTGTTACCCTTGGGAAAATAAAAAACTGGGGGCGAAAATATTATTTTTGTAAAAAAAATAAGATTTTTTTGTTTTTACGGCTGTACATTATAAACTTCTGTGAAGCACTTCGGGGTTCAAAGTGCTCACCACACATCTAGGTAAGTTCCTTGTGAGGTCTATTTTCCAAAATGGGGTCACTTGTGGGGGGTTTCCACTGTTTAGGCGCATCAGGGGCTCTCCAAATGCGACATGATGCCCCCAGACCATTCCATCAAAGTCTGCAATCCAAAACGTCACTACTTCCCTTTCCGAGCCCTGACATGCGCCCATACAGTAGTTTTCTCCCACATATTGGGTATCAGCGTACTCAGGACAAATTGGACAACAACTTTTGGGGTCCAATTTCTTCTGTTACCCTTGTGAAAATAAAATATTGGGGCGAAAAAATCATTTTTGTAAAAAAAAAAAAGGATTTTTTATTTTAAGGCTGTACGTTATAAACTTTAGTGAAACACCTGGGGGTTCAAAGTTCTCACCACACATCTAGATAAGTTCCTTGAGGGGTCTAGTTTCCAAAATGGTGTCATTTGTGGGGGGTTTCCACTGTTTAGGCAGATCAGGAGCTCTCCAAACACGACATGGCGTCCAGCCAATTCTGCGTTGAAAAAGTGAGATGGCGCTCCTTCCCTTCCAAACTCTGCCATGCACCCAAACAGTGGTATACCCCCACATATGGGGTATCAGTGTACTCAGGACAAATTGCACAATAACTTTTGGAGTCTTGTTACCCTTGGAAAAATAAAAATTGGGGTGAAAAGATCATTTTTGTGGAAAAAATATGATTTTTAAATTTTACGACTCTACGTTATAAACTTGTGTGAAGCACTTGAGGGTTCAAATTGCTCACCAAAGATCTAGATAAGTTCCTTAGGGGTCTAGTTTCCCAAATGGGGTCATTTGTGGGGGGTTTCCACTGTTTAGGCACATCAGGGGCTCTCCAAATGCAACATGGCATCCAATCTCAATTCCAGCCAATTTTGGTTGGAAAAAGTCAAATGGTGCTCCTTCCCTTCCAAGCTCTGCCGTGCGCCCAAACAGTGGTTCCCCCCCACATATGGGGCATCAGCGTACTCAGGACAAATTGGACAACAACTTATGTGGTCCAATTTCTCCTGATACCCTTGGGAAAATAAAAAATTAGTGACTAAAAGATAATTTTTGTGGGAAAAAAATAGGATTTTTTATTTTCATGCCCGGGCATTATAAACTTGTGTGAAGCACTTGGGGGTTCAAAGTGCTCACCAAAGATCTAGATAAGTTCCTTAGGGGGTCTAGTTTCCAAAATGGGGTCACTTGTGGGGGATTTCCACTGTTTAGGCTCATCTGGGGCACTGCAAACGGAACATGACCCCCATCAACGTCTGCATTCCAAAACGTTACTACTTCCTTTCCAAGCCCTGCCGTGCGCCCAAACAGTTTTCCACCCCCACATATGGGGTATCAGCGTACTCAGGACAAATTGGACAACAACTTTTGGGGTCCAATTTCCTTGGGAAAATTCAAAAATTTAGGACTAAAAAATCATTTTTGTGGAATTTTTTTTTTTTTTTTTTCACACCCAGGCATTATAAACTTTTGTGAAACACTTGGGGGTTCAAAGTGCTCACAACAGATCTAGATAAGTACCTTAGGGGGTCTAGTTTCCAAAATGGTGTCACTTGTGGGGGTTTCCACTGTTTAGGCGCATCAGAGGTTCTCCAAGCGCGACATGGCGTCCAATCTCAACTCCAGCCAATTTTAGTTTGAAAAAGTCAAACGGCGCTCCTTCCCTTACGAGCTCTGCCGTGTGCCCAAACAGTGGTTTTTCCCCCACATATGGGGTATTGGCGTACTCAGGAGAAATTGCATAACAACCTTATCTGTCCATTTTCTCCTTTTACCCTTGTGAAAATAAAAAAAAAGTTTGTAAAAGATCATTTTTGTGGCTAAAAAGTTAAATATTCATTTTTTCCTTCCACGTTGCTTTAGTTCCTGTGAAGCACCTGAAGGGTTAATAAACTTCTTGAATGTGGTTTTGAGTACCTTGAGGGGTGCAGTTTTTAGAATGGTGTCACTTTTGGGTATTTTCTGTCATGTAGACCCCTCAAAGTGACTTCAAATGTGAGGTGGTCCCTAAAAAAAATGGCTTTGTAAATTTTGTTGTAAAAATGAGAAATCGCTGGTCAACTTTTAACCCTTATAACTTCCTAACAAAAAAAAATTTTGATTCCAAAATTGTGCTGATGTAAAGTAGACATGTGGGAAATGTTATTTCTTAACTATTTTGTGTTACATATTTCTCTGTTTTAAGGGAATAAAAATTCAAAGTTTGAAAATTGCTAAATTTTCAAAATTTTCGCCATATTTGCGTATTTTTCAAAATAAACGCAAGTTATATGGAAGAAATTTTACCACTAACATGAAGTACAATATGTCACGAGAAAACAATCTCAGAATCGCGAAGATCCGTTGAAGCGTTCCGGAGTTATAACCTCATAAAGAGACAGTGGTCAGAATTGTAAAAATTGTCCCGGTCATTAACGTGCAAACCACCCTTGGGGTGAAGGGGTTAAAACTCAATAAAACTTTAATTTAAAAAAACACTTCTTTTACTGACAATGTTCAGTGCTCTATAGTATAAAGCACCACCACCCAGCCCTGCTGTTCTGCTTGCTCCTACATGTACCGTATGCATAATGCAGAAAATTCTTAGTCTTTTAGTTGCTTTCATTTGTGTTTGGACTAGAAATTTAAAGAAAACCATTTGAAGGGAGAACAAAGTGTTCTCTAAATTGCCAGTTTTATTTGTAGAGTTCATTTATGAGTGGGCAGAGAAAGAAGACAGTGCAGTGCCGTTTCAGCCGACGGCTGCAGAGCATGAAGTGATGTAAAAGATGGGCACAAAGCTTGAGTAACTTTTCTAATGTGACCCAGTAACATACAGCCTATATTTTTTGCCTGCTATTCTAAGGCTCTATAAGCTACCTGGGTGACTTGGTGACTGTTATGATTTGGTAGCTGAGGAGAGCAGGCAAAAAAAGAAATACACCAGAGAGGTTGGAATCTATGGGATTGCAGTACCCTGACTAACCACCACAACTAAAGGCAGCCGTGGAGCGTACCTACCTTGGTCCTAGACGCCTCGTCACAGCCTGAGAAGCTAACTACACCTAAAGACAGAAAGAGGAAAGCTATGCCCCGGAGCAGATCCCCAAAGAACATAGAAAGCCCCCAAACATGTAATGGCGGTTAGACAAGAGGAAATACAGACACAGACAGAAAATAGTATGAGCAAACGTTGGGGCCCAAACTTCCTAAATAGAAAAGGATAGGAAGGACACTTACTGCAATCCCAAAAAACCATGAAAAGTACCAACTCTACTAATTACAAAAACACCTGAGATCACACGACCTCTACCACCTAAATTAGTTCTCTGGTGTAACAAAACTAAACAGCAGCCACTGAAAAAACTGGAAAAGGCAAATGAACAAACAACAGTGGCTGAACTAAACTGAGAGGAGCACAAGTCCCCGGAGGGGACCCGGAAGACCCCCACAGAAGTGCAGGACAAAATGCAAAAAGCAAGCACAAAAAACTAAAAGAAGAAAATGTCTTATCTGTTAGCAGAAGATGCAGGCACGAAACAGCAAGCTACAAAGTGAACAGGAATCAAAGATGAGACCAGAACAATTGATCACCGGCAACCCTGATGGGAGGGAACCTCCCTTATATAAGACCAGTCAGTAAGACCTGATCGCCAATCTTCACAATCTTCATTGGATAGTTCAGTACTGTTTGTAACCACCAGAGGGAGCTTCTGCTCAGAATTCATTTCTAGCACATTCACAACAGTACCCCCCCCTTGAGGAGGGGTCACCGAACCCTCACTTGAGCAACCAGGTCGGTCAGGATGAGCTCTGTGATACGCACGGATGAGTCTCCTAGCATGGATGTCCGAAGCAAACACCCAAGAATTGTCCTCCTGACCATAACCTCTCCACTTAACCAAATACTGGAGTTTCCGTCTAGAAAAACGAGAATTCAATATTTTCTCAACCACATACTCCAGATTGCCCTCAACCAAAACAGGGTCAGGAGGCACAACCATAGGAACCACTGGCTCGACAAACCTCTTCAATAAGGACTTGTGGAACACGTTATGGATCTTAAATGTCCCTGGAAGAAGTAAACGAAAGGAAACCGGATTAAGAATCTCCATGATCTTATAAGGTCCAATGAACCTAGGCTTAAACTTAGGAGATGCAACTCTCATAGGGATATTTCTTGAGGACAACCAGACCAAGTCCCCCACTTCAAACCGAGGACCATCAGTCCTATGCCGGTTGGCAAACCGCTGGGCCCTCTCCTGAGAGAGGGACAACCTCTCCACTACCTGGTCCCAAATCTGCTGCATACGCTCCACAACAGAGTCAACACCTGGACAGACAGAAGCCTCCGTCTGTCCCGAAGAAAATCGAGGGTGAAACCCAAAATTGCAGAAAAATGGAGACATCAAAGTGGCAGAGCTAGCCCTATTATTAAGAGCAAACTCAGCCAAAGGCAAAAAAGAGACCCAGTCATCCTGATCAGCAGACACAAAGCATCTCAGATAAGTCTCCAATGTCTGGTTTGTTCTCTCAGTTTGTCCATTGGTCTGAGGATGAAAAGCCGAGGAGAAAGACAATTGAACACCAAGTTTAGAACAAAAAGTCCTCCAAAATCTGGAAACAAACTGGACTCCTCTGTCAGACACAATGTTCTCAGGAATGCCGTGTAACCGAACCACGTGCTGAAGGAACAAAGGCACCAATTCAGAGGAGGAAGGCAACTTAGGTAATGGCACAAGATGTATCATTTTGGAAAACCTATCACAAATCACCCAGATAACGGTCATTCTCTGAGAAACAGGGAGGTTGGAAATGAAATCCATAGAGATATGGGTCCATGGTCTCTTGGGCACAGGCAATGGCATCAACAAACCACTAGAGCGAGAGCAAGGCTTGGAGTGAGAGCAAGTCCCGCAGGACTGCACAAATTCCCTGACGTCACGAGACAAAGTAGGCCACCAAAAGGACCGACTAACCAAGTCTCTGGTACCAAAAATTCCGGGATGACCGGCCAACGCGGAACAATGAATCTCAGACATCACACTCTTTTTCCACCGGTCTGGGACAAACAATTTCCCAATAGGGCAGCGCTCGGGTTTATCCTCCTGACACCCTTCCAGAGCCAGTCTCAAATTGGGCGAGATGGCGGAAAGAACTACACCCTCTTTCAAAATAACAGCAGGATCAGATAACTCAGGAGAGTCCGCAAGGAAACTCCTCGAGAGGGCATCCGCCTTAACATTCCTAGTGCCAGGAAGAAAGGAAACCACAAAATTAAAACGTGTTAAAAACAAGGCCCACCTGGCCTGTCTAGGATTAAGTCGCTTGGCTGATTCCAGATAAACCGGATTCTTGTGGTCCGTGAGGACCACCACCTGATGTTTGGCTCCCTCCAGCCAATGTCTCCACTCTTCAAAAGCCCACTTCATGGCCAATAACTCCCGATTACCCACGTCATAATTACGTTCAGTTGGAGAAAATTTTCGAGAGAAAAAGGCACAAGGGTTACTTTTAGAGGTCTCTGGATCTCTTTGGGACAAACGGCACCTGCCCCAATTTCAGAGGCATCAACCTCCACCTGAAATGGCAGAGAAACATCAGGCTGCCGTAGAACAGGAGCAGAAGTGAATCTCTGCTTAAGTTCCTGAAACGCAGAGACTGCCTCAGGAGGCCAATTCACCACATCAGAACCCTTTTTGGTCAAATCAGTCAATGGTTTAACAATAACAGAGAAATTACCAATAAATTTACGATAAAAATTGGCAAAACCAAGAATCTTTGAAGAGCCTTTAATGAAGTAGGTTGGACCCAATCACAGATGGCCTGAACCTTGACCGGGTCCATTTCAATAACAGATGGGGACAAAATGAATCCCAGAAATGAGATCCTCTGTACGCCAAAAAGACACTTTGATCCCTTCACATACAGAGCATTCTCTCTAAAATCTGGAACACAGTCCGAACATGTTTCACATGAGAGTCCCAGTCATTGGAAAAAATCAAGATATCATCCAAATAAACAATCAGAAATGTAGCCACAAAATCCCTGAAAATGTCATTCATGAAGGACTGGAAGACAGAAGGAGCATTAGTGAGCCCAAAGGGCATCACTAGGTACTCAAAATGCCCCTCTGGGGTATTAAATGCCGTCTTCCATTCATCCCCGTGCTTAATGCGAATAAGGTTATATGCCCCCCTCAGGTCAAGCTTGGTAAACCAAGTAGCACTTTTCACCCTGGAAAACAGGGCAGAAATCAAGGGTAACGGATATTGATATTTCACAGTGATATTGTCAAGAGACGATAATCAACACTGGCCTTAATGAACCATCCTTTTTGGCCACAAAGAAAAAACCGGCACCCAAGGGTGAAGAGGATGGTCTGATATGACCCTTCTCCAATGACTCCTTGATATAAGACCGCATAGCGTCATGTTCAGGTACAGACAAGTTAAAAAGGCGACCTTTAGGGAATTTACTACCAGGCACTAATTCAATAGCGCAGTCATAGCTCCTATGGGGGGCAACATGCAGATTTACTTTCGCTAAACACATCAGAAAAATCAGTCAAAAAGTCAGGAACATCCTGAGCCTGGGGGGAGGCAGAAAAAACAGGAGTGTTGGTATTAACACATTGGCAGCCCCAACTGGTTACAGACACAGATTTCCAATCCAAAACAGGATTATGAGACTGTAACCAAGGGAAACCCAGTACGTAATGTCATGCAGATTATACAGCACCAAAAATTTGCAACTCTCCTGATGATCAGGTTCAACCCTCATTATCACCTGAGTAGAGAACTGAGGTTTATTCTCAGCCAAAGGGGTAGACTCGATCCCCAGTAGGGGAATAGACTTCCGTAGGGGTATCAAGGGAAACCCACAACGTTTAGCAAAATCAAAATCCATCAGGTTAATAGCTGATCCCGAATCAACAAAAGCCTGAGCAGAAAATGTGGACAGGGAGCAAATCAGGGTAACAGTCAACAAAAATTTAGTCTGAACACTACCCAAGACAACTGAACGTGCAAAACGTCTTCCCCGCTTAGGGCAGACTGAAATAGCATGAGAGGCATCACCACAGTAGAAACATAACCCATTGCGTTTTCGAAACTCATGACGCTGTGCCCCAGAAGCCACTCTATCACACTGCATGGGTTCAGAAGCTGGTTCACAAGGCAACACTGTTCCACGCATACCTCTACGCTCACGCAAACGTCTGTCAATTTGAATCGCTAATGACATAGAATCATTGAGACCAGAGGGGACAGGGAATCCCACCATAACATCCTTTACATTCTCTGAAGACCCTTCCGAAAAAGGGCTGCCAAAGCATCGTCATTCCATTTGGTCAGGACTGCCCACCTTCGGAATCTCTGACAGTATAACTCAGCGTCCTCAAGCCCCTGATTTAATGCCAACAAGGCTTTTTCAGCTTGATCAGTGACATTAGGCTCATGTACAATAACCCCAGAGCCTGAAAAAATGCATCAACATTACTCAAAACAGGATCCCCAGGTGTCAGGGAAAAAGCCCAATCCTGAGGATCGCCGCGCAGGAGAGAGATGACAATTTGAACCTGCTGTGCTGCGTTCCCTGAGGACTTAGATTTCAAGGCAAAAAACAACTTACAGTTATTTTTGAAATTCAGAAATTTAGCTCGATCCCCTAAAAACAAATCTGGCATGGGAATCCTAGGTTCCACAACAGGAAACCCTGCAAGATAGGTAGCAATACTCCGAACTTCAGTGGCAAGCTGATCCACACGGCCAGACAACTGTGCAAACTCCATTGAGAGAAAAAAAAATCTCCTCAGCATTCAGAGAAACAGAGGGAAAAAAAAAAAAAAATCTCTGACAACTCTGACAATCTTCTTTCGTCACAGCCTAAGAAGCTAACTACACCTAAAGACAGAAAGAGGAAAGCTATCTGCCCCGGAGCAGATCCCCAAAGAACATAGAAAGCCCCCAAACATGTAATGGCGGTTAGACAAGAGGAAATACAGACACAGACAGAAAATAGTATGAGCAAACGTTGGGGCCCAAACTTCCTAAATAGAAAAGGATAGGAAGGACACTTACTGCAATCCCAAAAAACCATGAAAAGTACCAACTCTACTAATTACAAAAACACCTGAGATCACACGACCTCTACCACCTAAATTAGTTCTCTGGTGTAACAAAACTAAACAGCAGCCACTGAAAAAACTGGATAAGGCAAATGAACAAACAACAGTGGATGAACTAAACTGAGAGGAGCACAAGCCCCGGAGGGACCGCAGACCCCCAAAGTGCAGGACAAAATGCAAAAAGCAAGCACAAAACTAAGAAGAAAATGTCTATCTGTTAGCAGAGATGCAGGCACGAAACAGCAAGCTACAAAGTGAACAGGAATCAAAGATGAGACCAAAACAATTGATCACCGCAACCTGATGGAGGAACCTCCTTATATAAGACAGTCAGTAACACCTGATGCCAATTTCACAATCTTCATTGGATAGTTCAGTACTGTTGTAACCCAGGGAGCTTCTGCTCAGAATTATTTAGCACATTCACAAACAGGTGACTTGCCTTTTAAATATAGGCTTATTAGGGGTATTATATTAACCCTTTAAGGTCCAGCCTTCTTTGGTGTTATTCCCATTATTATAGAAACATCATGGGACCAACTGCTTGCCTGCTTCCAGCTTTCTTGTAAATTAGCTCTGGATAAGAGATCGGGTTCTTTACAGCTTGTTGTCAATGACGCAGGGGTGCATGATCGACTCTTCTCCATTCAATATCATTTGGAACTGTGGAAATAGCCGAACACCACACTTCACTTTGTCCCGCAGTCCCATAACAATAAATGTAGGCTCCAAGCCTTTCTTTTAAGATTTCAATTCCAACAGCTATATACCACGAGTGTGAAAGCACAACAGCTTTCAAAAGTGACCAAACATCAGCCAGAAAGCATTGGTACTGAGATGTGGTCTGTCATCCCCACCGCAGAACCATCTTATTGGTGTGTCTTGTAATGTCATAATTGCCATCTGTTGTTCTATCCTTTGCACACAGCATGTGAATGCATTGTCATCAGTGTTGCGCAGTGTAAATATTATATTTATATTATACGTCAGAAAAGTTTGGACACACACCTTCTCGTCAAGATTTTCGATTTTCATGACTATGAAAATGTACATTCACATGAAGGCATCAAAACTATGAATTAAACTTGTGGAATTAATATACTTTAACAAAAGTTGAACAACTGAATGTCTTATTCTAGTTCTCAAATAGCCATCTTTTGCTTTGAGATGCTTGCACAACCTGCATTCCTTGATGAGCTTCAAAAGGTAGTACCGAAAGTCTTAACAGTCTTGAAGGAGTTCCAAGTGCTACACTTGTTGGCCCTTTTGCCTTCACTCTGCAGTCCAGCCACCCCAAACCATCTTGATTGGGTTCAGGTCTGGTGACTGTGGAGGCCAGGTCATCTGGCATAGCACCCCCATCACTCTCCTTCTTGGTCAAATAGCCCTTACACAGCCTGGAGGTGTGTTTGGGGTCATTGTCCTGTTGAAAAATAAATGATGGTCCAACTAAACGCAAACCGGATGGAATAGCATGCCGCTGCAAGATGCTGTGGTAGCCATGCTGGTTCAGTATGCCTTCAATTTTGCATAAATCCCCAACCCCAACAGTGTCACCACCAAAGCACGCCCACACCATCACACCTCCTCCTCCATGCTTCACGGTGGGAACCATGTTGTGAACGTTTTGGAGACAACTTCGGAGCTGAAGCTCCCTCTGGTGGTTGCTGAGGGTATTGAACCTATGTTGAACACCAAGAGTCCTACACCTGCAGATAACGAGTGGTTGTCAGGTGGTACTGACTGGCCTGATATAAGTGAGCTGACCTCCCATGATCCTCGCCGGTGATCAGTTCTTCCTGGTCTAGGTTGGAATTCAGCTTACTTTCCTGCTGTCTCCTGCTAGCTTTCAGATAAGTCTCTTTCAGTTTTTTTTTTTTACTGTGGTTTGAATTGCTTTTTGCTGCATTGCTTTTTGTCATCAGCCGGGTCCCCTTTGGGGGGCTTTGGCTGCTCTCCGTTCTTTTTTTTTTTGTTCATTTGCTCAGTTCTTGTGATATTTTACTGCTGGGTTGCTACGTGTACACACCAGAGATCTGATATAGGTGGTCGAGACCGTGTGGTCTCAGTATTTTTGGATTCAGAAGTGTTGGAGTTTTTCCTAGGGTTTTTTGGGTTGCAGACAGTATTCTCTCCTTTGCTGTCCTATCTAGACAATTTTGGGCCCCAGCGTTTGCTCAATCTATTTTCTGTCTGTGTTCGTATTTTCATCTTGTCTAACCGCCATTATATGTCTGGGGGCTTCCTATTCTTTTGGGATCTACTCTGGGGCAGTTAGCTTTCCTCTTTCCACCTTCAGGGATAGCTATCTCTCCGGCTGTGCCGAGGCGTCTAGGACCACCGTAGGTACTCTCCATGGCTGCTTCTAGTTGTGCGGTTAGTTTAGGGGTCTGCAGCCTATTAGTTTCCAACCTCTCTGGTGTTAGGCTGCCTATGCGTTTTTTTGCTCCTGCCTCTCAGCTACCTAAACATAACAGAACCAGGCATGTAGAGTCTATCCGTTCACCTTTTTTGCGTTGCACAAAGACACTATGGTTGGAACCAAAGATCTCAAATTTGACTCATCAGACCAAAGCACAGATTTCCACTGGTCTTATGTCCATTCCTTGTGTTCTTTAGCCCAAACAAGTCTCTTTTGCTTGTTGCCTGTCCTTAGCAGTGGTTTCCTAGCAGCTATTTTACTATGAAGGCCTGCTGCACAAAGTCTCCTCTTAACAGTTGTTGAAGAGATGTGTCTGCTGCTAGAACTCTGTGTGGCATTGACCTGGTCTCTAAACCGAGCTGCTGTTAACCTGTGATTTCTGAGGCTGGTGACTCGGATAAACTTATCCTCAGAAGCAGAGGTGACTCTTGGTCTCCCTTTCCTGGGGCGGTCCTCATGTGAGCCAGTTTCTTGGTAGCGCTTGATGATTTTTGCAACTGCACTTGGGGACAGTTTCAAAGTTTTCCCAATTTTTCGGACTGACTGACCATTTCTTAAAGTAATGATGGCTACTCATTTTTCTTAGCTGCTTTTTTCTTGCCATAATACAAATTCTAACAGTCTATTCAGTAGGACTATCACTGTGTATCCACCAGACTTCTGCACAACACAACTGATGGTCCCAACCCCATTTATAAGGCAAGAAATCCCACTTATTAAACCTGACGGCACACCTGTGAAGTGAAAACCATTTACGATGACTACCTCTTGAAGCTCATCAAGAGAATGCCAAGAGTGTGCAAAGCAGTAATCAAAGCAAAAGGTGGCTACTTTGAAGAACCTAGAATATAAGACATATTTTTAGTTGTTTCACACTTTTTTGTTAAGTATATAATTCCACATGTGTTATTCATAGTTTTGATGCCTTCAGTGTGAATGTACAATTTTCATAGTCATGAAAATACAGAAAAATCTTTGAATGAGAAGGTGTGTCCAAACTTTTGGTCTGTACTTATATATTTATAATTTTTTTCATCTTTTACATTTAAAGATTACAGGAAAATGGACTAATGCAAAAGTTTGGGCATTTTGCATTGTTACTACCTAGTAGCACTGCCTTTTGAAAGTATCACAGCTTGTGAACATTTTTGTTGCCAGCCAGGAGTCTTTCTATTCTTGTTTGAGGGATTTTCATCCATTCTTCCTTGGAAAATTCTTCCAGTTTTATGAGATTCCAGGGTCATCTTGCATGCACTGCTATTTAGTTCTCACAGATATTCACTGATGTTCAGATCAGGAGACTGTGAGGGACATTGTAAAACCTTCAGCTTGCGCCTTTTGAGGTAGTCTGTTGTGGAATTTTGACGTGTGTTTGACATCCTGTTTTCAGCTTCAGCTTTTTTTACAGATGATGTTATATTTACATCAAGAATTTGTTGAAATTTAATTGAATTCATTCTTCCCTCTACCTGTGAAATGTTACAAGTGCCATTGGCTGCAACACATCCCCAAAGCATGATTGATCCACCTCCATGCTTAATTGTTGGCGAGATATTCTTTTCCTGAAATTCTCTGCCATTTTTTCTCCACACATACCTTTAAAGGGACACCTGTCAGCAGGATTGTGCACAGTAACTTACAGACACTGTCAGTTCGGCACCGTTATATTGATTAAAATTATACCTTGGTTGATTAAATCCGTCTTGTGATTGTTGTTTAAAGTTTATTTTCAGTTTTGAGTTAATGATATGCTTGTGCTTCAGGGTGAGGACTGTGGAGGGGTCTTCATGTGGTGCTCTGATTAGGTATTCATGTGTATGTCTTCTGACAGGTCACTGATCACTCAGTGACCTGTCCCCTATTTACATAATGAATATTATATATAGCTTGGAAATGAAAACTATTTTTCAGGCAGATGACAGTGGTGGCTCCTGCTATGCAGCATTATCGCATATGTACTGTGTATATAATTCATTTGTTTGATGCAATCCTGATATTCATTAAAAAAAGTTTGAAAATGGCGCCAGCGCAGTAACAGCTATCGGTAATTGCCAATAGCTGCTACTGTGCAGGCGTCGGTGGCGCCATCTTGCTAAAGAAAAAAAATTCCTCCTCCAAGATGGCGCTACCGGCGCTTGCGCAGTAGCGGCGATTGCCCATAGCCACTACTGCGCAGATGGCGCCATTTTGTAGGAGGAAATTTGTTTTCTCAATCAAGATGGCACCGCCGGTGCCTGAACAGTAGCAGCTATTGGGGATTACCGATAGCTGCTACTGCGCAGGCGCGGCCGGCGCCATTTTCAAACAGTTTTTTTTTTTTTTAGGAATATCAGGATTGCTACACAAATTAATTATATGCACAGTACATATACTATCATTCTGTAGCACTGGCACCTGCCTGCAGAAGTTTTTTTTTCCCAATCTATATATATAATATTCCTTTTTAAAACGAGAGGGCAGGTCATTGAGGGATCAGTGACCTGTCAGAAGCCATATACATGAATACCTAATTGGAGCAACACATGAAGACCCCCCTCCCCCACAGGCCCAGCCCAGAGCACGAGCATATCATTAACTCAAAACTGAAAAAAAAGATTAAACAACAACCACAAGATAGATTTCATCAACTAAGGTATCATTTTAATCAGTATAACAGTGCCGACCTGACAGTGTCTGTAGGTTACTGTGCACAATCCTGCTGACAATTTCCCTTTAATCATTGTGGCCAAAGTGTTCTATTTTAACTTCATAGGTCCACATGATTTGTTTCCTAAATGCATCAGGCTTGTTTATATATTCTTTTGTATACTTCTGACTCTGAATTTTATGGTGAGGACGCGGGACAGGTTTTCATCTTGTGACTCTTCCATGAAGGCCATATTTGTGTAGGTGTCTCTGAACAGTAAAACAATGTACCACAGCTCCAGAGTCTGTTAAATCTTTCTGAAAGTTTTTTTTTCAATCAAGCAGGGGTTTTGATTTGCCTTAATAGCAATCCTACGAGCAGCTCTAACTGACATTGTTGCTTGATCTTCCAGACCTTATGGTGACCTCCATTGTTTATGTTAACTACCATTTCTTAATTACGTTAACTACCATTTCTTAATTACATTTCCAACTGAGGAAAGGAGAACTTGAAAATGCTTTGCTATCTTCTTGTAGCCTTCTCCCACCTTGTGGGCCTCAACTATATTCATTTTCAGAGTGCTAGGCAGCTGCTTAGAAGAATTCATGGCTGCTGTTTTTTTGGCACAAGGTTAGAGGAGGCTGGGATTTTATAAAGCTGGGAAATTTGCATCATCTGGTCTTTCCTAACGATGACAGTGAACAAGCCATAATCCTAACAAGCTAATTAAGGTCTGAAACCTTGATTAATTTATCTGAGCACAAAATCACCAAGAGTGCCAAAACTTTTGCATAGGGCCATTTTCATTTTTGTAATTTTTAAAATGTAAAAAATGACAATATATATTTATTTTCCCTAAAATTCAAAGGACATGTGTCATATTTAATTGCAACTCTTTTAGAGAGCATTTCATCTTCAACTTGCTTAACTGTTCACAATAACTGTAATTTTGACTAAGTGTGCCCAAACGTTTTCATGCCACTGTGTGTGTATATATACATATATCAGCTTTCATTTATATTTTTTAAAGGTGTAATTCAAGATAATTCAGCAATTTAGATATTGACTTTCGCATTTTTATATTATCAGTTTGTATGAATACAGTGATGCCAGATAAGTAGAAATGTTTTTCGATTTTCAAATTTTAACACT
The DNA here is from genome assembly GCA_033576555.1 of Oophaga sylvatica. Classification (NCBI taxonomy): domain Eukaryota; kingdom Metazoa; phylum Chordata; class Amphibia; order Anura; family Dendrobatidae; genus Oophaga; species Oophaga sylvatica. The sequence goes on from JARQOD010000005.1 coordinate 306,068,123, forward strand.
CACAGCAAAAACATATAAAAAAGGTGTTTTTGCTTACAGTTTCTATGGTGCCATAAAATCCCACAAGGGTCATTATGATGTATTTTTTCTTGTTTACTATTTTTAAACAATTTTTTTGGACAAAAAGGTTATTTTGGTGGTGGTGGTGCTTCACCCTCCAACCCTGTTTTCACCTTCATGACCAGGCCAAATTTAACAATTCTGACCAGTGTCACTTTGTGTTGTAATAACTCTGTAACACTTCAACGGATCCCACTGATTTTGAGACTGTTTTTTATATGACATATTGGAATTCATAAAGTTAGAAGGATTTCTGTGGAGAAAGTCCACTCTGCTAAAAAGATTAAGACGTAGATCCAGGTAGGATTTGGTAGAAGAATAGTGGTTTATTTGACTCGTTTTCAAAGTTAAAAGCACTTCTTCATCAGGAAGTAACCACATGACTACAGGGAATGCAGGGATCATGGGCATACCCACCGAGAGTCACGGGGGGCAGCTGCCACCCCCTAGAAGCAGGGCCGCACAATGAAAGAACACCTCTTGGCCGCTGTAGTGGAGAGCGGCGGAGCGGCTGGCCAGGCGGCCACACACAGCTGACAGCGGGGCGGGCAAGACTCACTGCAGAGCAGGCTGAGACCGCGTGGCATTGCGCTGGGATTGGATCCAGCCGGGGTTCAGACAGGGTTTAGTGGCGTGTCATGTAACAGCGTGCTACGTAAGCACGCCTCTGAACCCTGTCTGAACCCTCGGATCTGATGCAGAGGCTGAGAAGACAGGCAGCGGCTGCCATTACTGTGTGCCACAGGCCCGAGCCCACAGGCCAGTCTGAGTCCCAGACTGAGACTCCCACTCTCCAGTGCCTGCAGTAAGTGGTGTCCACGTCCATTAACAAAAATTAAAAAAAATGGAGTTCTATACAATTAGGTAAAAAAACAATATTAATTACAAATACAATTAATATAGACAAAAAAGGACAATTGACCCTGGTAAAAAAGCATGGGTCTCCCTGCAGGCATAAATGTCATTACAATTAAGTCAGAACATCACTATGGTAACAATCAATTATGTGTGCATTATGGCAGCAAAATGCAAAGTTTAAATCAAGTGCAATTCTAATATAGCCAAGCTGCCAATTGCAAAGTGCACACAGCATCAGGGATCAAACATCAAACATCTACCATCAACTTAAGGAAGTTCCCCAAACATCAGTATGTATATTACAGGTAGAAAATAATGAATCTGTCAAATATGCTCAATACTCAACCATGATGTATTGCTATGCCACGGAGCCAGGCCCAATCTTGACGCGATTTCACGTTTAGCTTTATCGAATAGGGATATAATGGATTGTTGCCATAGTGATGTTTTGACTTAATTGTAATGACATTTATGCCTGGAGACCCATCCTTTTTTTACCAGTGTCAATTGTCCTTTTTTGTCTATATTAATTGTATTTGTAATTATTGATTAATAAAGTATTGTTTTTTTTTACCTAATTGTATAGAACTCCTTTTTCTTTTTTTTATACATACATACTGCTGTAGAGTGCTGTAAGTGGCCATCTTAGTCTGCAGCAGTGCTCATGTGATAATGAATTAATCTATTCTCTCATGCAAAGAAAGATCCAATATGTGATGTCTGCATGGAGTGTAATTAAATACCTGAGTGCCACTGTAGTGTGTTAGGGTATGTTTCCACGCTGTGTACTTGCAGTGCTTTGGACGCAGCGGAAACCCCGCGCCGCCCAATGCGCCGCCCCCTGTTGTACGCGCGGTGATACCACATGTGCTCATTAAACACATGTGGAATCACCGCATCCTATCCATAGACTGGTTTATTTATCTTGCGGAGAGGGAACGTCTCCTCAACATAAATAGACATGCTGCGGTCTATAAAGACGCACCACATGTCTGAAATTTCAGGTGTGTCACCCGCGTCCCTGCACGTTTTCTTCAAACACATAGAAAATGATATTAGTATAAGACATGTAAATAAAATAAAAATCTAAATTTTTTGCAAACAAATAATTGTAATGACTAATAAAGCACTGCTATAATTACATATAATTTTCTTTAAATTTTCGCTTCATTCACCTTTTTCGTTCTAAAATTTTACAACCGGAACGACCATGGCTTGCCCCCCCTAGTTTTGATCCTGGGAACACCCATGGCAGGGATAGCATTTAAATAGGACAGTCTTTTGAATATGGGCGCCAAATGCACCACATGACAAGAATTGTGGAATTCAGTAAAGCAACACATGATACAGCACATGATCTATGCAATGATATACATAGAGTAAAAATGATAGAGAAAAAAGATGATAATGTTAGACATTGACAATGACACTTATCTGTTTTACAACTGGGATATCCAATAAGAATAAGAGAGATGATGAAGAAAAAATAAAGAAGAAGAAGAATGTGGTCATTTCGAAGTGGGGTTGAGAACCCATGTGGATGCAATGGAAAAAGGAAGACTATTTGTCATGTCACTATCCTTTGAGCTATTTTGTCTGCTGAGACCTACCGTATTTTTCGAACTATAAGACGCATCGGACTATAAGACTCACCACAAATTTTCAGAAGGAAAATTGGGAAAAAAATGAATGTGTCAAATGGGGGTCCGTCTTACAGTCCGAATTCAGCTTACCAGGGGGGGTGGGGAAGCAGTGCTGGTGGAGCGGGGTCACAGGGGGTGTTCGGTAGTCTGACGATATGACTCCCATCCCAGGCTGGTGCGGCAGATGCGGTGGCCTCCGGGAAATTCCATCACAGGCTGATGCGACGGTGGTGCATGGGGCTCCGCCAGCATTTTGTGGAGGCCCCCGCACATCCTTTGCTGCGGTGCGGTGGCCTCTGGGAAAATGGCTGCCGGGGGAGGCACATGCTCAGATTGAGATCTCGGCAACGGTCCCGAGATCTCGGCAACGGTCCCAAGATCTCGGGACGAGATCTCGTTGCCGAGATCTCAATCTGCTGCTTTGTGGTGGCCTCCAGGAAAATGGACGCCTGGGACGGTGCATTCTCAGATTGAGATCTCGGCAAGATTGAGATCTGTGGGGATCAGAATAGAGGGGGCATTTGGATTTGGGAGTGCAGAATTCGCTAGATTTCTTATGTGGTGAAAGGAGCCATAGCGCTTTTCCAGAGCCTTTGTGCTACCAGTAACGTGTGAAAGCCTTTATATTTCCGTTAACAGATGACAGACCTGAGTGGGGAGTTTCTTATTTTGTGAATTGAGTTAAGCTTTCATTGGTACATTTTACATAACTTTTGGAATCACATTTATCCGGAGCATTATTCTGAGCACTTACATAGGGTTTTCCATCTAAATCATCGAATTACGTGAAACCATTCATTATAATGATGCACCAGAGTTACTCTTGACTCCATCTGGCACCTGTTCAGCTGGTCATTCTTTTCAGAGGTGTACAAAACTGTGGCCATCTGCAGTTTTATGCACGCCTAAAAAGACAGAGACTGCCGCATCATAGGCTAGACAGAATCCACAGTGTCCCCATCTGCCTCATTATAGGAAATCTTCCGCCAGTGGTCCATCTGAATTACATATTTCAGAGATTAACCGTATTTTTCGAACCATAAGACGCACTTTTTTTCCTCCAAATTTGGGAGAAAAGTGTGGGTGCATCTTATGGTCAAAATGTAACGTGGGGAGGGGGGCAGCGGTGGAGTGAGATCGCAGGAGGCAGGAAAATATCCCCTCCACTGCAGGAATCCAGGCTGGGGAAACCACTGGTCCCGATACTTAAGTGCAGTGAATATTCATTAGCCGCTTCCCCGCCCACCTATCAGCTGAGCAGTGAGCGGGGAGCAGCAAATGACAGAGCCACATGGTTCCCCAGCGCCAGATTCCTGCAGCAGCTGGGGATCTGTGTGAGAAGGAGAAGGAGGCGGCAGGAGCAGAGTGCAGCAGGAGGCATCGCATACCTGACAGCCTGGGGCTGTGCTGATGCGAGGCTGAATGCTCCTGTGGAGGACCTGTGATGAGGTCATGAAGAGGCGGGCTGGAGCATCACATGACCACACAAAGCCCTGCCTCTTCATGATGTCATCACAGGTCCTGCAGACACACTGTACAAGAAAGAATTAAAAGGTTAGTAAATACAGCACATAAAAAAGCACTTTGCCATCCTGTGGTGGACTATAACTCCCAGCATGCCATAATATCTGCAGGACATGCTGGGAGTTATAGTTCTCCCATGGGATCTTAAAGCAGCACTCCAGTGTTATTTTTCAGTGCTGGAGTGGTGCTTTAAATATAAACCCTATGCCCCATTCATATACTCACCCTCCAGCATCTTCACATAGTACTTTATAGACACCACACTGGTCCCGCAGCACCATCTCCTACCCGTAGCTTCCAACATAATAACATACTATTATATATAATAACACCACATATAATAGCATGTGATTTATGTTATTAAATATTTTACCACATTTTTTGCTTCAAATATATTTTTCCCTATTTTCCACCTCTAAAACCTGGGTGCGTCTTATAGTCCGGTGCGTCTTATAGTCCGAAAAATACGGTACATGGAAACCCCGATGTAAATGTTCAGCATGGAGCGCAGGATAAATGTGAGACTAGCCTTACAGCGATCTTTGGGAGTCAGAATGAACAAATCATTAGTAGGTCAAGAATTGTTTTTAATTTTTTTTTTACACCATTACTCGTGCTGTATAAGTGATTAGATGGCTTTATTCCTCGGGTCAGTGCAGTTACAGAGATACCAGATTTATATATTTTTTCCATATTTCTATCGACAGTCATGTTAGGATTTATTTTTTGTGGTCAAGTTATTATTGGTACCATTTTCGGGCACATAACTTTTTTTTGATTGGTTTCTAGTCTGATTTTTGGGAGATAGAACAAACAAAAAACAGCAATTCAGGAATTGTTTTTTTTTCAATACCATTGCGCATGTGGTAAAATTGATAAGGCAGCTTTATTCTTTGGGTCAAGTACGATTACAGCGATACCTCATTTATATCATTTTTTTAAAGTTTTGGCGCTTTTACACAAAAACTATTGTATAGAAAAATAATTATTTTTGTATCGCTTCATTCTGAGAGCTATAACTTTTTATTTTTCAATTGATGGCCCTGTGTGGCTGCTTGTTTTTGAGTGACGATGACGTTTTATTATTATTCGGTGATATGATGAAAAAGCATACTTTTTTGGCTTTTTTTTAATTTTTTTTATGGTGTTCATTGAAGGGGTTAACTAGTGGGACATTTATATAGGCTGGGTCGTTCCGGACTCAGTAATACCAAATATGTGTACTTTTTTATTTTTTTTCCTAAAAAAAATAATTCATGGGTATAATATATTCAATTTAGTTTTCTCATTATTATTTTTTTTTTTTAGAATTTTTTTTTTACATTTTTACTTAGTCCCTTTATGACGACATCCGGGTCATCAGAGGTAGGAAACTTGCTGATCGTTCGCAGTGCATGATCAGCAAGTCTCTCTGTCAGTGCAGAGCTGACAGTTTCTGCAGCATGGAGATGCTGCTTCATCTCCATGCTAGTAAAAAAAAAACAAAAGCATGGAATGCCAAGAATTGCCCAGACAAGAGATGTATATATTAAAAGAATATATCTTTATTAATAGAAAAAATCAGATAAAAACAGGCAAACACGTGGCATAATATGTGCATGTATCAAGATTGCTAAAAAATTTTATATGTAGCAGACCAATACTGCAGATGGCGGATAAAAGTATATATAAAGAGATAAATCAAAAATCAAGAGCACAACAAGATATGTGATATCATAAAAAACACAAAAAAAATCATAAAAACATGTGGAATATATAGCAGTATGTGCACAATAGGAATATATAAGTGTACAAAATATACATATTACCCAGTACAATAACCATACTGATTAACGATATAAATAGGAATTAACCCCTTAGTGACAGTGCCAATTTGCAGCTTAATGACCGGGCCAATTTTTACAATTCTGACCACGGTCACTTTATGAGGTTATAACTCTGGAACGCTTTAACAAATTGCGCTGATTCTGAGCTTGTTTTTTCGTGACATATTGTACTTCACGTTAGTGGTAATTTTTTTTTCATATTACTTGCGTTCATTTATGAAAAAAACGGAAATATGGCGAAAATGTTGAAAATTTAGCAATTTTCAAACTTTACATTTTTATGCCCTTGAATCAGAGAGATATGTCACACAAATTTCTTAATAAATAACATTTCCCACATGTCTACTTTACATCAGCACAATTTTGGAAACAAATTTTTTTTTGTTACGAAGTTATAAGGGTTAAAAGTTGACCAGCGATTTCTCATTTTTACAAAACCATTTTTTTTTGGGACCACATCACATTTGAAGTCACTTTGAGGGGTCTATATGATAGAAAATGCCCAAAAGTGACACCATTCTAAAAACTGCACCCCTCAAGGTACTCAAAACCACATTCAAGAAGTTTATTAACCCTTCAGGTGCTTCACAGGAACTGAAACAATGTGGAAGGAAAAAATTAACATTTAACTTTTTTTGCAAAAAATTTACTTCAGAACCAATTTTTTTTATTTTCACAAGTGTTAAAAGAGAAAATGAACCACAAAATTTGTTATGCAATTTCTCCTGAATATGCCAATAATCAATATGTGGGGGTAAACCACTTTTTGGGCGCACGGCAGAGGTCGCAAGGGAAGGAGCGCCGTTTGACTTTTTAAGTGCAGAATTGGCTGGACGCCATATCGTGTTTGGAGAGCCCCTGATGTGCCTAAACAGTGGAAACCCACAAAAGTGATCCCATTTTGGAAACTAGACCCCTTAAGGAACTTATCTAGATGTGTGGTGAGCACTTTGAACTCCAAGTGCTTCACAGAAGCTTGTAACAGAGCCGTGAAAATAAAAAAATATTTTTTTCCTCAAAAATGATTTTTAGCCCGCTATTTTTTATTTTCCCAAGGGTAACAGGAGAAATTAGAACCCCAAAATTGGTGTGCAATTTGTCCTGAGTACGTTGATACCCCATATGTTGGGGTTAACCACTGGCTCATGGCAGGGCTTGGAAGGGAGGGAGCACCATTTGACCTTTTGAACATCGTGTCGTGTTTGGAGACCCCCTGATGTGCCTAAATAGTGGAAACCCCTCAATTCTATCTCCAACCCTAACCCCAAAACACCCCTAACCCTGATCCCAACCACCAACCCTAATCCTAACCCTAATTCCAACCCTAATTCTAACCCTAACCTTAATTATAACCCTAACCCTAATGGAAAAATGAAAATAAATATATTTTCTTTATTTTATTATATTTCCCTTAACTAAGAGGGTGATAAAGGGGAGGGGTTTATTTACTATTTTGTTTATTTTGATCACTGTGATAGGGTTTATCACAGTGATCAAAATGTACCTTATCTGAATGAATGAATCTGCTGGCCGGCAGATGCGGCAGGCGCACTGTGCATGCGCCCGCCATTTTCTTCCCGGACCAAGATGGCGGCCCCACTGGAGGAGGCAGGAGGGTCTGGGGACATAGGAAGGTACCGGGAGGGGATTGGGGACCCTATTTCTCTCTCCTCTGATGTGCGATCACACATCAGAGAACAGAGAAAGATAAAGCAGAATCGGCTTTTTTTTGCGTTCGCTGTTATATGGTTAATAACGGCGATGGCAAAAACGGGGTCGGTAAAAACCGACCCGAATCATGTTCTCTGGGGTTTCGGCTACCCTCGGTATACCCCTTTTGGAATTTATCTACAGGTGTAGTGCCAATTTGACTCCATGGGTATTTTCCAGAAAAAAGCAGCAATAAATGTTGCCGAGTGAAATTGCAAACTGCTGTTGTAGTGACCAGTATGCTGTAGTAACAAGAAAGATATGCCCAGGTCATGCTTCTGGGGGCATGCATCTGTAAGTTAGGTGGGCTCTCATTGCATCAGAAATGCCAAAGTGGACGCAATATGTGGTTCAGGTACACTGTGAGGCAGAGACCCTGGAGAAAATCCGACTCTGGGGGGCACTGTGAATTCACGGCGCTGTGGTTTAAGTACCCTTAACTACCGACGTTTAAAGGTGTATCGGCTGTTGTTAAGGGCTTAAAGTGCACCAGTGGCAAAAAGGGCATTACCCAAACAGGCAATTAAAGAGTGCCAATTATTGAAGTGCCATGGTTTCAAATGAAATATAAATAGAAAAAAGAAAGATCCGCTCACCCGTGATTGCATTGCACTGTCTTCAGGAGCACAGACCCGCTGTGTTCAA
>JARQOD010000005.1:306076488-306115347 GCA_033576555.1 Oophaga sylvatica
TTTGTAGAAAAGAGGAGAAGACGAGGGGTCCTGGAGAGCTGCCCCGGCCGGTGGCAAGCTCTCCTCCACACTAGCGCTGATGCGCAGCTACACATACACAATGGTATTGTGGCTCTCTCTGCACACCGTAGCTTGAATTAGCACATCACGTGACCGCATCACGTGTCGGAGTCCGGACACAGAACAAGCTCCCCAGAGAACGATCGCACGGCAGCGCGTCTGGAGGGAGAACCCGTGCAGGAGCGGCACCTGCACCTGGGGCCTTCCGACGCTCTCTGGAGTGTAGCTGCGCATCAGCGCTAGTGTGGAGGAGAGCTTGCCACCGGCCGGGGCAGCTCTCCAGGACCCCTCGTCTTCTCCTCTTTTCTACAAACATTGGATTTATTTGGAGCCCGTCCCAAGCTAAGTATCATCTCTCTTTTTTGCTCCAGTCAGGATACTAGTATACTAATACTCGATTTACAAGGTACCGCTAGTGGATTTCTTTGAATATCACCGGTCACCCTTCCATTTGTCCCATAGGAGTACCAGGATTTTCTCTTATTCATCACTTCACGTTGTTGTATAAGAATATGGGTATATATACAAATCCGTTTTCCGCTATGAAGTATGCACTTTAATATTGCACAGTCGGCACCTTAATTATTGATATATATGACTTTTTAAATTTTATGCACCTTATGTTGTAATATTTTAAAGGCATTTTTTGCACATTTTTGTTTCTCTCCAAATATTGAGGTATTGGGATTTCCTATCCCCCAAGGGTTTTTCCAAAAAAGGCACATTTTTAAGGACGCACAGGTGTGGTCTGGGTCCTTTCTTATTTTATGCGAAGTTACTTAGTTTATTTCTCGCAATTTATGTGGACTGATTTTATCTTTTATCTTTTTTCTTGCACCTAGAGGTTCAATACACATGTGCTCACCATAACACAAAAACTACTGATTCATCATTCAAACATCTGTCTACAAACCTTCTGAATATTCCAGGTATGTGTTGCGATCAGTATTGCGAGTGTGTTTGATTCAAAGCGCGAGTACTGTTTTGGTATTTTATTATTATCTTCCATAAAATTCTGTCCCTCTTGCATTATAGCATCCTATAACTCACCAAACCAATCTCACCAAATTAAAGGTTTTCCCATGAACAAGGTACATTTTAATCAATAGATCTTGGAATATTAATAAGTTGGATGTGTTTAAATAAAATATTCCTGTGTTGAGATAATCTTATAAATGTGTCCCTGCTATGTACTGTCTAATGGCTGTGTATCACTGTGCAGAGACATGATCTGATCATACCACAGCACAAAAGTATACAGATATTGCAGCACGGTATAGCAAATAATTCTTTCTTTGAGGTAAAACATTTTTAAAAACAGGCAGGGAAATGCTTTATCTCACAAAAAGAATCAGCTGTGATCCTGTGCTGTCCTGTCTGCATACTCTCTTTTGCTGCCAGGAGCTGTGGTATGATTATCTCAGCACAGGAACAATTATTATTTTTACAAGAAGTGTTGATTAAAATCATCTTTAAAATTAACTTTTTGGTGGGAAAACCCCTTTAAGATGCATGACCAGACCAATAAAATGAGTGAATTACCCATTCATTGTTTCAATTTACCCAGGGTGCCAGCAACACCATCTTCGTAGATAACCATTCTGTATTCGGAAAGGGTTTAAAAATGTGTTTTATTTCTGAAACAATATCCTTTTTATGGATACCATTCCATACCCTGAAGGGGTTTTAAAATATCTGATCTCAGAATTATTGAGTATCAAATAAAAGACCTCCAGTTCACTAACAAAAAACAAAACTTTTTATGTACATAATCACATGCAGTATCCTAGGTTAATAATGGCAATGTATAAGTAAAAATGAATGCTATACAATTGAACCGTATGGGATCCAATTTTTTTGTGTGCACACATAGATAGTGAGTATCATCTAACATACAGAAGTAATGCTGGGTACATTTTTGTAAAATGATGGGGTGAGAAATTTATTCTACGATGTCAATTTGTGCTTGTGGAGTACTATCAGGACCGCCATCAGGGCATTACAGCCCTGACTGGCGTATGGGGCCCGATCAGCAGAGGGTGCCCGCACCGGGCCCCGTCACCTCTACCCATCGGGCCCCACTGCCCCGTCCCCAGCGGTAGGATTCTGCAGATCAAGTAACTGAACCTGCATCCAGAAGGCAGGTTCAGTTACTCTATTACTGTGCGGGCCCGCACGGTAATAGTTAACGCTGCCAGCCAATCAGAGGCTGGCAGCTGACGTCAGGGCGCACATCGCCGGCGTCTGACGTCATTGTCAGTCGCCGGCGAGTGCGCGCTTTCTCTGGGTATAGATCGCTCACGGCTGGAGCGCGGCAAGGTAAGGAGAAAGGTTTTTTTTTTTTTCATTAACATTGAAAGCGGCAAAGCCAGGCCCGGCAAGATGTAGACAGGGCAGGATTGAAAAGGGGCAGGAATCATGATGGAGACGGGGCATGATGAAGACATTGGGGGCAGGATGGAGAAGGGGCAGGAATGATGATGGAGACGGGGCAGGATGGAGACACTGGGGGCAGGATGGGGAAGGGCAGGAATCAGGATGGAGATACTGGGGGCAGGATGGAGAAGGGGCAGGAATCAGAATGGAGACACTGGGGGCAGGATGGAGAAGGGGCAGGAATCATGATGGAGACGGGCAGGATGGAGAAGGGGCAGGTATCATGATGGAGACACTGGGGGTAGGATGGAGAAGGGGCAGGAATCATGATGGAGACGGGGCAGGATGGAGACACTGGGGGCAGGATGGAGAAGGGGCAGGAATCAGGATGGAGCCACTGGGGGCAGGATGGAGAAGGGGCAGGAATCAGAAAGGAGACGCTGGGGGCAGGATGGAGAAGGGGCAGGAATCAGAAAGGAGACGCTGGGGGCAGGATGGAGAAGGGGCAGGAATCATGATGGAGACACTGGGGGCAGGATGGAGAAGGGGCAGGAATCAGGATGGAGACACTGGGGGCAGGATGGAGAAGGGGCAGGAATCAGGATGGAGACACTGGGGCAGGATGGAGAAGGGGCAGGAATCAGGAATGGAGACACTGGGGCAGGATGGAGACAGGGGGCAGAATGGAGAAGGGGCAGGATCAGGATGGAGACACTGGGGCGGATGGAAAGGGGATATGGAGACACTGGGGCAGGATGGAGAATGGGCAGGAATGGAGACAGAAGGGAGGGGACATAGGGGCAGGAGTGGAGAAGGGGCAGGAATCAGGATGGAGACACTGGGGGCAGGATGGAGAAGGGGCAGGAATCAGGATGGAGACACTGGGGCAGGAAGGAGAAGGGGCAGGAATCAGGATGGAGACACTGGGGCAGGATGGAGAAGGGGCAGGAATCAGGATGGAGACACTGGGGGCAGGATGGAGAAGGGGCAGGAATCAGGATGGAGACACTGGGGGCAGGATGGAGAAGGGGCAGGGATCAGGATGGAGACACTGGAGGCAGGATGGAGACACTGGGGGCAGAATGGAGAAGGGCAGGAATCAGGATGGAGACACTGGGGGCAGGATGGAGACACGGGGGCAGGATGGAGGAAGAGGCAGGAATCATGATGGAGACACTGGGGGCAGGATGGAGAAGGGGCAGGAATCATGATGGAGAACGGGGGCAGGATGGAGCAATGGAGGGCAGGCTGGAGGCACTGGGGGCAAGATTGGAGACACAGGAGGCAAGATTGGAGACAGGGGGCAGGATTGGAGACACGGGGGGCAGGATTGGAGGCACTGGGGGCAGGATTGGCGGCACAGGGCACAATTGAAGGCACTGGGGGCAGGATTGGAGGCACTGGGGGCAGGATTGGAGACACTGGGGGCAGGATTGGAGACACTGGGGGCAGGATTGGAGACACGGGCGGCACGATTGGAGACACGGGGGCAGGATTGGAGACATGGGGCGGGCGGGGGTTGGAGACAGATGGGGCGGGGTTGGAGACAGATGGGGCAGGATTGGAGACAGATGGGGCAGGATTGGAGACATGGGGCATGATGGGGAGATCATAAGGGGCAGAATGGATACTCATGAGGGCGGGATGGGAGAACATATGGCTGAAGCCAGGAATGAGACACACGGGGCCAGGATGGGGGATATTATTACCATAGGGGCTAATTAAGGGATATTACTGCACTGATGTATTTACTTTATTTTTGGAGAATACAGTTTTAAATGGGGGGCGGTCCTGTTACTGTGCAGAGCGACACTATGTCGCCTTTTTTTCTTCATCGGGTGTAGTTTAGAAGTTGGGAAAAAAAATAAGTAATGTGTTCTGAAAGCTGTGCTCTAGATAACTGTAATTTCCTGCAGAGACGAGCCCTGGCTGGAAGAAGTGATGGCGGTCTGTGCTGGATAAAAGATGAAAAGCAAAGATGAAGGACTTCACCTAGAAACTGTTATGTTCTGCTACAAGCACTAAGGAAAGAAAGGGATATCTGTCCCTATGTTAGAACTAAGCTCGATCCCTACGATGTAACGGGGAACCTGATCCTGCGATCAGACCCGCTAAAGTCCTCAGCTAGTCTGTACGAAGACCTATAGATGCGAGGGAGGGATCCCTACAAGAACTAGGGACTGGGAGAAAAGATGGACCATCCTAACAGAAGTTGTAGCAGTAAAAAGAAAAACAAACAACTTAGAACATAGAGGTCAAAAGACCAGGCAAAACTAATGAAGAAAGGTAACAAAGCACCCGGCTAGCTTAAGAGTAGAAATTACAATGAAGTCCAGCAAAGCCAGAAGGGCGGAGCAGGATTAAATAGGCAAAAAAGGTCATGTGACCAGCAAGATAGAAAAAAACCTAACAAGAGAGTTCTAACAGAAACGTCACTGGTGAGTCAGTGTTACCTGTACACTGACACTATACACTGTATACTATATACAGCAGTCCTGTGTACAATGTCACCAGTGATCACTGTATTACCTGTACACACACACTGCATACTAAGTACAGATCTCCTGTGTATAATGGCACTTATGGTGATAGTATTGTGTTTTTTTATTACTGATCAGTATTGTAGTATTCAGTCACTATGTGGTGGTAATATGTGGTCTGGACATGTGTGTTGCGGATTTGTTCCTTGTATGTGCTATTATTTGGTCACTTTGTGGTGGTAATATGTGGTCTGGTCATGGTGTGATGGTATTTGTTCCTTGTAGGTGGTATTATAGGTCACTATGTGGTGGTAATATGTGGTCTGGACATGGTTGTGGCGGTATTTGTTCCTTGTATTTGATATTATTCGGTCACTGTGGTGGTAGTATGTGGTCTGAACATGGTGTGGCAGCATTTGTTCCTTGTATGTGATATTATTGGTATTTTAAAATTGAAAATTAAATAAAAATATGCCTAAATTGTACTGGATATTAATAAATATTTAATAGGTTACAGTAGAGTAGGGCCGGCCAAAAGAGTCTACCGTGTTATGGTGGAGGCTTAAAAAAATCTTTTGGCCAAAACAAGAGCTGCTGGCTATATGTGTGATCTGGTGATGGGAACTGTTAATGTGTGATTGGTGAGAAGTGGAGTTTTTCCAAGAGAGAGCGGTGGGGCTGTGGACAGTTCGAGGGGTGGAGGCGGGGCTGGGGTGGAGCCAGGGCGGAGTCTCAAGGGGGCCCCGAAAATTTTGCCAGTATGGGGCACCGAAATTCCTAGTGGCAGCCCTGAGTACTATATAATGTGATTTTAATGAGTCATTAAAGTGAACCTGTCAGCAGGATTGTGCACAGCACACACAGTGTCAGGTCGGCGTCATTATACTGATTAAAATGATACCTGGGTTGATGAAGTCCGTCTTGTGGTTGTTTAATCTTTATTTGCAGTTTTTAGTTAATTATATGCTCGTGCTCCAAGACGGCCAGTGGGAAGTCTTCCTGTGGTGCTCTGCTTAGATGGTATTCATACCGATGGCTTATGACAGGTCACTGATCCCCAGTGACCTGCATCCCTATTTTACATACTGTATAGTATCGTAACGATAATACTGTGCAAGTGCTGCCGGCGCCATCATGATGGAGCCTATTTTCTTTTCTCTACCAAAATGGCGCCTGAGCAGTAGATTCTATTGGAATGTGATAGATGCTACTGCGAAGGAGCTGTATCATGCTACAGAGCAGACACTGCCGCCGGCACCTGCGTGATGAATGTGATTTTTTTTTTAAACCATATTCTATGCAGTATGTAAAATAGGAGGTAGGTCACTGAAGGATTAGTGACCTGTCATAAGCCATACAGATGAATATGTAAGCAGAGCACCACATAAAGATACCCCCCACCACCACACACACGCATATCATTAACTTAAAACTGCAAATAAAGATTCAACAACAACCACCAGATGGATTTCATCAACTAAGGTATAATTTTCATCAGTATAACGGCGCCAGCCTGACACTGTCTGTGCACAATCCTGCTGACAGGTTCACTTTAAAGCACATCACCTCCATCACGGTAATCCATCAACCCCAGCTGACAATATCGAAAGATTTTTCTGCACTAATTGTCAATATACCTGGGGATGGATGAGCAGCAAGGCGTATTCTGACTTTGTTTAAGACTGCCAAGATTTTATGTATGTTAGAGACAGCTTGTTGTTGAGCAATAAGTCCAGGAAGAACAGCTTAAGGTTAATATTAATCAATTATACTGGCCTATTACTGAAAGCTGACATAGTAGAGTCCTTCCTGGCCTTATGTTTTAAATTAGTATATGCAGTGTTAATCATTTCAGGTATTTGAGCTTCCTCAAGATATTTAATATATAGTGCGACTACTAAATGTTGGTTAATCTGTTTTTGCTAAATACTTGAAAATTCTTTCTGAAAAACTGTCAGGACCCAGAGCTTTAGTACATTCAGCATCTCTTATCACCAACTGAGACACTTCCAAGATCTCATTCAGTGTGGGGAATGAAGAGTGCTGACAGCTCTGTGAGATAAGATATGGAAGTGTTTGTAATGATGCATAACTTGCTCTGCTGTATCTCTGCACATTAGCTGCAGAGATCAATAAGAGAGAGGTGTGATCTTTTTTCAATGACAGGAAGGTGTGTTTTTTCCCCTATATGCTGCAGCCTTCTTATATGGTCAATTAATTGGTCAACCTCATGTAGTGGAAGAAGAACACACCCAAGAAACAAATCTCTGGTAAGGCCAGTTGAACTATAACATAAATTAAAATAAATTTACAAGCAATATCTCCGTGATGGAGAGAAAATAAAAAATAAAAAACTACGTTTATCAGAACTCTGCAGCCACTGTTGTATGAAGTGGCCAGTTTAGCATGCCTAAAATGGTGTAATGTCCCCTTTAAAGAGTAACCATCATTCTAATTTCTTTCACAAATCAATAGTACACATGAAAATAAGAAACTTTGCAATATGTTATTTGAGAAATCTGTTTCTTTCTCCTCCTAAACTGTTTTTTCCTTCTCAATATTGTCAATTCACTGTCTACAGTGTTACAAATTTAGAACTAGGAGAGGACACTTGGTGCTCATATAGTTCTAGGGAGAACTATAACAGTTATTTCAGCACCATAGAATTTCACAAGCACCAACTGTCAACTTCTAGCTCTGTAATGTGAAAAACGGTCTTCAGCGAATACAGATTTTACTAGTAAATTTAGAGTGAAAAATTAATACAAGTGGGGAAAAATGTAGATAAGATATCCTACAAAATTGTTTTCATCAGTATCATTGATTTATAAAATTAAACTTATAAAATTTTATCTTTAAAGCCTTCCTTCTTGGTGGTCTGTTCAGGGATAGTTAGCTACCAGGTAGGTAATCTGCTGTGCGAGAGTCCCAGGTGAAAAAGGATCTAAGGGTACCTACATCCATGCCAACGTCCTGCCAGCAACAGGGTACATCTACATATTTAGCTCCCAGCTTCAGGTCGCAATGTAGGCTGCTACTTCAAAACTTCTCTGATTTGGCCAAGAGTGTGCTTAGAATGCTCCTGAGTGCTCGCTATTGGCCTTGGTTTATTTGTGTCCTTCTGGGAAAAAGGATTTAGGTGGAAAGATCAGGAGTTCTGATTGGAGAATCCAGGAGTTCTGTTTGGAAATGACATGACACTCACAGTGCTGACAAATACTCTCAGTTTTCTTGTTTTAAGATTTTTCCCTTCGTTCCTTTGCAAAACAAACATTACTTATGTAGCAGCCAAATGTTCATGCTTGTCCATGGCAGTAATAATAGAGCTTTGCATCATATAAGTGCATAGTAAATATTTGTATTGTACAATATGACAAAGAATGGATACAACTTTATACATACAATCTTAATTATGTTTAATACATGCAGATAAAATAGAATTCAATATTGTTCATGTATTGAGATGTGACAAATGAGATCAAATCATGGCACAGGGATGTCATGCTGTGATGGTCTTTGGTAAGGAAAAGAGGCCTCAAACTGTCCCTGAAAGAGGGACCCTAACTATACCTGTCCCGGGGGGTACTCTTGAAGGTAGAGAGGCCCGAGTCTCCAATCTTACTAAGCTCCTGTTAAACCCTGATCTGTCCCCTCCCCTACCCCATGAAGCATGAAATAAAAATGCAACGTAAACATGACACAAAGACATAACAGGGATAACAGAAAACCTCTATCATACAAAAGCACTAACCAACAACAGGGAGGAGGATAGGGATAAAAGGAATAAACTACATGAGAACAGGAACCTGGAGATAAATACACAGGTACTACAGCAAACCACAATTACTACTACAACAACTCCACTCCAACCACTTAGCTTTAGCACACAGCACAGGAAGACGAATCTTTCACCGATAGGGATAAGAAGGTCTGGCCAGTTTTTATAGGAAGAGGTAATGACCAGATGAGAAGCAGCTGAAATGGAGTTGCATGTTTCTGATCAGCATACAAACGGTTGTTAACCTCATCAGCACCAGAGGAAACTAAATCCATTTAAAATGGGACACAAATCACACCATCTCTAAAGAAGACCTGCGATTTATTACCAGGCGTGACCGTTTATCTCCAGTTCTTCCAGGGGGACAAGACACCCTCGTAACAAGGGATAATTGGAATTACTCCAGGAATATTATAATTATAAAGTAGATACATTGATAAAAACATTTGGAAGTTGATGGTAATAGACAGGATGGGTCAATTGGCTTTTGTGCAGAATTTAATTTGTATGCGCACCTAAACAAAAAAAATATGTACTGTGCTTTTACTTATAAATTTCTGACCAGATAAATCTACTTTCTGCATCAAAATACACACTTGCAGTAGAATGCCATTAAGATTTCAAAAAAGGGTCATATAACGTGCAGTCAGATCACTTATACAGTCTTCAGAAAACAGACTAAGCTACCAATGAAAACCACCAGAGGGAGATGTAAAGACTCATTTTAACTGAGATTTGAGAGTTGAATAGGGAAACTAATTATAACCCATATAGTGAGACTAAATACTTCTAAACAAATCCCAAAGAAACAAAAAAACTTTTCTTTATGGTTAAAATAAATAATGTTTATTGATACAGAGTATATTAAAAAGTATATTAAAAAAGTATACATGTACATAGAAATATATATACATAAAAACGGGACAATGTAGATGAGGTAAATGGAGTATGCCTGGAAAATTGTGTAATAAAATCCCAATGATTATATATAAGTGTGTGCTACAACTGAACAATATATATAATAAAACTCAGGTGTTGATCAAAAAATTATATACTATATATATTTTTTATGACAGTATATTATGGAAAAAAGGAGGAAACTCTTAAAAAGACATAGATGAACCACCACAACCATTGCGCCTTTTGCAATGAAATGCTTCATCCAGGAGTACATTTCACTGCGAAATGCACATGGTTGTGGTGGGCTCCTGGACCCATTTCCCAAAGTAATGCTGCTGTATTCATACATATGAATGTGAGGTTTGATGGTTAATATTTTTAAAATGTCTTGATGATTGGCACCTTTGCATGTGAAGTATCAGACTCCTTTAAATTTTTCACTGTGTTTCATTGCAGCCATTGGTAAATTCAAAAAAAGTTCATTTTTTTCTCATTAAATGTATACTCTGCACCCCATCTTGACTGAAAAAAACAGAAATGTAGAAATTTTTGCAAACTTTATAAAAAGAAAAACTGAAATATCACATGGTCATAAATATTCAGACCCTTTGCTCACACACTCATATTTAAGTCACATGCTGTTCATTTCCTTATGATCCTCCTTGAGATGGTTCTACTCTTTCATTGGAGGACAGGACTTGACTGTGAGGTCTACATACGACCTTACAGTTCACAGTGCATGACAGACCAAATGAGAATCAGAAGGTCAAAGGAACTGGCCAAGGAGCTCAGAGACAGAATTGTGGCAAGGTACAGATCTGGCCAGGTTACAAAAGACTTTCTGCAGTAATCAAGGTTCTAAGAGTACAGTGGCCTCCAAATCCTTAAATGGAAGAAGTTTGGGACCACCAGAAGTCTTCCTAGACCTGACTGTCCAGCCAAACTGAGCAATAGTGGGGGAAGAGCCTTAGTGTGAGAGGTAATGAAGAACCCCTAGATCACTGTGGCTGAGTTCCACAGATGCAGTAGAGAGATGGGAGAAGTTCCACAAAGTCAACTATCACTGCAGCCTCCACCAGTCGGGCCTTTATGGCAGAGTGCCGACAGAAGACTCTCCTCAGTGCCAGACTATGAAAGTCTGCATAGAGTTTGCTAAAAAAACTATGAAGGACTCCCAGACTATGAGAAATAGATTCTCTGCTCTGATGAGACGAAGATAGAACTTTTGGTGATAATTCTAAGCGGTAAGTGTGGAGAAACCAGACACATGCTCATCACCTGCCCAATACAATCCCAACAGTGTAACATGGTGGTGGCAGCATCATGCTATGGGGGTGTTTTTCAGCTGCAGGGACAGGACGACTGGTTGCAATTGAAGGAAACAGGGAATGTGGCCAAATACACAGATATCCTGGGTGAAAACCTGTTCTAGAGTGCTCTGGACCTCAGACTTGGCCGAAGGTTCACCTTCCAACAGACAATGACCCTAAGCAAACAGCTAAAATAACAAAGAATTGCTTCAGAACAACTCTGTGACCATTCTTGACTGGCCCAGCCAAAGCCTGACCTAAAACCAATTGAGCATCTCTAGAAAGACCTGAAAATAGCTGTCCACCAACGTTCACCATCCAACCTGACGTAACTGGAGAGATCTGCAAGGAAGAATGGCAGAGGATCCCAATCCAGGTTGAAAAACTTGTTGCATCATTCCAAAAATACTCATGGCTGTACTAGCTCATAAGGGTGCTTCTACTCAATACTGAGCAAAGGGTCTGAATACTTATTGACCATGTAATATCAGTTTTTCTTTTTTATGAACTTGCAAAAATTTCTACATTTCTGATTTTTTTCAGTCAAGATGGGGTGCAGAGTGTACATTAATGAGAAAAAAATTAACTTTTTTGAATTTACCAAATGGCTGTAAAGAGTGAAAAATTTAAAGGGGTCTGAATACTTTCCTTACCCACTGTATATGAGTAGCCTTAATTATTACTTATGTAATACTTCTCAGACTATGTCTCTTTAAGAGATTCCTCCTTTTTTTCATTATATACTATCAAAATATATATATAATTTTTTATATATATTATATTTATTATATTGTATATAATTTTTTGATCAGCCCCTGAGTTTTATTAAATATATTGTTCAGTTGCAGCACACGCTTATGTATGATCAATTGGGATTTTATTATACTATTTTCCAGATGTACCCAACTTTTACCTCATCTGTACTGTCCTGTTTTTATATATATATTTTTATGTACATGTATCTTTTTTAATATACTCTCAATAAAGATTAATTATTTTAGCCATAAAGAAAAGTTTTTGGTTTCTTTGGGGTTTGTTTTATAGGAAAATATGCAAAGGTTTTTCAAATTACACATTATATTCTAAGGGAAAAATTGTATCTCCCAGGGAAAATAATTAAATAAATGCCATTCAAATACTATATTAGTAAATAAATAAATAAATCATAAAAGCATCTGCATATGTTTTAGCACTTGTCCAGTTGATCCAATAGCATTATTTAAGGAAATCTGTCCCCAGGTTTTTGCTATCCCATATGAGAGCAGCATGATGTAGGGGCAGAGATCCTGATTGCAGTGATGTATCACTTACTTAGTTGCTGTTGTATTAAATGCTGGGCTTACTATAATCCTGCCCATACCACTGACTGACAGTTGTGTACACTGTGCATAGGCAGAAAACTGTCAATCAGTGGTGGGGGCAAGGTTATACATGGCTCATGAGTATGGATGACTACATGGCAGCATGTTTTCTAGACCTTTAGTGATAATCTCCTGCTGATAAACCAGTAATTTTATCAAAACTACAACAAGCAACTAAGTGAAACATTGCTGAATTAGGGTCTCTACCTCTACAATATGCTGGCTCTGAGTTTAGGTGTCAAAAATCACCTCGTGACAAATTCCTTTATACTGGAAATCAGAAGTTATTTTCAATTTACAATGAGCTAAAATATTAATCATCAAAATAACTTATAAGAACAGACTTTCAGTACAGCAAATGTCATATCAAATTCAATCCAAAAATAAATATTATTCACACTGTGCAGTTGAGTCATGCTCTCCAATTAGTCTATTCATACAATAAAGTGTAACATTTAACAGCGTGTACATAGTCACATAAATACTGTACTAAAAGAGGTTGTGCTTTTTTTTTCTTAATCAGGGACATATAATAAATTGAAGAGCCCACATAGCAACAAGCAAAATGTAGTGCTCCACAATTCTCTACAACTAACAACCATCGTCATTTTATTCCCTCACTACCTCAAGCAAACAGAAGGACAGCATTACCAAACAACTATCATTGTGGGTTCGCTTTAAAGAGGGTCTCACGCTGCACATTAAGTCTGGAGAATGAGTAACTGTGCAAGGCTCCATCCACTTTCTAGCAAAAGTATGGGACACAGCTCAATTTCGTTACCATTGTCACAAATGTATAAAATTAAGCACCTCGTCATACCATTTAAGGGTTGTTCTAAACAGCTCACTCAAATTTTAGCATGGCATTGTAATAGTATGCCATTGTTGTATTAAGTCAGTTCATGAAATTTCTTGCATCCTAAATATTTGACAATGAACGAAGTAGTACTAATGATAAGTGGAAGTGTTTAGGGACCACAGCAACTCAGTCAAGAATTGGCAGACTATGTAAACTTACAGAGAGAAATTAAAAACTGGAACTAGATGCTAACTGCAAACTGGAACCAAAGCTCAGGCAAGGAGAGGAGGGAAGAGCTGCCTAATATATCCCCTGCTAGCAGAAGACAGGCCTGGGAAGCTTGTCTCTGCAGCAAGTTCCTGCAGAAACTGCCCGCACCTCCTTATAGCCAAGTGGAGTCAGAAGAAAATGCAACAGTGCTGGGAGTGCTGCAAGAAGCAGGCTCAGCAAGATGGCCTGACATGAGGAGAAGCAGAGCGGTGAGGACGGCGCTGAGACAACGTGCGAGTCACCAGTTTGACAATGCTTAAAGGGAATCTGTCACCCCATTTTTGGAGTATGAGATGCGGCCACCGCCATCAGTGGCTTATCTACAGCATTCTGCAATGCTGAAGATAAACCCCCGATGTCACCTGAAAGAGAAGAACGAGTTATATTATACTCACCCAGGGGCGGTCCGCCGTCCGGTCCTGATGGGCGTCGCGGTCCGGTTCGGCATCTCCCATCTTCTAGCAAAGCCATCCTCTTCTCTGCGTCCCATCGTGGCTCCTGCGCAGGGCACTGATCTGTCCTGGTCTCTCTCCTTAGCTGGGTTAAGGTAATATTTGTTGAAATAATAGGAGTTATCCACTACTTGGATACTGATGACTTTGCTTATGTAGGGATCCGCTCTGGTAGGCAAGGGCCGGACCGCAGTTATGAGGCAACACACAGGCTTTTAGTCCAAAATCAATTGTTTACTTTCACTTTAAACGCCAGGTATCAAAACATGACAAAAACATCAATGCATTCCAGCTTTGCAAACTACTGTTCCCAGATGCACCCTTGCATGGGACGGGCTTGACTAAGCGGCTGCAAGCCAGGAGGGACCGCCAGGTGCCTTCCCGGGTGATCTGGACTCGCTTCCGGTGCTCACTCACACACTGTAATAGAAAGTCACTTCCAGGCTGACTCCAGCCAAACTCCTCAATAGAACCACATGGTTTTCAGTGTGGGACCGTCACAGGCTCCGCACACCCATGTGTCCTGTCCGGGTGCTATCCAGGACCCCCGTCCAACACCCTGGCCACCAAGTTCCAAGTCTCACCCCGTGCTTCCAGGAATCCGTTCCAACCCCAGGATCTTCCAACACCGACAGACCTTCCAGGAACTTTCCAGGCAGCCCTGTGCAGGACACTCTCCACTGTCTCAGCCAGACTTCCAGAGACTCCTCAGTCTCCAACTCAATCTCCTCACCATGTGCCCAACACTGCCTTTCATACCTGTAGCCACTCCCCAAGCCAAGGTATGAAGCACATGGTCTGGTCACCTGTTCATGACCTCATCACAGGTCCTTCACAACACATACAATCACCAGTATGTAACATTCATTCTCCCACCACCAGTGGGCAGTGTATGTGTGGTTAGCATGTCCCACCCAGCTCACAAGCTAACCCTGTAGGTTCACCCTTAACAACAATCAGAACTCTTATGGGACAACAAGTCCCAGAACAACATTACTGACCTAGAGCACAGAATAGCTCTGCGACACATACTTTCCATTTATCACCCTACCAGGGACTGGTTTCCCATCCATCTCATGCCTCCAGGCATAATTTGAGCAACATATACAGCACCCCCTAGCTGCCACATTAGTCACTACACCACACTTAGTACAAGTCATCAATATCAGATTGTTGGGGTCAATGCTCCCTCACAGATCAGCTGCTATCATGCTGTGAGACAGTCAGTGGAAAAAGTTCCACGGAATGGAAGAGACAGCTTTGTCCACTGTGTAGTTGATTCTGCTGAGAATTGTAGCTCAGATCTGGTTCAATTGATCTTGTACCAATGAAATATCCTAAAAAATGTTCATCAGTATCAAAGTAATGGACAACCCTTTTACTTAAGGGAGGATGAAACTCCTAAACAATAGTGTGCATGCAGCCTCAACCTATACATGCATATGGTGCAATTATTATGTAATATACAGTAGCAATTACCCATTGGACATAAATATTGGATTGAAGATTATCAAAGAAGAGCAATATATCACTATTTTAGGGTGTCTAATTTAGCTTTAAGCAGACTTGGGCACACAAAAAAGTAAAAACAGAATGTATTGTACAATAGTGCATTTTAGCATTGATCTTTTATAAGTAATGACTTGTGCTGTTGGGTCTTCCATACAGACAGCAATATAATGTAACAATAACTACATTTTCTTATAACTTTTCCATTTAGATCACTTTGCTGTTCAAAAACCATCAAATGTCAAGTGGTGTGAGAGTTAGAGCAACCTTTATTTTCTATGTTTCCAACATACTTCACTTTGGACTTGTAAAAAATTGCCTGGATCTCTCAAAATATTTTTAAAATGGGTAATGAAATAAAAAGGTTGAGAAGTATGTTTCAATTGTTCTTGGAAAAATAATGAGCATATAATATTTTTGTCTAGAATGTATTGTAAAACTAAAAGGACCATTGGCGTAAAATGTATTAAAATAATTGTCATAATATTTTTTTCTCAAAATGCGTATTTTACATGTTTTCAATAGAACGTCCCAAGTGATGACTACATGCTATGTTGGGATTTGCAAAACAGCTCCTACTTTCCAGAAAAACCTCTTTCTTGCATAAGTGGGGGATGTCAAGTGTTATGTTTATTTAGGGGTTAAATGAGGCCATGCCTAATTACTTTTCAGGTAATGGCCTTTTTTCAGAGAATATGAATGATAACACCAAAACTTTTTCTCCACTCATGGTTAGTGGTTGTGGTTGGGTGAAGCCATTTATTGTCAAACTACTGTGTTTTCTCTTTTTAAATCATAATGACAACCCAAAATATCCAAATGACCCTGATCAAAAGTTCACATACCTCATTTCTTAATACCGTGTATTGCCCCCTCTAACATAAATGACAGTTTGAAGTCTTTTGTGGTAGTTGTGGATGAGGTTCTTTATTTTCTCAGACGGTAAAGCTGCCCACTCTTGGCAAAAAGCCTCCAGTTCCTGTAAATTCCTTGGTTGTCTATCATGAACTGTACGCTTGAGGAATCCCCTGAGGAAAGTTTCCATTCTCTACTTAACTGGATTCAGGTAATATTTGTTGAAGTTATAGGAGTTGTCCCCTACTGATAACCTTAGCTTAGTATCTTAAGCCCCCATCACACTAAGCGAGATCGCTAGCGAGATCGCTGAAGCGTCACCAAATTTTGTGACGCAACAGCGACCAAGCCAGCGATCTCGCTTGGTGTGACACGCAGCGACGACCAGCCCCCCTGCTGGGTATCGCTGATCTTTGTTGAATGGCTTGGAACATTTTTTCATCATTGGTGTCCCGTTGGCCAGCGCGCATCGCTGCGTGTGACAGCAGGAGACCAACGATCAGCGAGCTGGTATCCAATGTACATATCGGGTAACTAAGCGCTGCGCGGCGCCTAGTTACCAGATATGTACCCTGGATACCGGCTCCCAGCTTCTGCTGTAGAGCACTGGGAGCTGGTATCCAGGGTTCATATCGGGTAACTAGGCGCCGCGCTTAGTTACCTGATGTGTACATTGGATACCAGCGTGCTCGCTGGTCCTGATCGCTGGTGAGTCTGCCCATGTGACAGCTCACCAGCGATCAGCTAACGATGTCCCAGCGATCCCATCCACGTCGTATCGTTGGTGGGATCGCTGGGACATTGAAGAGTGTGACGGGACCCTTAGTATAAATCATCAATACTATTTGGCCACACCTAAACACTACTCACCTTGCAGTGGGTCCAGACATACATGAAGATATCAGTCTCATTTACTGATAAGTGTTGTGCAACCCTGGAAGGTCCAGATCGATGGAGTAGTGCATGGTTGGTGGATGGCCACCATGTCACATCAAGGCTGCGACATCAGCAAGGAGGTGTTGGAGTCATAAACTGAGCCAGAATCATTGGGATCGTTTGTCGGTCCCAGAAGTTGTGAAAATGACCTCGGCAAACTATATAGAGTTTCTGACCGACCCCTTTCTTCCATAGTACAAAAAGAAGAACCGTGCCATCCACAGCAAAATCATCTTCATGCATGACAATGCACCATCTCATACTAAAAAGAATACCTCTGAGTATTGGCTTAAAATTAGAGAAACTCAGGATGTGGCCAACATCCTGCCTTGACCTCAAACCTATTGAGAACCTTTGAAATTTCCTCAAGCAAAAGACTTAGGAGGATGTGAAGCAATTAACATCAAAACAGCAGCTCTGGGAGGCTATTCTGAGATCCTGCAAAGGAATTCAAGTAGAAATTATCCAAAAAGTCACAAGTTCAATGGATGCAAGAATTGTGAAGGTGACAGCAAAGAAGGGTTCCTATGTTAACATGTAACATAGCCTGTTAAGATGTTTTTGATTTACTGAAATCAAAAGCTTTTTTTCAATGTGACCTTTCAATGGTGCAAATTCCAAAAAATAACCTGTCACGGC
Source organism: Oophaga sylvatica (assembly GCA_033576555.1). NCBI lineage: Eukaryota > Metazoa > Chordata > Amphibia > Anura > Dendrobatidae > Oophaga > Oophaga sylvatica. Next base: position 306,094,214 of record JARQOD010000005.1, read on the forward strand.
TTGGTTTTGGGAATTGATCAAGTGACCTGTTGCTTTGTGGTTGGTTCTTCTGTCTGCTGGTCTAATGGCCTTTTTTCCCTGTCCAAGTGTGGATTGTTCCTATTGCCTTTATTCTCCTTTCTTAATTTACTCCTCTCCTGGTGTTTTCCATTTTCCCATTTTGGTTTGCCCTATCACACTCTGGGTTAGGCTTTACATATTATCCCGTCACTGCACTTCCTTGCTGGCTATACTTCTAGATGGATTTGGGCTAAGGAGTTATAGCTCTTCGGTTACAGGATTTTACCTGCTAACCACACATCATTTGTAATCCTGCTGAATGTCTGTTTGTCTATCTTCACAACACCTTTTCCTTTGACCAAAGTTAGGATTGTGGGAGGTCTTCCTTGTTTCATTTATTTTTGGTTCTCCTTAGTTTTCCCTCTCTCCCCTTTATGATCGTGCTGTAAGTTTTCTCACCATGGGTCTTAGTGTCCACACCTGCACACTTTCCTCTCCCATTTTTAGCAATGTGTAGTGGCCTTCCCTCTGGTTCCTTAAAAGGTAAATGAAACCCCTTGATGGTCTTTTAGGGAGTCAGGTCCGAGGTGGTGTTTTTAATTATGCAACTAGGAATTGTCTAGTCTGTACAGGCACCAGTAGGGTGTGGGTGTGGCTTCTCTCTGTAATAAGTCTTTATTCCTGTTTTTCATAAGTGAGCGTGTCACATTCATAACATTTTTAGTTCTTTACAACCTATAAAATCTTTGAAAACTGTTGTGCATAATTTGGAACACTGCATTTTGAGTCTTATCAGTCTTGAAAAACTACTGTCATCATTAGGAGGTTTGTTCAAAAAAAATTTGATTTATACTCTAGTGGTTGACGAATTGAACTGACTCATTTCCATTGACCATTTATGAAAATCAGAGAATAATAGCATTTGCATAATAATTTGGAACGCAGTTTAGAAATACTAGGGAGTTTTGAAAAAGTGTCTACTCTAAATTTTAAAGCTTTGTTAGGAGCACACTATGTCCCTGTCTCCCAGAATGACCATTTAAGTCAGTGTTTCTCAACTCCAGTCCTCAGGACCCACCAACAGGTCATGTTTTCAGGATTTCCTTAGTATTGCAAAGGTGATGGAATTAATGCTTGAGCAGGTGATAAAATTATCACCTGTGCAATACTAAGGAAATCCTGAAAACATGACCCGTTGGTGGGTCCTGAGGACTGGAGTTGAGAAACACTGATTTAAGTCTTTTTATTCCCTTTGCTTGTTTCTGAAAAATTACATTTCACCTGTAACTATGCTGAGTGGTGCAGTTTTTTCTGAAGCTATGTCTAAACTTCATTACCAAAAAAATGTGTAATTGCAATAATTTTCTAGGAAAAATACTTAATTTTCTGGAACAATTTCAAGGTTGCCAAAACTTTTGGCCATGACACTATATACCGTATTTTTCGGACTATAAGACGCACCGGACCATAAAACGCACCCCAAATTTTGGGGTGAAAATAGCAGAAAAAAAGATTTTTATAATATGGGGGACATCTTATTGTCTAAATTTAAGGTATCTTACCTGAGGGCCGGCGGTGGTACAGCAGGGTCACAGGAGGCATGGTGCTTTCCTCGGGATAAGTCCGGTCCGGTGTCGGCGGTGCTGATGTTCGGTGTGGGCTGTGGGGAGTGCACCTAAGTAGGGTCCCTTGCTGCTAAGGTGGGCGACGCCACGGCCTGGTGTCCACGGGGGGTTGCAGCAATGGTGTGGCAGAGGTGCAGTGATGCCGATACAGGGTCCCTTCCTGAGGTAGAGTGACGCCACGGCCCGGTGTCCAAGGCGAGCAGCAAAGCCGGGTTAATCACGAATTTCTCGGTGGTGGCGGCCATCTTCCTGAGGCCGCGCGTGCGCAGATAAATACTCTGCATCCCGTGGCTTCATGAAAATGGTGGCGGGAGGCAGTGCGTGCGCAGATGGAGATCGTAGTGGCCATTTTTCTGAAGCCGAGCTCTCAATCTGTGAACTCAGCTTCAGGAAAATGGCCGCCGAGATCTCTATCTGCGCACGCGCAGCCTCCTGCGGCCATTTTCCTTAAGCCCCAGGAAGCAGAGAACTCAATCTGTGCACGCGCTGCCTCAGGAAGAAGGCCGCCGCCACCGAGAAACTTGGATCTGCTCTCCGTGGACACCGTGCCGCGGCGTCACCTTACCTGAGGAAGGTACCCTGCTCAGGTGCATGACATACCGCCCACCGCGCCTAAGCATCGCCGCACCTCTGCCACCGCCACACCACACCACTGCCGCAACTCCCCGGTAAGCCTGTATTCGGAATATAAGACTCACCCCCATTTTCGTCACAATTTTTTTTGTGAAAAAAGTGCATCTTATAGTCCGAAAAATACGGTATTTATATTATATATACATACATATATACACACACTGCAATAAGATATTTAATGCCTAATATATTTAGCTCAATTCTCTATTCTTCCAGAGCCATCGTGTCAAAAATTAAAGTGGTTGGGCAATATTAGAATGGCTTCTTTAAGAAACAGCACCGTTTCTGAACACTGGTTCTACGTGGTATTTCATATTCAATGTAGAAGAGCTACAATAACCAATAAAATACATTTTTGGGGTGGGGACTGATAGGGAGACAGATTCTGAAATAAAGAATTGTTGGCAGCGGATTACTCACAATACTCTCCAAGCGTGTGACAACATAGCTTCTTTATTCAGGAACAAACAGGAACAATATATGATAAGCTTAATAGATCAGGAATAAATCATTTGTGTGTCTATCTGTGCAGCATCTACAGCAGGCTGCTTCTCTCATACACACACAGGAAAAACAGGAAATACAGTCACATGCTCTTCCTGTGTGAGCCTCTGGGAGTTTTTTTTTTTTTAAACTTTATACACAGCATACAAATCTAACAACTAAACACTCAGACAGGAATGGAGTTGTTGCACCAAACATATTCCAACACCCCCACTCAACAACTACTTATCCTGTTAGTCCCATTGCGGTTCTGAAGTCCACAAATTGGCTCTTAATAGTGGCTTAGTCAAACCATCAGCTATCATCTTGTCAGACTCGCAATAAAAAAACTTGAGTACACCACTTTCTCTTTGGCGTGGAGAGAATTCCGACTGTGGCGGTGATATCAGGACGAGTTGTGGTTGCTATGTACAGAAGTGCCCATACTGCTTGTCTGACTCCCATTGCAGGGTAGCAGATCTTCTTCTTCTTCTAACATTAAGTAGGACGGGTCCATTGGTGTTGACGCACCTTTGACTTCTGATATTCCAGGCTGGTTTAGGAAGTGTTCTAACCATATAAGAAAGGCGTCTAGCTGGGATACCTTTGGCCTTTCTGATCTCCTGACTGGAGGTTGACTTGGTTCTTCTGTGTCTTCCTTGGTGGCTTCAGAGCTTATCGACATTTCAGTGTTTTCCTTTTCGGTGTCTGGGTTTGTTGAGTGAGATTCTTGTTCTTGCTTCTTGGGTTGAATAAGTGGTGTAACTTCATGGAATTTGAGTGATACAGAGTTTTCATCAATCACTACATCTCTGCTGATTGTTACTGTGTTGGTCTCTGGGTGCAGGATTCTGTATCCGTTTTGAGTTTCGGCCCACCAGGACTCATTGCTTTACATGTGATTCCCACTTGGAACGTTTTTCTTTGGGAACATGCACAAACGTTTTGCTTCCAAATATCCTGAGGTGCTTCAGGTTAGGCTTTTTGCAGTTCCATAGCTCATATGTATTGTATTTGTGGCTTTAACTAGCAGTCTGTTTGTAGATAGCAAGCTGTGATGATAGCTTCTCCCCAATATGTTGTAGGTAGATTTGCATCAAAGAACATACTTCTTCCACTTTCACAGAGAGTACGGTTCTTTCTCTCTGCAATGCCATTTTGTTCTGGGTTATATGGAATGGTACTCTGGAACACGACATGGTTTGCACCTTACGACTTGTATATTCGGTTCCATTATCTGCATGCAGGGCTTTTGGCATTCTTCCAAATTTGTTAAACACTACTGCAAGATATTCTTCAAGTTTCTGTGGAAGTTCATTCTTACTGTGAAGCAGGTAGGCGACTGTAGATCTGCAGTAGTCATCAATAAATGTGAGAAAATATCTCTTCTTGCTAGGAGTTTGAACACTCATTGGACCACATACATCTGTATGTAACAGATCTAGAGGCTGTGCAGATCTAGTGGTGCTTATTTTAGGAAAGGATTTTCTGGAAATTTTCCCTTTAAGACAGCTAGTGCCCTTCATCATTTGACTACACTGGTTGATTTCAATACCATTTGCAAGTTGAGCTAGCTTCCTTACTGCTTCTTGGTCTCTGTGCCTAAGATGTTTGTGCCATACATGGATACAGTTCGTATGCAGATCTTGTCTAGCACTCTACACTCTTTCTTTGCATTTTAGCTGATAAAGTTCATCTTGAATTTTTACTTCTGCAAGTGTGAGACTCTTCTTTGAGATGATGCAGCTGTTATCTCTAAAAGTAACTACATTCCCCTTTTGTGTGAGCTTCTTTATGGACAGAAGATTGCTTTCAAGGCTGGGAAAATAGAGAACATCCTTTATTGGGATCTTTCTTCTTTTTGCTGAGGAAAACTGGACAGTGGTGGTTGAAGTCTCCTACTCCTTCTGAAGCCATATAGTGACCATTAGCTAAGATGACTTTTTCTGACTTGCTTTCATTAAGGTCAGTGAAGAAATCCTTGTTTTGTCATACGACTGCTTGCACCAGAATCTATACACATATATGCATTGCAGATGGGCCTGTACTGGCATTTCTGCTCTGGATTCATTACTGCTGCTTACATGCTGCATTTATCTCTTGAATATATCCACAAGTTTTCCTTTAACATACTCTAATGTCAGCTCATCATCTGCCCGTGCATCTAGTGCAGTCACAAGTGTGTCATAACTCTCTGGAAGACCACTTAATAGAAATGCAGCAATATGAAAACCTTAATTTCTTCTCCAATACCCCCGAGATGCTCCACAATCTCTTGGGTGCTTCTTATATAGTCCTTAATATTCTGTCCATCACTTAGCTTAGACTAATACAGCTTTCTCATGAGATAAAACTTATTGCTGAGATTTGATCATTCATGCACTTTCTGTAACTCATCCCACATCTCCTTTGCAGTTGCACACTTGCATAAATGCACAATCTGATTATCATATACACTGAGGGAGATAGTTCTTTGTGATCCTTCTCTAGCCAATCATCTGTTAATGGTTGAGGCACTTGTTCCTGAGTATATTTCCAGGTACCTTCTCTTATGAGCAGCATCTTCACCTTGAATTTCCAGGACTGGTAGTTCTGGTTAGTGAGGCTTGGCACTGAGAACTTGACAGGATTGCTGCTAGGGGACAACTTCTCTGTTGCTCTGTGCTGCTTTTGCTTTGAGCTTCTGTTGCTGTGTTACTCTGGGGTTCTATGTCACTCTGAGCCCATAACCTGTTGGCAGCAGATTACTCACGATACTCTCCAAGCGTGTGACAACAGAGCTTCTTTATTCAGGAACAAACAGGAACAATATATGATAAGCTTACTATATCAGGAATAAATTCTTTGTGTCTCTATCTGTGCATCATCTACAGCAGGCTGCTTCTCTCATACACAGACACAGGAAATACAGTCAACATGCTCTTCCTGTGTGAGCCTCTGGGAATTTTTTTTTAACTTTATACACAGCATACAAATCTAGCAACTAAACACTCATAGTCAGGAATGGAGTTGTTGCACCAAACATATTCCAACAAGAATTCATATTTTTCTACTACGGTAATCCCTGTTAAAGTGAATCTGCCACCAGGTTTTAATACAGAGTAGCATAGTGTAGAGACAGAAACCCTGACTAAAGCAATCTCACTTACTATGCTGCTGTAGTTCTGACAAAATCACTATTATCAGTAGGAAAGATGTGTATCTTCGTACCGTGTTAGCCAGTAGACAGAAAAATATTTAGACTTGAGAGTCCTCGGTGGTTGATACCTTTTAATGGCTAACTGAAAAGATGGTAACAAATTGCAAGCTTTCGAGACTACTCCGGTCTCTTCATCAGGCAAAGACTAAAACACCTTGGTCGCCTCAGAAAGACTTTTTTGAACCAGGGCTACCATCCAAGAACAATTGAAAACCAAATTACAAGAGCCACCAGAATATCAAGGAATCACCTGCTACATTACAAAACTAAAGAAGAAAATAACCGGGTGCCTCTAGTGGTCACCTACAACCCAAATCTGGAGGTGCTAAGGGGAGCTGCACGGAAACTACAACCTTTACTACAAAAAGATGCCCGATTACAATCCATATTTCCAGACCCCCCACTACTATGTTTTAGGCAGCCCCCAAATCTAAGAAGCATCATTGTCAGAAGCTCCCTGTCCTCCCCAACAGCTGCAGGAACCTTTCCTTGCAAACAGAAGAAGTGTAAAACATGTGCATCTATAATGACCACGGACAAGATAAAGATACCCAACTCCCATCAGGACTACAAGATCCCAGGTACTTTCAGCTGCATCACATCTAATGTGGTGTACCTAATTATATGTACTAAATGTCCAACTGGGGTCTGTATGTGGGGGAGACTGGGCAAAAACTGAGAACAAGGATGAATTCTCATCGCCACACGATAAGAGAAAAAAGAATGGATTTACCTGTGGCAAAACACTTTTGTATGCCCGGTCATAGCATAATGGATATGGAATTACTGGTATTAAAATCTAACTTCAAATCTGAGAAAGATAGAAAGGTTTGGGAATACAAACTTATGATGACCTTTGACACTCTTAGTGCTGGGATGAACGTGTCACATGGATTCATGTCATTCTATATCAATTAAGGAATCTGCGTCTCTGACCTTCTAGGGGCATCAAAACACAATACCAGACCCCAATCAGAGGGTAATAAAACTCTCTCCTTATCTATGATCTGTTCCAATATTTATGTTCATCCCTCTGCCATAATGACAGTTCTGCTTCACGTCACTTGTCTTACCTATTGCACTATTCCTGTATCCTTTTGTGTATATATATATATATATATATATATATGTGATTCTTCAGTTTTTGTTTTAGTCTTTGCCTGATGAAGAGACCGGAGTAGTCTCGAAAGCTTGCAATTTGTTACCATCTTTTCAGTTAGCCATTAAAAGGTATCAACCACCGAGGACTCTCAAGTCTAAATATTTTTCTATTATCAGCAGGTGATTATCACTAAAGGAATCCTAAACATGTTGCCATGTAGTCCTCCATATTTATGAATTCTATGTACAGTATCATTCAATGACATAGGCAGTGTTATACATATTGACGTTACCAAAACTGTTGCAAGCATCCCAGTACATGATACATCATTGGAATCAAGGTATTTGTCACTACATCATGCTGATCTTAAATGGGGTTGCTTCCCTTTAAGCACTTTTTATCACACTGAAAACTACTGGGAGAGACATCAAAAGTGCATAGAAATAAAGTTGCAACTGGATTTTGGCAATATTTTCTTAGTAAATCTAACACTGAGGGAAATTACATACCCACTCCTCCTCATCTACTACACCATGTTCCAAATTATTATGCAAATTGGTTTTAAGTATCATAGCGTGTTTTTTTTGTAAATGAAACCCATTGATGGTATTTTGTCTCAGGGTTCTTTGGATCACTGAAATCAATCTCAGATACCTGTGATAATTAGTTTGCTATGTGGGGCAAAAAAATGGAAAACTGGATGCTCCACACTATTAGGAAGCCAGAGTTTTCAAGTAACATGGGAAAGAAAAAGGATCTCTCTGCTGCTGAAAAGCATCAATACCTTGGTCAAGGAATGAAAACATTAGATATTTCCCGAAAACTTAAGCGTGATCATCGTACTGTTAAGAGATTTGTGGCTGATTCTGAGCACAGATGTGTTCGTGCTGATAAAGGCAGAATGAGGAAGGTTTCTGCCAGGAAAGTTCATTCGATTAAGAGAGCAGCTGCTAAAAAGCCTTTACAAACAAGCAAACAGATATTTGAAGCTGCTGGTGCCTCTGGAGTCCCTCGAACCTCAAGGTGTAGGATCCTTTAAAGGCTTGCTGTGGTGCATAAACCTACAGTACTATTCGGCCACCCCTAAACAGTGCTCACAAGCAGAAACTGTTGAATTGGGCCCAGACATACCTGAAGACTAATTTTCAAACAGTCTTGTTTACTGCTGAGTGTCGAGCAACCCTGGATGGTCCAGATGGATGGAGTAGTGGATGGTTGGTGGATGGCCACCATGTCCCAACAAGGCTGCGACATCAGCAAGGAGGTGGAGGAGTCATGTTTTGGGCTGAAATCATGGGGTAAACAGATGGTAGGGCCCTTTAAGGTTCCTGAAGGTGTGAAAATGACCTCTGCAAAATATATAGGGTTTCTGACGGACAACTTTCTTCCATGGTATAAAAAGCAGAAACGTGCCTTCAGGAGCAAAATCATCTTCATGTATGACAATGCACCATCTCATGCTGCAAATAATACCTCGGAGTCATTGGCTGCTATGGGCATAAAAGGAGATAAACTCATGGTTTGGCCACCACCTTCCCCTGACCTCAACCCTATGGAGAACCTTTGGAGTATCATCAAGGAAAAGATCTATGAGGGTGGGAGGCAGTTCACATCAAAACAGCAGCTCTGGGAGGCTATTCTGACTTTGTGCAAAGAAATACAAGCAGAAACTCTCCAAAAACTCACAAGTTCAATGGATACAAGAATTGTGAAGGTGATATCAAAGAAGGGTTCCTATGTTATCATGTAACTTGGCCTGTTAGGATGTTTTGGAGTTAAATAGCTTTTATGTTTAGTGAATGTGACCTCCTAATGCTGAAAATTCCACAAATGAGCATTTTCAGTTCTTTAAAACATATCAAATGTTTAGAAATTCTACTGTGCCTAATAATTTGGAACAGTGCATTTTGAGTTTTATTCATTTTGGAGATAATACTGTTATCATTGGGAGGTTTCTTCAATACAATTCGATGTATACTCCAACGGGTGATGACTTATTAGACTGACTGTCATTTGCACCGACCACTTAGGAAAATCAGAGAAAAATATCATTTGCATAATAATTTGGAACATGGTATATTTACTTAATTAAATAAGACTTATATTTTTTGCCAACAGAAAAGATTTATGGGTATTTACTAGAGATGAGGGAATATAATTTAGTAGAATTGAATTCTACTTGAATGTTATAAAAATCCACATTTGACAAAATGTACAGTACAGACCAAAAGTTTGGACACACGTTCTCATTTAAAGATTTTTCTGTATTTTCATGACTATGAAAATTGTACATTCACACTGAAGGCATCAAAACTATGAATTAACATGTGGAATTATATACTTAACAAAAAAGTGTGAAACAACTGAAAATATGTCTTATATTCTAGGTTCTTCAAAGTAGCCACCTTTTGCTTTGATGACTGCTTTGCACACTCTTGGCATTCTCTTGATGAGCTTCAAGAGGTAGTCACCGGAAATGGTCTTCTAACAATCTTGAAGGAGTTCCCAGAGATGCTTAGCACTTGTTGGCCCTTTTGCCTTCACTCTGCGGTCTAGCTCACCCCAAACCATCTCGATTGGGTTCAGGTATGGTGACTGTGGAGGTCAGGTCATCTGGCGTAGCACCCCATCACTCTCCTTCTTGGTCAAATAGCCCTTACACAGCCTGGAGGTGTGTTTGGGGTTATTGTTCTGCTGAACTATAAATGATGGTCCAACTAAATGCAAACTGGATGGAATAGCATGCCGCTACAAGATGCTGTGGTAGCCATGCTGCTTCAGTATGCCTTCAATTTTGAATAAATCCCCAACAGTGTCACCAGCAAAGCACACCCACACCATCACACCTCCTTCTCCATGCTTCACAGTAGCTTCACATGTAGAGTCCATCCGTTCACTTTTTGTGCGTCGCACAAAGACACGGTGGTTGGAACCAAAGATCTCAAATTTTGAATCATCAGACCAAAGCACAGATTTCCACTGGTCTAGTGTCCATTCCTTGTGTTCTTTAGTCCAAACAAGTCTCTTCTGCTTGTTGCCTGTCCTTAGCAGTGGTTTCCTAGCAGCTATTTTACCATGAAGGCCTGCTGCACAAAGTCTCCTCTTAACAGTTGCTGTAGAGATGTGTCTGCTGCTAGAACTCTGTGTGGCATTGACCTGGTCTCTAATCTGAGCTGCTGCGATTTCTGAGGCTGGTGACTCGGATAAACTTATCCTCAGAAGCAGAGGTGACTATTGGTCTTCCCTTCCTGGGGCGGTCCTCATGTGAGCCAGTTTCTTTGTAGCGTTTGATGGTTTTTGCAACTGCATTTGGGGACAATTTCAAAGTTTTCCCAATTTTTCGGACTGACTGACCTTCATTTCTTAAAGTAATGATGGCCACTCGTTTTTCTTTACTTAGCTGCTTTTTTCTTGCCATAATACAAATTCTAACAGTCTATTCAGTAGGACTATCAGCTGTGTATCCACCAGACTTCTGCACAACACAACTGATGGTCCCAACCCCATTTATAAGGCCAGAAATCCCACTTATTAAACCTGACAGGGCACACCTGTGAAGTGAAAACCATTTCCAGTGATTACCTCTTGAAGCTCATCAAGAGAATGCCAAGAGTGTGCAAAGCAGTCATCAAAGCGAAAGGTGGCTACTAGTGTTGAGCATTCCGATACCGCAAGTATCGGGTATCGGCCGATATTCGCGTTATCGGAATTCCGATACTTAATTCCGATACTTTTTCCATATCGTATACCGGAATCGGAAGTTCCCATAATTCTTTGAGAGGCAATGTGATTTTAGTCAGCCAATGAGGAATCCTACGAAGTGTGGGCACATCCTGTGATGCTGCGGTCATCTTAACTAATGGCATGGCTGTGATTGGCTGCTGAAATGATGTCAGAATGCACTATAAAAGGCGCCGCCGCCATTTTAGCGTCACTGTGCTGTGAACTCAGTAAGGGACAGAACGCTACTCTGCTCACTCTGAGGGACAGTTAGATATTGCGATTTTGTGTACTACTGTGCTTGAGGCAGGCTAGTTTACCAACCGCTGTGTAAAGCTTCATTTTGCCAGTGTTGTTTTAACAGCTCTGTGCAAGGTGTGTGTGTGACAGTGCAGGTGACGCTGCAGTTTGCTCTGCATCCACCGCTGTTTGTAGGCATCTGCACGTGTCCCTTTTTTTTTTTTTTTTATTTTATTTAGTGGAATTGGTGCAGCTCCATTATATTAGAAAAAAATCAAATCTATTAGTGTGACGTGCTTCCATCCGTATACAATACATTGGTTGCAAAACACTATAGAAGTACAGAAAGGAGCTTTTCACAGATTGTGGACAGTTGTGTTTCAGTGTTCACTTCAGTCTGTGTTTTTTACTTTTTTGAGTGCAGATCACGCTCCAGTTACATGTTCAAGCACTGCTGCTTGTACTCTGCTGAGCGTGTCTCAGTGGCTCATCCTTTTCATTTATCTCCAATTGGTTCTGCTACATTCCATTTAAAATAAATCTAATCTATTAGTGTGACGCGCTTCCATCCGTATACAATACATTGGTTGCAAACACTATAGAAGTACAGAAAGGAGCTTTTCACAGATTGTGGACAGTTGTGTTTCAGTGTTCACTTCAGTCTGTGTTTTTTACTTTTTTGAGTGCAGATCACGCTCCAGTTACATGTTCAAGCACTGCTGCTTGTACTCTGCTGAGCGTGTCTCAGTGGCTCATCCTTTTCATTTATCTCCAATTGGTTCTGCTACATTCCATTTAAAATAAATCTAATCTATTAGTGTGACGCGCTTCCATCCGTATACAATACATTGGTTGCAAACACTATAGAAGTACAGAAAGGAGCTTTTCACAGATTGTGGACAGTTGTGTTTCAGTGTTCACTTCAGTCTGTGTTTTTTACTTTTTTGAGTGCAGATCACGCTCCAGTTACATGTTCAAGCACTGCTGCTTGTACTCTGCTGAGCGTGTCTCAGTGGCTCATCCTTTTCATTTATCTCCAATTGGTTCTGCTACATTCCATTTAAAATAAATCTAATCTATTAGTGTGACGCGCTTCCATCCGTATACAATACATTGGTTGCAAACACTATAGAAGTACAGAAAGGAGCTTTTCACAGATTGTGGACAGTTGTGTTTCAGTGTTCACTTCAGTCTGTGTTTTTTACTTTTTTGAGTGCAGATCACGCTCCAGTTACATGTTCAAGCACTGCTGCTTGTACTCTGCTGAGCGTGTCTCAGTGGCTCATCCTTTTCATTTATCTCCAATTGGTTCTGCTACATTCCATTTAAAATAAATCTAATCTATTAGTGTGACGCGCTTCCACCCGTATACAATACATTGGTTGCAAACAATATAGAAGTACACAAACGGGCCTTTCACAGCTACTGAACATGGGTTTTTAATTTTTAACTAAAATATGTATTTTTTCAAATGACACAAATATAAGTAATGTTGAAGAGGAATAGTCCTACATCCATTGTTTGCACAATATTACAGGTGTACATCATGTCCCTTAATCAACAATGTATTATTATATTTACTTGTATGCTTTTATTTAAAAGCCAAGAACACAGAAGGATAACCTTCGCACTGCAGCTGTTGTCAAAGTTCAACCCACATTATGCACTTCCAACATTGCAGCATTTGAGGCATGATGTGAGTTGGATTGGTCAAAGTTATGGAGTGAGAAGGTTCACCATCAGTACCCTATAGCATAAGTATGCTTTTGTGTTAGCATTTGTGTTAGACATGTGGATATCTGCCATAATATGTCACAATTATTTAGTTACAGATTTGTTACCAACACTAATCATTGAATGGTTTTAAATTTGACGTTTCACTTGTTTACAGCTTAGAAATAAGGGTGTAGCCTGATATCTATGTGTAGCACTAGCCACTTTAACATGTCATGTTTTTTTAAACATGTGTAGCTAGGTAGCAGTAATTTTTGCCGGACACACAGCAGGGGAACAGCAGGCGTTACTGAACCCCACTATCACTATAGCTTGTGTATTGGTCTGTGGACACGACACTTCTGAGCAGCAACTGGCAGTGTTGTAGCCCAGGGAGTATAGCTCAGGTGGTAGAAAGATGAACATAACAGGAGACATGGAAAACGTTGCCAACCAGTTAGTTAATCTGAAACCGGACAGGCAAATTCAGGCGAGATCCATGCCTAGTTCATTTTCAGAAAAGTAAGCCGTTCTACATTATCGTAGGATAGTCGCATGCAACGGTCTGTTAGTACACCACCTGCAGCAGTAAAGACGCGCTCCGATAATACACTGCCAGCAGATCAAGCCAGCACCTCCAATGCATACTGGCTAAGCTCTGGCCATGTATCCAGCTTAGAGACACAAAACTTGAATGGGGAAGAGCCATCTGGGAGTACACTGAGAGGGCAAGACATGTAGTCTGTCACCATCTTACGGAAATGTTGCCTCCTGCTGACTGGAGCCGTCTCGGATGGTGTAGACATTGGTGGCGCTGCCACAAAACTTCGACACATTTGGAACATACTGTTCTTGCCCTGTGCAGAGGCGCTGCTTGTGCTCCCTCTTGTTGCAGAGCTGTCTCCACTGCCTCGACGCACAGAGCTGCTTTGTAAATCAGTAGCAGCAGCAGTGCTCTCGGCTGGAATGGAGAACATTATGGATTGCACCAGTGTGTCTTGGTACTTCCGCATTTTACGCTCCCGGTTCAACGGTGTGATGAGGCTTTGTAAGTTGTCCCGGTAGCGAGGGTCTAGGAGGGTGTACACCCAATAATCAGACGTGGTGTGAATGTGTTCGATGCGGCGGTCGTTTCTCAGCCACTGCAGCATGAAATCAACCATGTGCTGCAGACTCCCAACTGGCCAAGAAACGTTGTCCCCTGCAAGAGGCGTCATCTCCGCCTGCTGTGCATCACCCCACCCTTGGTCTACATACTGACTAGAGCATTGTCTACCTCCCTCTGGAGCGATGTCTTCCTCCTCCATTGACTCCTCCTCATCCTCCTCACAAAGTCCTTCAAATACATATAAATTTACAAAATTTAAAACTCAAAATTTAAAAACTTTGTATCATAATTCTGTAACATCAGTTTATGGAAACACAATAGCATTACAAAAGGATAGACAAAAAATGTACATTATGTGCTTTGTAAATACATTAAAAGTTTGTAATGGTTATGAAAATATAGACAGCGACTCTGGAGGTTCAATTGTTGATACAGCATGGTACTTTGAAAGTCCTCCAGCCCTTTGTGAGGAACCACGTTGCGCTGACTGTCCAGAAGGTGATGGAATTTGTGACTCCTCATCCTCCACCTCTTCCAAAACCTCATGCCTTAGTGCTTGCAGTGTTTTTTGAAGCAGGCAGATAAGGGGGACAGTCAGGCTGACTAGTGCATCATCTGCACTCGCCATCCGCGTTGACTCATCAAACGCACGCAAAACGTGGCAGATATCCTTCATAGAGTTATTTGCCACTCATTACACTGGCAGTGGCTGCCCATTCATTATAGGATCCAATTCTAATTACTGGTTCTCACCAACATAGCTCTCCACAGCGCAGCACCCCCCTACATCTCCTCCCTTATTTATATTTATCGGCCTAACCGACTGCTGCACTCTGCAAACGACCTTCGACTAACCTCTGCACTAATCCGTACCTCCCACTCCCAACTCCAAGACTTCACCCGCGCTGCGCCAATCCTCTGGAATGCTCTACCCCAAGAAATTAGGACTATCCGCAATTTGGATGGTTTCAGGCGCTCCCTCAAAACACATTTGTTCACAGTGGCCTATCACATTCACTAATCAAAGTCATTCTATGTGTAATTCTGTGTGTGTAGCCCATTCACTATCTCCATGCATCCCTCACTTCCTTAAAATGGCTGGACCATCATTGTAAAAACACCATTGTATATAAACACCTGTACTTTGTATCTCCCACACCTCATTGTAGATTGTAAGCTTTCACCAGCAGGGGCGGCTGATTTTGCTTTAATTATTGTATTGTTAACGTTGTTACTTATGACTCGTGTTTTGAAACTGTTAAACTGTAAAGCACTGCGGAATATTATGGCGCTATATAAATAAATAATATTATTATTCTTATTATAGAGGCCCACTCAGTAGTGGTGAAGTGTGAACGCCGCAAATTGCGAGTTGACTGCGCCTGATGCAGCTGATACTCCATTACTGTTGGCTGCTGCTCACACAACCGCTCCAACATATGTAACGAGGAATTCCACCTGGTGGGTACGTCACATATAATGCGATGTTCATGAAGGTGAAATCTGCGTTGCAGAGCTGCAATCAGCGATCTGGCCATGCTGGAACGTCGCAAGTGAGCGCACTCTAGGCGGACCTTGTGCAGCAGTGCATCAAGATCCGGATAGTCCCTCAAAAAACTCTGCACGACCAAGTTGAGCACATATGACAGACATGGTATGTGAGTGAGGTTGCCAAGGCCCAGAGCTGACACCAGATTTCGGCCATTGTCACACACTACCAAGCCTGCCTGTAGATTCTCTTCCAAAAACCACACGTCGCTCTCCTGCTTTATGGCATTACAGAGCTCCTGCGCTGTGTGGCTAAGATTCCCCATGGAAATTAATTTCAGGATGGCCTGTTGACATTTGGACACGGCTGTGCTCATATCGGTCGCAACAGGTAAACGTTCACGGGTCCATGTGGAGGTAGACCGTGACGGCTCCTGCAGCGATGATTCTGAGGAACTGGAATAGGAGGAGGAATCAATGTGTACAGACTTGATTCCTGCAATCCTTGGAGTTGGCAGAACACGTACAGCGCCACTCGCAAGATCAGTACCCGGCTGCACAACATTGACCCAATGGGCAGTGAGGGAAAGGTATTGTCCCTGGCCATGGGTGTTAGAACCCTCTTGTTAGGTTTTGTTTCAGTTTGCTGGTCACATGACCTTTTTTCCCTATTTAGTCTGGCTCCGCCCTTCTGGCTTTGCTTGACTTCATTGTATTATCTACTGTTAAGCTAGCCGGGTGCTTAGGTGCCTTAATCTGTGAGTTTTGCTTGATGTTAGGATCACAAAGTATTTATTTTTCTGTTTAATTATCCATGCTACAATTTATGTTAGGACTAGGAGGTGTCCACCTTTTCTCCCAGTCCCTAGATCTTGTAGGGATTACTCCCTCGCAACTATAGGTCTTCGTTCACACTAGATGAGGACTTTAGCGGGTCTGGTCGCAGGATCAGGTTCCCCGTTACATCGTAGGGATTCAGCTTAGTTGTATTGTAGGGACAGAATTCCCTTCTTTCCTTACTGGTTGTAGCAGATCATAACAATGGGTACTGGTCCACGCATCGGTGGTCAGGTGGACCTTGCTACTGAGGGCTTTTAGTAGCGCATGTTTAATTTTTCCCTCAACATGCTTTTGCAGACCAGGGACGGCTTGCCTGCTGAAATGAAATCGGCTTGGCACATTGTATTGTGGGATTGACAATGATATTCAGTTACGGAAACTGTCTGTCTCCACCAGCCTGAATCACAGCATTTCAAGGGACAGGAGTTTTGCAATGCCAGCATTCAGAGCCTGTGCTCGTGCATGGTTTGCGGAGTATGGCCGTCTTTTATCCCATGCCTGTGCTACCGCTGGCTGTTTTGTGGCCTGGGAGTGTGAGGATGACAGGGAACTTGCTGCTGTGTGTGGAATAACAGTTTGTCTCTGGACAACAGTGGCCGAGGTTCTTCCATGGCGATCCTGTGAGGAAGCATAACCAGCTGTGTGTGAGCTCGATGAAGAGGCTTCAACACAACCTGAAGATGTAGGTGCTGCTGTAGGTTGGCCTACATCTCCAGTGTGTCTTTGTAACTCAACTACGTGCTTTGTCCGCACATGTTTCCACATATTTGTGGTATTGAGGTGACTGACACTTTTAGCTATTTTTAATTTTTGATTACACAGCTTGCATTTCACATAGCAAATATCATGTGCAAGTGTGTGAAAAAAGGACCACGCAGTGCAAGTCCTGGGAGCGCACGTTTTGACTTTTGGAAGACAACTGCTCCGAACAGGTGCCAAACTGGAGGCTACAGGCAACCGAGTCTGCAGCCTAACTCTCCCTCCTGTTTGTACCGTTGGGGCAATGTCTTCCTCTATCTTCCTTCTATCACTAACCATTTCTCTAGGCCTCTCCCAGCTTTCAACCAAAGTACTGGTTCTCACCCACAAAGCTCTCCACAGTGCAGCACCCCTCCTACATCTCCTCCCTCATTTCTATCTATCGGCCTAACCGACTGCTGCGCTCTGCAAACGACTTTCGACTAACCTCTGCACTAATACGTACCTCCCACTCCCGACTCCAAGACTTCTCCTGCTCTACGCCAATCCTCTGGAATGCTGTACCCCAAGAAATTAGGACTATCCACAATTTGCATGGTTTCAGGCGCTCCTCAAAACACATTTGTTCAGAGCGGCCTATCACATTCACTAATCAAAGTCATTCTATGTATTCTGTGTAAGTGTGTGTGTGTCTCTAGCCCATTCACTATCTCCATCCCTCAGTCCCTTAAGATGGCTGGAACATCATTGTAAATGCACCATTGTATATAAACACCTATACTTTGTATCTCCCCCATCTCATTGTACATTGTAAGCTGTCACGAGCAGGGGCGACTTATTTAGCTTAAATTATTGTATTGTTAACGTTGTTACTTATGACTTGTGTTCTGAAACTGCTAAACTGTAAAGCGCTGCGGAATATGATGGCGCTATATAAATAAATATTATTATTATTCCTCTGAGCTGCTCCCACCACCTTCCTGTTCTTCATGCCATGTTGGGTATTGGACCTCATCATCTCCACTACCCTCTTCCAACACCTGCTGTTGGGTGGTCTGGCCAGCACCATGCTCAACAGAAACTGGCACCTGGGTCTCATCATCATCATCAGATGCGTTCTGCGGTGTGCTGACCATCGGCACTGTCTCACCCGCCTCTTCAGATTCAGAGAGACACAGCTGTTGCGCATCACTGCATACTCCCTCTTCTTCACATTACAGAATGCTGCTTGGCTGGGCCCCTGTTTGCAAGCCAATAGATTCTGAGAACAGAAGCAGACACTCAGCTGGCTCCTGTACAGAACTCTCTGACTGCCTGGGCAATTTGCCAGGCGGTGAAGAGACAGATGGTTGCCCAACAGTGCTGTGGTCCTGAGAGGAGGTGGAAGCAATTGAAGTCGATGCATTGGCTGAGATCCAAACAACAACGGCTTCAATTTGTTCTTCCCGCAGCAGGGGGGTACTCCGAGCTCCTACAAAAGTGCGCATAAAGGAACGCTCACGGCCCGGGGAAAACTGGTGGATGCTGTGTCACTGGGGGCCGCAGCAGCCACAGAATCCCCACGTCCTCTCCCTGAAGAAACTCCACGACCACGTGCCTTACTCCCTGCCTTCTTCATCTTGGTAGATTGATAAAGAAAGTCTGAAAAGTTATAAGGCCTAAGTGTGGTTATTCCGCAGAGACTGCAGTGAACACTGCACACAACTGTTCAGTAGGTGTGAAAGGCCCTTTGTGTACTTCTATAGTGTTTGCAACCAATGTATTGTATACGGATGGAAGCGCGTCACACTAATAGATTTTATTTATTTGTAATAGAATGGAGCAGCAACAATTAGAGAAAAAATTTCAAGGATGTGCCAGTGACACACGCTCAGCAGACTACAACCAGCAGTGGTTGAAGAACTAACTGGAGCGTGATCTGCACTCCAAAAAGGAAAACCTCAGACTACAGTGAACACTGCACACAACTGTTCACTACCCAACGCGTCTCAGCAGGAAGGCAGTCTGTGCGTCAAAACAAAGGCGCAAGCATACATCCACGTACCCTGTTTATAAAGCTATATAAAAAAAATTATGTAGTAGTGACGCACACTTTATTGAGGTACAGTATTACATCGCCATTCACCATCTGTGGCTATGCAGTCTCATCTATATATACCTTATCTATCCGTTGTCATGCTTGCAAGTCGACAGTCAGGCATAAATAGCAATTTTCGCTATGCACTATGCACTTTTAAAGGTTATGTTTGTTAATAAACATGATTATTGCCACATATTATGAGTATTACATGATGGAAATTGTATAATTTTGTATAAACTGTTTAGTGACATTATTCAGCAAATGTAACATTTTAGTAATGTCACAGATAACTTGTAATGCTGATGATGTTTTGAAGTCAGACATTCATTGTCTATACAATAAAAATGGTGTACATACTGTTACTTATCCATCATTAATGGATTCAGATATGTACTTGTATGCTTTTATGTACAACCGTATAGCAGATTCCTTAACTAATTTATTTTGTGGTTTGCATTGCTGTTCAACATGTTAATGTATGTGTTTATGTTTGTCAATTCTTTATTTATCTAGATATTAGTTTAAATGAAATCATCATCTTATGGTAGTAAAGGTTATCTTTCTCTTGTTTGAAGTATAGACATTTAAAATTGACAGGTAACAAGGAAATTACTTGATCTAGTATTTAAACATCCTCCTTGACCCTGGGCTCCAACACCGCCAGTTGTTGCTCGGAAGTGCTGTTAGCACAGTCAACACTTGCTCCTGTGTTACTGGGGTTCAGTAACGTCAGCTGGTCCTCGGTTGTGCCATTGGCTCTTTTCCTTCTGCTGCCCTCCGGGTTCCAGCACAGTCAGCTGGTCCTCGTTACTTGCATTGGCTCTTGTACCTTCTGCTACCCGTCCGGGTTCCAGTACCGTCAACTGGTTCTCCGCAGTGCCTTTGGCCTAGGTGCCTCCATCTCGGTATCCGAGTTCCAGCAACGTCTGCTGGTCCTTGGTAGTGCTTTGGAGCACAGGTACCTCCTGCTTAGTAACCGTGTCCCAGTAACGTCAGCTGGTCCTCGGTTGTGCCATTGGCTCTTTTCCTTCTGCTGCCCCTCCGGGTTCCAGTACCGTCAACTGGTTCTCCGCAGTGCCTTTGGTCTAGGTGCCTCCATCTCGGTATCCGAGTTCCAGCAACGTCTGCTGGTCCTTGGTAGTGCTTTGGAGCACAGGTACCTCCTGCTTAGTAACCGTGTCCCAGTAACGTCAGCTGGTCCTCGGTTTGTGCCATTGGCTCTTTTCCTTCTGCTGCCCTCCGGGTTCCAGTACCGTCAACTGGTTCTCCGCAGTGCCTTTGGTCTAGGTGCCTCCATCTCGGTATCCGAGTTCCAGCAACGTCTGCTGGTCCTTGGTAGTGCTTTGGAGCACAGGTACCTCCTGCTTAGTAACCGTGTCCCAGTAACATCAGCTGGTACAAGATTGTGCTACAAATACAAGATACGGAACAAGAGACACAAGAACAATAAGCAGAAGATCTAAAAGCAGAAGAACATGAAGTATAAGACCAAAATGAAGAGCAAAATATATGCTCTAAATTCTAAGCAGAAGAAGACTAAGCAGTGTATGGGGGTGAGTCCGTTCCTCCTCGTGGTGCCCCTGGAAAATGCCTGCTGCTGCAGGCTAAACTGAACACGGACAAATACTGTTGTAATTTAAATCTTTTGTGACAGCAAGAACGGAAGGATGAAAAATTCATACTTTGACAGATTACAAGTACAGGATTCTCTGTCACAAATAAGAATATGATGAAGAAGATGAAGCAGAATATGAATAAGAATAATAGTTTATAAGAAGAATATGAGTAATGTTAACAAAGATGAATAGCAAGAAGTTTAAGAAGAAGATAAAGAAGGTGAAGATGAAGAATAATTTGATGAAAAAGATGATGCTGCAGAAGATTATGAAGGAGAAAGTGTGTGAAAAGTTAAAAAGGTGAAGATGAAGAGCATGGAAGTTGTGTAATATACATATTTGCCAAAATATAAAAAACGTTAACATTGTCAATTTCTTCGTCAATCCGAACATCTTTAAAAAAAAAAATATTTATGCTATTCCATTTGATTGGGTTAAACATCTATGCCTTTAATGTCTCCTCAACCTTCCCCAATACATTCTACATTACTCTTTCTTGTTTTCCTTCATGTACAATTAACCAACAAGGCAACAATGGGTTTTTTTTAATTTCGATATTTTGTTCCCATAGACTTACATGGGACTTCC
>JARQOD010000005.1:306115447-306221018 GCA_033576555.1 Oophaga sylvatica
TTCAATCTCCCACCTAAATAACTCACTGCTTCCACTCTCTGACCACAACATTCTCTCCTTCACGCTCACAAATCCTCGCCCACCCCAGCACACTCCTACCTACCACACATTCAGAAATCTACAAGCCATTAACCCTCAGACACTTTCAGACTCCCTACACTCATCGCTGTCCCCAATCTCTTTTTCCTGTCCTGATCTGGCTGTTCATCACTACAACGACACTCTTAGAAGCACCCTTGACCATGTAGAGCCCCTCACCCTCAGAACTTCCAGAGTAAAACAGCACTGGCTCACATCGCAAACTCGACTTCTCCAGCGATGCTCTAGGAGTGCTGAACACCTATGGAGAAAAACCCACACACCAGAAGACTTCATCCACTTCAAATTTATGTTAAGAACCTATAACGCTGCCCTTCACCTCGCCAAACAGACCTACTGTCCTGTATAGTGTACAGTTCCTATAGCGTCTTGTGCTTGGGTGCGAGGAAAACACAGGAGACATAGGTTGAAATGGAATTACTTGTATTACTTCATACAAGCATGCTGAAAAGTTCACACAGTTTGCAGGAACAGAGTCAGGAGACACAGCAGGCCAGAGTAATTTCAAGCACTACAATAAATCTCCAAAGCAGGTTCAGGATCTCTTCTCTGTACCGTAATTCCTCTGCAAACATGGATTCACCAAACAGCAGGTTTCCAGAGTCCAAAAGTGTTCAAAGGTTCCTCAGTAGGGAATAGCTGGAGTACAAGTTCAAGGTTTCCAGGAGTCAGGTCACAGACTGACTGAGGCTTGGTTCAGGAGCACTGATTGTTCAGCTGAGGCTGCTTAAGAAGCAAGAGGGAAGAATCAGGGCGGGAACATGAAAACTGGAACTCCATATTAACTGAGGGCAAGAGCTGCAGAAAGACAGAAAGCAAAATGGCCGACGGAAAACTGAGTTTCAAGGAACATGTCAACAGAGACAAAGAACCTTACATTACTCCCCCCTTAGGGACAACCTCCAGATGACCTCAGACCAGGCTTGTCAGGGTACCTCTGATGAAACTGGCGGAGCAGGCGAGGACATTTACATTGTTGACTGGTTCCCATGAGTTGTCCTCCACTGGTAGCCCTGCCATTTAATCAAATATTGCAACTGATTTCTGTACAACCTGGAATCTAGAATCCTTTCCACCATAAATTCTTCCTGACCATCGACCAGCACTGGGTCAGGGCAAGGAGAAGAACGTCCAGGAAACGTATTGGGTGTTGCAGCCTTTAGTAGGGATACATGAAAGACAGGGTGGATTCTCATAGTTCTGGGCAGTTGAAGACGACAAGCAACAGCACTTATAATCTTACTGATCTTATAAGGTCCAATGTACTTATGTCCCAATTTAGACGATGGAATCTTTAATTTAAGATTTCTGGTTGACAGCCAGACCAAATCTCCTACCTTGAAAGCTGGTGCAGGTTTACGAAATTTATCTGCTGCTTTCTTGTACCTTTCCTGAGCCAATTCTAGATTTTCCTTTAGAAGATCCATATTCTTTTGTAAAGAAGTGATTCTTTCAGCCACTGCCGGCAAGGGCGTATCTATGGGAAATCGAGGAAGAATGTTAGGATGATAACCTAGATTGGAGTAAAAAGGAGACTGCTTAGTGGAGGCGCTCTGAGAGTTGTTATAAGGAACTCAGCCAGTGGAAGTAGATCCACCCAATCATCTTGTAGGTGGCAGATAAAACAGCGGAGATACTGCTCCAGGGTCTGATTGGTTCGTTCTGTCTGTCCATTAGTCTGAGGATGAAAAGCAGAAGAAAGGTTTACTTTAATGTCCAATGCTGCACAGAAATTTTGCCAAAACCTTGAAGTGAATTGCACCCCTCGATCCGAAATGACCTCATCCGGTACTCCATGTAAGCGAAACACATTCTTAATCATCTAGTCTGATGTCTGTTTTGCAGTGGGTAAGCCGACACAAGGGATAAAATGAGCTGCCTTTGTTAGACGGTCAACCACCACTAGAATGGTGTTCTTCCCTTGAGAGGTTGGTAACTCCACAATGAAGTCCATAGAAATGGATCCCCACGGGCGGGACGGGGTGGGAAGAGGTTGCAACAGACAAGTTGGTGAGGAGCGAGGTGTTTTGCATCTTGCACAGACTTCACATGAAGTGACATAGTTTAAAACATCTTTCCTGTAAGTGGGCCACCAAAAGAAACGAGAAAGAAATTCTTGTGTCTTTAGAATTCCCCTATGCCTGGCTATCTTGGAATCGTGGATGAGTTGCAATACTCTCAATCTGACTGTTTCAGGTATATATAGACGTTGTCCCTGAATCCACACACCATTCTTAAAGACAAGACTTACGTCCCTTGGGGGTTGAGCCAACAAAGAATCCGCATGGTATGCTTCCTTGATGTCCTTAAGTAGGTCTTGATTATGAATCACTCCCAGGAATCTAGAGTCAGGAAGAATAGTCTTAGGAGGAGTAAGTGGACGTGTCTCTGCTGAATGAATCCTAGAGAGTGCATCAGCCTTTCCATTGCGCGATCCTGGTCTATAAGAAATGACAAAATTAAATTGGTTTAGGAAAAGATTCCAGCGAGCCTGGCGAGGAGTCAGGCACTTAGCCGACCTGATAAATTCAAGGTTACGATGGTCTGTCAGGACGACTATTTGCTGTGCAGCTCCCTGAAGAAGGTGTCTCCATTCCTTGAAGGCGGCAATAATGGCCAACAATTCTCTATTGCCCACATCGTAGTTCCTCTCAGCCGAAGACAACTGCTGGGAAAAGAAGGCACAGGGATGCAAGACATTCTTCTCACCTGTTCTCTGAGAGAGTATAGCTCCAACGGCACAGTCTGAAGCATCCACCTCTATTATGAAGGCAAGCTCGGGTTGGGATGTACTAAGATAGGTGCGGTGGTAAATTTATCCTTTAAACAGGAAAATGCTTCCTGAGCTTGCGGGGTCCAGGAGAACCTAGACTGTTTCCGGGTAAGTTGGGTGATAGGTGACACTACCTCAGAAAAATTTTTAATAAAACGTCTATAGAAGTTGGCAAACCCGATGAAGCGCTGCACCTCCTTCACGTTTTTAGGAATTGGCCAATCCTTGATGGCTTGGGTCTTGCTTCCATCCATACTAATCCCTTGCGTAGATAGTACATACCCCAGAAATTGAATTTCGGTCCTATGGAATTCACACTTTTCAAGTTTGATGTAGAGCTTGTTTTGTCTTAAGGTACTGCCACACTAAACAATCCCGCTAGCGATCTCGTTAGCGTTGCATACTAATGAGATCGCTAGCGGATCGTTTCTATATCGCTAAATGCGGCCACATTTAGCGATATAGTTAACGACGCTATCGCCGTTAGCGATCTTCTTAACGACTTTAGCGGTAAAAAGTACCGCTAAATCGCTAAGAAAAGTGCCACACAGCGATAAGATACTTACCCAGCGGGAGCGCCAGCGATGAAATAGGGTCCGGAGCGATTCCAGCGACGAGCGAGATCACAGCAGGAAGCTCGTCGCTGGAAGCTGCCGCACTGAACAATATCGCTAACGGGATCGCTAAATAGTGACGTTTTTTAGCGATCTCGTTAGCGATATTGTTTAGTGTGGCATACCCTTTAGGCGTTCTAAGACCATTCTCACATGTCCATGATGTTCCTCTGTGGAGTTAGAAAAAATTAGAATATCATCCAGATAAATCACCACAAATGTATCTAGGAGATCCCTGAAGATATCATTCACGAAGTGTTGGAAAGTGGCTGGGGCGGTACTCAGACCAAAAGGCATAACTAGATATTCAAAGTGTCCATAGCGTGACCTGAAAGCAGTCTTCCATTCATCCCCAGGTCTAATACGGACCAAGTTATGGGCCCCACGGAGATCCAGTTTAGAGAAAATTTTGGCATGCCGCACTCTCTCCAACAACTCAGGGATTAAAGGCAATGGATAACGGTTTCTAATAGTAACCTTATTGAGTTCCCTTTTAGTCTATGCAGGGTCTCAGAGATCCATCTTTCTTCTTCACAAAGAAGATGGGTGCACCTGCGGGAGATGAAGAGGGGCGTATGAAGCCCTTGGCTAAATTTTCGTCTATATAATCCTTCAAAGCTTTTAGCTCGGGCCCCGCTAGGGGGTAGATCTTACCAAAAGGTATCTTGGCTCCAGGCAATAATTAAATTGGACAATCATATGGACGGTGAGGAGGAAGCTGATCAGCGTTCTTCTTGTCACATAAATCCACATAGTCCTGGTATACAGCTGGTAGTTCAGGGACTGACATGGTTCCTTTAGGAACAGAGCAAGCTGAAACTCCTTGACTCATCTGTTTCTCCGGAAAGTGTAATTCCTTGGTCTCCCAGTTAATCGTAGGATTCTGCGCCTGCAGCCATGGTAGCCCTAGAATAATGGGAAAGTGGGGAGAAGAGATAAGCATAAAAGACATTTTCTCCTGATGATCTTTACCCATAAGGACCCTCAAAGGCTCTGTTTCTTGATCCACTGGTCCAGAAGTCAGTAGAGAGCCATCCACAGTCTCCATCTGTACTGGAGTAGCCTTCTTCACTGAACGTATCCCCTGTTTCAGAGCAAAGGAGATATCCATAAAATTTCCACTTGCTCCTGAGTCGATCATAGCAGAGCTAGACACCCAGACTGAGTCAACCCAGAGTTTGATGGAAAGGAAACAATGAGAATTTTTTATTTTACAACTCAGCTGGGACATCGCTGAGGAAACTTGAAAAATTGCAGCGTTTATACCGTCATCGTCCCCAGAACTAACAGAGTTTAAGTCCGAGAAATCAAGATCTCTTGCAGCAGATCTCTCTGGAGCCTGAGGCTCGGACATGACAGAGCTCCTCTCGCAACACTCACAGTGAATGACTGCTGCAGTAGTCTTACGAGAACGGCTGGGGCAGTTTATAATGAAGTGCCCTGACTTACCACAGTAGAAACATAGATTTTCCTTTATACGATGTTCTTTGCGTGCATCACTAACCCGTCTTTGTAAAGAGTCCACCTGCATGGGTTCAGGTTCTGGTTCCCTTGTGATCCTACTCAAAGGTTCCTTAGCTGAGGAGGGAGGTAGTAAAAGATTAGTGCGATTATTTTCGAACCATCTCTCTTGTCTGCGTTCAGTCAGACGAGCATCAATACGAATACAATAGTTAATAAAGTCACCTAACGCAGTGGGAGGGTCGGCACGAGCAAGTTCATCCTTAATCAGTGGAGACAACCCTTTCCGAAAAATAGATTTCTTAGCGGAAGTGTCCCAAGTGGTATCAAGAGCCCATCTCCTGAAATCCAGGCATATTCGGCTACTGAACGCTTACCTTGGCGCAAAGTTAACATGGCTGCTTCAGCTGTTGCACCTCGATTGGGGTCATCAAACACCTCCCCCATGGCTGAAATAAAAGCATCAAGGTGATTCAAACAATCATCCTCAGTCTCAATCAGAGGGTTTGCCCACATCAAAGCCTTATTGGTAAGCAACATGATTATAGTAAGCACTTTGGATCGTTCCGTGGGTAATTGTGAAGCATGTGCAGAGAAAAATAAATTGCATTGATTAATAAATCCCCTGAATTTCTCACGTTCACCGCCAAAACGAAAAGGAGGTAATTTGGGGATCCCAGAACTCGGGTTATGGCAGGAGCCTGGGCTCGTTCCTCTAGAGCCTCAATCCTGGCTCGCAATTCCTGG
Source organism: Oophaga sylvatica (assembly GCA_033576555.1). Lineage (NCBI taxonomy): Eukaryota > Metazoa > Chordata > Amphibia > Anura > Dendrobatidae > Oophaga > Oophaga sylvatica. Next base: position 306,121,142 of record JARQOD010000005.1, read on the forward strand.
GTAGTCTGTCCAAACACTTGCAAATTATGATTAGTGAGGTCCTGTAGGCTTGCAAAACGGGTTTTTAAAGTCTGTACATCTGAAAGGATTGTATCAGTCACTCCGCAAAGTTCCTTTATGCGGGCCTCCATCTTCCAGATCTTTTAAGGCAGAAGTGCTGGAAGGAGAAGAGGAAAGGAAAAAAAAAAAAAAACAATAGTGTTTACCTGTGGTAACACTGCAAAGTAAAATTTTAAGGGAATGCGCTCACCTGGAATGGTTGTGAGAAGTCACAACCACTGTCATCACATAAGGTATTTAAACGGACATTTGATATCCACAGTCACAGCAGACACGGCTTTCCCAGACCCAGCAGACACTAAACATTGTCTCCTGAATCTTGTCATGTATAGTGTACAGTTCCTATAGCGTCTTGTGCTTGGGTGCGAGGAAAACACAGGAGACATAGGTTGAAATGAAATGACTTGTATTACTTCATACAAGCATGCTGAAAAGTTCACACAGTTTGCAGGAACAGAGTCAGGAGACACAGCAGGCCAGAGTAATTTCAAGCACTACAATAAATCTCCAAAGCAGGTTCAGGATCTCTTCTCTGTACCGTAATTCCTCTGCAAACATGGATTCACCAAACAGCAGGTTTCCAGAGTCCAAAAGTGTTCAAAGGTTCCTCAGTAGGGAATAGCTGGAGTACAAGTTCAAGGTTTCCAGGAGTCAGGTCACAGACTGACTGAGGCTTGGTTCAGGAGCACTGATTGTTCAGCTGAGGCTGCTTAAGAAGCAAGAGGGAAGAATCAGGGCGGGAACATGAAAACTGGAACTCCATATTAACTGAGGGCAAGAGCTGCAGAAAGACAGAAAGCAAAATGGCCGACGGAAAACTGAGTTTCAAGGAACATGTCAACAGAGACAAAGAACCTTACACCTACTTCACCACCCTGATCTCCTCACTAGCCAACAACCCCAAGAAACTTTTTGACACTTTTCACTCCCTCCTCAGGCGAAAAGCACAAGCTCCTATCACAGACATTTGTGCTGATGACATGGCCTCCTACTTTATAGAAAAAATAGATAATATCCGTCTGGAAATCTGCTCCCAACCACCAAGTGCTGTGACTCTCATGCTTCCCTGCATTTCCCTGGCTCACTTTCCACATTTGATCCCATCACAGAAGAAGTTTCCAGACTCCTCTCTTCCTCTCGTCCGACTACATGCACTACCGACCCCATCCCCTCACATCTCCAGTCTGTCTCTCCAGTTGTCACAACTCACCTAACTACAATCTTTAATCTCTCTCCTCTGGCATTTTCCCATCCTCCTTCAAACACTCCATCGTTACTCCATTACTAAAGAAACCCGCTCTTGACTTATCCTGCACAAACAACTACAGACCAGTCTCCAATCTCCCCGTCATCTCTAAACTTTTGGAGTGCCTAGTCTACTCCCGCCTTACCCGTTACATCTCCACTCACTCCCTCCTAGACCCTTCACAGTCCAGCTTCCGCCCCCTACATATGACTGAAACTGCACTCATCAAAGTGACAAATGACCTTCTGACAGCAAAACGTAACGGTGACCACTCTCTGCTCATTCTTCTCGACCTTTCTGCAGCTTTCGACACGGTTGACCACCGTCTCCTACTCTAGGCTCCAGTCACTAGGTATTAAGGACACTGCTCTCTCCTGGTTCTCTTCCTATCTTTCTGACCTTTCCTTCAGTGTTTTGTTCTCTGGCTCCACGTCATCTACTCTTTCCTCTCGCTGTCGCGGTACCTCAGGGCTCAGTTCTTGGACCCCTTCTTTTCTCTCTCTATACACGGTACCAATTGGACAGACCATCAGCAGATTTGGCTTTCAGTACCATGTTTATGCTGATGACACACAACTATACACGTCATCCCCTGACCTTGCCCCCGCTGTACTACAGAAAACCAGTGACTGTCCGCAGTCTCCAACATAATGTCCGCTCTCTATCTGAAACTTAACCTCTCCAAAACTGAACAACTTCTGGTCCCGCCGTCTACTAACCTCCCTAAATCTGACATTTCACTCTCCGTGGGCGGCACCATAATAACACCATGGCAGCAGTCGCGCTGTCTGGGTATTATGTTTGACACCAATCTCTCCTTCACCTCCCATATACAATCTCTTGCCCGCTCTTGCCCCCTACACCTAAAGAACATCTCTAGAATCCACCCTTTTCTCACCATGGAAACAACAAAAACCCTCACTGTAGCATTGATCCACTCCCACCTGGACTACTGCAACGCTCTATTAATTGGCCTCCCCACTACTCGACTATCCCCTCACCAGTACATACTTAATGCAGCAGCCAGGGTTATCCATCTAGCTAATCAGTACTCAGACGGTCCGCTCTTCGCCAGGCCTTACATTGGCTGCCCATTCATTATAGGATCCAATTCAAAGTACTTGTTCTCACCCACAAAGCTCTCCACAGTGCAGCACCCCCCTGCATCTCCTCCCTCCCTCATTTCTGTCTATCGGCCATAACGCTGCTGCGCTCTGCAAACGACTTTCGACTAACCTCTGCACTAATCCGTACCTCCCACTCCCGACTCCAAGACTTCTCCCGCGCTGCGCAAAACCTCTGGAATGCTCTACCCCAAGAAAATAGGAATATCCACAATTTGCATAGTTTCAGGCGTTCCCTCAAAACACATTTGTTCAGAGCGGCCTATCACGTTCACTAATCAAAGTCATTCTATGTGTAAGTGTGCGTGTGTAGCCCATTCATTATCTCCATCCATCCCTCACTCCCTCAAAATGGCTGGGCCATTATTGTAAATACACCAGTGTAAATACACACCTGTACTTTGTATCTCCCCCAGCTCATTGTAAGCTCTCACGAGCAAGATCATTTTATTTTGTTTTAATTATTGTATTGTTAACGTTGTTACTTATGACTTGTGTTTTAAAACTGTTAAACTGTAAAGCGCTGCGGAATATGTTGGCGCTATATAAATAAAGATTATTATTATAGATGAAGGCATTGAAGCTATGGACTGACCTGAATCCGATTGAGCACATCTGGGACAGCATGTCTCGCTCCATCCACCAACGTTACGTTGCACCACAGACTGTCCAGGAGTTGACGGATGCTTTAGTCCAAGTCTGGGAGGAGATCCCTCAGGAAAACATCCGCCACCTCATCAGGAGCATGCCCAGGCATTGTAGGAGGCCATACAGGCACGTGGAGACCACACACAATACTGAGCATCATTTTGACTTGTTCCACTTTAATTTTGTCTTATTTTGATTTTCATTTGGACTTGTTTCCACTTTCATTTTGGGGGTCTCTCCAAATCCAGGACTCCATTGGTTCAAAAATTTGATTTCCATTGATGATTTTTGTATGATTATGTTGACCGCACATTCAACTTAGTACACAACAAAGTATTCAATGAGAATATTTCATTCATTCAGATGTAAGATGTGTTATTTGAGTGTTCCCTTTATTTTTTTGAGCAGTGTATATATATTTTCGGAATAAATGAAACAAAAGAACGGTTATCAATTTAAATATGGTTTTTAACATACACAATGTTGAAATATTTCAAATTTTTACACTAATCAGTAGAGTAGTTACAGTAGGTTGGTTCTTTCAATTGTCTTTAAAACACATAAAGGAAATCTTTTAAGCCATGGTTACACTATGCATTTGCGATTCTTGTTTTTTGCACCATTTTTTAAAAACGCAGTGATTTTATGGTATTTTCACCCAAAAATACACATTATATGAACACTACCTTAACCCTTTCCCGACCTTTGACACAGCGTATGCATCATGAAAGTCGGTGCCAATCCGACCTGTGATGCATATGCTGTGTCATGAAAGGATCGCGTTCCTGCGGGTCAGGTGACTGGGGTCACTGAAAGGTCACCCGACCCGCAGGCACAAGACCCTTTGTGCTTCACCACAGGGGGGTTGGCTTAACCCCCACGTGGCTACGATCGCTCTGATTGGCTGTTAAAAGTGAAACAGCCAATCAGAGCGATTTGTAATATTTCACCAATGAAATTTGGTGAAATATTACAATACAGCCATGGTCGATGCTGCAATAGCATCTGCCATGGCTGGACACCGAGATCTGACCCCCCTCCCACACCGAGTGACAGCGACAATCGGCCGCCGCCACCGATTGATGGTGGCGATCGGTCACCGCAGTCACTATCTGCTCCGCTCTGGTCCACTCCCCCTACCTTCCGATCCCGGGACCTGCATGTCCCTGTGGCCGTTCCGGTGTCCCTCCGGGATTCTTCATGGGCGCCGGCATCTTGGAAAAAGGCGGGCGCATGCGCAGTGCACCCGCCGGCTGGCAGATTCCATACATTTATTTTGATCACTGTGATAAACTCTCACAGTGATCAAACTAAAAAAAAAAGTACCGTATATACCCATGTATAACCGAGATTTTCGACCCTTTTTTAGGGCTGAAAGTCCCCCTCTCAGCTTATACACGGGTCATATACGGGGGTCGGCGGGGAGGGGGAGCGGGGGTGTCGGATCATACTCACCCCTCCGCCGGCGCGGTCTCTGCAGCCCCCCTGCTTCTCCCATGATCTCTGGCTCCTTCCTGCAGCGGTCACATGGCACCGCTCATTAAAGTCATGAATATGCACATATTCATGACTTTAATGAGTGGTAGCACGTGACCGCTGCAGGACTGAAGCGCTGCGGAGAGCGCCGGGAGAAGAGGAGAGACTGCAGGGACTCGACGGCAGAGGGGTGAGTATAGCTATATTTACCTGTCCCCGTGCCACCGTTGCGCGCTGCTCCCTCGGTCCTGGCTGTGAATGTTCAGGCAGAGGGCGCGATGACATCGTTAGTGCGTGCCCCGCCCCCTGCCAGATCATTCACAGCCAGAGGAGTCAGACCAAGGGAGCAGCGCTGCGGTGCAGAGAGGACAGGTAAATATCTCAGGTGCCGGGGTCCTGAGCGAGCGGTGACACCGGCACCTGTCCCCCATAGCGCGCCGCTGTCACCGCCTGCTCAGGACACCGGCACCTGGCCCCCAGCAACGAGAGGTGAGTATGTCATTTTTTATTTTTTTTGCAGCACCCATATGAGGCCTATACTATGGGGCATAATTGTGCAGCATATGGGGCATAATATGGAGCATATGGTGGCATAATATGGAGCATATGGGGTCATAATATGGAGCATATGGGGTCATAATATGGAGCATATGGGGGCATAAGCTGTGGAACATATGGGGCATAATCTGGAGCATATGGGGGCATAAGCTGTGCAACATATGGGGGCATAATCTGGAGCATATGGGGGCATAAGCTGTGGAACATATGAGGGCATATTATGGAGCATATGGGGCATAATCTGGAACATATGGGGGCATAATCTGGAGCATATGGGGGCATAAGCTGTGGAACATATGGGGCATAATCTGGAGCATATGGGGGCATAATCTGTGGAACATATGGGGCATAATCTGGAGCATATTGGGCATAATCTGTGCAGCATATGGGGGCATAATCTGTGGAGCATCATATGGGGGCATAATCATTTTTCACCCTAGGCTTATACACGAGTCAATAAGTTTTCCAAGTTTTTTTGTGGCAAAATTAGGGGGGTCGGCTTATACACGGGTCAGTTTATACATGAGTATATACGATAAATAAACGCCCCCTTTATCACCCCCATAGGTAAGGACAAATAATAAAATAAAGTATTTTTTTAAATTTTTCTATTAGAGTTAGGGTTAGAATTAGGGTTAGGGTTAGAACTAGGGTTAGGGTTAGCCTTAGGGTTAGCATTAGGGTTAGGGTTAGAATTAGGGTTGAGGATAGAATTTGGGTTAGGGTTGGAATTTGGGTTAGGGTTGGAATTAGGGTTACGGTTAGAATTAGGGTTGGAATTAGGATTAGGGTTGGGTTTATGGTTAGGCTTGTGGTTAGGGTTATGGTTAGGGTTGGGATTAGGGTTAGGGGTGTGTTGGGGATAGTGTTATGGTTAGGGTTTGGATTAGGGTTAGGGTGTGTAGGGGTTAGCGTTGTGGTTAGGGGTGTGTTGGGGTTAGGGTTGGAGTTAGAATTGAGGGGTTTCCACTATTTAGGCACATCATGGGGTCTCCAAACGCGATATGACGCCACCATTGATTCCTGCAAATTTTGCGTTCAAAAAGTCAAACAGTGCTCCCTTTATTCCGAGCCCCAACGTGTGCCCAAACAGTGGTTTACCCTCACATATGGGGTATCAGCGTAAAAATTGCACAACAACTTTGGGGGTCTAATTTCTCCTGTTACCCTTGGGAAAAAAATTGGGGACTAAAATAATTATTTTTGTGGAAAAAAAATGATTTTTTATTTTCACTGCTCTGCGTTATAAACTTCTGTGAAGAACTTGGAGATTCAAAGTGCTCACCACACATCTAGATGAGTTCCTTGGGGGATCTAGTTTCCAAAATGGGGTCACTTGGGGGGTTTCTACTGTTTAGGCACATCATGGGCTCTGCAAATGTAACATGACGCCCGCAGACCATTCCATCAAGTCGGCATTTCAAAACGTCACTACTTCCCTTCCGAGACCCGACGTGTGCCCATACAGTAGTTTTCTCCCACATATAGGATATCAGCATATTCAGGACAAATTGGACAACAAGTTTTGGGGTCTAATTTCTCCTGTACCCTTGGTAAAATAAAAAAATTGGGGACTAAAAGATCAAGTTTGTGGAAAAAATATGATTTTTTTCTTTTCATGCCCGGGCATTATAAACTTCTGTGTAGCCCTTGGGGGTTCAAAGTGCTCACCACACATCTAGATAAGTTCCTTGCGGGTCTAGTTTCCAAAATGGGGTCACTTGGGGGGAGTTTCTACTGTTTAGGCACATCAGGGGCTCTGCAAACGTAACAAGATGCCCGCAGACCATTCCATCAAAGTCGGCATTTCAAAACGTCACTACTTCCCTTCCGAGCCCCAACGTGTGCCCGAACAGTGGTTTCCCCCCACATATGGGGTACCAGTGTACTCAGGACAAACTGTACAACAACTTTTGGGGTCCAATTTCTCCTGTTACCCTTGTGAAATAAAAAATTGCGGGTTAAAAAAATCAGTTTTTGAGGGAAAAAATGTTTTTTTTATTTTCACGGCTCTGCATTATAAACTTCTGTGAAGCATGTGGGGGTTCAAGGCGCTCACCACACATCTGGATAAGCTCCTTGGGGGGTCTAGTTTCCAAAATGGGGTTACTTGTGGGGGGTTTCTACTGTTTAGGCACATCAGGGGCTCTGCAAATGTAATAAGATGCCCACAGATCATTCCATCAAAGTCTGCATTCCAAAACTGCATCCCTTCCGAGCCCTGACGTGTGCCCAAACAGTGGTTCCCCCCATATATGGGGTACATGCGTTCTCAGGACAAACTGGGGTTCAATTTCTCCTGTAACCATTGTGAAAATAAAAAATAGGGGGGCTAAAAAATCATTTTTTAGAAAACAAATGATTTTTTATTTTCACGGCTCTGCGTTATAAACTTCTGTGAAGCACCTGGGGGTTCAAAGTGCTCACTACACATCTAGATAAGCTCCTTGGGGGGTCTAGTTTCCAAAATGGGGTCACTTGTGGGGGTTTCTACTGTTTAGGCACATCAGGGGCTCTGCAAACGCAACATGACGCACGCAGAACATTCCATCAAGTCTGTATTCCAAAATGGGGTCATTTGTAGGGGAGCTCCAAAGTTTAGGCACACAGGGGCTCTCCAAACATGACATGGTGTCCGCTAACGATTGGAGCTAATTTTCTATTAAAAAAGTCAAATGGCACTCCTTCCCTTCTCAGCCCTGCCGTGCGCCCAAACAGTGGTTCCCGTGCACATATGGGTCACCAGCGTACTCAGGAAAAACTGGACAACAACTTTTGTGGTCCAATTTATCCTGTTACCCTTGGGAAATTAAAAAATAGTGGGCTAAAAAATGATTTTTGAGGAGCAAAAATGATTTTTTTTATTTTCACTGCTCTGCGTTCATAAACTTCTGTGAAGCACTTGGGGGTTCAAAGTGCTCACTACACATCTAGATAAGCTACTTGGGGGTCTAGTTTCCAAAATGGGGTCACTTATGGGGGTTTCTACTGTTTAGGCACATCAGGGGCTCTGCAAACGCAACATGACGCACGCAGAACATTCCATCAAGTCTGCATTCCAAAATGGTGCTCCTTCCCTTCTGAGCTCTCCCATGCGCCAAAACAATGGTTCCCCCCACATATTGGGTATTGGTGTACTCAGGACAAATTGCACAACAACTTTTGTGGTCCAATTTCTCCTGTTACCCATGTGAAAATAAAAAATAGCGGGCTAAAAAATCATTTTTGAGGAAAAAAAATATTTTTTTATTTTCACTGCTCTGCGTTATAAACTTCTGTGAAGCACTTTGGGGTTCATAGTGCTCACAACACATCTAGATAAGTTCCATAAGGGGTCTAGTTTCCAAAATGGTGTCACATGTGGGTTTTTTTCACTGTTTAGGCACACAGGGGCTCTCCAAACGCGTCATGTTGTCCGCTAACGATTGGAGCTAATTTTCCATTCAAAAAGTCAAATGGCGCTCCTTCCCTTCTGGGCCCTGCCGTGCGCCCAAACAGTGGTTTATGACCACATATGAGGTATCTGTGTACTCAGGATAAATTGCCCAACAAAGTTTAGGATCCATTTTATCCTGTTGCCCATGTGAAAATGAAAAAACTGAGGCTAAAAGATAATTTTTGTGAAAAAAAAGTGCTTTCTTCTTTTTACGGATCAATTTGTGAAGCACCTTGGGGTTCAAAGTGCTCACTATGCATCTAGATAAGTTCCTTGGGGGGTCTAGTTTCCAAAATGTGGTCACTTGTGGGGGAGCTCCAATGTTTAGGCACACAGGGACTCTCCAAATGCGACTTGGCAACAGCTATTTTCCATTCAAAAAGTCAAATGGCGCTCCTTCCCTTTGAGCCCTGCCATGCGCCCAAACAGTGGTTTATGACCACATATGAGGTATCTGTGTACTCAGGATAAATTGCCTAACAAATTTTAGGATCATTTTATCCTGTTGCCCATGTAAAAATGAAAAAAATTGCTGCTAAAAGAAAATTTTTGTTGGAAAAATTAAAATGTCCATTTTTTTCCTTCCACGTTGCTTTAGCTCCTGTGAAGCACCTGAGGGGTTAATAATCTTCTTGAATGTAGTTGTGAGTAGCTTGAGGGGTGCAGTTTTTATAATGGTGTCACTTTTTGGTATTTTCTGCCATATAGACCCCTCAAAATGTCTTCAAATGTGAGGTGGTCCCTAAAAAATGGTTTTGTAAATTTTGTTGTAAAAATTAGAAATTGCTGGTCAACTTTTAACCCTTATAACTTCCTAACAAAAAAAATGTTGTTTCCAAAATTGTGCTGATGTAAAGTAGACATGTGGGAAATGTTATTTATTAACTATTTTGTGTCACATAACTCTCTGGTTTAACAGAATAAAAATTAAAAATTTGAAAATTGCAAAATTTTCAAATTTTTCTCCAAATTTCCTTTTTTTCACAAATAGACGCAAAAATTATCGACCTAAATTTATCACTAACGAAGCCCAATATGTCACGAAAAAACATTCTCAGAATCGCTAGGATCCGTTGAAGCATTCCTGAGTTATTACCTCATAAGGGACACTGGTCAGAATTGCAAAAAATGGCAAGGTCTTTAAGGTCAAAATAGGCTGGGTCATGAAGGGGTTAACATGCTTCATGCTGCCCATATCCACTAATGGGCTAAATAAAGAGACCAGCTCCAAAACACCACATGACTGGGGATGAAGTGAGGAGTCCAAAAGATATGTTCCTGCCACACAGCTAAGGCCTCTTTCACACATCAGGTTTTCGGCGTTAGGCGCGATGCGGCGTCTCGCCGGATCCGGTTTTTGAAATGTAAAACCGGATACAACGGATCCGGTTTTCGGCTGGATTAGTCGAACGCATCCAGCCGAAAACTGGATCCGTCTCATCCGGTGTATCCGGTTATTTATCAGTTTTTCGACGGATTACGACGGATCCGGTTTTTAAAAACGCCCTTTTTGGGGTTCCAAACATGATTGGCTACTGAAGCCTATATATACACTGTTCCTATAGCCAATCTTGTTGTATAGGAGCAAGTGCCGGTTGGAGAGAAGAGCAAGTGGCTGCTGAAGATGGACGTTGTGATAGGAAACATTCTGAAGAATTTGGTGGATTTTACCGTGGAGGCGAATCATCTAAAAGCGATTGTTCTGGAGAAGGAGAGAAAGAGACAGCAGCGACGCCGCCGTTTCTGGATCCACCCCATCTGAGCCCATAGAATGACGCGTGGGGTGCTTTCTAAGCTCTACATAGAGCTACGAGGAAACCCTCAGAAATTTTTTGCGTATCTTCGCATGAAAATGGAGAACTTTGATTTGTTGATGGAGCGTGTTGGAGACCTCATAAGAAGATCGGACACCTATTGCCGCTTCTCCATTTCACCGGTGGAGCGTCTCATGGTGACTCTTCGGTAAGCCATATTTATTGGATCTGCTTGCTTCAGAGCACACTTGTCCTGGAATGTTGTTGCTGGTAGTTTGTATACGGCCATCTGACTCAGCTTTAACAATTGGAGGTACTATAAAAAATATTTATTTTTATAGTATCTCCAATTGTTATAGCTGATGTCTGGTATGTAATGCTGTGATTTGAAACTCTTTTTTTTGTTTATTCACAGATTCCTGGCAACTGGAGAATATCTTTCCTCACTGCATTTTCAATACAGACTTGGGATTTCCACCATCTCTGGAATTGTGAAGCACACATGCCGTGCATTGTGTGACACTCCAGTTGCGGAATTTCTACCAGAGCCCACAACAGACAGTTGGATTGCAATTGCAGAAAAGTTTCTTCAAATATGTCAGTTTCCTAATTGCCTGGGCGCTGTGGATGGGAAACATATCCGGATTACCAAGCCAGCAGGATCTGGATCCGAATATTTTAATTACAAGAAATATTTCTCCATTGTCCTCATGGCCATCGCTGACGCAGAATACAAATTTATTGGCATAGATATTGATGCCTATGGCCGCTCCAATGACTCTCAAGTTTTCAAACTGTCAGCAATGGGCCGTCAGCTGTATGGAAACACCTTCCAGTTCCCACCCCCTAGACCGCTGCCTCAAACTTCTGGCCCACCAATGCCTTTTGTTTGTGTAGGGGATGAAGCCTTCCAGCTGTCAGAACATCTGCTAAAACCGTACTCCAGCAGAGGATTGACACACACAAAAAGAATTTTAATTACTGCCTCACAAGAGCCAGAAGAATGGTGGAGTGCGCTTTTGGGATTCTGACAACCTAAAAACTGAAACTGTGGACGAGGTAATCAAAGCTTGTGTGGATCTACACAATTTTGTCATCAGCAAGGAACAGATTTCCATTGAGTAACAGTGTGAAAAAAACACCTTGCATGATTACCAGAACGTTACCACTAGAAGTTCTGTGACTGTTTCCCGAATGAGGAACAAATTTGTCCAATACTTTATGTCAAAAACACATAATGAAAAACAGTCTTACCAAGTCTGATCAAATGACCAAATGCACTAGCAGGATGCAGCATGCTCCCATAGATAAAGGCTGGAGAAGCAACAGGTGCTTACCACTGATAAAAGCAGCCACCCTATCACAAAAACAGTGATGATGAAGGTGTTAACTGCTTAGTGGGAAAAAAAGGACACAAATGTAAGTTGCTTAGAACATGAATGTCATGCACAGTGTCTGGATAACAGCCTATTTTAAACGCCTATGATGGAAGGCAGGCTGGTCAGCACTGAATGTGCACAACACAATAAACCAAGCCATCAAAAAGGAGCCTGGGTGCACCCTGCAAAAAATGATAAAAAGTGCAAAAAATGATGCATATGATAAATGCATCAAATGAGGTATTAGTTACTATTTTGGCCAAAGCAGATAAGCTCGCAACCCAACGTCAAGGTCCCTGTTTTATTGCGAGTCACTAACTAGACATAAATTCAAAAAAATCACATTAAAAACTTTTTAGCAAAAACACATCATGAAAAACAGTCTTACCAAGTCTGATCAAATGACCAAATGCACTAGCAGGATGCAGCAGGCTCCCATAGATAAAGGCTGGAGAAGCAACAGGTGCTCACCACTGATAAAAGCAGCCACCCTATCACAAAAACAGTGATGATGAAGGTGTTAACTGCTTAGTGGGAAAAAAAGCACACAAATGTAAGTTGCTTAGAACATGAATGTCATGCACAGTGTCTGGATAACAGCCTATTTTAAACGCCTATGATGGAAGGCAGGCTGGTCAGCACTGAATGTGCACAACACAATAAACCAAGCCATCAAAAAGGAGCCTGGGTGCACCCTGCAAAAAATGATAAAAAGTGCAAAAAATGATGCATATGATAAATGCATCAAATGAGGTATTAGTTACTATTTTGGCCAAAGCAGATAAGCTCGCAACCCAACGTCAAGGGTCCCCATTTTATTGCGAGTCACTAACTAGACATAAATTCAAAAAAATCACATTAAAAACTTTTTAGCAAAAACACATCATGAAAAACAGTCTTACCAAGTCTGATCAAATGACCAAATGCACTAGCAGGATGCAGCAGGCTCCCATAGATAAAGGCTGGAGAAGCAACAGGTGCTTACCGCTGATAAAAGCAGCCACCCTATCACAAAAACAGTGATGATGAAGGTGTTAACTGCTTAGTGGGAAAAAAAGCACACAAATGTAAGTTGCTTAGAACATGAATGTCATGCACAGTGTCTGGATAACAGCCTATTTTAAACGCCTATGATGGAAGGCGGGCTGGTCAGCACTGAATGTGCACAACACAATAAACCAAGCCATCAAAAAGGAGCCTGGGTGCACCCTGCAAAAATGATAAAAAGTGCAATAAATGATGCATATGATAAATGCATCAAATGAGGTATTAGTTACTATTTTGGCCAAAGCAGATAAGTTCGCAACCCAACGTAAAGGGTCCCCATTTTCATGTTCTAAGCAACTTACATTTGTGTGCTTTTTTTCCCACTAAGCAGTTAACACCTTCATCATCACTGTTTTTGTGATAGGGTGGCTGCTTTTATCAGTGGTAAGCACCTGTTGCTTCTCCAGCCTTTATCTATGGGAGCCTGCTGCATCCTGCTAGTGCATTTGGTCATTTGATCAGACTTGGTAAGACTGTTTTTCATGATGTTTTTTGCTAAAAAGTTTTTAATGTGATTTTTTTTAACCCCTTAATGACCAAGCCATTTTGTAGGTTAAAGACCAGGCCAATTTTTACAATTCTGACCACTGTCTCTTTATGAGGTTATAACTCTGGAATGCTTCTACGGATCTTGGCGATTCTGAGATTGTTTTCTCGTGACATATTGTACTTCATGATAGTGGTAAAATTTCTTCAATATAACTTGCGTTTTTTTATGAAAAAAATGGAAATATGGCAAAAATTTTGAAAATTTTGCAATTTTCAAACTTTTAATTTTTATGCCATTAAATCAGAGAGATATGTCACAAAAATTAGTTAATAAATAACATTTCCCACATGTCTACTTTACATCAGCACAATTTTGGAACCAAAATTTTTTTTTGTTATGAAGTTATAAGTGTTAAAAGTTGACCAGCAATTTCTCATTTTTCCAACAAAATTTACAAAACCATTTTTTTAGGGACCACCTCACATTTGAAGTGAATTTGAGGGGTCAATATGACAGAAAATACCCAAAAGTGACACCATTCTAAAAACTGCACCCCTCAACGTGTTCAAAGCCACATTCAAGAAGTTTATTAACCCTTTAGGTACTTCACAAGAATTGAAGCAATGTGGAAGGAAAAAATGAACATTTAACTTTTTTTCCCAAAATTTTTCTTTCGACACAATTTAAAAAATTTTGTCAAGGTATCAGGAGAAAATGAACCACAATATTTGTTGTACAATTTCTCCAGAGTACACCGATATACCATGTGTGGGGGTAAACCACTATTTGGGCGCATGGCAGAGCTCGGAATGGAAGCAGCGCCATTTGACTTTTTTGGCTGGAATTGAGATTGGACGCCATGTCGCATTTGGAGAGTCCCTGTGTGCCTAAACAGTGGAAACCCCCCACAAGTGACCCCATTTTGGAAACTGTACCCCTCAAGGAACTCATCTAAATGTGTTGTGAGAGCTTTTAACCCCCAAGGGCTTCACAGAAGGTTATAACGTAGAGCCGTAAAATTAAAAAATCATATTTTTTCCACAAAAATGATCTTTTCTTCCCAATTATTATTTTCCAAAGGATAAAAGGACCCCAAAAGTTATTGGGCAATTAGTCCTGAGTACGCTGATACCCCATATGTGGGGGTAAACCACTATTTGGGCGCATGGCAGAGCTCGGAAGGGAAGCAGCGCCATTTGACTTTTTTGGCTGGAATTGAGATTGGACGCCATGTCGCATTTGGAGAGTCCCTGTGTGCCTAAACAGTGTAAACCCCCCACAAGTGACCCCATTTTGGAAACTGGACCCCTCAAGGAACTCATCTAAATGTGTTGTGAGAGCTTTTAACCCCCAAGGGCTTCACAGAAGGTTATAACGTAGAGCCGTAAAATTAAAAAATCATATTTTTTCCACAAAAATGATCTTTTCATCCCAATTATTATTTTCCAAAGGATAAAAGGACCCCAAAGGTTATTGGGCAATTAGTCCTGAGTACGCTGATACCCCATATGTGGGGGTAAACCACTATTTGGGCGCATGGCAGAGCTCGGAAGGGAAGCAGCGCCATTTGACTTTTTTGGCTGGAATTGAGATTGGACGCCATGTCGCATTTGGAGAGTCCCTGTGTGCCTAAACAGTGGAAACCCCCCACAAGTGACCCCATTTTGGAAACTAGACCCCCCAAGGAACTTATCTAGATGTGTGGTGAGAGCTTTGAACCCCAAGGGCTTCACAGAAGGTTATAACGTAGAGCAGTAAAATTAAAAAATCATATCTTTTCCACAAAAATGATTTTCCACCCCCAATTGTTATTTTCCAAAGGGTAACAGGACCCCAAAAGTTATTGTGCAATTTGTCCTGAGTCCGCTGATACCCCATATGTGGGGGGAAACCACTATTTTGACGCATGGCAGAGCTCGAAAGGGAAGTAGCGCCTTTTTCAAATGCAGACTTTGATGGAATGGTCTGTGGGTGTCATGTCACGTTTGGATAGCCCCTGATGTGCCTAAACAGTAGAAACCCCCCACAAGTGACTCCATTTTGGAAACTAGACCCCCCAAGGAACTTTTCTAGATGTGTGGTGAGCACTTTGAACCCCCAAGTGCTTCACAGAAGTTTATAACGTAGAGCCGTGAAAATAAAAAAATCATATTTTTTTCCACAAAAATAATCTTTTTGCCCCAAATTTTTATTTTTATAATGGTAACAGGAGAAATAGGACCCCAAAAGCTATTGTGCAATTTGTCCTGAGTACGCTGATATCCCATATGTGGGGGGGAACCACTATTTTGACGCATGGCAGAGCTCGAAAGGGAAGTAGCGCCTTTTTCAAATGCAGACTTTGATGGAATGGTCTGTGGGTGTCATGTCACGTTTGGATAGCCCCTGATGTGCCTAAACAGTAGAAACCCCCCACAAGTGACTCCATTTTGGAAACTAGACCCCCAAGGAACTTTTCTAGATGTGTGGTGAGCACTTTGAACCCCCAAGTGCTTCACAGAAGTTTATAACGTAGAGCCGTGAAAATAAAAAAATCATATTTTTTTCCACAAAAATAATCTTTTTGCCCCAAATTTTTATTTTTATAATGGTAACAGGAGAAATAGGACCCCAAAAGCTATTGTGCAATTTGTCCTGAGTACGCTGATATCCCATATGTGGGGGGGAACCACTATTTTGACGCATGTCAGAGATCGGAAGGGAAGGAGCACCGTTTTTAAATGCAGACTTTGATGGAATGGTCTGCGGGTGTCATGTCGCGCTTGGAGAGCCCCTGATGTGCCTAAACAGTAGAAACCCCCACAAATGACCCCATTTTGCAAACTAGACCCCCCAAGGAACTTATCTAGATGTGTGGTCAGCACTTTGAACCCCCAAGGGCTTCACAGAAGTTTATAACGTAGAGCCGTGAAAATAAAAAAAATCATATTTTTTTCCACAAAAATGACCTTTTTGCCCCCAAATTTTTATTTTTATAAGGGTAACAGAGAAATAGGACCCCAAAAGCTATTGTGCATTTTGTCCTGAGTACGCTGATACCCCATATGCGGGGGGGAACCACTGTGATCGCCTTACTGCGATCTTTGGGAGGCACAATGAACAAATCTACCAAAGGTGAAGAATTGGTTTTCTTTTTTACGCCGTTCCTGTGCGATATTAGTGATTAGGCGACTTTATTCCTCGGATCGGTGCGATTACAGCGATACCAGATTTACACCCTGTCACACTCTAAAAGATGCTTTTTTTGGAATAATTTTTTGTAAGAATTTTTTGCATCGCCGTATTTTGAGAGCTATAATTTTTCCATATTTCGGCCGACAGAGTTATCTGTGGGCTTATTTTTTGCGGGACGAGCTGACTATTTATTGGTACCATATTCGGGCACATAACGTTTTTTGATCGCTTCCTATTCCGATTTTTGTGGAAGCAGAATGAACAAAAACCAGCAATTCAGGAATTGGTTTTTTTTTTTTATTTTTTTTCCCCCGTTCCGCGTGTGGTAAAATTGATAAAGCAGCTTTATTCTTCGGGTCACTACGATTACAGCGATACCTCATTTATATATTTTTTTTATTGTTTGGCGTTTTTTACACAATAAAGAATTTTATAGAAAAAA
This sequence comes from Oophaga sylvatica, assembly GCA_033576555.1. Lineage (NCBI taxonomy): Eukaryota > Metazoa > Chordata > Amphibia > Anura > Dendrobatidae > Oophaga > Oophaga sylvatica. The sequence continues at coordinate 306,137,976 of JARQOD010000005.1, forward strand.
TAATTATTTTTGCATCAGTTTATTCCGTGAGCTATAACTTTTTTATTTTTTCGCTGATGATGCTATATAGCGGCTTGTTTTTTGCGGGACAAGTTTGACGTTTTCAGCGGTACCATGATTATTTATATCTGACTTTTTGATCGCGTGTTATTGCACTTTTTCCAAGCGGTATAATGATACCGCTTGGAAAAAGTATAATTTACTACTTTTTTGTGTTTTTTTTTTACGGCTTTCACTGAAGGGGTTAACTAGGGTTATGCTTTTATAGATGGGATTTTTACGGACATGGCGATACCTAACTGTGTATTTTTTTGTTTTTTATTTTTTTTATTACATAAAAATGTGTATTTTTTAGGGATTTTTTTAAATTATTTTTTAATATTTTTTTTACAATTTTTTTTTAAAAAATGATTTTTTTCAACTTGTCCCTTTATGGGACTTTCACTTTTTTTACTTTTGATTGCAGTTACAATGCATTGCAATGCTCTGGCATTGCAATGCATTGCAACTATAGTGGAAGCTGCTGTGACATGATCACAGCAGCTTCCCGTAGCTAAATGACCTGGAGGTTGTCATGACAACCCCCGGGTCATCAAGGCAGAGATCGGCCCTGCGATTACATCGCTGGGACGCTGATCTGAGGCAGAGGGAGCTCCCGACCCTCTGCCTCCCCCCCTGAGCTCTGCGATCGCGCTCGATCGCAGCAGTCAGGGGTTAACAGCCAGGGGCGGTGGGGGCTCCGCTCCTGGCTGTCAGTGCAGGAAGCCTGGCCACTGCAGCGCCGGCTCCTGCACTGATCGCGCTGGGGAAGCTGAAATTTCAGCTTCTCCTGTGCGATCTCTGCTGTGTTTGGTCAGTCAGATTGACTGACCAAGCACAGCGCTGTGGGTGCGGGGACCGACGGCAAAGGTCCCCGCACCGCTTGCCGTGCCTGTCAGCTGTCTGTGACAGCTGTCGGCACTGATCTACCACTACGTGTTTACACGCAGTGGTAGATCAAAGGCAGAGGGAGCTCCGTCCTCTGCCGCCCCCCATGAGCTCTGCATCGCGTCGTGCAGCATCAAGGGGTTAATAGCCAGTTGTCGTGAGGGTCAGACTGGCTGCATGCAGGAAAAGCCTGGCCACTTTCAGCCCGTGTGCCTGCAACAGTTTATCGCGCTGGTGGAATGCAGTATGTACCTTTGTCAAGTTGTCCCGGTGTGTTGCAGACTACAATCTGCTGTGTTATCCACAAGGTCATAACTTGTTAAGTGAATATTGATAACAACCAGCCAACTGTGGTCGGACCGACCCATTGTGCTGCTTTTGTAACCAAAAGTTATACTAACCATTGTTGTGTATTATGTACAGTATGTTACCTTTTGTCCAAAGTTGTGTCCCTGGTTGTGTATTAGCAAAGTATTTCACCTTTTAACCAAAGTTCTGTACATTGTTAGGTAATCCCCAACAAGGTACAGAACTTTGTTTAAAAGGTGAAATACTTTGCTAATACACAACCAGGGACACAACTTTGGACAAAAGGTAAATTTATTTTACCTTTTACCCAAAGTTATAATAATAATAATCTTTATTTATATAGCGCCAACATATTCCGCAGCCTTTACAGTTTAACAGTTTCAAAACATAAGTCATAAGTAACAACGTTAACAATACAATAATTAAAGCAAAATAAGCCTACCCTGCTCGTGAGAGCTTACAATCTACAATGAGGTGGGGGAGATACAAAGTACAGGTGTGTATATACAATGGTGCATTTACAATGATGATCCAGCCATCTTGAGGGACTGAGGGATGGATGGAGATAGTGAATGGGCTACACACACACACTTACACATAGAATGACTTTGATTAGTGAATGTGATAGGCCACTCTGAACAAATGTGTTTTGAGGGAGCGCCTGAAACCATGCAAATTGTGGATAGTCCTAATTTCTTGGGGTAGAGCATTCCAGAGGATTGGCGCAGCGCGGGAGAAGTCTTGGAGTCGGGAGTGGGGGTACGGATTAGTGCAGAGGTTAGTCGAAAGTCGTTTGCAGAGCGCAGCAGTCGGTTAGGCCGATAGATAGAAATGAGGGAGGAGATGTAGGGGGGTGCTGCACTGTGGAGAGCTTTGTGGGTGAGAACAAGTACTTTGAATTGGATCCTATAATGAATGGGCAGCCAGTGTAAGGACTGGCGAAGAGCGGACGCGTCCGAGTACCGATTAGCCAGATGGATGACCCTGGCTGCTGCATTAAGGATGGACTGGAGAGGGGATAGTCGAGTAATGGGGGGGCCAAGTAATAAAGCGTTGCAGTAGTCCAGGTGGGAGTGGATCAATGCTACAGTGAGGGTTTTTGTTGTTTTCATGGTGAGAAAAGGGCGGATTCTAGAGATGTTCTTTAGGTGTAGACGGCAAGAGCAGGCAAGAGATTGTATATGGGAGGTGAAGGAGAGATTGGTGTCAAACATAACACCCAGACAGCGAGCCTGCTGCCGGGGTGTTATTATGGTGCTGCCCACAGAGAGGGAAATGTCAGATTTAGGGAGGTTAGTAGACGGCGGGAGCAGAAGGAGTTCAGTTTTGGAGAGGTTAAGTTTCAGATAGAGAGCGGACATGATGTTGGAGACTGCGGACAGACAGTCGGTGGCGTTCTGTAGAACAGCGGGGGCAAGGTCGGGGGATGACGTGTATAGTTGTGTGTCATCAGCATAAAGATGGTACTGAAAGCCAAATCTGCTGATGGTCTGTCCAATTGGGGCCGTGTAGAGAGAGAAGAGAAGGGGGCCAAGGACTGAGCCCTGGGGTACACCGACAGTGAGAGGAAGAGGAGATGACGTGGAGCCAGAGAACGAAACACTGAAGGAGCGGTCAGAAAGATAGGAGGAGAACCAGGAGAGAACAGTGTCCTTAATACCTAGTGACTGGAGCCTAGACAGTAGGAGACAGTGGTCAACAGTGTCGAAAGCTGCAGAAAGGTCGAGAAGAATGAGCAGAGAGTGGTCACCGTTACGTTTTGCTGTAAGAAGGTCATTGGTCACTTTGATGAGTGCAGTTTCGGTCGAATGTAGGGGCGGAAGCCGGACTGTGAAGGGTCTAGGAGGGAGTGATTGGAGAGGTAACGGGTAAGGGGGAGTAGACTAGGCGCTCCAAAAGTTTAGAGATGAAGGGGAGATTGGAGACCGGTCTGTAGTTGTTTGTGCAGGAAGGGTCGAGAGCGGGTTTCTTTAGTAGTGGAGTAATGATGGAGTGTTTGAAGGAGGATGGAAAATGCCAGAGGAGAGTGAGAGATTAAAGATTGTAGTTAGGTGAGTTGTGACAACTAGAGTTGAGCGATACTTTCCGATATCCTAAAGTATCGGAATCGGAATGGTATCGCCGATATCACTAAAATATCGGCGATACCCGATATCGATACCGGAAGTCCCATGTAAGTCTATGGGAACAAAATATCGAAATTAAAAAAAACCCATTCTTGCCTTGTTGGTTAATTGTACATGAAGGAAAACAAGAAAGAGTAATGTAGAATGTATTGGGGAAGGTTGAGGAGACATTAAAGGCATAGATGTTTAACCCAATCAAATGGAATAGCATAAATATTTTTTTTTTTAAAGATGTTCGGATTGACGAAGAAATTGACAATGTTAACGTTTTTTATATTTTGGCAAATATGTATATTACACAACTTCCATGCTCTTCATCTTCACCTTTTTAACTTTTCACACACTTTCTCCTTCATAATCTTCTGCAGCATCATCTTTTTCATCAAATTATTCTTCATCTTCACCTTCTTTATCTTCTTCTTAAACTTCTTGCTATTCATCTTTGTTAACATTACTCATATTCTTCTTATTAAACTATTATTCTTATTCATATTCTGCTTCATCTTCTTCATCATATTCTTATTTGTGACAGAGAATCCTGTACTTGTAATCTGTCAAAGTATGAATTTTTCATCCTTCCGTTCTTGCTGTCACAAAAGATTTAAATTACAACAGTATTTGTCCGTGTTCAGTTTAGCCTGCAGCAGCAGGCATTTTCCAGGGGCACCACGAGGAGGAACGGACTCACCCCCATACACTGCTTAGTCTTCTTCTGCTTAGAATTTAGAGCATATATTTTGCTCTTCATTTTGGTCTTATACTTCATGTTCTTCTGCTTTTAGATCTTCTGCTTATTGTTCTTGTGTCTCTTGTTCCGTATCTTGTATTTGTAGCACAATCTTGTACCAGCTGATGTTACTGGGACACGGTTACTAAGCAGGAGGTACCTGTGCTCCAAAGCACTACCAAGGACCAGCAGACGTTGCTGGAACTCGGATACCAAGATGGAGGCACCTAGGCCAAAGGCACTGCGGAGAACCAGCTGACGGTACTGGAACCCGGAGGGGCAGCAGAAGGAAAAGAGCCAATGGCACAACCGAGGACCAGCTGACGTTACTGGGACACGGTTACTAAGCAGGAGGTACCTGTGCTCCAAAGCACTACCAAGGACCAGCAGACGTTGCTGGAACTCGGATACCAAGATGGAGGCACCTAGGCCAAAGGCACTGCGGAGAACCAGCTGACGGTACTGGAACCCGGAGGGGCAGCAGAAGGAAAAGAGCCAATGGCACAACCGAGGACCAGCTGACGTTACTGGGACACGGTTACTAAGCAGGAGGTACCTGTGCTCCAAAGCACTACCAAGGACCAGCAGACGTTGCTGGAACTCGGATACCAAGATGGAGGCACCTAGGCCAAAGGCACTGCGGAGAACCAGCTGACGGTACTGGAACCCGGAGGGGCAGCAGAAGGAAAAGAGCCAATGGCACAACCGAGGACCAGCTGACGTTACTGAACCCCAGTAACACAGGAGCAAGTGTTGACTGTGCTAACAGCACTTCCGAGCAACAACTGGCGGTGTTGGAGCCCAGGGTCAAGGAGGATGTTTAAATACTAGATCAAGTAATTTCCTTGTTACCTGTCAATTTTAAATGTCTATACTTCAAACAAGAGAAAGAAACCTTTACTACCATAAGATGATGATTTCATTTAAACTAATATCTAGATAAATAAAGAATTGACAAACATAAACACATACATTAACATGTTGAACAGCAATGCAAACCACAAAATAAATTAGTTAAGGAATCTGCTATACGGTTGTACATAAAAGCATACAAGTACATATCTGAATCCATTAATGATGGATAAGTAACAGTATGTACACCATTTTTATTGTATAGACAATGAATGTCTGACTTCAAAACATCATCAGCATTACAAGTTATCTGTGACATTACTAAAATGTTACATTTGCTGAATAATGTCACTAAACAGTTTATACAAAATTATACAATTTCCATCATGTAATACTCATAATATGTGGCAATAATCATGTTTATTAACAAACATAACCTTTAAAAAGTGCATAGTGCATAGTGAAAATTGCTATTTATGCCTGACTGTCGACTTGCAAGCATGACAACGGATAGATAAGGTATATATAGATGAGACTGCATAGCCACAGATGGTGAATGGCGATGTAATACTGTACCTCAATAAAGTGTGCGTCACTACTACATAATTTTTTTTATATAGCTTTATAAACAGGGTACGTGGATGTATGCTTGCGCCTTTGTTTTGACGCACAGACTGCCTTCCTGCTGAGACGCGTTGGGTAGTGAACAGTTGTGTGCAGTGTTCACTGTAGTCTGAGGTTTTCCTTTTGGAGTGCAGATCACGCTCCAGTTAGTTCTTCAACCACTGCTGGTTGTAGTCTGCTGAGCGTGTGTCACTGGCACATCCTTGAAATTTTTCTCTAATTGTTGCTGCTCCACTCTATTACAAATAAATAAAATCTATTAGTGTGACGCGCTTCCATCCGTATACAATACATTGGTTGCAAACACTATAGAAGTACACAAAGGGGCCTTTCACACCTACTGAACAGTTGTGTGCAGTGTTCACTGCAGTCTCTGCGGAATAACCACACTTAGGCCTTATAACTTTTCAGACTTTCTTTATCAATCTACCAAGATGAAGAAGGCAGGGAGTAAGGCACGTGGTCGTGGAGTTTCTTCAGGGAGAGGACGTGGGGATTCTGTGGCTGCTGCGGCCCCCAGTGACACAGCATCCACCAGTTTTCCCCGGGCCGTGAGCGTTCCTTTATGCGCACTTTTGTAGGAGCTCGGAGTACCCCCCTGCTGCGGGAAGAACAAATTGAAGCCGTTGTTGTTTGGATCTCAGCCAATGCATCGACTTCAATTGCTTCCACCTCCTCTCAGGACCACAGCACTGTTGGGCAACCATCTGTCTCTTCACCGCCTGGCAAATTGCCCAGGCAGTCAGAGAGTTCTGTACAGGAGCCAGCTGAGTGTCTGCTTCTGTTCTCAGAATCTATTGGCTTGCAAACAGGGGCCCAGCCAAGCAGCATTCTGTAATGTGAAGAAGAGGGAGTATGCAGTGATGCGCAACAGCTGTGTCTCTCTGAATCTGAAGAGGCGGGTGAGACAGTGCCGATGGTCAGCACACCGCAGAACGCATCTGATGATGATGATGAGACCCAGGTGCCAGTTTCTGTTGAGCATGGTGCTGGCCAGACCACCCAACAGCAGGTGTTGGAAGAGGGTAGTGGAGATGATGAGGTCCAATACCCAACATGGCATGAAGAACAGGAAGGTGGTGGGAGCAGCTCAGAGGAATAATAATAATATTTATTTATATAGCGCCATCATATTCCGCAGCGCTTTACAGTTTAGCAGTTTCAGAACACAAGTCATAAGTAACAACGTTAACAATACAATAATTTAAGCTAAATAAGTCGCCTCTGCTCGTGACAGCTTACAATGTACAATGAGATGGGGGAGATACAAAGTATAGGTGTTTATATACAATGGTGCATTTACAATGATGTTCCAGCCATCTTAAGGGACTGAGGGATGGAGATAGTGAATGGGCTAGAGACACACACACACTTACACAGAATACATAGAATGACTTTGATTAGTGAATGTGATAGGCCGCTCTGAACAAATGTGTTTTGAGGGAGCGCCTGAAACCATGCAAATTGTGGATAGTCCTAATTTCTTGGGTACAGCATTCCAGAGGATTGGCGTAGAGCAGGAGAAGTCTTGGAGTCGGAGTGGGAGGTACGTATTAGTGCAGAGGTTAGTCGAAAGTCGTTTGCAGAGCGCAGCAGTCGGTTAGGCCGATAGATAGAAATGAGGGAGGAGATGTAGGAGGGGTGCTGCACTGTGGAGAGCTTTGTGGGTGAGAACCAGTACTTTGGTTGAAAGCTGGGAGAGGCCTAGAGAAATGGTTAGTGATAGAAGGAAGATAGAGGAAGACATTGCCCCAACGGTACAAACAGGAGGGAGAGTTAGGCTGCAGACTCGGTTGCCTGTAGCCTCCAGTTTGGCACCTGTTCGGAGCAGTTGTCTTCCAAAAGTCAAAACGTGCGCTCCCAGGACTTGCACTGCGTGGTCCTTTTTTCACACACTTGCACATGATATTTGCTATGTGAAATGCAAGCTGTGTAATCAAAAATTAAAAATAGCTAAAAGTGTCAGTCACCTCAATACCACAAATATGTGGAAACATGTGCGGACAAAGCACGTAGTTGAGTTACAAAGACACACTGGAGATGTAGGCCAACCTACAGCAGCACCTACATCTTCAGGTTGTGTTGAAGCCTCTTCATCGAGCTCACACACAGCTGGTTATGCTTCCTCACAGGATCGCCATGGAAGAACCTCGGCCACTGTTGTCCAGAGACAAACTGTTATTCCACACACAGCAGCAAGTTCCCTGTCATCCTCACACTCCCAGGCCACAAAACAGCCAGCGGTAGCACAGGCATGGGATAAAACACGGCCATACTCCGCAAACCATGCACGAGCACAGGCTCTGAATGCTGGCATTGCAAAACTCCTGTCCCTTGAAATGCTGTGATTCAGGCTGGTGGAGACAGACAGTTTCCGTAACTGAATATCATTGTCAATCCCACAATACAATGTGCCAAGCCGATTTCATTTCAGCAGGCAAGCCGTCCCTGGTCTGCAAAAGCATGTTGAGGGAAAAATTAAACATGCGCTACTAAAAGCCCTCAGTAGCAAGGTCCACCTGACCACCGATGCGTGGACCAGTACCCATTGTTATGATCTGCTACAACCAGTAAGGAAAGAAGGGAATTCTGTCCCTACAATACAACTAAGCTGAATCCCTACGATGTAACGGGGAACCTGATCCTGCGACCAGACCCGCTAAAGTCCTCATCTAGTGTGAACGAAGACCTATAGTTGCGAGGGAGTAATCCCTACAAGATCTAGGGACTGGGAGAAAAGGTGGACACCTCCTAACATAAATTGTAGCATGGATAATTAAACAGAAAAATAAATACTTTGTGATCCTAACATCAAGCAAAACTCACAGATTAAGGCACCTAAGCACCCGGCTAGCTTAACAGTAGATAATACAATGAAGTCAAGCAAAGCCAGAAGGGCGGAGCCAGACTAAATAGGGAAAAAAGGTCATGTGACCAGCAAACTGAAACAAAACCTAACAAGAGGGTTCTAACACCCATGGCCAGGGACAATACCTTTCCCTCACTGCCCATTGGGTCAATGTTGTGCAGCCGGGTACTGATCTTGCGAGTGGCGCTGTACGTGTTCTGCCAACTCCAAGGATTGCAGGAATCAAGTCTGTACACATTGATTCCTCCTATTCCAGTTCCTCAGAATCATCGCTGCAGGAGCCGTCACGGTCTACCTCCACATGGACCCGTGAACGTTTACCTGTTGCGACCGATATGAGCACAGCCGTGTCCAAATGTCAACAGGCCATCCTGAAATTAATTTCCATGGGGAATCTTAGCCACACAGCGCAGGAGCTCTGTAATGCCATAAAGCAGGAGAGCGACGTGTGGTTTTTGGAAGAGAATCTACAGGCAGGCTTGGTAGTGTGTGACAATGGCCGAAATCTGGTGTCAGCTCTGGGCCTTGGCAACCTCACTCACATACCATGTCTGTCATATGTGCTCAACTTGGTCGTGCAGAGTTTTTTGAGGGACTATCCGGATCTTGATGCACTGCTGCACAAGGTCCGCCTAGAGTGCGCTCACTTGCGACGTTCCAGCATGGCCAGATCGCTGATTGCAGCTCTGCAACGCAGATTTCACCTTCATGAACATCGCATTATATGTGACGTACCCACCAGGTGGAATTCCTCGTTACATATGTTGGAGCGGTTGTGTGAGCAGCAGCCAACAGTAATGGAGTATCAGCTGCATCAGGCGCAGTCAACTCGCAATTTGCGGCGTTCACACTTCACCACTACTGAGTGGGCCTCTATAATAAGAATAATAATATTATTTATTTATATAGCGCCATAATATTCCGCAGTGCTTTACAGTTTAACAGTTTCAAAACACGAGTCATAAGTAACAACGTTAACAATACAATAATTAAAGCAAAATCAGCCGCCCCTGCTGGTGAAAGCTTACAATCTACAATGAGGTGTGGGAGATACAAAGTACAGGTGTTTATATACAATGGTGTTTTTACAATGATGGTCCAGCCATTTTAAGGAAGTGAGGGATGCATGGAGATAGTGAATGGGCTACACACACAGAATTACACATAGAATGACTTTGATTAGTGAATGTGATAGGCCACTGTGAACAAATGTGTTTTGAGGGAGCGCCTGAAACCATCCAAATTGCGGATAGTCCTAATTTCTTGGGGTAGAGCATTCCAGAGGATTGGCGCAGCGCGGGTGAAGTCTTGGAGTTGGGAGTGGGAGGTACGGATTAGTGCAGAGGTTAGTCGAAGGTCGTTTGCAGAGTGCAGCAGTCGGTTAGGCCGATAAATATAAATAAGGGAGGAGATGTAGGGGGTGCTGCGCTGTGGAGAGCTATGTTGGTGAGAACCAGTAATTAGAATTGGATCCTATAATGAATGGGCAGCCACTGCCAGTGTAATGAGTGGCGAATAACTCTATGAAGGATATCTGCCACGTTTTGCGTGCGTTTGATGAGTCAACGCGGATGGCGAGTGCAGATGATGCACTAGTCAGCCTGACTGTCCCCCTTATCTGCCTGCTTCAAAAAACACTGCAAGCACTAAGGCATGAGGTTTTGGAAGAGGTGGAGGATGAGGAGTCACAAATTCCATCACCTTCTGGACAGTCAGCGCAACGTGGTTCCTCACAAAGGGCTGGAGGACTTTCAAAGTACCATGCTGTATCAACAATTGAACCTCCAGAGTCGCTGTCTATATTTTCATAACCATTACAAACTTTTAATGTATTTACAAAGCACATAATGTACATTTTTTGTCTATCCTTTTGTAATGCTATTGTGTTTCCATAAACTGATGTTACAGAATTATGATACAAAGTTTTTAAATTTTGAGTTTTAAATTTTGTAAATTTATATGTATTTGAAGGACTTTGTGAGGAGGATGAGGAGTCACAAATTCCATCACCTTCTGGACAGTCAGCGCAACGTGGTTCCTCACAAAGGGCTGGAGGACTTTCAAAGTACCATGCTGTATCAACAATTGAACCTCCAGAGTCGCTGTCTATATTTTCATAACCATTACAAACTTTTAATGTATTTACAAAGCACATAATGTACATTTTTTGTCTATCCTTTTGTAATGCTATTGTGTTTCCATAAACTGATGTTACAGAATTATGATACAAAGTTTTTAAATTTTGAGTTTTAAATTTTGTAAATTTATATGTATTTGAAGGACTTTGTGAGGAGGATGAGGGGGAGTCAATGGAGGAGGAAGACATCGCTCCAGAGGGAGGTAGACAATGCTCTAGTCAGTATGTAGACCAAGGGTGGGTGATGCACAGCAGGCGGAGATGACGCCTCTTGCAGGGGACAACGTTTCTTGGCCAGTTGGGAGTCTGCAGCACATGGTTGATTTCATGCTGCAGTGGCTGAGAAACGACCGCCGCATCGAACACATTCACACCACGTCTGATTATTGGGTGTACACCCTCCTAGACCCTCGCTACCGGGACAACTTACAAAGCCTCATCACACCGTTGAACCGGGAGCGTAAAATGCGGAAGTACCAAGACACACTGGTGCAATCCATAATGTTCTCCATTCCAGCCGAGAGCACTGCTGCTGCTACTGATTTACAAAGCAGCTCTGTGCGTCGAGGCAGTGGAGACAGCTCTGCAACAAGAGGGAGCACAAGCAGCGCCTCTGCACAGGGCAAGAACAGTATGTTCCAAATGTGTCGAAGTTTTGTGGCAGCGCCACCAATGTCTACACCATCCGAGACGGCTCCAGTCAGCAGGAGGCAACATTTCCGTAAGATGGTGACAGACTACATGTCTTGCCCTCTCAGTGTACTCCCAGATGGCTCTTCCCCATTCAAGTTTTGTGTCTCTAAGCTGGATACATGGCCAGAGCTTAGCCAGTATGCATTGGAGTGCTGGCTTGATCTGCTGGCAGTGTATTATCGGAGCGCGTCTTTACTGCTGCAGGTGGTGTACTAACAGACCGTTGCATGCGACTATCCTACGATAATGTAGAACGGCTTACTTTTCTGAAAATGAACTAGGCATGGATCTCGCCTGAATTTGCCTGTCCGGTTTCAGATTAACTAACTGGTTGACAACGTTTTCCATGTCTCCTGTTATGTTCATCTTTCTACCACCTGAGCTATACTCCCTGGGCTACAACACTGCCAGTTGCTGCTCAGAAGTGTCGTGTCCACAGACCAATACACAAGCTATAGTGATAGTGGGGTTCAGTAACGCCTGCTGTTCCCCTGCTGTGTGTCCGGCAAAAATTACTGCTACCTACCTACACATGTTTAAAAAAACATGACATGTTAAAGTGGCTAGTGCTACACATAGATATCAGGCTACACCCTTATTTCTAAGCTGTAAACAAGTGAAACGTCAAATTTAAAACCATTCAATGATTAGTGTTGGTAACAAATCTGTAACTAAATAATTGTGACATATTATGGCAGATATCCACATGTCTAACACAAATGCTAACACAAAAGCATACTTATGCTATAGGGTACTGATGGTGAACCTTCTCACTCCATAACTTTGACCAATCCAACTCACATCATGCCTCAAATGCTGCAATGTTGGAAGTGCATAATGTGGGTTGAACTTTGACAACAGCTGCAGTGCGAAGGTTATCCTTCTGTGTTCTTGGCTTTTAAATAAAAGCATACAAGTAAATATAATAATACATTGTTGATTAAGGGACATGATGTACACCTGTAATATTGTGCAAACAATGGATGTAGGACTATTCCTCTTCAACATTACTTATATTTGTGTCATTTGAAAAAATACATATTTTAGTTAAAAATTAAAAACCCATGTTCAGTAGCTGTGAAAGGCCCGTTTGTGTACTTCTATATTGTTTGCAACCAATGTATTGTATACGGATGGAAGCGCGTCACACTAATAGATTAGATTTATTTTAAATGGAATGTAGCAGAACCAATTGGAGATAAATGAAAAGGATGAGCCACTGAGACACGCTCAGCAGAGTACAAGCAGCAGTGCTTGAACATGTAACTGGAGCGTGATCTGCACTCAAAAAAGTAAAAAACACAGACTGAAGTGAACACTGAAACACAACTGTCCACAATCTGTGAAAAGCTCCTTTCTGTACTTCTATAGTGTTTGCAACCAATGTATTGTATACGGATGGAAGCGCGTCACACTAATAGATTAGATTTATTTTAAATGGAATGTAGCAGAACCAATTGGAGATAAATGAAAAGGATGAGCCACTGAGACACGCTCAGCAGAGTACAAGCAGCAGTGCTTGAACATGTAACTGGAGCGTGATCTGCACTCAAAAAAGTAAAAAACACAGACTGAAGTGAACACTGAAACACAACTGTCCACAATCTGTGAAAAGCTCCTTTCTGTACTTCTATAGTGTTTGCAACCAATGTATTGTATACGGATGGAAGCGCGTCACACTAATAGATTAGATTTATTTTAAATGGAATGTAGCAGAACCAATTGGAGATAAATGAAAAGGATGAGCCACTGAGACACGCTCAGCAGAGTACAAGCAGCAGTGCTTGAACATGTAACTGGAGCGTGATCTGCACTCAAAAAAGTAAAAAACACAGACTGAAGTGAACACTGAAACACAACTGTCCACAATCTGTGAAAAGCTCCTTTCTGTACTTCTATAGTGTTTGCAACCAATGTATTGTATACGGATGGAAGCGCGTCACACTAATAGATTAGATTTATTTTAAATGGAATGTAGCAGAACCAATTGGAGATAAATGAAAAGGATGAGCCACTGAGACACGCTCAGCAGAGTACAAGCAGCAGTGCTTGAACATGTAACTGGAGCGTGATCTGCACTCAAAAAAGTAAAAAACACAGACTGAAGTGAACACTGAAACACAACTGTCCACAATCTGTGAAAAGCTCCTTTCTGTACTTCTATAGTGTTTGCAACCAATGTATTGTATACGGATGGAAGCACGTCACACTAATAGATTTGATTTTTTTTTCTAATATAATGGAGCTGCACCAATTCCACAAAATAAAAAAAAAAAAAGAGTCAGTGACACGTGCAGATGCCTACAAACAGCGGTGGATGCAGAGCAAACTGCAGCGTCACCTGCACTGTCACACACACACCTTGCACAGAGCTGTTAAAACAACACTGGCAAAATGAAGCTTTACACAGCGGTTGGTAAACTAGCCTGCCTCAAGCACAGTAGTACACAAAATCGCAATATCTAACTGTCCCTCAGAGTGAGCAGAGTAGCGTTCTGTCCCTTACTGAGTTCACAGCACAGTGACGCTAAAATGGCGGCGGCGCCTTTTATAGTGCATTCTGACATCATTTCTGCAGCCAATCACAGCCATGCCATTAGTTAAGATGACCGCAGCATTACAGGATGTGCCCACACTTCGTAGGATTCCTCATTGGCTGACTAAAATCACATTGCCTCTCAAAGAATTATGGGAACTTCCGATTCCGGTATACGATATGGAAAAAGTATCGGAATTAAGTATCGGAATTCCGATAACGCGAATATCGGCCGATACCCGATACTTGCGGTATCGGAATGCTCAACACTAGTGACAACTGGAGAGAGAGACTGGAGGAGATGTGAGGGGATGGGGTCGGTAGTGCATGTAGTCGGACGAGAGGAAGAGAGGAGTCTGGAGACTTCTTCTTCTGTGATGGGATCAAATGTGGAAAGTGAGCCAGGGAAATGCAGGGAGGGATGAGAGTCACAGCACTTGGTGGTTGAGAGCAGATTTCCTGACGGATAGTGTTCTGTCCAGCCATATAATTGCTGTCTAGAAAGTCTAGTCATTTGTTTTATGTCTCCAATTGTTATAGACATTGCAATCTTTGAATGTATTGCTCTTTCATACATTTTATGTTGTAAGGTAACAGCGCCACCTGCTGGCTGTTTGATGCATAGATTCTAGTTTAATTTTGTGATGTCTTGTGGGAAATTCCAAGAGCATTGTGGGATTGTTCCTGTTGCATTATGGTCTTGTTTATCACACTGAAGGAGGACAGCAGCCATTATCCCTCCATGTGCCTTAAGAGAAACTACATCACTGGTGTTCTTCATGTTTCTCAAACAGCCTGCTCTAAGCATAGTCGGTAAGCACTATCTGTGTTTATAATCCTGTGTTTATCAGTACGTTTGTTGTACTAAGTAGGTAATAATCAGCTTGTGTATTCTGTATATTGTAAACTATTTGTGTTTCATGCTCTGTACAGTTATATATTCTGAAATGCTCTTATTATTGCATTCTATAGTTTTACCCTTTCCTGTCACATCTGCAATCAATAAAAAGAAGGTTACAATTTTACAGCCTCTTTTTTCTTAAAGAAGACAGGGGGTTTAGCTACATGTCTCATCGCACACCCTGCTAACGTGCATGAGGACAGAATAGATAGTATCTATTTTTTCTATAAAGTGGGAGGCCAGGTCGTCAGCACAAATGTCTGTGATAGGGGCTTGTGCTTTTGGCCTGAGGAGGGAGTGAAAAGTGTCAAAAAGTTTCTTGGGGTTGTTGGCTAGTGAGGAGATCAGGGTGGTGAAGTAGGTCTGTTTGGCGAGGTGAAGGGCAGCATTATAAGTTCTTAACATGAATTTAAAGTGGATGAAGTCTTCTGGTGTGCGGGTTTTTCTCCAGAGGCGTTCAGTACTCCTAGAGCATCGCTGAAGAAGTCGAGTTTGCAATGTGAGCCAGGGCTGTTTTACTGTGTGTTTGGAGGTTCTGAGGGTGAGCGGTGCTACTTGGTCAAGGGTGCTTCTAAGAATGTCATTGTAGTGATGAACAGCCAGATCAGGACAGGAAAAAGAGGAGATTGGGGACAGCGATGAGTGTAGGGAGTCTGAAAGTGTCTGAGGGTTAATGGCTTGTAGATTTCTGAATGTGTGGTAGGTAGGAGTGCGCTGGGGTGGTGGAGGATTTGTGAGCGTGAAGGAGAGAATGTTGTGGTCAGAGAGTGGAAGTGGTGAGTTATTTAGGTGGGAGATTGAACAGAGGCGGACAAAGACCAGGTCAAGGGTGTTGCCATCCTTGTGTGTCTCAGAGGTTGAAAGCTGTGAGAGGCCTAGAGAAGTGGTTATTGATAGAAGCTGAGATGCAGATGTGGAAGTAGGGCTGTTAATGGGGATGTTGAAGTCTCCAAGTATAAGGGTTGGTAGTTCTGAGGACATGAAGTGCGGCAGCCAGGCTGAGAAGTGGTCAAGGAACTGGGTGGGCGAGCCTGGGGGCCGATATATGGCTGCTACTCTGAGGGAGAGGGGATGGAAGAGCCTGATGGTGTGGACCTCAAAAGAAGGGAATGAGAGTGATGGAATTGGGGGGATGACCTGGAAAGTGCATTGTGGGGACAGGAGTATGCCAACTCCACCACCATGTCTGTTTGTGGGTCTCGGGGAATGGGACAACTGTAAACCACCATAGGAAATGGCAGCAGGGGAGACAGTGTCAGAATCCTGAATCCAGGTTTCAGTGAGGGCCAACTGATTAAGAGAGTGGTTCAGAAAGTAGTTGTGCAGGAAGGATAGCTTGTTGCATGCAGACTGGATTCCAGAGGGCACAATTGAAAGAAGGAGATGAGGGAGTGCAAGTAATATTAATAAGATTATTATGGTTTCGGTATGAGGTTGGGTAGGGATTGAGGTTGGGGGATGGTGGACCAGGGTTGGGGGAGATGTCCCCTGAAATCAGTAGGAGTAGGAAGATAAAGAGCAAGTAGTTGTTGGAATTGTAAGTAGGTTTTTTCTGTGATGTGTTTGGGCAAGATGGGCTGAGGTTTTTCAAGGTTTTCAAAGTTATGTGCCTGCTTTTGTATAACCAATAAATGTTACCTTTATTTTACCTTTGACAACCAATGTTGTCTACCTTGTTGTGTATTATGTACAGTATGTTACCTTTTGTCCAAAGTTGTGTCCCTGGTTGTTTATTAGCAAAGTATTTCACCTTTTAACCAAAGTTCTGTACATTGTTAGGTAATCCCCAACAAGGTACAGAACTTTGTTTAAAAGGTGAAATACTTCGCTAATACACAACCAGGGACACAACTTTGGACAAAAGGTAAATTTATTTTACCTTTAACCCAAAGTTATGTGCCTGCTTTTGTATAACCAATAAATGTTACCTTTATTTTACCTTAGAAATAAATGACAGACAACCATTGTAATAAACCAAATTAACATTTATTTGTTGAAAATTTTTAACAATGTTTTTTAAATGTCAAAAAATATTAAACTTTTTTTTCAATGTGAAAAATATATTTTTTTTTTCAATGTTAAATAATTTTTTATTTTTTTAATAAAATTTTTTTATTAACACAAAATCATAGGTTTGTGTAATGTGGGGTGGAGATACTACTGGAGGGGCTGTGGGACCCTTCAACAGTGGGAGTGTGGAGAGCGGACTGGGATGGTGTTGGGGAAGGATAAGGTAAAAGAGGTGAAGGGTGGAAAAAGAAATGGAACGGGTGGAGAGGTGGGAGGCAGAACAGATAGGTGGTGGAGAGGAGGATTGGGCAGGTAGTAAAGGAGCAGATGTGGTTGGGAACTGGTATTGGGCAGGTTGTTGGTATGGGGCAGGTTGCTGGAAGTGGGGAGGTTGCTGGAAGTGGGGAGGTTGCTGGAAGTGGGAAGGTTGTTGGTACTGGGGAGGTTGTTGGTACTGGGGAGGTTGTTGGTATTGAAAGGGAGGGGGAGGAGGGACGGTGGCTGGAGGGGGGGGCAGTTGTGGGAGGAACGACTGGGGTGGGTGTAGGTTGGGAGGTAACCTGCGCTAGAGCACAGTGACACATATGCATTACATGCATCTGCTGGCTAGGAGATAGCGTATCCATGCGCTCGGCTACAGACCTGAAAAAACTGTGGTTTGGCGAACTTCTTGCTTCTGAATGCATCGTTTGCAGAGGTGTCTTAACCTCCAGAATGCTGGAGCTGAGCTGATTAAAGCCTGCAGCCATTTGCTCTGACAAGACTTTAAGACAGTTCTGAAATGATGCATTAAGATGCAAGAATTCGGGCGCATAGTTCTTTTCCTGACCCCTCTGCCGCAGCTGCCCAGTAGCCACAGGTGTACTAGAGGTGGCAGCGACAGAAGCGTGGGTTAAGGGGAAATCTATCTCCTGACCAGTAGCCTCATGCAATGCACTCGGACACGATGCTGCAGCGCTGGTGGAGGGGTCAGAGGGCTCATGTGTCTGAGAAGGCTGGAAGATGCGGATCTGCCGGGGCTGTTGAAGTATCCCTCGGTGCCGGTCTCCTGAGAGATCGCCCCAGAAGGATCCAACTCTGCGGGCTCCCGAGTGCTGGTCACCGTTCTGTGGAATGAAGAAAAAAAATACAATTAATATACTGTTATTGAATGGCCCTGGCTGAAAAAAAAATTTAGTTAGACATGTTAGCATTTTTTAAAACTTGGGGTGGGTAATATTTACCTTCTGGTGACCATTGTTACGCAGAGGAACGACAGGGCTTCAGCGTACTTGTATTTGCTCCTGTGTCCTCCAGATCCACTCAGGGCCCGCATCTCTTTGTTGAACTCCTTCTTGAAGCGATCCCTCACAGACCGCCACCGCTTCACAATTCTCTCTCCTGAAACGAGATAGCAAACATTGGTTAGTATACAACATCAGTGTTTCCCAAACTCCAGTCCTCACAGCCCCCACGGGTTATGTTTTCAGGATTTCCATAGTGTTGCACAAAAGGAAATCCTGAAAACATGACCCGTGGGGGCCACGAGGACTGGAGTTTGGGAAACACTGCTTTACGTCCAGCAACCTGAACTGTATATACTTACGGTGTTCAATCTTGGCCCGAGCGTCGAGGTCCTCCCAGCGGTCAACGAGTTGTGAAAAGATTTCCTCCCAGAGCCGACGGGTCACTATGACATCAGCATGGTGGTCCCCCATGTTCCACAGCGGCTCCCTTTCTCGGACCTGATCGATGAGGAGGTCCACGTCCAGAACCCCCTCCTCACCGTCCGTGTCGGGAGCACTGTTATATTTCGGTAACTGAGGAGAAATAGCAAAAAAAGGTAATACACCAGAGAGGCTGGAACCTATTGGATTGCAGTAACCTGAACTAACCACACAACTAGAGGTAGCCGTGGAGCGTTCCTACGTTGATCCTAGACGCCTCGTCACAGCCTGAGAGATAACTACACCTAAAGGCAGAAAGATGAAAACTATCTGCCCCGGAGCAGATCCCCAAAGAAAATAGGAAGCCCCCAAACATGTAATGGCGGTTAGACAAGAAGAAAGCACAGACACAGACAGAAAATAGAATGAGCAAACGCTGGGGCCCAATCTGTCTAGACAGAAAAGTACAGGAAAGAATTCTGACTGCAATCCAACAAAAAACCTAAAAAATACCAACACTTCTGATTGCCAAAAAACCTGAGATCACACAATCTCATCCACCTAAATCAGATCTCTGGTGTAACAAACGCTATTTAGCAAAAAAAAGTAACAAAGGAGCAAAGCAAAAGTGCAGACAAAAACGGAGCACAATTGCAGCGCCAGACCCCCAAAAGGGGACAGGCTGCAGTCCACTGCAAGCAGCAAACCAGCAATGAAAATCAAACAGAGAAAAAAAAAAACAGCAAACACTTATCTGAAGGAGAGCAGGAACCTAGCAGTGCTTCAAACAAAACCAGAAGGAACAATTGATAACCGGCAAGGCTGCTGGGAACTCAGGCCACTTATATCCTACCATTCAGTGCCAGCTGAAGGCCATTCATTAATCAGTTCATTACCCTCAGCAATCACCGGAGGGAGCCCTAGCTCAGAAGCCGCATCCAGCATATTCACAACAGAGCACGCTGTGAAGCCTGTTAATGAAAAAGAGAAAAAATATACATTAGTCTCCAAACTACAAAGGAAAAAAAAAGAATGGAAATAAAAATAAAACAAAAAAGTTTACAAAAAAATTGAAAAAAAAATACTTACATGATGGTGACCGCCGCGTCGCTCACGCCGACGACCCTGGGAGGCACTGCGAGGACCTCTTTGCCGAGCACCAGTTCCGGAAGACTATATAAAAAAAAATAATTATATGCTTGGATGTAGGCATATGTGTTTGGGTGCAGTGTGATGTCTGTACTAAATTGTTTTCTATGTGTTGTGTGTAGTGTGATGTTGTGTTTGAGCGATGCATGCATGAAATGAAACTTACGAATTGCGAGCCCACTCCGGGTATCTCTCCACCCCTTCGTTCTTCTCCTGGGAGCTCCTCTTCAGGTTCCATTTCCTGTTATAAATAAAAAGTAATGCCATTAATATATAAATAACAGAGATGCGATTGTGAAAAAAAAAAAAACTTACCTCTAAACGCTGACGATGCGTCGGAGGGCTCCCAGAAGAAGACGACGTGTCCTGTGCTGCTTGCGTTGAGGCCCGTCTTCTGCTGTGGAATAAAGACAAACAAAGGCCATGCAATATCAAGTGATATTGCACGGCCCTGGCTGGAAGGGGTAGTGTGTGATATTTACTGTCTGCTGTCTGCTGCTGTGCCCTCCTGCTCACTGCACTGTCAGGCTCTTCTTGGGCTGGTGGTGGTGGTACTGGCGGCGTTGGCGTTGTCAGCCGGCTTTTTCTGTGGAATAAGGAGAAAAAAAGCCCATGCAATATCAATTGATATTGCATGGCCCTGGCTGGAAGGGGTAGTGTGTGATATTTACCGTCTGGCCTCTGCTCTCATCAGCAGCCGCATCTGTTGGAGTCCTGGGGGTGTATGTGCTCCTGGTGACCGGCTTGTGCTGTGGAATAAAGAGAAAAAAAAGGGCCATGAATATATTGATATTGCATGGCCCTCGCTGAAAGTGCTTGTCTGTGATATTTACCGTCTTGCATCTGGTCCCGGCTGCATCATGGCCCCAAATTCTTCGGGTTGTGCTGATGCTGGTGGTGGTGGTCTGGTCTCCTGTCCTCTCCTGCTGCTGGCTCCTCGGCGGCTGGCTCCATATCTTCCTCCTGCTCTCTTCGCTGGCTGCATGGTTATGGCTGAGGGTGGTCCCACTGGCATTGTTTATATAGATTGGCTGTGGGCTGGGCTACAAATCCAAAACCAGACAAAAAAAAAAACGGATCCGGCGCATTTGCGGCGCTCATAGACTTTCATTGTAAGCGGATCCGGCGCTTCCGGCCTTTTCCCCGGAGACAAAAAACGTTACATGAGACGTTTTTTCCAGACGCCGGATTGAGACCAGATGCAAAAAACGGATGCACCGCATACCCATGCGGCGCGATCCGGCACTAATGTTAGTCAATGGTAAAAAACCGGATCCGGTTTTCAGAAAAAATGCCAGAACTCGCCTGATTGCAAAAACCTGATGTGTGAAACAGGCCTAAGAAGGGCGGAAGGACCTTTAGCCAAGGGAAAAATCTCCGAAATTTGAATACCAGTTGCATGCTTAGACATTTAAACACCATGCACTTGCAAGTGTGGACGGACTACAATACCTCAGGTAGCACACGTGCACCTGCTCCGACTGAAGGTAACCAGCAACACTACATCGCTTCCCCCACTGTAAGCCCACCAGTTAGCACACCACCAGCAAGAAATGTTGAGGTGTCGTCGCAAGGCCAAAGCAGTCAGGGAATCACAATGTTTTTCCAACGAAAGACTAAATCTAGGCCATCACCACCACCATCACCAACTCCCTCTCAGTCTGCCATGTCCACTGCTAGTTCCCCCATATGCAGCTCTCAAGTCCAGCTCACCCTAGCAGACACTCTGAGTAGGACAAGAAAGTACTCATCCTCTCATCCATGTACACTGGCTTTGAACGCCTACATTGCCAAACTGATCTCATTAGAGATGATGCCCTTCCGTTTGGTTGAAAGCGCAGCGTTCCGAGAGCTCATGGCCTACGCTGTCCCACGCTATGACCTACCCAGTCGGCACTTCTTTTCTAGAAAAGCCATCCCTGCCCTCCACCTGCCTGGGAAAGACCGCATTGTCCATGCACTCAAACAATCAGTGAGTGAAGAGGTGCATCTCACAACAGATGCATGGGCCAGTAGGCATGGCCAAGGCCATTACGTGTCCATCACTGCACACTAAGTTAATGTGGTGGATGCAGGGTCAAGAGGGGACAGCGGCGGTGGGACAGTGCTGCCTAGCCCACGGTATAGGCAACAGTTGGCTGTAGGCATTCGACCCTCCTCCTCCAGAAGCGAAAGCTCGTTGACAGCACGCAGTCGCACGAGCACTCCATTTGCAGCAGCCAGTGTTGCACACGAGGTGTCCCACTATCGAACAGCTAGTGGTAAGCGTCAGCAGGCTGTTTTAAATATCATGTCTTTGGGCGACAACAGACACACCACGGAGGTACTGGCCGACTACTTGCAGCGAAAAACTGAGTCATGGCTGGGCAGTCTACATCTTGCGCCAGGCAAGATAGTCAGTGATAACGGCCGTAATTTTGTGGCGGCAATAGCCCTGGCAAAACTCAGACACATACCTTGCCTGGCTCACACCTTGAACCTGGTGGTGCAGTGCTTCCTAAATAATCCGGAGTTAACAGCCCTGCTCCATAAGGTGCGAAGACTGTGCTCGCACATCCGTCGCTCGCCCGTAGACTCCAGTCGTATGCAGAGGCTGCAGCGATCGCTCCACCTCCCCAAGCACCGCCCAATCATAGACGTTGCAACAAGGTGGAACTTCACCATGCTCATGGTTGAGAGGCTGTGCAGAGGCAGGCTGTAATGCTTTTGTTGGAGGATACACGGGCAGGCAGTTTGATGGCAGACATGGAGTTGTCGGGTGGGCAGTGGTCAAAGCTGAAAGACCTCTGTAAAGTCCTTCAGTGTTTTGAGGAATGCACACGGCTGGTAAGCGCAGACGACGCCATCATAAGCATGAGCATCCCACTTATGCGTCTGCTCATGCAAACTTTGACGCACATTATGGATACATGCATCGAAGAGGAGGAGGAAGGAAACCTTGATGACAGTCAGGCATTGTCTGCTCAGGGAACTGTCCTGGATGAGGTGGAGGAAGAAGAGGAAGAGGAGGAGGAGGATGAGATAGAAGATTATTTTGGGGAGGAGGATGCTTCTCAGGGGGCAAGAGAAAATGTTGGCTTGCCAAGGTCAGGTACAGGGTTTGTGCGTGACTGGAGGGATGTGGATTTGGCAGAAAGTGCTCCTCCACCCACCACTGTCAGTGCATCATTGACACCTGGAACATTAGCCCACATGTGTGATTATGTCTTGCGGATCCTAAAAAGGGATCCCCGCATTGCCAAAATTATGAAGGATGACGACTACTGGTTGGCCAGCATCCTCGATCCACGTTATAAAGGCAAATTACAGAACATCATGCCACAGGAGAACCTAGAGCTAATATTGGCGAACAGACAAGCAGCTCTGGTAAACTGTTTGTTAGAGGCATTCCCAGCACACAGCAGCGGTGCAGGTTCTACCACGAGCCGTACTGGGCCAAATGGAAGAGGTGTTCGTGGTGCACACAGCCGAAGTGGCGTTGGACACAGGGGTTTCATGACCATGTTGTGAACTGATTTCTCGAGTACCGCTCACACTACTGGTAATACTGAATCGATTGCAACAGACAGGAGACAGCAGTTGTCAAATATGGTTCAAAATTACCTCTCCTCCCCTATCGATGTTCTCCCTCACAGTTCATTCCCCTTTGACTACTGGGCCTGTAAACTGACACCTGGCCTGAATTGGCACAATATGCCTTACAGGAGCTCACTTGCCCTGCAGGTATTATGCTATCAGAAAGAGTCTTCAGTGCTGCTGGATCAATCCTGACAGAAACAAGGACCCAACTGTCGACCCAAAATGTTGGTGTTCTCACCTTCATTAAAATGAACCATGCCTGGGTTTCAAAGGCTTTTTGTACCACCTTCCCTTGATGGCACATAGGTTGCCAGCAAAATGGCTCACTTTGTCCTCCTCTTCCTCCAACTTCTCCAATTCCTCCATTTGCAGCTGCTGAACGTCCAGCCTACACCTCAACATATGTCAGTTTTTCCACATCCCTAACTGGGCTGTACCCCCCCAGGACCGGCGTCAGCACCTGGCACACTCGGGCAAGTGCTGGTGCCCTGGGCAGGTGGGGGACCCAATCGTGGGCGACGGCACTGGCACAGGGCCCCTCATAGTACTCCGGTGTCTCTGACGGTGAGGGGGACCACTCACCATCAGAGACACCAGCGTACTATGAGTGGTCCTGTGCCAGTGCCATCGCCTACGAGTGGGCCCCCCCTGCTTGCTCAGGGCCCCAGCACTTGCAATGCTTACCTCTCCCTGCTCCACCGCTATGACGTCTTCCGCGTTTCCTGACAGTGACATTCAGGTCAGAGAGCGCGATGACGTCACGTCTGTATGCCCTCTACCTGAACTGTCCAAGTGCAGAGAGCTGGAAGATGGCGACGCTGAGGAGTCCAGAGTAGAGCAGTGCCCAGCGAGGAGAGGTTTTTCATTTTTTTTAATGTTTGGAGCTATATATGAGGAGCATTATACACTGGAGAATTATATATGGGGCCCATCATACACTTGAGCATCATAGATAGGGCCCATTATACACTGGAGCATTATAAATGGGGCCCATTATATATGGAGCATTATATAGGCCCATCATACACTGGAGCATCATCCATGGGGCCCATCATACACTGGAGCATTATAAATGGGGCCCATCATACACTGGAGCATCATATACGGGGCCCATTATACACTGGAGCATCTTCCATGGGGCCCATCATATACTGGAGCATCATATGGGCCCATTATATATGGAGCATTATATAGGCCCATTAAACACTGGAGCATCATATACGGGGCCCATTATACACTGGAGCATTATTAATGGGGTCCAGCATACACTGGAGCATCATATACGGGGCCCATTATACACTGGAGCATTATAAATGGGGCTTATTATATATTGGAGCATTATATAGGCCCATCATACACTGGAGCATCATCCATGGGGCCCATCATAAACTGGAGCATCATATGGGCCCCATTATATATGAAGCATTATTTTAGCCCATCATACACTGGAGCATCATCCATGGGGCCCATCGTACACTGGAGCATTATAAATGGGGCCCTGTTATGTTTCGGTAGCTGAGGAGTGCAAGTAAAAAAGGCAATACACCAGAGCAGTTGGAATCTATGAGATTGCAGTACCCTGACTAACCACCACAACTAGAGGCAGCCGTGGAGCGTTCCTACGTTGGTCCTAGATGCCTCGTCACAGCCTGAGAAACTAACTACACCTAAAGATAGAAATAGGAAAGCTATCTGCCCCGGAGCAGAACCCCAAAGATAATAGAAAGCCCCCAAACAAATAATGGCGGTTAGACAAGAAGAAATACTGACACAGAAAGAAAATAGTATGAGCAAACGCTGGGGCCCAAACTAACTAAATAGAAAAGGATAGGAAGGGTACTTACTGCAATCCCAGAAAACCCTGAAAAGCACCAACTCTACTAATTTCAAAATCACCTGAGATCACACGACCTCTACCACCTAAATTAGTTCTCTGGTGTAACAAAATCAAAACAGCAGCCACTGAAAAAACTGGAAAAAGCAAAAGTACAAACATCAGTGGCTGAACTAAACTGAGAGGGCAAAAGCCCCCGGAGGGGACCCAGAAGGCCCCCAAAGAAGTGCAGGACAAAATGCAAAAATATAGTACAAAAACAAAAAGAAGAAAATGTCTTATCTGTTAGCAGGAGATGCAGACACGACACAGCAGGCTACAAGGGAAACAGGAATGAAGGATTAGACCAGAACAATTGATCACCGGCAACCCTGATGGGAAGGTGACTCCCTTATATAAGACCAGTCAGTAACACCTGATTCCCAGTCCTCACAATCTTCACTGAACAGACCAGTACCGCTTGTAACCACCAGAGGGAGTCTCTGCTCAGAACTCATCTCAAACCCATTCACAACAGTACCCCCCCCTTGAGGAGGGGTCACCGAACCCTCATTTGAGCAACCAGGTCGGTCAGGATGAGTTCTATGATACGCACGGATGAGTCTCCTAGCATGGATGTCCGAAGCAAACACCCAAGAATTGTCTTCCTGACCATAACCTCTCCACTTAACCAAATACTGGAGTTTCCGTCTAGAAAAACGAGAATCTAATATTTTCTCAACCACATACTCCAGATTGCCCTCAACCAAAACAGGGTCAGGAGGCACAGCAGCAGGAACCACTGGCTCAACAAACCTCTTCAACAAGGACTTGTGGAACACGTTATGGATCTTAAATGTCCCTGGAAGAAGCAAACGAAAAGAAACAGGATTAAGAATCTCAATGATCTTATAAGGTCCAATGAACCTAGGCTTAAATTTAGGAGATGCTACTCTCATAGGAATATTCTTTGAGGACAACCAGACCAAGTCCCCCACTTTAAACCGAGGACCATCAGTCCTATGCCAGTTAGCAAACCGCTGGGCCTTCTCCTGAGAGAGGGACAACCTCTCCACTACCTGGTCCCAAATATGTTGCATACGCTCCACAACAGAGTCAACACCTGGACAGACAGAAGCCTCCGTCTGTCCTGAAGAAAATCGAGGGTGAAACCCAGAATTACAGAAAAACGGAGACATCAAAGTGGCAGAGCTAGCCCTATTATTAAGAGCAAACTCAGCCAAAGGTAAAAAAGAGACCCAGTCATCCTGATCAGCAGACACAAAGCATCTAAGATAAGTCTCCAATGTCTGGTTTGTTCTCTCAGTTTGACCATTGGTCTGAGGATGAAATGCCGAGGAGAAAGACAATTGAACACCCAGTTTAGAACAAAAAGTCCTCCAAAATCTGGAAACAAACTGGACTCCTCTGTCAGACACAATGTTCTCAGGAATGCCGTGTAAACGAACCACGTGCTGAAGGAACAACGGCACCAATTCAGAGGAGGAAGGCAACTTAGGTAATGGCACAAGATGTATCATTTTGGAAAACCTATCACAAATTACCCAGATGGTGGTCATTCTCTGAGAAACAGGAAGGTCGGAAATGAAATCCATAGAGATATGGGTCCATGGTCTCTTGGGCACAGGCAATGGCATCAACAAACCACTAGAGCGAGAGCAAGGCTTGGAGCGAGAGCAAGTCCCGCAGGACTGCACAAATTCCCTGACATCACGAGACAAGGTAGGCCACCAAAAGGACCGACTAACCAAGTCTCTGGTACCAAAAATTCCGGGATGCCCAGCCAATGCGGAACAATGAATCTCAGACATCACACTCTTTTTCCACTGGTCCGGTACAAACAATTTTCCAACAGGGCAGCACTCGGGCCTATCCTCCTGACACCCCTCCAGACAAGTCTCAAATTGGGCGAGATGGCGGAAAGAACTACACCCTCTTTCAAAATAACAGAAGGATCAGATAACTCAGGAGAGTCCGCAAGGAAACTCCTCGAGAGGGCATCCGCCTTAACATTCTTAGTGCCAGGAAGAAAGGAAACCACAAAATTAAAACGTGTGAAAAACAAGGCCCACCTGGCCTGTCTAGGATTGAGTCGCTTGGCAGATTCCAGATAGACCAGATTCTTATGGTCCGTAAGGACCACCACCTGATGTTTGGCTCCCTCCAGCCAATGTCTCCACTCTTCAAAAGCCCACTTCATGGCCAATAACTCCCGATTACCCACGTCATAATTACGTTCAGTAGGAGAAAATTTTCGAGAGAAAAAGCACAAGGGTTACTTTTAGAGGTCTCTGGATCTTTTTGGGACAAAACGGCACCTGCCCCAATTTCAGAGGCATCAACCTCCACCTGAAATGGCAGAGAAACATCAGGCTGCCGTAGAACAGGAGCAGAAGTGAATCTCTGCTTAAGTTCCTGAAACGCAGAGACTGCCTCAGGAGGCCAATTCACCACATCAGAACCCTTTCTGGTCAAATCAGTTAATGGTTTAACAATAACCGAGAAATTACCAATAAATTTACGATAAAAATTGGCAAAACCCAAAAATCTCTGAAGAGCCTTTAATGAAGTAGGTTGGACCCAATCACAGATGGCCTGAACCTTGACCGGGTCCATTTCAATAACAGATGGGGACAAAATGAATCCCAGAAATGAGATCCTCTGTACGCCAAAAAGACACTTTGATCCCTTCACATACAGAGCATTCTCTCTCAAAATCTGGAACACAGTTCGAACATGTTTCACATGAGAGTCCCAGTCATTAGAAAAAATCAAGATATCATCCAAATAAACAATCAGAAATTTGTCCACAAAATCCCTGAAAATGTCATTCATGAAGGACTGGAAGACGGAAGGAGCATTAGTGAGCCCAAAGGGCATCACTAGGTACTCAAAATGCCCTTCAGGGGTATTGAATGCCGTCTTCCATTCATCCCCATGTTCTTAATGCGAATAAGGTTATACGCCCCCCTGAGGTCAAGCTTGGTAAACCAAGTAGCGTTTTTCACCCTGGAAAACAGGTCAGAAATCAAGGGTAACGGGTATTGATATTTCACAGTAATATTGTTCAAGAGACGATAATCAATACACGGCCTTAATGAACCATCTTTTTTGGCCACAAAGAAAAAACCGGCACCTAAGGGTGAAGAGGATGGTCTGATATGACCCTTCTCCAATGATTCCTTGATATAAGACCGCATAGCGTCATGTTCAGGTACAGACAAGTTAAAAAGGCGACCTTTAGGGAATTTACTACCCGGCACTAATTCAATAGCGCAGTCATAGCTCCTATGGGGAGGCAAGGATGCAGATTTACTTTCGCTAAACACATCAGAAAAATCAATCAAAAAGTCAGGAACATCCTGAGCCTTGGGGGAGGCAGAAAAAACAGGAGTGTTGGTATTAACACATTGGCAGCCCCAACTGGTTACAGACACAGATTTCCAATCCAAAACAGGATTATGAGACTGTAACCAAGGGAAACCCAGCACGATAATGTCATGCAGATTATACAGAACCAAAAATTTGCAGCACTCCTGGTGATCAGGTTCAACCCTCATTATCACCTGAGTAGAAAACTGGGGTTTATTCTCAGCCAAAGGGGTAGAATCGATCCCCAGTAGGGAATAGACTTCTGTAGGGGTATCAAGGGAAACCCACAACGTTTAGCAAAATCATAATCCATCAGGTTAATAGCTGCTCCAGAATCAACGAAAGCCTGAGCAGAAAATGAGGACAGAGAGCATATCAGAGTGACAGTTAATAAAAACTTAGTCTGAACACTACCCAAGACAACTGAGTGTGCAAAACGTCTTCCCCGCTTAGGGCAGACTGAAATAGCATGAGAGGCATCACCACACTAGAAACATAACCCATTGCGCTTTCGAAACTCATGACGCTGTGCCCCAGACACCACTCTATCACACTGCATGGGTTCAGAAGCTGGTTCACAAGGCAACACTATTCCACGCATACTTCTCCGCTCACGCAAACGTCTGTCAATTTGAATCGCTAATGACATAGAATCATTGAGACCAGAGGGGACAGGGAATCCCACCATAACATCCTTTACATTATCTGACAGACCCTTCCGGAAAAGGGCTGCCAAAGCGTCGTCATTCCACTTGGTCAGGACTGCCCACCTACGGAATCTCTGACAGTATAACTCAGCGTCATAAGGCCCCTGATTTAATGCCAACAAGGCTTTTTCAGCTTGATCAGTGACATTAGGCTCATCGTACAATAACCCCAAAGCCTGAAAAAATGCATCAACATCACTCAAAACAGGATCCCCAGGTGTCAGGGAAAAAGCCCAATCCTGAGGATCGCCGCGCAGGAGAGAGATGATAATTTGAACCTGCTGCGCTGTGTTCCCTGGGACTTAGATTTTAAGGCAAAAAACAATTTACAATTATTTTTGAAATTCTGAAACTTAGCTCTATCCCCCAAAAACAAATCTGGCATGGGGATCCTAGGTTCCACAACAGGCAACCTAGCAAGATATGCAGCAATACTCTGAACCTCAGTGGCAAGCTGATCCACACGGCCAGACAACTGTGCAAACTCCATTGAGAGAAAAGATCCTCCCCAGCACCCAGAGATACAGACGGAAAAAAAAAATGCAACAAATAGAAAAATATCTCTGACAACTCTGACAACCTTTTTCTTTCACAATATTTTTTCCCTTCTGTGAGTACCATACAATTTTCAATTTTTAGGCCGGTGATACTGTTATGTTTCGGTAGCTGAGGAGTGCAAGTAAAAAAGGCAATACACCAGAGCAGTTGGAATCTATGAGATTGCAGTACCCTGACTAACCACCACAACTAGAGGCAGCCGTGGAGCGTTCCTACGTTGGTCCTAGACGCCTCGTCACAGCCTGAGAAACTAACTACACCTAAAGATAGAAATAGGAAAGCTATCTGCCCCGGAGCAGAACCCCAAAGATAATAGAAAGCCCCCAAACAAATAATGGCGGTTAGACAAGAAGAAATACTGACACAGAAAGAAAATAGTATGAGCAAACGCTGGGGCCTAAACTAACTAAATAGAAAAGGATAGGAAGGGTACTTACTGCAATCCCAGAAAACCCTGAAAAGCACCAACTCTACTAATTTCAAAATCACCTGAGATCACACGACCTCTACCACCTAAATTAGTTCTCTGGTGTAACAAAATCAAAACAGCAGCCACTGAAAAAACTGGAAAAAGCAAAAGTACAAACATCAGTGGCTGAACTAAACTGAGAGGGCAAAAGCCCCGGAGGGGACCCAGAAGGCCCCAAAGAAGTGCAGGACAAAATGCAAAAATATAGTACAAAAACAAAAGAAGAAAATGTCTTATCTGTTAGCAGGAGATGCAGACACGACACAGCAGGCTACAAGGGAAACAGGAATGAAGGATTCAGACCAGAACAATTGATCACCGGCAACCTTGATGGGAAGGTGACTCCCTTATATAAGACCAGTCAGTAACACCTGATTCCCAGTCCTCACAATCTTTACTGAACAGACCAGTACCGCTTGTAACCACCAGAGGGAGTCTCTGCTCAGAACTCATCTCAAACCCATTCACAACAGGGCCCATTATTTACTGGAGCATCATATACGGGGCCCATTATACACTGGAGCATTAAAATGGGGCCTATTATATATGGAGCATTATATAGGCCCATCATACACTGGAGCATCATCTGTTGTGAACGTTTTGGAGACGACTTCGGAGCTGAAGCTCCCTCTGGTGGTTGCTGAGGGTATTGAGCCTATCTTGAATACCAGGAGTCCTACACCCGCAGAATTCAGCTTGCTTTTCTGCTGTCTCCTGCTTGCGTTCAGATAAGTCTCTTTCAGTTTTTTTTACTGTGGTTTGAATTCCTTGCTTTTTGCTGCATTGCTTTTTGTCTTCAGTCGGGTCCCCTATGGGGGGCTTTGACTGGCCTCCAGTTCGTTTTTTGTATTTGTTCATTTGCTCAGTTCTTGTGATATTTTTCTGCTGGGTAGCTACGTGTCCACACCAGAGATCTGATATAGGTGGTCGAAACGGTGTGGTCTCAGTGTTTTTGGATTCTGAAGTGTTGGAGTTTTTCCTAGGGTTTTTCTGGGTTGCAGAAAGTATTCTCTCCTGTACTGCCCTATCTAGACAGTTTTGGGCCCCAGCGTTTGCTCAATCTATTTTCTGTCTGTGTTCGTATTTTCATCTTGTCTAACCGCCATTATATGTTTGGGGGCTTCCTACTCTTTTGGGGTCTACTCCGGGGCAGTTAGCTTTCATCTTTCCATCTTCAGGGATAGCTATCTCTACGGTTGTGCCGAGGCATCTAGGACCACCACAGGTACGCTCCACGGCTGTTTCTAGTTGTGTGGTTAGTTTAGGGGTCTGCAACCTATTAGTTTCCAACCTCTCTGGTGTTAGGCTGCCTATGCGGTTTTTTGCTCCTGCCTCCTCAGCTACCATAAAATAACAATCATCCATGGGGCCCATCATATACTGGAGCATCATATGGGGTTCATTATTTATGGGGCATCATATACGGTATGGAGCATCATGTGGAGCACATATGGGGCCTATTCTGTATGGAGCATTATATGGAGCCCATTCTGTATGGAGCAATATATGGGGCCCATCATATACTGTATGGAGCTTTATATGCGACTCATTATACTGTATGGAGCAATATGTGGGGCTCATTATACTCTATGGGGACCGTCCTATACTGTATGGCACATTATATGGGAACCATCATATACTGTATCATTATGTGGAGCTCATCATATATTGTATGGAACATTATATGGGACCAATTATTCTGAATGGAGCAATATATGGGGCTCATTATTCTGTATGGCGCACTATGTGGTGGCCATAATACTATATGGAGGAATATACTGTCCGGTTTTTTGAGCTTCTGTAGAATTTAAAATAGATATCAGTCATGTAATGTAAGAAGTGAAGTATTTGTTATTGTACTATACCTATATTTCTGTGCCGTATCGGAGCATCATGAATTGTGGTATGTGTTAAAGGGGCCCACTGACACTCTTTCGCCCGGGGCACACGAAAACCTGGAGCCAGCCCTACCCTGCATAACTATTATTATAAAGTAAATTAAGGTTGACAAGCTTAAGTAATAAGAATTGATGTCGTTGGCATTGAAATGGACACTGTAGGTGTGTTTACTGTCCTCCACTCCCTGCCGATTTTGCTTCCCCATTGACTTGCAATGAGTTTCGTGTTTCAGTCGGACCTCCGACTTTTCCCGATAGTTGGCCGATTTCGTTCGACTCGACTTTTGAGAAAGTTGGGTTTCACGAAACCCGACTCGACCCTCCCGGAGGCAAAGTCGCTCATCTCTATTGATCAGCAATTTCTAATGTTTCCAACATTAGAAATTTGTGCCTGGCTATGCGGTCCTTTACATGTTGGGTGGTCTCCCCCACATTTAGGAGACCACAAGGACATTTGATGACATAGACAACAAAATTGGATTCATAAGTGTAGTATCCATGTGTGGGGTATGTTTTTTCTGTCCTGGGATCAGTAACACTGTCTGACTTAATGACATTGGAGCATGCAGCACAGCTAAGACATGGAAAAGTACCATTGCGACGAGTGCTAAGTAATCTCTGTGTGGAGCTAGGTTGTGTACTGCCAATGTCAGCCCACACCAGTTGATCCCTGATGTTTGGGGGTCTCCTAGTGCTCATAAGAACTGGTGTTTGGAATGATGTGATGTTGGGATAGACTTTGGCCAAGAGGGGCCAATGTTTCTTAATCGTCGAATAAACCCTTGGCATGAAGGGATGATGTGTAGAATTGAGGTATGAGAAGAATGATTTTAGTGAATCTGTAGTCCCTGTCCATATCAAGCAGATATCGCCTTCAGCTGGCTCTGAATGGTATGATATAAGTGACCTGAGTTCCCAGCAGCCTTGCCGGTAATCAATTGTTCCTCCTGCTCTTGCTTGGAGCACATCTTGCTTTCCTGCTCTCATTCAGATAAGTGTTTTGCTTTTTTTTCCTCTGTTGGATTTTCACTGCTGGTTTGCTGCTTGCAGTGGACTGCAGCCTGGTCCCCTTTTGGGGTCTTGCGCTGCAATTGTGCTCATTGTGTGTTTGCATTTTTGCTTTGTTCCTTTGTCACTTTTTATTTGTTGTGTTGCTGTGTGTTACACCAGAGATCTGATTTAGGTGGTAGAGATCGTGTGATCTCAGGTTTTTTGTTAGTCAGAAGTGTTGGTATTTTTGTCAGGGTTTTTTTGGGTTGCAGTCAGAATTTTTTCCTATACTTTTCTATCTAGACAGATTGGGCCCCAGCGTTTGCTCATTTTATTTTCTGTCTGTGTCCGTGTTTTTTTCTTGTCTAACCGCCATTACATGTTCGGGGGCTTCCTATTTCTTTGGGGATTCTGCTCCGGGGCAGATAGCATTCATCTTTCTGCCTTTAGGTGTACCTATCTCTCCGGCTGTGACGAGGCGTCTAGGATCACCGTAGGTACACTCCACGGCTACTTCTAGTGTGGTGGTTAGTTTAGGTTACTGCAATCCAATAGTTTCCAGCCTCTCTGGTGTATTGCTACTTTGGCTATTTTTTGCAGTTTCTCCTCAGCTACCGAAACATAACAGGGCCCCACCGATGGATTCCTCACTATCCGTGCCCCTAGGACCCCTTCTGTCCTCCGGGAACTTCCTTCTGTCTCTCTCTCCTCTTGTCTGGGGACAAGCTCCTCACAGCTTGAGCTCCCCTTCTAAACTCTCTGTCTGTCCTTCCTTCAGGAGCTACTCTCTCTGCTCCTCACTCCTCCTCTCCCTCCAGCACTCTCTTTGCCTTTCCAGAAACTTCTCTGACCACTGTCACATTCCCTGACTCTACCCGCCTTCCTACCTTCTCCACACACTCCCCAACACCCTTTCCTACCCAGCCTGGGATGAGGCCATTCTCCCAAAGGGTACGCCTAGATGCCCGACTGAACTGGTGTGTGCTGGGTGTGAGTGTTAGAGTCCTGGGTAGTGCTCCCTCCTTACCTGAAGTGGGATACTACACCTCTGGATGAGGTGCAGTACCTCTGTGGCGACTGGACCCTCAGGGGCGCCACACATAAACCAAGTTTGGGTAAGTAAACATGATCTCGACATCACACAGGTCATGTCTGGACACTGCAGGTGGAGATACGTGGACATTCTCCCTCCTGCTCTATGATTGTCCACTAAAACCAGCCCATAATTTCAATTAGCTGTCCCAACACATAGTGTCCTGGAAGAAACTATTCTGGTTTTACATCACTGACGCCATCATGCGCAGTGACACATATCTCCCCTCCATTACTTCACCAGTGACCAATCACATATTCCACCCATTCTTCCCAAAGCCGGGGGTTTTGGCACCTTCACTGGCTAAGCAGGGAACTGTCAATATTTGTCAGGGGGGCATCTATCATGGCGAAGTTCGAGATAAATCTCCAATAATATCCCACAATTCCCAGAAATGCCCTAACCTGCTTTTTGGAGACCGCTGTGGCCACTTTTGGATTGCCTCCACTTTGTCTATTTTCATCTTTATCTCACCCTTTCCAATGATGTAGCCCAAGTACTTCGCCTCCTCTTTCACGAGAGCGCGCTTCTTTGGGTTTATGGTAAACCCCGCTTTCCTTAGTGCATCAAGTACCACCTGGACCTTCTGCAGGTAAGTTCCCCAATCCGTGGTGAAGATCACGATGTCGTCCAAGTAAGCGGCTGCGTACATCTTGTGTGGGACTAGTATCGAGGCCATAGCACTCTGGAAGGTAGCTGGGGCTCCTGTAGTCAGAACAGCATCCGGGTATATTGAAAGCACCCATCAGGTGTAGAGAAGGCCGTCTTCTCCTTTGCACTTGGAGACAGGAGAATTTGCCAGCACCCTTTCGTTAGGTCCAGGGTGGTGATATATCTGGCTGA
Source organism: Oophaga sylvatica (assembly GCA_033576555.1). Taxonomy (NCBI): domain Eukaryota; kingdom Metazoa; phylum Chordata; class Amphibia; order Anura; family Dendrobatidae; genus Oophaga; species Oophaga sylvatica. Next base: position 306,172,825 of record JARQOD010000005.1, read on the forward strand.
CCCTAACCTCTCAATAAGCTCATCGACCCGGGGCATCGGAAAAGCATAGAATTTGGACACCTCATTGAGCTTCCTGTAGTCGTTACAGAAGCGCCATTCTCCATTTGGCTTTGGCACCAGGACAATAGGGCTGGACCAGCCACTCTTTGACTCCTTGATGACCCCCAGGCTCAACATTTTCTTCACCTCCTGGGAGATCACCTCGCGGCGACCTTCAGGAATCTGATACAGCCTTTGGTTCACCCTCACATGTGGTTCCGTCAGGATTTCGTGCTCCACCACCTGCGTACATCCTGATAACTCCGAAAACAGATCTCGGTTCCACTGAAGCAGCTCACAGTACTGTTGTTTCTGAGCCGGCAACAGTGTCTCTGCCACTGTGACATCGTTAACCTTGGCTTCAGGATAGGCCCCTAGGCACGTTGCTTCTACCGGATCCCTGTCTCGCCACGGTTTCAGCAGGTTGATGTGGTACACTTGGAACAGCTTCCTTCTCCCTGGTTGGTGGACGTTATATTTTTTTTTTTAAACTCTTTTTACTGAAAGATTCCACAGGAGAAGCTTACAAACATATAACAATGCAATGTAATGTCAGAATAATCTATACAGTCACTGTCCACAGTAACATAGATATGATATCACATTTTCAATAAAAAAAACAAATAAACAAAATAGAACATAGCATTAACATAATATACATTACAAATCATTGCACCTTAAAACCAACAGCTTCATTATCAGATTTTGAGGTCCTACCAGGTCAGGTTATAGTAGGCACACCTCCCAAAGCCCACACATATTATCACTTTCATGCCAAGGAAGGGATATACATCAGGGGTTGTATCGCGAGTTTGATGAGATCATCCTTCTGGTGACATCCTCTATTTCTATATACGTATATACCCGTGTATAAACCGACCCGTGTATAAGCCGACCCCCCTAATTTTGCCACAAAAAACTGGGAAAAATTATTGACTTGTGTATAAGCCGGTGTATAAACTGCCCTCCTGCTCTGTGCTGCCCCCGTCCTGCTCCTTGCTCCCCCATCCAGGTCTGTGCTCCCCCATTCTCCTCTGTACTCCCCCCTCCTGCTCCATCCTCCGCTGTGCTCCCCCATTCCTTCTCCGTCCTCCTGTGCCCCCCGTCCTGCTCAGTGCTCCTCTGTGCCCTCCATCCTCCCCCGTCCTGCTCCATGCTTCCCCCGTCCTCCTCCACGCTTCCCCCGTCCACTGATCTCCCCCCCGTCCTGCTCCATGCTTCCCCCGTCCTCCGTTCTCCCCGTCCTCCTCCATGCTTCCCCCGTCCTGCTCCAGCTTCCCCCGTCCTCATCTATGCTTCCCCCGTCCACCGATTTCCCCCCCTCCTGCTCCAGCTTCCCCCGTCCTCCTCCATGCTTCCCCCGCCCACCGTTCTCCCCCCCGTCCTGTTCCGTGCTCCTTGTCCTCTCCTCCATCATACTCACCCCTCCCCGTGCCATCGCTGAGCGTCCCTGCAATCCTGCGTTCTCCCCGTCTTCCTGCAGCTCTTCAGCACTGAGCGGTGATGTAATACCGCTCATTAAGGCCATGAATATGGAGGCCACGCCTATGGGAGTGGCGTCGCATCCATATTACATGACCTTAATGAGGGGTATTACATCACCGCTCAGTGCAGAAGAGCTGCAGGAAGGGGAGAACGCAGGATTGCATGGACGCTCAGCGATGGCACGGGGAGGGGTGAGTATGATCCTAGCCACCGGCTCCTGCCGCGGCATCCCCTCCCCCGCTGGTTTCTGCCCTATGACTCGTGTATAAGCCGAGGGGGCATTTTCAGCACGAAAAAAGGTGATGAAAATCTCGGCTTATATACGAGTATATACGGTAGTATGTTCTCATATGCCCGTCTACCAAATTTATGCAATTTACTTGGGGTCAGATAGGATTAGCAAAGTATATATAATTGGTTTAGCTTGTTATTTGCAGCTGGCGACACCATCGTGGGTGCCTCTAGGGCGTCATTCCACTGGTCATCAGCAATAGAGGGGATTAAGTGCCGCCATTTACCTTCTACAGCAAGCTGAGTGGTTGCAATTCTGGAATTTAGCAAAAAGGTATATAGGGAGGATATCACGACTGTGGGTCCTTGAGTTGATAGTACTCCTATCAATGGATATCTAGATATTCACATTCTAGGAAATGGGAACTGATACATTATGGCGTGTCTCAATTGCAGATATCTATAAAACTCCCTGTGGTGGATCTCAAACTGTACATGAATTTGTTCATATGATAATAAAGTTTCATATTCAAAAATCTGATGGTGGACCTTATAGTTGACATCACTCAACTTCTCGACCACTTCGTATGGCCCTTGCCACTTGGCCAAGAATTTGCTTTCCACAGTGGGAATCAACACGAGCACCCAGTCCCCAGGGCTAAACTGTCTCAGCCTTGCGGACCGGTTGTAGACCCTCGCTTGGGCTTCTTGTGCTTGAAGGAGACTCTCCTTCACAATTGGCCTCAACCCTGCAATTTGGTCCTGCATTTGGGCCACATGCTCGATGATGCTCCGGTGGGGTGTAACTTCTGCTTCCCAAGTCTCCTTTGCAACATCTAGAAGTTCCCGGGGGTACCGTCCTTATAACAGCTCAAATAATGAGAAACCCATAGATGCCTGTGGAACTTCCCAGATGGAGAACAGTAGGTATGGTAGGAGGCAATCCCAATCTCAGCCATCCTTCTCCTCCACCTTCTTCAGCATGGACTTCAAGGTCTTATTGAAACTCTCCAACAGGCGGTCTGTCTGTGGATGGTACACCGATGTCCTAATTTGGGTAATCTGGAGGGCCTTGCACAACTCCTTCATTACATTGGACATAAACAGTGTCCCCAGTCCATCAGGATCTCTTTTTGGCAGGCCTGTCAGGGAGAAAATATGGACTAGCTATTGTGCTATACTCCGAGCAGAGGAGTTTCTCAGTGGTACCGCTTCTGGGTACTGAGTAGCGTAGTCCATTACCACCAGGATGTATTGTTGACCGCTGGCGGACTTAATTAAGGGCCCAACCAAGTCCATGGCAATCTGGTCAAATGGAACCTCTATTATAGGTAACAGAACTAGGGGACTGTGGAAGTGGGATTCGGGGCAGTCAGATGGCAGGTAGGGCAGGAGCAGCAGAAAAGAACAATGTACCTGTGACACCCAGGCCAGTAAAACCTCTGAAGGACTCGTTCTTGGGTCTTATCTACACCTAGATGCCCCCCAAGACATGAGCATTGGCCAGATCTAGTACCCTACGTCTATATGGCCCCGGGACTAACAGCTGCTCTATCACTTCCCCTATCTGTTTAGTGACCCGATATAGGAACTCCCCATTGACCACAAAGTACAGGAACTTGGTGTCGGCCCCGACTCTTGGGCAACCCCATTTATCACAGTCACATTTTCCAGTATATTTTTCTAAGTCAAGTCCTGCATTTGAGCAGTCCCAAAACTCCTGCCAGAAACCCCCAGTTCAGGAATTTCAGTCTCACTGGTTACCATATCATCCTTGTCACCAGCCATGACACACAAGGGGAACTCATCCATCTCCGACTGTGATGGGATTTCAACAGGGTTGAGCTAGCTCCTGTCTGCGTCCTATCTCCGCCTTCCCCCACAAGTCCCAGTAAAGACTGAAGCCCCTCCCACAGGACCACCCCAACCTCATGGGACTCCGTACCACGGCTTGTTTTAACCAACACTCTGGCGATGGGATAGTCTTTGGAAATCCCATGGATACAACGTACACCCACGTGTTTCCACGGAATCAACTGATATGGAAGTGTGGCCCTTATCAGGGTCACCAAACTTCCTGAGTCTAAGAGGCCTGTCACCAGCACCCCATTTATTGACACGGGACATGACTGCGGCCCCTCACCGAGCTGATAGTCCACACTGCAGGCGAGGTAAGCATAGTAGAAGCAGTGCCTCCATAGGCTACAGTCCATCTCATCAGAGTATAAGGGGCAACGGGCGGCTATATGTCCAGTACCATGACATCTCCAGCAAAGCAAGTCTTTACCAGTGGCTTTGACAACCCCTCAATGACCCCTTGGGATCTAGGACTCCCCCAGTGGTGGCTTTACTACCCCTCTTTTGGGGCTCAGGTTCTCGCTGGGTACCCAATATGAGGATGCACAACTCCCTGGCTTTCTTAGAGACCTCTTGACCACCTGGAACCGTTCCACTAGGTCCACCAGTTCATCTGCATTTTGGGGATCTCCCTGGGTAACCTAGATCTGCACTGGCTTAGGAAGGGAGTGCACAAACCTGTCCATGACAACGTGCTCGACCATCTGGGCTGGAGTGGAGAATTCCAGCTGCTGCCATTTTTGCACCAGATGCAGTAAGTCAAATATTTGGGATCGAGGTGGTTTGTCCCCACAATAGGCCCAGTGGTGAACCCTTTGTGCTCTAACATAGGACTCCTGCGCGAGCCAATATTTCAGTTTTTAGTTTCGCATACTCCTGTGCATCCTGCAATGCCAAATCATGATAGGCCTTCTGGGGCTCACCAGTCAAATAGGGGGCCAGCACCTCTGCCCACTGCTCTGGTGGTAGCTTGTCAGGCTCCACCACCCGCTCGAACACAGTCAAAAAGGACTCCACATCATCAACAGGGATAATTTTTTCCATGGCTCGTCTTACCGTCTTCCGGACTTATGTGTCATCACCTGGACATTGGGGAGGGGCTGCTGGCCTTCCATGAACCGCCTCTGCCAGTAAGTCAATCTGCTGCTGATGTTGCTGATGCTACTGTTGCATTTGTTGTATAAGCAACTTACTGATCTCTTGTTGCGCCATCTGTTGCTGCTGTAATTGCTGCTGATGTTGTAGCTGTTGTTGTTGCTGTGCTTGTAGCAGATGTTTGAGCAGGTCCTCCATCTTGCCTGACATCTATGCTGGCTTGTAGCCACCACACAGGTTCATTGTGAAACTTCCCGCACTTCTAACACCACCTGTGGTAGAGTGACTCACTCGGCTGGACACATAGGTCTAACCGGAACACTGTCTCTTTAAGAAGATGCTTGGTTTATTGAAGACAGCATACACCAAGCTTGGGAAAGTAAAGATTGCCCTCTGGGCAAAACAGAAAAAAAAAGAAACAAAAGATACACAGTCCTTTTCCTAATGGGGATCAGCCTGTTCACAGGCAGCAATGTCCATGGTGCAGATTTAGCACACACTTAACTGGAGTGCTCTCTCTCCAGGCTCAGAATGAAAACTGAAAGCTCTGGCAGTCAGCCATTTAAGCCCAAACCATGGGACTCCTCCATCATGTGATTGATTACATGATCACGACATCACACAGGTCCTGTCAGGACACTGCAGGTGGAGATATGTGGACATTCTCCCTCCTTCTCGATGAATGTCCACTAAAACCAGCCCATACCTTTCAATAAACTGTCCCAACACGTAGTGTGCTGGAGGAAACTATTCTGGTTTTACATTACTGACGCCATCATGCGCAGTGACACGTATCTCCCCTCCATTACTTCACCAGTGACTCTGTCACAATGCACATTGGTAAATTCAAAAAAATTCATTTTTTCGAATGTGCACTCTGCAACCTATCTTGACGGAAAAAAACAGAAATGTAGAAATTTATGCAAATTTATTAAAAAAGGAAAACTGAAATATTACATGGTCATAAGTATTCAGACCCTTTGCTCAATATTGAGTAGACGCACCCTTTTGAGCTAGTACAGCCATGAGTCTTCTTGGGAATGATGCAACAAGTTTTTCACACCTGGATTTGGGGATCCTTTGCTACTCTTCCTTGCAGATCCTATCCAGTTACGTCAGGTTGGATGGTGAACGTTGGTGGACAGCCATTTTCAGGTCTTTCCAGAGATGCTCAACTGGGTTTAGGTCACGGCTCTGGCTGAGCCAGTCAAGAATGGTCACAGAGTTGTTCTGAAGCCACTCCTTTGTTATTTTAGCTGTGTGCTTATAGTGTGTCCCTAAGGTCATTGTCTTGTTGGAAGGTGAACCTTCGGCCAAGTCTGAGGTCCAGAGCACTCTGGAAGAGGTTTTCATCCAGGATATCTCTGTATTTGGCCGCATTCATGTTTCCTTCAATTGCAACCAGTCGTCCTGTCCCTGTAGCTGAAAAACACCCCCAAAACATGATGCTGCCACCACCATGTTTCACTTTTGGGATTGTATTGGGCAATATGATGAGCAGTGCCTTGTTTTCTCCACACATACCGCTTAGAATTATCACAAACATGTTCTATCTTCGTCTCATCAGAGCAGAGAATCTTATTTCTCATAGTCTGGGAGTCCTTCATGTGTTTTTTTAGCAAACTCTATGCGGGCTTTCATATGTCTTGCACCAAGGAGAGGCTTCAGTCGGGCCACTCTGCCATAAAGGCCCGACTTGTGGAAGGCTGCAGTGATAGTTGACTTTGTGGAACTTTCTCCCATTTTCCTACTGCATCTGTGGAGCTCAGCCACAATGATCCTGGGGTTCTTCTTTACCTCTCTCACCAAGGCTCTTCTCCCACGATTGCTCAGTTTGGCTGGATGGCCAGGTATAGGAAGACTTCTGGTGGTCCCAAACTTCTTCCATTTAAGGATTATGGAGGCCACTGTACTCTTGGCCAGATCTGTGCCTTGCCACAATTCTGTCTCTGAGCTCCTTGGCCAGTTCCTTTGACCTCATGATTCTCCTTTGGTTTAACATGCACTGTGAGCTGTGAGGTCTTACATAGACAGGTGTGTGGCTTTACAAATAAGTCCTACTAGTTTAATTAAACACATCTGGACTCCAATGAAGGAGTAGAACTATCTCAAGGAGGATCACAAGGAGATGGACAGCATATGACTTAAATATGAGTGTCTGAGCAAAGGGTCTGAATACTTATGACCATGTGATATTTCAGTTTTTCTTTTTTAATAAATTTGCAAAGATGTCTACATATTGGTCTTTTTTTCAGTCAAGATGGGGTGCAGAGTGAACATTAATGAGAAAAAAATGAACATTTTTGAATTTACCAAATGGCTGCAATAAAACAGGGTGAAAAATTTAAAGGGGTCTGAATACTTTCCATACCCACTATATATATATATATATATATATTAATATATACAGGGTGGTCCAAAAGTAGGTGGACAGAAAATAACAAAATTTTTTTTTTAGGGACAACATCACATTTGATGTCACTTGAGTGGTCTATATGATAGAAAATGCCCAAAAGTGACACCATTCTAAAAACTGCTCACCTCAAGGTGCTCAAAACCACATTCAAGAAGTTTATTAACCCTTCAGGTGCGTCACAGCAATTTTTGGAATGTTTAAAAAAATGATACATTTCACTTTTTTTCACAAAATATTTACTTCAGATCCAATTTTCTTTATTTTCCCAATCGTAACAGGAGAAATTAGATCCTAAAAGTTGTTGTGCAATTTGTCCTGAGTATGCTGATACCCCATTTGTGGGGGTAAACCTCTGTTTGGGCGCATGGTAGACACTTTTTATTGCAAAAAAGTTTTTGCATCACCATCATTTGAGAGCTATAATTTTTCCATAGTTTGGCCCACAGAGTCATATGAGGTCTTGTTTTTTGCGGGATGATTTGACACTTTTATTGGTACCATTCTTGGGCACATAACATTTTTTTATCGCTTTTTATTCCAGTTTTTGGGAGGCAGAATGAACAAAAACCAGCAATTCATGAATTTCTTTGGGGGAGGGCGTTTATACCGTTCCGCTTGTGGTAAAATTGATATGGCAGTTTTATTCTTTGGGTCAGTATAATTACGGCGATACCTCATTTATATCATTTTTTATGTTTTGGTGCTTTTAGACAATAAAAACTATTTTATATAAAAAATAATTATTTTTGCATCGCCTTATTCTGAGAGCTATAACTTTTTTAGTTTTTCGCTGACGATGCTGTATGCTGCTCGTTTTTTGCGGGACAAGATGACGTTTTCAATGGTAACATGTTTATTAATATCCTTCTTTTTCATTGCGTGTTATTCCACTTTTTGTTCAGCGGTATGATAATAAAGCATTGTTTTTATACTGTCCACCTACTTTTGGACCACCCTGTATATATATATTTATATATTCAAGCAAAGAAAAAGTATGCAGCACTCACCAAGGCAATGTCAGTCCTTTATTGCATGATTTTCATATCAGTGTCACGATCGTGGTTTGTGGAACCACTGTGCCATGAACCGCGTAGAGCCTGCAGGGGCGTGACTAAGCGATCACCTGACTTCTCTAGAGGCTCTGATGGTGAGGTTAGACTTGGTTCCCGATGAACGCCAGGTGCCACTCCAGGGCATACCAACGGTCACGTAGCAGCTGGACCCAAATGGACAGACTGGATGGAGCAGCAGGCAGAGCTTGTATCAAAGTGCAGCAGACAGAGTTTGCGTCATAGTACAGCTAGGATTTGTACTTAGAGTACAGCAGGCAGGACCTGCACTGGTATGCGACCTTACACATCATAGACTGTAGCAGGAAGGTTGCTCAGGCACCTCCCCAGTGGAGAGGAAGCAATATATACATAATGCCTCAAAACCATTGGCTGGGGAGGAAATAGCAAGTGCACTCGCTGGCCCTTTAAGAGGGTGGGAGCACGCGCTCGTGCTCTTAGAACATGGCCAGAGGCCCGCTGAAAATGCTCCTGGGAGCGTGCGGAGCATGAGGGGGAGAGGGACCAACTGCAGTTCGGGTGAGTGAATTGACACGCCGGGAAGCAGGCGTGGTGCTAAGTTAGCACCACGTCTGCTTCCTGGCATTTTCCCGGCGTGGTGCTAAGTTAGCACCACGTCTGCTTCCCGGCGTGTCAGTTCACTCACCTGGGAAATGCCATAAGGGCCTGTCTGGTCGTGGGCCACTTGGCTGCTATGTTGTTAACAGAATCGGTGTTCTCAAGACACCCATACTGTTAAGAGTTGTGACGGAGCACATAGTAGGTGACTGTCACTTTCCCCAGCAGGCCATTAGAAATATTGGTCTTGTAGTAAAACTTGCTTTCCTCCATCCAGGGTAATATTAGTAATATATCCCATCTGGTGCTTGGGGATGGGGACAGCGTGGGCCTGTGTGTTGATTTCAAATGCCAGGGCTGAATTTCAGCCCCAGTCCATACCTGGTGTTAACAGTACCCCCCCTTTACGCCCCCTCCTCTTCAGGCGATCAAGGAAGATCCAGAGAAGAATCGGAGAGTGGATATTCTCCTTGGGCTCCCAGGACCTCTCTTCAGGACCAAATCCCTTCCAGTCAACGAGGAAAAGGTCTTGCCTCTCACCTTCTTCATGGCCAAGATGTTTTTCACTATAGAAACAACATCCGAGGCTGTTGGCATGGTTGTGGTACTGGGATCCTTGAAGAAGGGTCTCAGGATGACTGGCTTTAGTAGAGATACACAAAAGGAATTTGGAATCCGCAGAGAAGGAGGCAGCTTCAATTTGTAGGAGACCTCGTTGATCCGCTTTAACATCTGGAAAGACCCAATAAAACGAGGACCCAACTTGTAAGAAGAGATCTTCAACTGGACGTACCTGGACGAAAGCCATACCTTGTCTCCAGGACGGAAGCACGGAGGATTCAAGCACCTCTTATCTGCATGTCTCTTCATACGAGCGGAGGATGCTTCTAACATGAGAAAGAACCGTCACTGGAAGAGTAACCTCGGGTTGCCGACCGAACACAATGTAGAATGGCAACTCTCCAGAGGCTTAACCAGCATGATTGTTGTACGAGAACTCAGCCCAGGGAAGAAATTTCACCCAATCATTATGATGGACACTGACGAAGTGTCGCAGGTAGTTACCCAGGTTTTGGTTGACAACTTGTCCATTGGACTGAGGGTGAGAAGTCCAAGACGATATCCAGATATTTACAGAGTGCTCGCCAGAATCTGGAAGTAAACTGTGAACCTCGATCCGATACGATGTGGCAAGGAAATCCATACAGGCAGAAAATATATGCTTAATGAAGCTGTCAGCAAATTCAGGAGTGGACGGAAGAGCAGACAATGGGGTAAAATGCGCCATTTTAGAGAAGCGATCCATGACTGCCCAGATTACGGTGCAACCCACGGAAACTAGGAAATCCATAATGAAGTCCATTGCTATGTGCTGCCAAGGAACGGATGGTACAGGAAATGGCAGGAGAGAACCGGTAGGAAGCCGTCTAGGAACTTTATTGCAGGCACAAGTAGGACAGGCAGCCATGTAGGCATAGATCTCCTTCCTCATGGATGGCCACCAGTAATGATGAGAGATCAATTGTAATGTCTTCCTTTGTCCCGCGTGATCAGCCACCCTGGACAAGTGTCCCCAAGACAAAACCCGATCCTTCTCAGATTCACCCACAAGGGTCTTTCCTGGAGGAATTTGCGACAGGCAGACAGGGGCGACCGTAACCATCTTAGAGGGTTCAATGATAAATTGAGGATCCGGGCTCTTTTTGATGGCTTGGTTTTTTGTGTTGTGCACATTCAGTGCTGACCAGCCCACCTTCCATCATAGGCGTTTAAAATAGGCTGTTATCCAAACACTGTGCATGACATTCATGTTTTAAGCAACTTGTATCTGTGTGTTTTTTTTTCCCACTAAGCAGTTAACACCTTCATCATCACTGTTTTTGTGATAGGGTGGCTGCCTTTATCAGTGGTAAGCACCTGTTTCTTCTCCAGCCTTTATCATGGGAGCCTGCTGCATCCTGCTAGTGCATTTGGTCATTGGATCAGACTGGGTATGATTGTTTTTCATGATTTGCTTTTGCTAAAAATGATTTTTTTTTTTTTTTTTGGAATTTATGTCTAGTTAGTTACTCGCAATAAAATGAGGACCCTTGACGTTGGGTTGCGAGCTTATTTGCTTTGGCCAAAATAGTAACTAATACCTCATCCGATGCATTTATCATATGCATCATTTTTTGCACTTTTTATCATCTTTTGCAGGGTGCACCCGGGCTCTTTTTGATGGCTTGGTTTTTTGTGTTGTGCACATTCAGTGCTGACCAGCCCGCCTTCCATCATAGGCGTTTAAAATAGGCTGTTATCCAGACACTGTGCATGACATTCATGTTTTAAGCAACTTGTATCTGTGTGTTTTTTTTCCCACTAAGCAGTTAACACCTTCATCATCACTGTTTTTGTGATAGGGTGGCTGCCTTTATCAGTGGTAAGCACCTGTTTCTTCTCCAGCCTTTATCCATGGGAGCCTGCTGCATCCTGCTAGTGCATTTGGTCATTTGATCAGACTGGGTATGATTGTTTTTCATGATTTGCTTTTGCTAAAAATGATTTTTTTTTTTTTTTGGAATTTATGTCTAGTTAGTTACTCGCAATAAAATGAGGACCCTTGACGTTGGGTTGCGAGCTTATCTGCTTTGGCCAAAATAGTAACTAATACCTCATCCGATGCATTTATCATATGCATCATTTTTGCACTTTTTATCATCTTTTGCAGGGTGCACCCGGGCTCTTTTTGATGGCTTGGTTTTTTGTGTTGTGCACATTCAGTGCTGACCAGCCCGCCTTCCATCATAGGCGTTTAAAATAGGCTGTTATCCAGACACTGTGCATGACATTCATGTTTTAAGCAACTTGTATCTGTGTGTTTTTTTTCCCACTAAGCAGTTAACACCTTCATCATCACTGTTTTTGTGATAGGGTGGCTGCCTTTATCAGTGGTAAGCACCTGTTTCTTCTCCAGCCTTTATCCATGGGAGCCTGCTGCATCCTGCTAGTGCATTTGGTCATTTGATCAGACTGGGTATGATTGTTTTTCATGATTTGCTTTTGCTAAAAATGATTTTTTTTTTTTTTGGAATTTATGTCTAGTTAGTTACTCGCAATAAAATGAGGACCCTTGACGTTGGGTTGCGAGCTTATCTGCTTTGGCCAAAATAGTAACTAATACCTCATCCGATGCATTTATCATATGCATCATTTTTTGCACTTTTTATCATCTTTTGCAGGGTGCACCCGGGCTCTTTTTGATGGCTTGGTTTTTTGTGTTGTGCACATTCAGTGCTGACCAGCCCGCCTTCCATCATAGGCGTTTAAAATAGGCTGTTATCCAGACACTGTGCATGACATTCATGTTTTAAGCAACTTGTATCTGTGTGTTTTTTTTCCCACTAAGCAGTTAACACCTTCATCATCACTGTTTTTGTGATAGGGTGGCTGCCTTTATCAGTGGTAAGCACCTGTTTCTTCTCAAGCCTTTATCCATGCGAGCCTGCTGCATCCTGCTAGTGCATTTGGTCATTTGATCAGACTGGGTATGATTGTTTTTCATGATTTGCTTTTGCTAAAAATGATTTTTTTTTTTTTTGGAATTTATGTCTAGTTAGTTACTCGCAATAAAATGAGGACCCTTGACGTTGGGTTGCGAGCTTATTTGCTTTGGCCAAAATAGTAACTAATACCTCATCCGATGCATTTATCATATGCATCATTTTTTGCACTTTTTATCATCTTTTGCAGGGTGCACCCGGGCTCTTTTTGATGGCTTGGTTTTTTGTGTTGTGCACATTCAGTGCTGACCAGCCCGCCTTCCATCATAGGCGTTTAAAATAGGCTGTTATCCAGACACTGTGCATGACATTCATGTTTTAAGCAACTTGTATCTGTGTGTTTTTTTTCCCACTAAGCAGTTAACACCTTCATCATCACTGTTTTTGTGATAGGGTGGCTGCCTTTATCAGTGGTAAGCACCTGTTTCTTCTCCAGCCTTTATCCATGGGAGCCTGCTGCATCCTGCTAGTGCATTTGGTCATTTGATCAGACTGGGTATGATTGTTTTTCATGATTTGCTTTTGCTAAAAATGATTTTTTTTTTATCCTCCTCTTGGTCCCCAGATAGAAATGAGCGAGAGCGGGCATCAGTTCTAATATTATTGTCACCGGATCTGAAATGCAAAAGAAAGTTAAAGCGGGCAAAAAACAAAGACCACCTGGCTTAGCGAGGGTTAAGTCTCTGAGCGGACTGGAGATATGCCAGATTCTTATGGTCCATGTAGATCACTACTGGATAAACTGTGCCCTCCAGCACGTATCGTCACTCCTCCAGAGCCATCCTAACGGCGAGCAACTCCCGGTCCCTAATGGAGTAGCTCTGTTCTGGAGCGGAGAAGGCCTTGGAGAAGAAGCCGCAGGAAACACGGCGACCCGAGAAGGACTTCTGAGTAAGCACAGCTCCGGCCCCTAATGAGGATGCGTCCACCTCAAGGAAGAACTGTTTGTTCAGATCCAGACAATGCAGAATGGGTGCGGTGGAGAAGCACCGTTTGAGAGAGTGGAAGGTCTCTTCAGCCTCGGGGTACTAGTTTTTTGGGTCGGCTCCCTTTCGGGTCATGGCAGAGATGGGAGCAGCCAGAGTGGAGAAGTGCGGAATAAACTGCCGATAATAATTAGCAAAGCCAAGGAATCTTTGGATTGCCTTGACTCCCACAGGTGGCGGCCATTGAAGGATGGAAGGATCCTTCTCGGGATCCATCCTGAGTCCGGTATCTTAGACAATGTATCCCAAGAAAGGAAGAGAGGATTGTTCAAAACCACACTTCTCACACTTGGCGTAGAGTCGATTCTCCCTAAGACACTGAAGAACTTGCCGAACTGCTAGTCTGTAGGAGGACAGATCGGGGGAAAACATTGAATATCGTCCAGGTACACCACAGCGCAGGTATAAAGCAGGTCCCGAAAGATATTGTTGACGAACTCTTGGAAGACGGCGGATGCATTACTGAGACCAAAGGGCATCACTCGTTATTCATTGTATCTGTCCATGGTGTTGAAAGCCGTCTTCCATTCGTCTCCCTGGCGAATGCGGATTAGATTGCAGGCGCCTCTGAAATCTAATTTGGTGAAGATACTGACACCTCTTAATTCTTCAAACAACTCTGGAATCAGTGATATAGGATATTTATTTTTCACCGTGATTTGGTTGAGACCTTGATAGTCTATACAGGGTTATAGAGATCCGTCTTTCTTGTTGACCAAGAAAAACCCGGCCCTAGCAGGTGAGGAGGATTTCTGAATAAACCCCATGGCCAAATTCTTCTGAATGTAGTCCGACATAGCTTGAGTCTCAGCTGGGGACAGGGGGTAAATTCGGCCTCTATGGGGTGTAGACCCGGGAATCAAGTCGATAGGGCAGTCATACGGCCTGTCGGGCAGCAAAATCTCTGCCTCCTTGTTGTCAAATACGTCGGCGAAGGATCAATAGGCAGATGGCAAACCAGGCAGCGATGCCGAACTAGACGGGGCCTTAGCCAGGCTTATGAGAGCCAGACACTTCCCATGATAGAAATGTCCCCAGCGGAGCACCTCTCCAGTTCCCCAGTTCAGCACAGGTTCATGCTGACGCAGCCATGGTAGGCCCAAAAGAAAGGCATGAGGCATGTTGGAGAGTACATAGAAGACCATTTTCTCCTTATGGAGCATCCCAATTTGGACCTCAAGCGGCTCAGTAGCCAAACGAACTGTCTCCCGAAGAGTTCTCCCATTGACAGATGTTATTGCCAGGTAGTTCTGTAATGGATTTGGAACCGATCCACTACAGCCTGAAGGATGAAATTTCCGGCTGCCCCGGAATCCACATATGCTGACTCAACAAACTGGGATTCACCAGTTGTCATGGCCACAGTAAGAATCAGGGGTTGAGAGACATCCTCTCCATTTAGAAAGACTTCTCCTACTGCCCAAGATGCTGGAGTTTCTCCGGTCCTTGAGAAAACTGAGCCAGGCGCTGTGGTTTCCTTTCACGTGCCACTACACTGCCTCGCACACGGAAGCGGAGGTCTATACGGATGGCGAGAGAGATCAGGTCGTCGATGGTGGTTGGTAGGTCTCGACCGGCTAGCTCATCCTTAATATCTCTGGAAAGCCCCTCCCAGAATGTCGCCACCAAAGCTTCATATTCCATCCGAATTCGGACGCCAGGGTGCAAAAGCGTATTGCCCCACAGTAAAATTTGACTGATGTAAACGGAGAAGAGCTGAAGATGCTGAGGTGGTTTGCCTGGGTTTATCAAACACTTTGTGGAAAGTGTTATGATTTGGTAGCTGAGGAGAGCAGGCAAAAAAGGCAATACACCAGAGAGGTTGGAATCTACTGGATTGCAGTACCCTGACTAACCACCACAACTAAAGGCAGCTGTGGAGCGTACCAACGTTGGTCCTAGACGCCTCGTCACAGCCTGAGAAGCTAACTACGCCTAAAGATAGAAAGAGGAAAACTATCTGCCCCGGAGCAGATCCCCAAAGAACATAGGAAGCCCCCAAAGATGTAATGGCGGTTAGACAAGAGGAAATACAGACACAGACAGAAAATAGTATGAGCAAACGTTGGGGCCCAATCTTCCTAGAAAGAAAAGGATAGGAAGGACACTTACTGCAATCCAAAAAACCCTAGAAAAATACCAACTCGCTAATTGCAAAAACACATGAGATCACACGACCTCTACCACCTAAATTAGTTCTCTGGTGTAACAAAACTAAGCAGCAGCCACTGAAAAAACTGGAAAAGGCAAATGAACAAATAACAGTGGCTCAGATAAACTGAGAGGTGCACAAGCCCCCGGAGGGGACCTGGCTGACCTCCACAGAAGTGCAGGACAAAATGCAAAAAGCAAGCACAAAAATAAAAGCAGAAAATATCTTATCTGATAGCAGAAGATGCAGGCAAGACACAGCAAGCTTCCAAGTGAACCAGGAGCAAAAGTTGAGACAAGAACAATTGATCAGCGGCAACCCTGATGGGAGGGAACCTCCCTTATATAAGACCAGTCTGTAACACCTGATTGCCAATCTTCACAATCTTCATTGAATAGTTCAGTACTGTTTGTAACCACCAGAGGGAGCTTCTGCTCAGAATTTATTTCTAACACATTCACAACAGTACCCCCCCTTGAGGAGGAGTCACCGAACCCTCATTTGGGCAACCAGGTCGGTCAGGATGAGCTCTGTGATACGCACGGATCAGTCTCCTAGCATGGATGTCCGAAGCAAACACCCAAGAATTGTCCTCCTGACCATAACCTCTCCACTTAACCAAATACTGGAGTTTCCGTCTAGAAAAACGAGAATCCAATATTTTCTCAACCACATACTCCAGATTGCCCTCAACCAAAACAGGGTCAGGAGGCGCAGCCATAGGAACCACTGGCTCGACAAACCTCTTCAATAAGGACTTGTGGAACACGTTATGGATCTTAAATGTCCCTGGAAGAAGTAAACGAAAGGAAACAGGATTAAGAATCTCCATGATCTTATAAGGTCCAATGAACCTAGGCTTAAACTTAGGAGATGCAACTCTCATAGGGATATTTCTTGAGGACAACCAGACCAAGTCCCCCACTTCAAACCGAGGACCATCAGTCCGATGCCGGTTGGCAAACCGCTGGGCCCTCTCCTGAGAGAGGGACAACCTCTCCACTACCTGGTCCCAAATCTGCTGCATACGCTCCACAACAGAGTCAACACCTGAACAGACAGAAGCCTCCGTCTGTCCCGAAGAAAATCGAGGGTGAAACCCAAAATTGCAGAAAAATGGAGACATCAAAGTGGCAGAGCTAGCCCTATTATTAAGAGCAAACTCAGCCAAAGGCAAAAAAGAGACCCAGTCATCCTGATCAGCAGACACCAAGCATCTCAGATAAGTCTCCAATGTCTGGTTTGTTCTCTCAGTTTGTCCATTGGTCTGAGGATGAAAAGCCGAGGAGAAAGACAATTGAACACCAAGTTTAGAACAAAAAGTCCTCCAAAATCTGGAAACAAACTGGACTCCTCTGTCAGACACAATGTTCTCAGGAATGCCGTGTAACCGAACCACGTGCTGAAGGAACAAAGGCACCAATTCGGAGGAGGAAGGCAACTTAGGTAATGGCACAAGATGTATCATTTTGGAAAACCTATCACAAATCACCCAAATAACGGTCATTCTCTGAGAAACAGGGAGGTCGGAAATTAAATCCATAGAGATATGGGTCCATGGTCTCTTGGGCACAGGCAATGGCATCAACAAACCACTAGAGCGAGAGCAAGGCTTGGAGCGAGAGCAAGTCCCGCAGGACTGCACAAATTCCCTGACGTCACGAGACAAAGTAGGCCACCAAAAGGACCGACTAACCAAGTCTCTGGTACCAAAAATTCCGGGATGACCGGCCAACGCGGAACAATGAATCTCAGACATCACACTCTTTTTCCACCGGTCTGGGACAAACAATTTCCCAATAGGGCAGCGCTCGGGTTTATCCTCCTGACACCCTTCCAGAGCCAGTCTCAAATTGGGCGAGATGGCGGAAAGAACTACACCCTCTTTCAAAATAACAGCAGGATCAGATAACTCAGGATAATCCGCAAGGAAACTCCTCGAGAGGGCATCCGCTTTAACATTCTTAGTGCCAGGAAGAAAGGAAACCACAAAATTAAAACGTGTGAAAACAAGGCCCACCTGGCCTGTCTAGGATTAAGTCGCTTGGCTGATTCCAGATAAACCAGATTCTTATGGTCCGAGAGGACCACCACCTGATGTTTGGCTCCCTCCAGCCAATGTCTCCACTCTTCAAAAGCCCACTTCATGGCCAATAACTCCCGATTACCCACGTCATAATTACGTTCAGTTGGAGAAAATTTTCGAGAGAAAAAGGCACAAGGATTACTTTTAGAGGTCTCAGGATCTCTTTGGGACAAAACGGCACCTGCCCCAATTTCAGAGGCATCAACCTCCACCTGAAATGGCAGAGAAACATCAGGCTGCCATAGAACAGGAGCAGAAGTGAATCTCTGCTTAAGTTCCTGAAACGCAGAGACTGCCTCAGGAGGCCAATTCACCACATCAGAATCCTTCTTGGTCAAATCAGTCAATGGTTTAACAATAACAGAGAAATTACCAATAAATTTACGATAAAAATTGGCAAAACCCAAGAATCTCTGAAGAGCCTTTAATGAAGTAGGTTGGACCCAATCACAGATGGCCTGAACCTTGACCGGGTCCATTTCAATAACAGATGGGGACAAAATGAATCCCAGAAATGAGATCCTCTGTACGCCAAAAAGACACTTTGATCCCTTCACATACAGAGCATTTTCTCTCAAAATCTGGAACACAGTCCGAACATGTTTCACATGAGAGTCCCAGTCATTGGAAAAAATCAAGATATCATCCAAATAAACAATCAGAAATTTATCCACAAAATCCCTGAAAATGTCATTCATGAAGGACTGGAAGACGGAAGGAGCATTAGTGAGCCCAAAGGGCATCACTAGGTACTCAAAATGCCCCTCTGGGGTATTAAATGCCATCTTCCATTCATCCCCGCGCTTAATGCGAATAAGGTTATACGCCCCCCTGAGGTCAAGCTTGGTAAACCAAGTAGCACTTTTCACCCTGGAAAACAGGTCAGAAATCAAGGGTAACGGATATTGATATTTCACAATGATATTGTTCAAGAGACGATAATCAATACACGGCCTTAATGAACCATCCTTTTGGCCACAAAGAAAAAAACGGCACCCAAGGGTGAAGAGGATAGTCTGATGTGACCCTTCTCCAATGACTCCTTGATATAAGACCGCATAGCGTCATGTTCAGGTACAGACAAGTTAAAAAGGCGACCTTTAGGAATTTACTACCAGGCACTAATTCAATAGCGCAGTCATAGCTCCTATGGGGGGGCAAGGATGCAGATTTATTTTCGCTAAACACATCAGAAAAATCAGTCAAAAAGTCAGGAACATCCTGAGCCTGGGAGAGGCAGAAAAAACAGGAGTGTTGGCATTAACACATTGGCAGCCCCAACTGGTTACAGACACAGATTTCCAATCCAAAACAGGATTATGAGACTGTAACCAAGGGAAACCTAGTACAATAATGTCATGCAGATTATACAGCACCAAAAATTTGCAACTCTCCTGATGATCAGGTCTAACCCTCATTATCACCTGAGTAGAGAACTGGGGTTTTGTAATGTATGTGATACAGTTCATATAGCGTCTTATGCTTGGGTGCGATGAAAATACTTGAGACACAGGTTGAAAAAGAAAGTCTTGTATTGCTTCATACAAATTGGCAAAAATAAACATACAGGTTGCAAACACAGAAGCAGGAGACACAGCAGGCCAAAGTAATCTAAGTTCATCAATAACTCTCCACAACAGATTCAGATCTTCTTCTATGTTACCGCAAGTCCATGCAACCGTGAGGCTTTCAAGAGCAGAGTTCAGAGTCCACAAGAGCTCCAGAGTTTCTCAGTAGAAATGGCTGGAGTACAAAGTCCAAGGCTTCAGGAGTCAGAACACAGGTTCACTGCAGGCCAGATTCTGAAGCACTGATTGCTCAGGTGTGGCTGTTTAAGAAGCAAACGGAGAGAATCAGGGCGGGAACATGCAAGCTGGAAAACTCCATTTTAACTGAGGGCAAGATAGCTGCAGCAAAACAGAAAGCAAAATGGCCGACGAACAAACTGAGTTTCAGAAACAGATATACAGAACCTTACAGGTTTATTCTCAGCCAAAGGGGTAGAATCAATCCCCAGTAGGGGAATAGACTTCCGTAGGGGTATCAAGGGAAACCCACAACGTTTAGCAAAACCAAAATCCATCAGGTTAATAGCTGCTCCCGAATCAACAAAAGCCTGAGCAGAAAATGTGGACAGGGAGCAAATCAGGGTAACAGTCAACAGAAATTTAGTCTGAACACTACCCAAGACAACTGAGCGTGCAAAACGTCTTCCCCGCTTAGGGCAGACTGAAATAGCATGAGAGGCGTCACCACAGTAGAAACATAACCCATTGCGTTTTCGAAACTCATGACGCTGTGCCCCAGAAGCCACTCTATCACACTGCATGGGTTCAGAAGCTGGTTCACAAGGCAACACTATTCCACGCATACCTCTACGCTCACGCAAACGTCTGTCAATTTGAATCGCCAATGACATAGAATCATTGAGACCAGAGGGAGCAGGGAAACCCACCATAACATCTTTTACATTCTCTGACAGACCCTTCCGAAAAAGGGCTGCCAAAGCATCATCATTCCATTTGGTCAGGACTGCCCACCTTCGGAATCTCTGACAGTACAACTCAGCGTCCTCAAGCCCCTGATTTAATGCCAACAAGGCCTTTTCAGCTTGATCAGTGACATTAGGTTCATCGTACAATAACCCCAGAGCCAGAAAAAATGCATCAACATTACTCAAAACAGGATCCCCAGGTGTCAGGGAAAAAGCCCAATCCTGAGGATCGCCGCGCAGGAGAGAGATGACAATTTGAACCTGCTGTGCTGCGTTCCCTGAGGACTTAGGTTTTAAGGCAAAAAACAACTTACAGTTATTTCTGAAATTCAGAAATTTAGCTCAATCCCCTAAAAACAAATCTGGCATGGGGATCCTAGGTTCCACAACCGGCAACCCTGCAAGATAGGTAGCAATACTCCGAACTTCAGTGGCAAGCTGATCCACACGGCCAGACAACTGTGCAAACTCCATTGAGAGAAAAAAAAATCCTCAGCACTCAGAGAAAAAGAGGGAGAGAAAAAAAAATATCTCTGACAACTCTGACAGCTTTTTTTTTTTTTTTTTACACTATCTTTCCCTTCTGTGAGTACCATATAATTTTCAGTTTGGCCGGTGATACTGTTATGATTTGGTAGCTGAGGAGAGCAGGCAAAAAAGGCAATACACCAGAGAGGTTGGAATCTACTGGATTGCAGTACCCTGACTAACCACCACAACTAAAGGCAGCCGTGGAGCGTACCTACGTTGGTCCTAGACGCCTCGTCACAGCCTGAGAAGCTAACTACGCATAAAGATAGAAAGAGGAAAACTATCTGCCCCGGAGCAGATCCCCAAAGAACATAGGAAGCCCCCAAACATGTAATGACGGTTAGACAAGAGGAAATACAGACACAGACAGAAAATAGTATGAGCAAACGTTGGGGCCCAATCTTCCTAGAAAGAAAAGGATAGGAAGGACACTTACTGCAATTCAAAAAAACCCTAAAAAAATACCAACTCGCTAATTGCAAAAACACCTGAGATCACACGACCTCTACCACCTAAATTAGTTCTCTGGTGTAACAAAACTAAGCAGCAGCCACTGAAAAAACTGGAAAAGGCAAATGAACAAATAACAGTGGCTCAGATAAACTGAGAGGAGCACAAGCCCCCGGAGGGGACCTGGCTGACCTCCACAGAAGTGCAGGACAAAATGCAAAAAGCAAGCACAAAAATAAAAGCAGAAAATATCTTATCTGATAGCAGAAGATGCAGGCAAGACACAGCAAGCTTCCAAGTGAACCAGGAGCAAAAGTTGAGACAAGAACAATTGATCACCGGCAACCCTGATGGGAGGGAACCTCCCTTATATAAGACCAGTCTGTAACACCTGATTGCCAATCTTCACAATCTTCATTGTATAGTTCAGTACTGTTTGTAACCACCAGAGGGAGCTTCTGCTCAGAATTCATTTCTAACACATTCACAACAGGAAAGCTTCCAAAAATGCTGGAAAATTGGAGATGATCAGTTCCTCTATCTACCATAATGGATTCAGCCATGCGCGGGCCTTGTCTCTAAGGTGCGACATTAGAAACCCCACCTTTGCTCGGTCCAGCGGGAAGTAGTGTGGAAGAAGTTCAAAATGTAGCCGGCACTGGTTGATGAACCCATGGTAGAGCTTCGGATTGCCGTCAAAACGTAGTGGGGATGCGAGTCGGGAGCCAGGAACTTGAGCTAAGCAAATTATCTGGGAAGTCTCTGGAGGAGACACGGCTGTTTCGACTTGCTGAAACTCTGGAGGATTAATTAAGGCCTCCAACTTAGTGGTTAAGGACTGTAACTGTGTGGATAGCTCTTCCTGTGTGTTCTTCTGTTGGCAAAGCTCCTGGTACATCGTCTGTACAAGCAGGGTCCAGCATCCAGCGGGATCCATGGCCTGAGCAAACTGTCATGATCGTGGTTTGTGGAACCACTGTGCCACGGACTGCGGAGAGCCTGGAGGGGCGTGACTAAGCGATCACCTGACTATTCACTAGAGGTTCTGATGGTGAGGCTACATTTGGCTCCCGATGAATGCCAGGCACCACTTCTGGGCAGACCAATGGTCACGTAGCAGCTGGCCAGAAGGACAGACTGATGGAGCAGCAGGCAGAACTTGTATCAGAGTGCAGCAGACAGAGTTTGTGTCAGAGACAGAGTTTGCGTCAGAGTGCAGATAGCAGGATTTGTTTCAGAGTGCAGCAGGCAGAATTGACTTCAGAGCACAGCAAGCAGGAGGCTCTGATGGTGAGGCTAGATTTGGCTCCCGATGAACGCCAGGCACCACTTCTGGGCAGACCAACGGTCACGTAGCAGCTGGCCCAAAGGACAGACTGGATGGAGCAGCAGGCAGAACTTGTATCAGAGTGCAGCAGACAGAGTTTGTGTCAGAGACAGAGTTTGCGTCAGAGTGCAACAAGCGGGATTTGTACTTGGAGTACAACAGGCAGGATTTGTACTTGGAGTACAGCAGGCAGCACCTGCACTGGTATGCAACCTTACACAACATAGACTGTAGCAGGAAGGTTGCTCAGGCACCTCCCCAGTGGAGAGGAAGCAATATATACATAATGCCTCAAAACCATTGGCTGGGGAGGAAATAGCAAGTGCACGCACTGGCCCTTTAAGAGGGCGGGAACACGTGCATGCCCTTAGAACATGGCCAGAGGTCCGGCTGAAAATGCTGCTGGGAGTGTGCGGAGCATGAGGGGGAGAGGAACCAACTTCAGACCGGGCGAGTGAACTGACACGTCGGGATGCCGGCGTGGTGCTAACAATCAGATGGTCTGGTGCATAGGCATGCGAAGGGGTGCAAGGAGAGGATGAAGTGGACGATGGCCGTTTCACGTTTCTACGCTTCAATGGGTCCAGGTTCAAATGACCGTCATCCACTTCATCCTCTCCTTGCACCTCTCCGCATGCCTATGCACCAGACCATCTGATATAAAAGTCACGCAATAAAGGACTGACATTTAACATGCCTTAGTGAGTGCTGTATACTTTTTCTTTGCTTGAAGTTTTCATGTGGGTATATGCAGAGCACCGTTAATCCAGGCTGTTAGGCTGATATATAGCTCTTTCCCTGGCTCACCTCCTCCGGACTAAGTGTTTGGGTTACGCACGCTGGTGCCGCTATTATGGAATCTAGTGAGTTATATATAAATATATATATATATATATTCATATTTTACATTTTAAAAATCAAAGATAATTGGGCTGATGCAAAATTTTGGGCACCCGTGGATATTTTTGTGCTCAGATAACTTTGACCAAGGTTTCAGACCTTAATTGCAATTTTCCCAGCCTTATAAAAACACAGTCTTTTCTAACCGTGTGCCAAAAAATAGCAGCCAAGGGTTCTTCTAAGCAGCTGCCTAGTGCCCTGAAAATGAAAATGGTGTAGGCCCATAAAGCAGGAGAAGGCTATAAGAAGATAGCAAAGCATTTTCAAATAGCTTTTTCCTCAGTTCAAAATGTAATTTAGAAACGGCAGTTAACATGAACAATGGAGGTCAAGATAAGGTTTGGAAGACTAAGCAAAATTTCAATAAGAGCTCCTCATAGGATTGCTGAAGAAGCAAATCAGAACTCCCACTTGACTGCAAAAAACTTTCAGGAATACTTAGCAGACTCTGAAGTTGTCTTCACAGAAACCTGCACATATATGACCTTCATGGAAGAGTCATCAGAAGAAAACCTCTCCTGCCACCTCACGATAAAATTCAGGTATGTGTGGAGAAAAAAGGGCACAAAATTTCAGGAAAAGAACATCTCGCCAATCATTAAGCATGGGGGTGGATCAATTACACTTTGGGGTTGTGTTGAAGCCAATGGCATGGGGGAACATTTCAAGGGTAGAGTGAAGAATGGATTCAATGAAATTTCAACAAATTCTTGATGCAAACATAACATCTGTAAAAAAGCTGACGTTGAAAAGAGGATGGCTTCTACAAATGGATAATGTTCTTAAACACACTTCAAAATCCACAATAGACTACCTCAAAAGGCGCAAGCTGAAGGTTTTACAATTGCCCTCACAGTCCCCTAATCTGAACATCATTGAAAATCTGTGGCTAGACCTCAAAATGTCAGTGCATGCAGGATAAAGGGGGAAAGGAAGAAGGGTTGATTCTAGTTTTCATATATTTTTTATATTTTTAAATACCTTTATTGCCTACTGTTTTATTTTTGTTTCTTTGAAGGACTTATACTTGTTATTATTTGATAACTTTTCCTATATACTGCAATACTGATGGGTGTCACACACACTTACAATTGTGCATCTCTCTTAGCAATCTATTAGCTCCCTATTATTGAGTCGTAGGGTAAAGATGGGAGCCTGGGCCAGGACTGTGGCGCTAAAATACTGCTGTCAGTGATTAACAATTATGAGGTTAACAGAAGCACATGGTGGACAAGCTTAGAGGCAGATGATAGATTTATAATATAACCAGCATCTGTCTAGTATGAAGTGGACTCAGTCTTTAACGCGCTCCAAAGTCCTTGACAGGTTCCATGATGTAATAGTGTATCGTATCGTATCGTATAGAATGAGAAGGGGTTAAAGGACCCAATCCTTAACCTATGAATGAGCACTTCGGATTACCTAAACCTACTCAGGTGAAAATACTTTGGTCATTAAAGGGGTTGCCCACAAATTTTATACTGATGACCTGTACTAATATAAGCAGCATCTAATAGGGGCAGAAAGTTCTTGTAATGGCGTTACGTGCAGAGTACATGCAGGGATGAACACTGCATGGTTAGGTTCCTAATAAACTCTTACAAGAAAGAATAGACTTTTACAGTTGGAATAAACGTCAATAAACCTTAGAATATGAAAGAGATGCTAAATTAAAGCAGGACGTGTAAAAGTAATGCATTAAATAATGAAGATAATGTACATAATTGCTGTCTGCATTTGTTGTCTCTGTCTGCATTTATGGTGACCTTAAAAGACTTCCAGACACATGGCGGTAGCTTACATGCGGCTAGAAATCCCATTTCTCATGCTGCCCTCAAAGAACACAGACTTCTGTAATTAAATTGTCACTAAACAGTGAGTAGAACTCATACATTACATTCATTAGCTGCCATTGCCACACACATCGCCTATATTGCTTAAATGAAGAACTGAAGGACAACAATCTACTTGTGAATTTTAATGTTATTTCCCAATACCTGTTATGTCAGAACCAGTTTAGATAAGTTTACTTTTCTTTGTTTTGATAACAGCTGCTTGACTTTTATTGCATTTTTCTAATTCACTAAATTAATTAATATGCATATTATTCATAAATTAACATAAATTAACAAGAGAAAGGAAAACAATGCTCATGACTCAAATAGCTGTTTTACCAAAAAAGCTGATGTTTAAAAGAGTTGTTCCCCCTTATAAAATCATAACAACCTACATGTACCTCTATTGCCGACGCAGCTCCAGTGATAACGACACTAAGTCTACCAGGGCTTGCATGATGTTATGCCATGTGAGCCCTGCAATCAATCAGTCGCTTATAACCTCTCACTTCCTTTGGACGAAGCTGACATTTGGAGAAAGTCAAAGAGCAGCAGTGGTTCTCACTTCTTCCAGGTATCAGTTTTGTCCGAAGGTAGTGAGAGGAAATAGGCTGCTGATTGGCTGCAAGGCTCACATGGCATAACAATGTCACGCATGCCCCGGGAGACCAAGAGCCATCATCGCTGGAACAGCGCTAGAATTGCATCTGAGGTATGAATAGGCTGATATTATTCTATAACGGGGAATATAGCAATTGATGAGGGATTGTCTGAGTAGTGGACAACCTCTTTAATCATGGTAATGTACTTTGTTGAAAGGTTATTTTCAAAAACCCAAGTTATAGTATATCAGTGGGATAATAGCTTTAGGCCAGACCTCTGCTACCCCCTTGTATGCTGAGAACGGGGCAGTGGAACACCAAGAATGGGACTCTGCAGCTCTGTCCTGAATAGAGTATAGGTGTCAATGCACAAAACCTCAGCTCTGTTCATTGTCTGTGGGGCGTCCGGAAAAAGCCAGCGCTGTACTGGGCAGTCCTATAGACAATAAATGGTGCTGAGGCTGTGCATGTACATATCCACTCCTTATAGGAAGGAGCTGTTAAAGTCCTACCCTTGAAGATCCAGAGCCACAATCACAGTATCCTGGGGATTCCTGGGGAAAATCTTTTAGGTCTGCATACCATGCTATTAGTAGAATAAAACTTTAACCAGAGTAGAAGTAATTTTTGTAATAACTCATAGGAAATTAAATCTAGTTTCTATAGTTTGCATTTTTATACACTAAAGTTTGAGAAATAACTTATCTATAGAAACAAAAAGAAAGAAAGGAACATTTGAAAGGAATGACAACAAATTGTACATAGAATCATTTTAAGGCTATGTGCACACGTTGCGGAATTGCCATGGAAATTTCCGCGGCAATTCCGCACCTCCCTGCTGCGGGAAATACGCATATTATAGGTATGCATATTCACGCTAAAAACTAGCGTTTTGCAAGTGTAAATTAGCTTGCAGAATGCTAGCGTTTTACAAGCGATCTGACAGGTTGGTCACACGCGTCAAACAAGTGTTTGACAAGTGTGACCAACTTTTTACTATTCATGCCGCCTATGCCGCATCAATAGTAAAAAGATCTCATGTTAAAAATAATTTAAAAAAATAATGATATTCTTACCTTCCGGCGGCCTCCGCAGCTTTCCCGCCTCTCAGCGACGCTCCCGGCCAATCCCGTTCCCAGGCGTCCTTTGCGACAATCACCCGATGACGCATCATCACGCGAGACCGCTACGTCATCTGGGGTGATTCTCGCAATGCATTACTGGGACCGGGATTGGCCGGAGCGTCGCTGACAGGCGGGAAAGCTGCGGGGGCCGCCGGAAGGTGAGAATATCACTATTTTTTATTTTATTTATTGTTTTTACATGGATATGGTACCCAGGGCCTGGAGGAGAGTCTCCTCTCCTCCAGACCCTGGGTACCATCCGCACATGAACCGCTTACTTTGCGCATTGCGCGGTTAAGCAAAAAAGAATGAGCATGCTGCGGATTCTTCCGCGATGCGATTCCGCCGCGGAAAAACCCGCAGCATGTGCACAGCATTGCGGAATCCCATAGGCCATAATGAGTTGTAATGTGTAAGCAGTTTTGCTGCGGTTTCGCGGCGTTTCCGCTGCGAAAAACCGCGGCAAAAACGCTAGGAATCCGCAACGTGTGCACAGGTCCTAACATTTTATTTATATAATCACGTTGAATGTATGCTACTTTCAACATGTTTTTTCTTTGCAGAATTGCATATGTTCTTGTTTTATGCATAAAAAACTAACAGTTTTTTGTTATTTTTCAGATCATAGCTGTCTGATACTGGACTCCATCTCCAGCATTTTCCTTTGTTATTCAGTTCTCCTCTTGAGTAACTTTAACAGTAACTCTGGTTCTTCATATAGTATTTTCTTCTTCATAGCTTTTTCTCTTTCATGGTGGATACCCCTCCACTTTTTTACCCTCCATTTTTAAATGCTGTTCATGTTTGTAACTTAGGTACACTGATGTCACCCCCTTTGGTTTATATAGTAATGTTGAGCGAATGTGCTCAGATAACATCTCATCCGAGCAAGCTCAGGTGTTATCCGAACATCTGGGAGAGCTCGTAATTTATGTTCGAGTCCCCTATGCTGTTAGACAGCCTGGACACATGTGGGGATTGCCTGTTTGTTAGGGAATCCCCACATGTGTTCAGGAGGTCTAACAGCCGCAAATCATGCAGCCGCAGGGACTCGAACATAATTTACCGCACTCCCAGATGCTCGATAAGACGTATTCCATGACGTTCGTCATCATTATAATATAGTCATTTCCCTATTTGTTTTGCATCTACATATTGATGTGACAACAGATTCTTATTTAGTTTCCATTTTTACTTTTTTTCTATATAAAACTAAAACTAAAAAAAAAATTTTGGGGAACTAAGTAGATGAGCAGCCCTACATTGGGCTCCTTTTTTTTTACTTAAAAGTTAAATCAAATCAAATCTAGGAAAAAAAAAACATTGAGACAAAAGTGTGAATGTGCGATGGGGGTGCTGAAATGTCACAGATGCTATTTGCAAGAAGATTAGAAGCTTTATTTCTTTGCATATAGAAGAATGTACCATATTTTTCAGACTATAAGATGCACCGGACCATAAGACTCACCCCAAATTTTCAGAAGGAAAATAGGGAAAAAAAAGGCAAGGTGTAAAATGGGAGTCCGTCTTACAATCCAAATTCAGCTTATCCGGGGGGATCAGCAGCGCTGGTGCAGTGGGGTCACAGGGGGTGTTCGGTGGTGCGGCTATATGACTCCCATCCCAGGCTGGTGCGGCAGGTGCGGTGGCCTCCGGGAAATCCCATATCAGGCTGGTGCGGCAGGTTCGGCGGTGATGCTTGGGGCATCTTGTGAAAGCCCAGAGGACCCGCATATCCATTGCTGCGATATGGTGGCCACTGGGAAATCCCATCCAAGGCTGGTGCAGCTGGTGACACAGGTGCGGTTGGTTCGTCGGTGGTGCTCTGTGGTGCGGGGGAGCTCAGACGGCATCTTCTGAAAGCCCAGAGTCCCCGTATATCCATCCGGGCTTTCACAAAATGCCGACGGAGCCCCCCCGCACCACAGAGCACCACCGACGAACCTGCCGCACCTACTGCACAAGCAGCACCAGCCTGGGAAGGGGGTGTGATCATCGCCCGGCAGCGTCAGACCCGGACCGCCGCAGAATCGCCCGACTCCTGCTGCCGCCACAGTATTTGTAAGTATAGTCTGACTATAAGACGCACCTTCATTTTCCCCTAAAATTTTTTGGGAAAAAAGTGCGCCTTATAGTCTGAAAAATACGGCATATCTCAGTGGTGAAATATGAAAATTGCATTTTCAGTGAGGAAGAGGTCTTGAACTTTAGTGCCATCTATTTGAAATAGCAATCCTAAGAGTCAATATCGACCCTGTAATAAGTATTGCCACATGACTTCGCATAAAAGCAAAACCAGACACTATATTTGCAGAAATGTGTTTAATGATATTTGTCCATATCAAGTGGTCTTATTTGGCTGGATGAGAGGTTTCTGATGGGCATTTAAAGAGAACCTGTCAACAAGATTGTGCACAGTAGCCTACAGTGTCAGATCGGCGCCGTTGTACTGATTAAAATGATACCTTGATTGATGAAATCCGTCTTGTGGTTGTTGTTTAATCTGTATTTTCAGTTTTGAGTTAATGATATGCTTGTGCTCCGGGCTGGGCCTGTGGGGTGTCTTTATGTGGTGCTCAGATTAGGTATTCATGTGTATGGCTTCTGACAGGTCACTGATCCCTCAGTGACCTGCCCCCTAGTTTACATAATGAATATTATATATATTTAAAAAAAAATCTCCCTTTCTGCAGGCAGGCACCGGCGATGCACCATGATTGCATCCATATTGTGCATTTAATTATTCTTTTGCATTTAAGCATTTAAGCCATTATCCTGAAGCACGAGATGGATTTCATCATCCCAGGTATCATTTTAATCAGTATAATAACCTGACACGGTCTGTAGGTTTTCTAGTGGGTGAGGTTAACCAGAGATGGCTGAAAATCCTTGCTCAAACCTTTTCCAAGGATCCAAGCAACTGTAAGGCCTCCTTTTTGTCAGGTACAGCCTCCTAACCACCCACAACTTTTGACTGAATAGGTGTGCGTGCCATTAATACTTGCTTAATAACTTGATCATTATCCCTGAACAATGCATGGTCAATGCAGCTCAAGGCTTCAAGGGGTTTTCCCACAAACAAAAGTTAATTTTAATCAATAGATCTTGGAATAATAATAAGTTCCACAATTAGATGTGTTTAAATAAAATGTTTCTGTGCTGAGATAATCTTATAAATGTGTCCCTGCTGTGCAGTGTGTAATGGCTGTGTCTCACCGTGCTGGAGGTCTGATCATACCACAGCTCCTGGCCAGAGGAGGAAGAAGAAGAGTATACAGGCATTACAACATTGAATCATAAATTATTCTTTCTTTGAGGTAAAACATTGTTTAAAAACAGGGAGGAAAACACAACATGTGAACATAACCTAAGGGTATGTGCCCACGTTCTGGAGTTCTGCGAGTTTGACGCTATGTATTTATGCAGCGTCAAATCAGCAGCGGCCAGATGTTATAGCATAGTGGATGAGATTTCAAGAAATCCATGTCCACTATGCGTCCATAGACGCCTGCTGATCACCTGCGGAGACTGACAGACCACAGCATTTCAATTTCTCTTGCAGAGATGTTAGTCTCTGCAAGAGAAATTTCACCAATAGAATGTATTTGTAAGGGGTTACAAGGACTGTTGTGTTCCCCAAACACATCCCGGTTAAGTATCAGTGTTGTACAAATTATTGTTTGTATTTATGTGACCTGTATTTGTATACATTCTTGTCTATATGTATAATGTTGCCTTGTAATGCTGCTATGTATATATATTGTTGATGTGTAGATTATTGCATATAGGAAAAGTGTAGTACCCTTAATCGGACACTAGATGGAGCATGTTAGTACACTTTAGATAGGACTGTACATAGTTAATATAGGAGGGGTCACTGTGGATAACCAGGAGGATTTCCTGGATTAAAATTAGTAAGGCTAGAGCACCCACACAGTTTGAGTGGGCTCTATAGCCTGGGCACCACCACGCAACGTTTAAGTGGGCTACCCGGCCATCCAGAGTCTGGATGGACAGACGTGTAGCTAAAGCAGCAGTGCGACCGCAGCTGGGAGCAGAAGCTTGAGAAGTGGTCCTAGATCAGTACAGGGACGAAGGTCGCTCATCATGTGGCAGGTCATTGTGGATCGTCCGCCAGGGCAGTAGGATACTCGGTACCGAGCCGGTGTCTTAAAGGGATGTGTCATGGCAGCAGTGACCCGGTCTGTGGCCCTGGGAGTCCAATAAAAAGGGTTATTTACAGGGGAAGATAAAGTTTGTAGTAAAGTGTTCGTGACCCCACCTGTGGTTTCTGGTCAGAGGTGACCAGCGTTGCAGTGCAGATTCTCTGAGACTGGTGGTGTGATGCAGCAGAGTTGGAGTAGCTCTCCACAGGCAGAGCTTGTTGTCTCAGGGCAGAGGTATGAAGTAGAGAGTAATGGTCAGTGGCGTAGCAACTGTTTGTGGCGCCGGGGCGGCAATTTTTAGACCACACCCCTAGCCACACCCATTTCACTGGTCACACCCATATCCACGCCCTGACCACACCCACTTAGCACTGCTGATCACACTGTTTCATAAACAATAATTATAAACACATACCTCTCAACCGTCCCGGTTTCAGCGGGACAGTCCCGATTTCGGGACCCTGTCCGCTGTCCCGGCCAGGCGGTTTACTTTCCGCATTAGAATCGTCCCGGGGACCTCCCACACATTCTGGCAGCCACAAGTCACGTTCCATCGCTGACCTCATTTCCCCAGGATGTGGGGATCTCACCAGCTATGAGGCGCTCCATTCAATACCCGGCTCTCACTGAGCGAGACAGGCAGGATCTGGGGATCTCTTCATCTGTTGAACAGATCCCATGTTGAGATCCCCACATGCTGCTTGTCTCGCTCAGTGAGAGTCGGGTATTGTATGCAGCGGTCCGTACAATACCCGGCTCTCACTCCAACAGATCCAGCGGCTTGATGCGTCGCCGTTCTGAAGACTCTCCCGAGAACGAGTTACAGTACCTGCTGCTGTAAGCTGACCGCCGGAAATGAGGTCAACGGTCATTTCCAGCGTTCAGCTGACTTACAGCACGTCACCTCCGGTGGAACGTGACATGTGGCTGCCAGAACGTGTGGGAGGTCCCCGGGTTTCCGCATGTACGATTCTAATGCGGGAAAGTAAACCTCCCGGCCAGGACAGCGGGACAGGGACCCAGCCCTACACAGATAACAGCATTCGCTCCGTCCCCACGCAGACCCATGCACATAATGGCACCCCTCCTTCACCCCTGCAGCCCCAAGCACACAGATCCCGCAAGTAACAGGACCCTTGTACATGCCCGGCTCCGCTCTTTGTGGCCCTGTACACACACGGGTCCACTCCACACACCTCACACGCACAAGGCTCCGCTCCGTACACCTCGTACACACACGGCTTCGCTCCGTACACCTCGTACACACACGGCTCCGCTCCGTACACCTCGTACACACACGGCTTCGCTCCGTACACCTCGTACACACACGGCTTTGCTCCGTACACCTCGTACACACACGGTTTCGCTCCGTACACCTCGTACACACACTGCTTTGCTCCGTACACCTCGTACGTACACCTCCGCTCCGTACACCTCGTACACACACGGCTCCGCTCCGTACACCTCGTACACACATGGCTCCGCTCCATACACCTCGTACACACACGGCTCCGCTCCGTACACCTCCGCTTCGTACACCTCCGCTCCGTACACCTCGTACACACACACGGCTCCGCTCCGTACACCTCGTACACACGGCTCCGCTCCGTACACCTCGTACACATGGCTCCGCTCCGTACACCTCATGCACACACAGCTAAGCTACATCCACACTGTAAACCCCTTATGATCCCACATATAGACTTACCATCATCCAGCACCATGACGACCAAAACAGCAGTTTCCTGCACACAGGGGCCTGAAGATCATGTGACACCTAACTCCTCCCCTCCTGTGACCTCATCACAGGTCCTGCTACCACCTTTACAAAGCACAGCACAGCAATGGTAAATGCTGGCTGTGCGAAGTTGGGAGGGCAATGAAGGGGTGCATATGGAATTGCTGCTGCGCCGCCCCCACACACACGTGCCGCCTGGGGCGGACCGCCCCCCCCGCCCCCCCACGCTACGCCACTGGTAATGGTGCTGGGAGATGTAGCAGAGTGGAGTCTGTGCCGCAGGAAGAATTTGAGGAAACAGTCAGATGCAGTTTCCAAGGCTTTACTCACGGTTCTGTCTGTAGCACAGATGCCCGCTTGGTACTGTGCCCTCCAGGTGGGGGGCTCAGTAAACTCCCAGGTAGATTGGGATACACTTTTCCAGGACTCCTCTCAATATGTTCCCTTTGCTGTCGTCTCACTGTGTTGACTTTCTCGCCTCTCCTTCCTGTGCAACACCTCGCAACCAGTGTTCCAAGCCAGTAGCCACGGAACCTGTCGGACAATGTCTTCTCTGCGTTTCCTTGCTCCTATGTGGCTACCTTTTCCACGAAGATAATTGTGGATCAGTAGCTGAGGCACCTAGAGATGCCACTGCCTCCGGCTTGCTAGCTGAGTCTTAAAGTTCTCCACTAGGCTAAGGGGCCGGTGTCCCTTCTGCGACCTGGTCCCTCCACAATTGGATCGGGCCCCATGGATGGATCACTCACTATCCTTGCCCCTAGGATCCCTTCTCTCCTTCCAGAAGCTTCATTCTATGTTTCTCTCTCTCTCACGTTCTCTGTCTGGGGCTGAGCTGCTTCTAGCTTCAGGTCCCCTCCAGACTCTCTCTCTGCAGCTCCCCCTGCCTGTCAGCAGGTCTGCTTCCTTTCTCATTCTCCTCACATCTGACTCACTCTCCCGCTTTCTAAAGCTTCACTTCCCCTCCTTCTTACTTTCTCCACCCACCACCCATGCACTCTTTCCTAGCCAGACGGGGATGAGACCATCCTCCCTTAGGGTACGTCCAGGGTGCCCTGCTGCTATAGTCTGTGATGGGTGCAGGTGCTAGAGTCCTGGGTGGTGTTCTCTCCTTACCTGAGAGTGGGGTATCACACCTCTGGATGAGGTGCAATACCTCTGTGGCAACTGAACCCTCAGGGGCGCCACAATTGCATGGGCCGATGCCCTCAGATCCGGAGCGAAATGGACAAGGGAACCCCCAAACATAGTGAGTCTGGACAGGGAGGACACTGTGCTACCGCAAGAGGCACTCTGTCCCCGTAATGTACTGAAGGACATGGAGAAGAGTGCAGAGGAAGTATTTAATGTGAACTGTGTGGAACTTTATGCTGATGTTGTTACTGACAAGGATGTGCTGCGAAATGAAGCATCTAAAGTTCTGCGTTTTAAGTTTGAAATGGACTCTGTCTCTTTGTGCACAACATTGCCAATGGTGGAACTTTAGCAAGCCCGATGGGACCCTGACGGTGCGGAAGGCGAAGCAGAAGGTATGCTGACAATGGGACATTATTTTCATGTGAAGGGGGCCATGGCATGCCAGAGCCACTAGCCTCAGCCACGACCATGGCACTGGCCTTGCCCCTCACATATTGGATGCAGTAAATCCACACGGTTCAGTGAACACATGCGGATTTACCTGCGTTCAATTGATGACATCGCTTTGGATTCAGCGAACATGCGCTACGTCCAAAGCGCTGCTAGTTCCAAATCGTGGGCACCCTGCCTTAGTTACTAATTAGGCCTGGAGCACCAATGCTCAGCACATTTATTGACCACACATGCATTTTACTGCACACATTTCTCAGAGGAACCAAATGAGCCTTCTGGCATCACAAAGTCCAGCATCAAGTAAAAGCAGTGCAAGAGAACATTGCCCCCACTAATTTATGCTTCCCCTTTGGAAAGATGTCATCTAGGAACACTGATCCTGGTGTCATTAAGAAATGGTGACATCTGAAAAGGCAATGGTTCTTAATCTCTAGTTATTATTGTACATGTTAGACGTTAGGCAAAACATTGTATACTGCAATTCAGTTCACATTAATACTCAGTGTTTATTAACATAAACATAATATTGTATTGAGTAAGGGGAATAAGTGTGGGTCTCTTCTGTTCACTCTTTCCCAAAAATACACAAAAATACTTTTCCCCCTCTACTTATTGTGGTGGGTGATAGGGGGAATAGGAGAGAGATTAAGTCAATGAGTGTATTTATTTTACAACCATTGGTTAGAAATCTACCAAGTTTCAGAGATACTAAACATTTCATTTCATCTTTGGATAGTCAAAAATGGCATTCTAAGGCTATGTGCACACGTTGCGGTTTTTTAGCGGTTTTGCCACGGTTTTTCGCGGCGGAAACGCCGCTAAAACCGGGCAAAACCGCTTACACAATACAACTCATTAAGGCCTATGAGATTCCGCAATGCTGTGCACATGCTGCGGGTTTTTCCGCGGCGGAATCGCATCGCGGGAGAATCCGCAGCATGCTCATTCTTTTTTGCAGAACCGCGGCGATTCCGCCGCCATAGGAATGCATTGAACCGCTTACTTTCTGCATGTGGCTGTGCCCACCATGCGGAAAGTAAGCGGTTCATGTGCGGATGGTACCCAGGGTCTGGAGGAGAGGAGATTCTCCTCCAAGCCCTGGGTACCATATCCATGTAAAAACAATAATTAAAATAATAAATAATGATATTCTCACCTTCCGGCGTCCCACGCAGCTTTCCCGCCACTCAGCGACGCTCCCGCCAATCGCGTTCTCAGTAATGCATTGCGAGATCACCCCAGATGACGTAGCGGTCTCGCGAGATGCTACGTCATCGGGATGATTGCCGCAAAGGACTCCTGGGAACGAAACTTGCCGGGAGCGTCGCTGAGAGGCGGGAAAGCTGCGGGGACGCCGGAAGGTGAGAATATCATTATTTATTATTTTTTTTATTATTTTAACATTAGATCTTTTTACTATTGATGCGACATAGGCGGCATCAATAGTAAAAAGTTGGTCACACGAGTCAAACACTTGTCAAGCATTGACTGTCTGGACAAATACAGTACATCCATACAAACTTAGTATAAAACGATTTCTAATTTCTGCAATGGAATTTCTTCTTAAACATAATTCCACTACAATGGAAACAAGAATCAGAACACGTGAAATAAGTTAAAACAAAGACGCTATTCTAACTGGAAGTTGCAGAGCAAAAAACATAGTGGGAAATTTAAATAGAGAAAACATGTTAAGATAAAACTGATCGTGATAATTTGGAGGGTATTAGTTTTAGTGCTAGTTACAGACTATAATTTGTAAAAATTAAGAAAATCATTAAAAGAAATATTCCTATGTTACTGCAGGATAAAAAGTTAAATACGATTCTAAAAGTGTCAGTTAGTTTTATATCTAAAAGAGCTCCCACACTAGGAAATATACTTTCGACCACATTGTTTTTGATACAAGAAACTAATAGTCCAATATAGTTGCGCAGCACAGATTTTTATAAATGCGGTCATAATAAATGCATATATTGCAATTATGTGACAAAACCAAATAAATTCAGTTCAGTAGCTACAAAGAGTCCAATATTAAAACATGTATCAATTTCAATACTGTGCTTGTAATATATCTTATCTTATCTACGATTTGCAACCTGCGATACGTAGGCTTCACTACAGGACCGCTAAAAATTTGAACGAAAAGGCATGTCTCGGATGCAGATAATAAATTAAGATTTAAAAGCTCTGCAGCTTGCAAACATTTTATCGACCATCATAATGGAAATACAGATAGTTTAAAAATAATTGGCATAGAGAGAGTATTCGGACCGGTCCGAGGAAGAGATCACAAAAGAAAATTAATAAATAGAGAATCCTGGTGGATATATGTATAGAAAATGTGAGTACCACTAGGTAGGAACATGGGGCAAGAATGAATAATTATCAAGTACAGGTGTTTCTCACTAATTTAGAATTTAATCAAAAAGTTCATTTATTTCAGTTCTTCAATACAAAAGGTGAAACTCATTATATAGAGTCATTACCAACAGAGTGATCTATGTCAAATGTTTATTTCTGTTAATATTGATGATTATGGCTTACAGCCAATGAAACCTAAAAAGTCATCATTTCAGTAAATTAGAATAATTAACAAAAAACACCTGCAAAGGCTTCCTAAGCATTTACAAAGGTCCCTTAGTCTGTTTCAGTAGGTTCCACAATCATGGGGAAGAATGCTGACTTGACAGATGTCCAAAGGGCAGTCATTGACACACTCCACAAGGAGAGTAAGCCACAAAAGGTCATTGCTAAAAAAGGTGGCTGTTCACAGAGTGCTGTATCCAAGCATATTAATGGAAAGTTGAGTGGAAGGAAAAAGTGTGGTAGAAAAAGGTGCACAAGCAACCGGGATAACCCCAGCCTTGAAAGGATTGTTAAGAAGAGGCAATTCAAAAATTTGGGGAAGATTCACAAGGAGTGGACTGCTGCTGGAGTCATTGCTTCAAGAGCCACCACACACAGACGTATCCAGGACATGGGCTACAAGTATCGCATTCCTTGTGTCAAGCCACTCATGGCCAATAGACAACGCCAGAAGTGTCTTACCTGGGCCAAGGAGAAAAAGAACTGGACTGTTGCTCAGTGGTTCAAGGTGTTGTTTTCAGATTAAAGTAAATTTTGCATTTCATTTGGAAATCAAGGTCCCAGAGACAGGAGGAAGAGTGGAGAGGCACACAATCCAAGCTGTTTGAGGTCTAGTGTGAAGTTTTTACAATCAGTGATGGTTTGGGGAGCCATGTCATCTGCTGGTGTAGGTCCACTGTGTTTTATCAAGACCAAAGTCAGCGCAGCCGTCTACCAGGAAATTTCGAGCACGTCATGCTTCCCTCTGCCAACAAGTTTTTGGAGATGGAAATTTCATTCTCCAGCAGGACTTGGCACCTGTCCACACTGCCAAAAGTACTAATACCTGGTTTAAAAACAACAGTATCACTGTTCTTAATTGGCCAGCAAACTCGCATGACCTTAATCCCATATAGAATCTATGGAGTATTATCAAGATGAAGATGAGAGACACCAGACGCAACAATGCAGACGAGCTGAAGGCTGCTATTAAAGCTACCAGGGCTTCCATAAACCAGCAGTGCCACAGGCTGATCACCTCCATGCCACGCCACATTGATGCAGTAATTGATGCAAAAGGAGCCCCGACCAAGTATTGAGCTCATTTACTGAACATACATTTATAATTAAAATCATTTTTCAAGCTGGTGTTATAAAGTATTCTAATTTACTGAGATAATGACTTTTAGGTTTTCATTGGCTGTAAGCCATAATCATCAACATTAACAGAAATAAACACTTGAAATAGATCACTCTGTTTGTAATGACTATATAATATATGAGTTTCACTTTTTGTATTTAAGAACTGAAATTAACTTTTTCATGATATTCTAATTTAGTGAGAAGCTCTTGTATATAAATATAGGATTTTATGTATTTGGAGTATATTCATGTGTATATCTTGTGAGGGCTTGACTCACTCAGCCGCTTGCAGAGGTAAACACAGGAACGCCTCTTTTGGTAAATCTCCTGTTGGTTTATTAACCCCTTAATGTCCAATGACGTGCACAGTCCGTCATGGCAAGGTGTCAGTTTTGGCACCTTGACAGACTGTGCACGTCATGCCTTTGAACTACCACTGCGTGTAAACACGCAGTGGTAGTTCAGTGCCGACAGCTGTCACAGACAGCTGACAGGCACAGCAAGCGGTGTGGGGATCTTTGCAGTTGGTCCCCGCACCTACAGCTGTTGTGAATGGGTTTGAGATGAGTTCTGAGCAGAGGCTCCCTCTGGTGGTTACAAGCGGTGCTAGTCTGTCCAGTGAAGATTGTGAGGACTGGGAATCAGGTGTTACTGACTGGTCTTATATAAGGGAGTCACCTTCCCATCAGGGTTGCCGGTGATCAATTGTTCTGGTCTTAATCCTTTGTTCCAGTTTCCCTTGTGGCCTGCTGTGTCGTTTCTGCATCTCCTGCTAACAGATAAGACATTTTCTTCTTTTGTGTTTGTGCTATATTTTTGCATTTTGTCCTGCACTTCTGTGGGGGCCTTCAGGGTCCCCTCCGGGGGCTTCTGCCCTCTCAGTTTTGTTCAGCCACTGATGTTTGTACGTTTGCTTTTTCCAGTTTTTTCAGTGGCTGCTGTTTTGATTTTGTTACACCAGAGAACTAATTTAGGTGGAAGAGGTCGTGTGATCTCAGGTATTTTTGAAATTAGTAGAGTTGGTGCTTTTCAGGGTTTTCTGGGATTGCAGTAAGTACCCTTCCTATCCTTTTCTATTTAGTTAGTTTGGACCCCAGCGTTTGCTCATACTATTTTCTTTCTGTGTCAGTATTTCATCTTGTCTAACCGCCATTACATGTTTGGGGGCTTTCTATTATCTTTGGGGTTCTGCTCCGGGCAGATAGCTTTCCTATTTCTATCTTTAGGTGTAGTTAGTTTCTCAGGCTGTGACGAGGCGTCTAGGACCAACGTAGGAACGCTCCACGGCTGCCTCTAGTTGTGGTGGTTAGTCAGGGTACTGCAATCTCATAGATTCCAACTGCTCTGGTGTATTGCCTTTTTTACCTGCACTCCTCAGCTACCGAAACATAACATACAGCGCTGTGATTGGTCAGTTAATGTGACTGACCAAACACAGCAGCGATCAGACAGAAGAGGCTGAAATTTCAGCCTCTTCTGCCCGATCAGTGCAGGAGCTCAGCTGCTGCAGTGGCCGAGCTTCCTGCACTGACAGCCAGGAGCAGCGCCCCACCGCCCCTGGCTGTTAACCCCCTGACTGCTGCGATCGAGCTAGATCGCAGCGCTCAGGGGGGGAGGCAGAGGGTCGGGAGCTCCCTCTGCCTCAGATTGGCATCCTGCAATGTATTTGCAGGGCCCGATCTCTGCCTTGATGATCCGGGGGTTGTCATGACAACCTCCGGGTCATCTAGCTACGGAAAGCTGCTGTGACCATGCTCACAGCAGCTTTCACTATAGGTACAATGCATTGCAATGCTGGAGCATTGCAATGCATTGTAACTGCAATCAAAAGTAAAAAAGTGAAAGTCCCATAAAGGGACAAGGTAAAAAAAAGCATTTTTTTAAAAAAGTTGTAAAAAAAGATTAAAAAATAATTTAAAAAAAATTCCTCTAAAAGATAGAAAAATATTTAGACTTGAGAGTCCTCAGTGGTTGATACCTTTTAATGGCTAACTGAAAAGATGGTAATAAATTGCAAGCTTTCGAGACTACTCAGGTCTCTTCATCAGGCTAGACTAATACAAAATCTGAAGAATCACATATTTATATAGACAACAGGACACAGGAATAATACAATAGGTAAGACAAGTGACGTGAAGCAGAACTGTCATTATGGCAGAGGGATGAACATAAATATTGGAACAGTTCATAGATAAGAAGTGAGAGTTTTATTACCCTCTGATTGGGGTCTGCTATTGTGTTTTGATGCCCCTAGAAGGTCAGAGAAGCAGATTCCTTAATTGATATAGAAAGACATAAATCCATGTGACACGTTCATTCCAGCACTAAGAGTGTCAAAGGTCATCATAAGTTTATATTCCCAAACCTTTCTGTCTTTCTCAGATTTGAAGTTAGATTTTAATACAAGTAGTTCCATATCCATCATGCTATGACCGGGCATACAAAAGTGTTTTGCCACAGGTAAATCCATTCTTTTTTCTCTTATTGTGTGGTGATGAGAATTCATCCTTGTTCTCAGTTTTTGCCCGGTCTCCCCCACATACAGACACCCAGTTGGACATTTAGTACATATAATGAGGTACACCACATTAGATGTGATGCAGCTGAAAGTACCTGGTATCTTGTAGTCCTGATGGGAGTTGGGGATCTTTATCTTGTCCGTGGTCATTATAGATGCACAGGTTTTACATTTCTTCTTGTTGCAAGGAAAGGTTCCTGCAGCTGTTGGGGAGGACAGGGAGCTTCTGACAATGATGTTTCTTAGATTTGGGGGTTGCCTAAAACATAGTAGTGGGGGGTCTGGAAATATGGATTGTAATCGGGCATCTTTTTGTAGTAAAGGTTGTAGTTTCCGTGCAGCTCCCCTTAGCATCTCCAGATTTGGATTGTAGGTGACCACTAGAGGCACCCGGTTATTTTCTTCTTTAGCTTTGTAATGTAGCAGGTGATTCCTTGATATTCTGGTGGCTCTTGTAATTTGGTTTTCAATTGTTCTTGGATGGTAGCCCTGGTTCAAAAAAGTCTTTCTGAGGCGACCAAGGTGTTCATCTCTATCCATGGGGTTGGAACATATACGGTTGTATCTGATGGCTTGGCTGTAGACAATAGAGTTTTTTATGTGTTTTGGATGGAAACTGTCCCATTTAAGGTATGTTGGACGGTCGATTGGCTTCTGATACAGGGATGTCTCTATTTCATTGTTCTTTAGCTTAATGGTGGTGTCTAAAAAGTTAATTTCATTGCTGGAGTAGTTAAGTGTTAAGTTGATGGTGGGATGAAATTGGTTGAACTGTTCATGGAACGTCTTTAGCTGTTGTTCAGACTCCGTCCAGATGATTAAAATGTCATCAATGTATCGGTAGTAGGCCCGAGGCCTGATGGGACATGAGGACAGAAAGTCGCTTTCAAGCTTGGCCATGAAAAGATTTGCATACTGTGGAGCCATTTTACTTCCCATAGCTGTGCCAGTCTCCTGAAGATAGATCTTGTTGTTAAATTCAAAGTAATTGTGGGTGAGGATAAATTTTGTTAGTTTCACCACAGAATCAGCATCATTCCCTGTGTTTCCCATGAAGACTTTGCAGGCATTTAATCCATCCTGGTGTGGGATATTAGAGTACAAAGATTCCACATCCATGGTGGCCAGGATGGTTCCTTCTGGTAGGGTACCTATTGCTGCTAGTTTATTCAGTAGGTCAGTTGTGTCCTGAATGTAGCTGGGTGTATCCTTTACCAGGGGTTTAAGAATACCCTCTACCCATCCAGATACCTGCTCAGTAAGGGTGTCCACACATGAAATAATCGGCCTCCCTTGATGCCCAGATTTGTGGATTTTGGAAGCATGTAAAACGTCCCTGTTCTTGGACTTTCTGGTATCAGGTCATCAGCTCTTATGGATTTGTCAGACAGGCAAGATACCAACTTGCTTAGTTCCTTGTAATAGTCCTGTGTAGGGTCCGACTCCAGTTTTCTGTAGTAGCGTGTGTCCGTAAGTTGTCTGTTTGCTTCCTTCATATAGTCTGATGTGTTCATCATGACTATTGCACCTCCCTTGTCAGCAGGTTTAATGATGATTTCTTTGTTGGTTTTCAGAGACTGTATGGCCTTTCTCTCCTGGGCACTGATGTTGGATGCTTGTCTCTTGTTGGTGGCTATGATGGTGGATTTTATCAAATGTCTGAATGAGTCTATATATTTATCCAAATGAGGGTTACGTCCAGGTGGAGGTGTCCAGTCTGACCTCTTCTTGGTTGTTGGGATCCCTTTTCCTTCAGTCCGAGTGTTTTCTGAAACTTCTGTATCATTGAAGTATTCCCTCAGGCGCAGTCTCCTGAAAAAATGTTCCATATCACTGCAGAGTTCGGTTTTATCCAGGGCCTTAGTAGGACAAAATGAGAGTCCTCTAGAAAGCACGGCAAGCTCCACTTTGTTGGGTTTGTAATCTGAGAGATTGATGACACAGTTAGATGCTTTTGTGTCTGGAATGGAGTGGTTGTCAGAGTTGTCAGGTTTTGGTTTTGTTTTGTATCTGTTTGTATAGAGTCCGCAATTGAGGCGCAGTCTGTGTAGTTTCTTTTCCTTGTTATGAATCAGAAAGGTCCGTAGTTTGTTATAGTATTGTTGTAATTTTTGCTCTGTGCTTTCTGTAAGTGTTTTCCTCAGAGTTTCAAATTGCCCTTGGACTTTACTCCTTATGCTGTAGCAGACATGCAAAAGATGGTTCCTTAGTCTTTCAGAAGTCCTGTGACAAAGGTTTTTTGCATAATGGGTATTGTAGGTGTGAAGAATTGGGTTTGTAATCCAGAGTCCTTTGGGAATTAGATTCTCCTTTTTGCATTTAGATAAGAAAAAAATGTCGCTGTCCATTTGTGCGCGTTTCTTCAGAAGTGGTTTTAGTTCCATAAAGATGCGGTACATTCTGTATCCTCCATTTTGATAAGGAAAGATGTGTATCTTTGTACCGTGTTAGCCAGTAGATAGAAAAATATTTAGACTTGAGAGTCCTCAGTGGTTGATACCTTTTAATGATACACATTTTTATGTAATAAAAAAAACAAAAAACAAAAAAAATACACATGTTTGGTATCGCCGCGTCCGTAAAAATCCCATCTATAAAAGCGTAACCCTAGTTAACCCCTTCAGTGAAATCCGTAAAAAAAAAAAAAAAAAGTAGCAAATTATACTTTTTCCAAGCAGTATCATCATACCGCTTGGAAAAAGTGCAATAACACGCGATTAAAAAGTCGAATATAAATAATCATGGTACCGCTGAAAACGTCATCTTGTCCCGCAAAAAACAAGCTGCTACACAGCATCATCAGCGAAAAAATAAAAAAGTTATAGCTCGCAGAATAAACTGATGCAAAAAAATTATTTTTTCTATAAAAATTTTATTGTGTAAAAAACCCAAAACATAAAAAAATATATAAATGAGGTATTGCTGTAATCGCAGTGACCCGAAGAATAAAGCTGCTTTATCAATTTTACCACACGCGGAACGGAGAAAAAAAAAAAAAAAAACAATTCCTGAATTGCTGGTTTTTGTTCATTCTGCTTTCACAAAAATCGCAATAGGAAGCGATCAAAAAACGTTATGTGCCCGAATATGGTACCAATAAAAACGTCAGCTCGTCCCGCAAAAAATAAGCCCACAGATAACTCTGTCGGCCGAAATATGGAAAAATTATAGCTCTCAAAATACGGCGATGCAAAAATTTCTTACAAAAAATTCTTCCAAAAAAAAAAACATCTTTTAGAGTGTGACAGAAGCTAAACATGAAAAAAGGGTATAAATCTGGTATCGCTGTAATCGCACCGACCCGAGGAATAAAGTCGCCTAATCACTAATACCGCACGAGGAACGGCGTAAAAAAGAAAACCAATTCTTCACCTTTTGTGGATTTGTTCATTCTGCCTCCCAAAGATCGCAGTAAGGCGAGCGATCACAGTGGTTCCCCCCCACATATGGGATATCAGCGTACTCAGGACTAAATGCACATCAACTTTTGGGGTCCTATTTCTCCTGTTACCTTTATAAAAATAAAAATTTGGGGCAAAAAGGTCATTTTTGTGGAAAAAAATGACTTTTTTATTTTCACGGCTCTACGTTATAAACTTCTGTGAAGCCCTTGGGGGTTCAAAGTGCTGACCACACATCTAGATAAGTTCCTTGGGGGATCTAGTTTGCAAAATGGGGTCACTTGTGGGGGGTTTCTACTGTTTAGGCACATCAGGGGCTCTCCAAGCGCGACATGACACCCGCAGACCATTCCATCAAAGTCTGCATTTAAAAACGGTGCTCCTTCCCTTCCGAGCTCTGCCATGCATCAAAATAGTGGTTCCCCCCCACATATGGGGTATCAGCGTACTCAGGACAAATTGCACAATAGCTTTTGGGGTCCTATTTCTCCTGTTACCCTTATAAAAATAAAAATTTGGGAGCAAAAAGATTATTTTTGTGGAAAAAAATATGATTTTTTTATTTTCATGGCTCTACGTTATAAACTTCTGTGAAGCCCTTGGGGGTTCAAAGTGCTCACCACACATCTAGATAAG
The DNA here is from genome assembly GCA_033576555.1 of Oophaga sylvatica. Lineage (NCBI taxonomy): Eukaryota > Metazoa > Chordata > Amphibia > Anura > Dendrobatidae > Oophaga > Oophaga sylvatica. The sequence goes on from JARQOD010000005.1 coordinate 306,217,365, forward strand.
TTCCTTGGGGGTCTAGTTTCCAAAATGGAATCACTTGTGGGGGTTTCTACTGTTTAGGCACATCAAGGGCTCTCCAAACGTGACATGACACCCGCAGACCATTCCATCAAAGTCTGCATTTGAAAATGGCGCTCCTTCCCTTCCGAGCTCTGCCATGCGTCAATATAGTGGTGTACCCCCACATATGGGGTATCAGCGTACTCATGACAAATTGCACAATAACTTTGGGGTCCTTTTACCCTTTGAAAAATAAAACTTGGGGGTGGAAAGATCATTTTTGTGGAAAAGATATGATTTTTTAATTTTACGGCTTTACGTTATAACCTTCTGTGAAGCCCTTGGGGGTTCAAAGCTCTCACCACACATCTAGATAAGTTCCTTGGGGGTCTAGTTTCCAAAATGGGGTCACTTGTGGGGGTTTACACTGTTTAGGCACATCAGGGACTCTCCAAATGCGACATGGCGTCCCAATCTCAATTCCAGCCAAAAAAGTCAAATGGCGCTGCTTCCCTTCCGAGCTCTGCCATGCGCCAAAATTGTGGTTTACTCCCACATATGGGGTATCAGCGTACTCAGGACAAATTGCACAATAACTTTTGTGATCCTTTTATCCTTTGAAAAATAAAAATTGGGGTGAAAAGATAATTTTTGTGGAAAAAATATGATTTTTAAATTTTACGGCTCTACGTTATAACCTTCTGTGAAGCCCTTGGGGGTTCAAAGTGCTCACCACAAATCTAGATAAGTTCCTTGGGGGTCTAGTTTCCAACATGAGGTCACTTATGGGGGTTTCCACTGTGTAGGTACATCAAGGACTCTCCAAATGCGACATGGTGTCCGCTCTCGATTCCAGCCAATTTGACATTCAAAATCTCAAATGATGCTCCTTCCCTTCTGAGCACTGCCGTGCACCTAAAGATTGGTTTTCCCCCACACATGGTGTATCGGTGTACTCAGGAGAAATTGTACAACAAATATTGTGGTTCATTTTCTCCTGATACCCTTGACAAAATTTAAAAAATTGTGTCGAAAGAAAAATTTTGGGAAAAAAAGTTAAATGTTCATTTTTTCCTTCCACATTGCTTCAATTCTTTTGAAGTACCTAAAGGGTTACTAAACTTCTGAATGTGGCTTTGAACACCTTGAGGGGTGCAGTTTTTAGAATGGTGTCACTTTTGGGTATTTTCTGTCATATTGACCCCTCAAATTCACTTCAAATGTGAGGTGGTCCCTATAAAAAATGGTTTTGTAAATTTTGTTGGAAAAATGAGAAATTACTGGTCAACTTTTAACACTTATAACTTCCTAACAAAAAAAAATTTTGGTTCCAAAATTGTGCTGATGTAAAGTAGACATGTAGGAAATGTTATTTATTAACTACTTTTTGTGACATATCTCTCTGAGTTAATGGCATAAAAATTAAAAGTTTGAAAATTGCAAAATTTTCTAAATTTTTGCCATATTTCCGTTTTTTTCATAAATAAACGCAAGTTATATCGAAGAAATTTTACCACTATCATGAAGTACAATATGTCACGAGAAAACATTCTCAGAATCGCCAGGATCCGTTGAAGCGTTCCAGAGTTATAAGCACATAAAGAGACAGTGGTCAGAAATGTAAAAATTGGCCTGGTTATTAACCTACAAAATGGCTTGGTCGTTAAGGGGTTAAAGCACAGCATAAACTGTAGCAGGGTTGAACAAACTAAACATGGCCAATGGCAAAACAAAGACAAAGTTCAATAGAGTCGTTTTTCCTGCATCCCACCCATCTCTGATCTACTCACCTAAAAAACCTGCCCCTTATCATGGCTGATTAACCCCTTCAGCACATAGCATACTGGAGAGAAACTTATGGGTTTCTAGATCATGTAAGTAAGCAATCTTCATGACACTTTTCTACCCTCACATACAGTGCCAGTGACCCTGTCACAATCTCTATATTGTCTTTATATTTTTGTATATATTTTTAATTAATTTCTATGTTACATATACATTTAAATAAGTTTGTCTAGTTAGCGATTAAACAGCTTTCCCAATTGCACAACGGGTGTGGTATATGTGATTTCCACAGAGTGCATGCTGTATATAGCTTAGTAATATGTATGCGATGAATACGGACTTCAATCAGAAACACGTCTGCGGTTCCTAATATTCAAAAAACCAGTGCAACAAGCATAATGTATATATACGTGTGGAATCTCAAATTATCTAAGCGATAAACATGATCACTATATCCACTACGCATATACTAGGATCATGTGCTGACCAACTGCATATGAAATGACAATCAAAACTAAAACAGAAACAGTCATGAAGTCTCATAAAATATAACTTTTATTATACAAAATTCATGTAAAAAGTAACATAACACAGGCAAGAGACATACGGGGAGGGAAACAAAGGGCGTGCACCGATTACCCACATAAAAAATGCCAAGAGGGCCACAAGGTAACGCTAAACCTTACATATAATAAATACAGATGAAAATCCAGAAAATTACATGCCAGAGCTGGAACAGTGTAATGTTATTAGGTCCACCAAAAAGAAACCTCAAGTGAGGTCAAAGATAGATCAAATATTAAAAAGGTAAGTACCCTACATATGGACAAAAATAGCCTACAGTATGCATAGCTAACATATATCATTGATGGCAGAAACAAGGCAATCGCTAACATCTAGACGTTTTACCTAATAGCAGCATACTCAATATCAGACACATAATGTGGAACAGAGTAGTATAAATAATCATTAGCAGCGAATATTTACCTAAGTAGAGAAAGGTCAGCGATCCCGTGGCCCACCCTGACGCGCGTTTCGGAGCAGACTGCTCCTTCCTCAGGGGCGTGGTAAATGTGTGCAGGGGGCGCTTATTTATATACACTCAGGCGGAAGTTAAAATTATATCTGTAACTCACCGTCAGGCCAGCGTTTACCCAGGAGGCCGGCGCCGGAAATACGTGGGGCCCCACGTGACACGGCGCCCAGCATCACAGGGAAGTGACGCGGCCAGGCTGGTGAGAGAGGTGGCGCATGCGCAATGCAAAATTTAAACACAAACGGCCATTCAGACAAAGGGCAAATAAAGAATCCAAAACTGGAATGGATCAGGGGCAGCAATATATACTGGGGACGACCTATTGTATATAGCGGTACCACAGAACTAGGTGTGTAATAAACAAACTTTCAATCAAGAAGTATACAGTAATCATATTTAAATTACCGCTGTATAAAAGATTAGTCGTACATCCCTAACAGTACAAAAATATACAAGGGAACAATGTAACATGGCAAAGATGATATAATAAATAAACATAATTACCAATATAGATCACAGTATATAGCACATGCAGTATAATGCAAAACATGCAGGAAATAAGCACTGGAACAGATGTAGCTACAACACAAAAGTCCATGATGAAAATGACAAATAAGTAGATCTTGACTCATGCTGCTCCAACCATTCCATAACCACTGGACTTCAAAAAGATGCAATGGCCACACACACCGAAGACAATAAATAAATGAATATAAACATGTTAAAATCAATATGACAAATATTGTGGGCAGGGAGACCGCACTCTGATGCACAGGAGCCAGGAGGGTCACAAAAATGGGACAAACGATAGACTCTCATTTAGCCCATTGTGATAC
>JARQOD010000005.1:306221118-306458238 GCA_033576555.1 Oophaga sylvatica
AACCAAAATTTTTTTTTGTTAGGAAATTATAAGGGTTAAAAGTTGACCAGTGATTTCTCATTTTTACAACAAAATTTACAAAGCCATTTTTTTAGGGACCACCTCACATTTGAAGTCACTTTGAGGGGTCTATATGGCAGAAAATACCCAAAAGTGACACCATTCTAAAAACTGTACCCCTCAAGCTACTCAAAACCACATTCAAGAAGTTTACTTACCCTTCAGGTGCTTCACAGGAGCTGAAGCAACGTGGAAGGAAAAAATGAATATTTAACTTTTTAGCCACAAAAATGATCTTTTACAAACTTTTTTTTATTTTCACAAGGGTAAAAGGAGAAAATGGGCAGATAAAGTTGTTGTGCAATTTCTCCTGAGTACGCCAATACCCATATGTGGGGGAAAACCACTGTTTGGGCACACGGCAGAGCTCGTAAGGGAAGGAGCGCCGTTTGACTTTTTCAAACTAAAATTGGCTGGAATTGAGATTGGACGCCATGTCGTGTTTGGAGAGCCCCTGATATGCCTAAACAGTGGAAACCCCCCACAAGTGACACCATTTTGGAAAGTAGACCCCCCAAGGAACTTATCTAGATCTGTTGTGAGCACTTTGAATCCCAAAGTGTTTCACAAAAGTTTATAATGCCTGGGTGTGAAAAAAAAAAAAAACAATTTTCCACAAAAATGATTTTTTAGTTCCAAATTTTTGATTTTTCCCAAGGAAATTGGACCCCAAAAGTTGTTGTCCAATTTGTCCTGAGTACGCTGATACCCCATATGTGGGGGGGGGGGAAACTGTTTGGGCGCACGGCAGGGCTTGGAAAGGAAGCAGTAACGTTTTGGAATGCAAACATTGATGGGGGTCATGTTCCGTTTGTAGTGCCCCAGATGAGCCTAAACAGTGGAAACCCCCCACAAGTGACCCCATTTTGGAAGCTAGACCCCCTAAGGAACTTATCTAGATCTTTGGTGAGCACTTTGAACCCCCAAGTGCTTCACACAAGTTTATAATGCCCGGGCATGAAAATAAAAAATCCTATTTTTTTCCCACAAAATTATCTCTTAGTCACTAATTTTTTATTTTCCCAAGGGTAACAGGAGAAATTGGACCACAAAATTTGTTTTCCAATTTGTCCTGAGTACGCTGATACCCCATATGTGGGGGGGAACCACTGTTTGGGCGCATGGCAGAGCTCAGAATGGAAGGAGCACCATTTGACTTTTTCCAACCAAAATTGGCTGGAATTGAGATTGGACGCCATGTTGCATTTGGAGAGCCCCTGCTGTGCCTAAACAGTGGAAACCCCCCACAAATGACCCCATTTGGGAAACTAGACCCCCTAAGTAACTTATCTAGATCTTTGGTGAGCAATTTGAACCCCAAGTGCTTCACACAAGTTTATAACGTAGAGCCGTAAAATTAAAAAATCATATTTTTTCCACAAAATTGATCTTTTCACCCCAATTTTTATTTTCCCAAGGGTAACAAGACTCCAAAAGTTATTGTGCAATTTGTCCTGAGTGCGCTGATACCCCATATGTGGGAGTAAACCACTGTTTGGGTGCATGGCAGAGTTTGGAAGGGAAGGAGCGCCGTTTGACTTTTTCAACGCAGAATTGGCTGGATGCCATGTCGTGTTTGGAGAGCTCCTGATCTGCCTAAACAGTGGAAACCCCCACAAATGATACCATTTTGGAAACTAGACCCCTCAAGGAACTTATCTAGATGTGTGGTGAGCACTTTGAACCCCAAAGTGCTTCACAGAAGTTTATAACGTACAGCCGTAAAATAAAAAATCTCTTTTTTTTTTTACAAAAATGATTTTTTCACCCCCAATATTTTATTTTCACAAGGGTAACAGGAGAAATTGGACCCCAAAAGTTGTTGTCCAATTTGTCCTGAGTACGCTGATACCCAATATGTGGGAGTAAACTACTGTATGGGCGCACGTCGGGGCTCGGAAGGGAAGTAGTGACGTTTTGGATTGCAGACTTTGATGGAATGGTCTGGGGGCGTCATGTCGCATTTGGAGAGCCCCTGGTGCGCCTAAACAGTGGAAACCCCCCACAAGTGACCCCATTTTGGAAAATAGACCCCTCAAGGAACTTATCTAGATGTGTGGTGAGCACTTTGAACCCGAAGTGCTTCACAGAAGTTTATAACGTACAGCCGTAAAAATAAAAAATCCTTTTATTTTTTACAAAAATGATTTTTTCGCCCCCAATATTTTATTTTCACAAGGGTAACAGGAGAAATTGGACCCCAAAAGTTGTTGTCCAATTTGTCCTGAGTACACTGATACCCAATATGTGGGAGTAAACTACTGTATGGGCGCACGTCGGGGCTCGGAAGGGAAGTAGTGACGTTTTGGATTGCAGACTTTGATGGAATGGTCTGGGGGCGTCATGTCGCATTTGGAGAGCCCCTGATGCGCCTAAACAGTGGAAACCCCCCACAAGTGACCCCATTTTGGAAAATAGACCCCACAAGGAACTTATCTAGATGTGTGGTGAGCACTTTGAACCCCGAAATGCTTCACAGAAGTTTATATCGTACAGCCGTAAAAATAAAAAATCCTTTTTTTTTTTTACAAAAATGATTTTTTCGCCCCCAATATTTTATTTTCACAAGGATAACAGGAGAAATTGGACCCCAAAAGTTGTTGTCCAATTTGTCCTGAGTACGCTGATACCCAATATGTGGGAGAAAACGACGGTATGGGTGCACGTCTGGGCTCGGAAGGGAAGTAGAGATGTTTTGGATTGCAGACTTTGATGGAATGGTCTGGGGGCGTCATGTCGCGTTTGGAGAGCCCCTGATGCGCCTAAACAGTGGAAACCCCCCACAAGTGACCCCATTTTGGAAAATAGACCCCACAAGGAACTTATCTAGAAGTGTGGTGAGCGCTATGAAGCCCCAAGTGCTTCACAGAAGTTTTATAACATACAGCCGTAAAAGCAAAAAAATCATTTTTTTTTTTACAAAATTGATTTTGTCGCCCCCAGTTTTTTATTTTCCCAAGGGTAACAGAAGAAATAGGACAAATTGCACAATAACTTTTGGGGTCCAGAGTACGCTGATACCCCATATGCGGGAGTAAACTACTGTTTGGGCGCATGGCAGAGCTCAGAAGTGAAGGAGAACCGTTTGACTTTTTCAACGCAGAATTGGCTGGAATTGAGATCAGACGCCATGTCACATTTGGAGAGCCCCTGATGTGCCTAAACAGCAGAAACCCTCCAATTCTAACTCCAACCCTAACCCCAACACACCCCTAACCCTAGTCCCAACCCTAACCACAAACCTAACCCTAACACACCCCTAACCGTAATCCCAACCCTAATCCTAATCCTAACGTTAGCGCCAACCCTAACCCTAACTTTAGCCGCAACCCTAACCCTAACGGGAAAATGGAAATAAATACATTTTTTTAATTTTATTATTTTTTCCTAACTAAGGGGGTGATAAAGGGGGGTTTGATTTACTATTTATAGCGGGTTTTTATGATTGGCAGCTGTCACGCTAAAAGACGCTTTTTATTGCAAAAAATAGTTTTTTGCATCACCACATTTTGAGAGCTATAATTTTTGCATATTTTGGCCCACAGAGTCATGTGAGGTCTTATTTTTGCGGGACGAGGTGACGTTTTTATTGGTACCATATTTGAGCACGTGACATTTTTTGATCGCTTTTTATTTCGATTTTTGGGAGGTTAGAATGAACAAAAATCAGCAATTCATGAATTTCTTTTGGGGGAGGCGTTTGTACTGTTCCGCGTGTGGTAAAATTGATAAAGCAGTTTTATTCTTCGGGTCAGTACGATTACGGCAATACCTCATTTATATCAGTTTTTTGTGTTTTGGCGCTTTTATAGAATGAAAACAATTTTATATAAAAAATTATTATTTTTGCATCGCTTTATTCTGCGAGCTATAACTTTTTTATTTTTTCGCTGATGATGCTGTATGATGGCTCGTTTTTTGCGGGACAAGATGACGTTTTCAGCGGTACCATGGTTATTTATCTCGGTCTTTTTGATCGCGTGTTATTCCACTTTTTGTTCAGCGGTATGATGATAAAGCATTGATTTTTTGCTTCGTTTTCTTTTTTTTTTTAAGGGGTTCACTAAAGGGGTTAACTAGTGGGACAGTTTTATAGGAGGGGTCGTTACGGACGCGGCGATACCAAATATGTGTACTTTTATTGTTTTGTTTTTTTTATTTACAGGAAAAAATGAATTTATTGGGGAATATTTTTTTTTTTTTTATAATTTTTTTTACCACTTTTTATTTTTATTTTTTTAACTTTTTTACTTTGTCCCAGGGTGGGACATCACTGTATTTTAGCAGATCGCTGGTGTGACAGTGTGCACAGCACTCTGTCACACCAGCGATCGCTCTGGCATCGCTGCAGGCTTCTCAGTGCCTGCTCTCAGCAGGCACTGAGGAAGCCGCCTCCCTGCAGGACCCCGGTGCCATCTTGGATCCGGGGACCTGGAGGGAGGACGGACCCTCGGAACAGCGCGACACATCGCGCTGCTCTGAGGGTCTCAGGGGAGCGCGCAGGGAGCCCCCTGCCTGCGCGATCCTCCCCTGTGCCCCGGGTACACCGCGATCATGTTTGATCGCGGTGTGCCAAGGGTTAATGTGCCGGGACCGGTCCGTGACCGCTCCTGACACACAGTCACGGGTGTCAGCTGTGATAATCAGCTGACACCCGGCGGCGATCAGCTGCGCTCCCCCCGGGAGCGCTGCTGATCGCATATGACGTACTATTCCGTCCATGGGAATTAGGTCCAGGGTCACATGGACGGAATAGTACATCTGATGGAATAAAGGGGTTAACCCATTCGCCACCGCTACAGGGCAATGGGAATAGACGGGCAAAGTGCCAGAAAGGGCAAATCTAATTAGAGATTTGCCCTTTCTGGGGTGTCTGGGGGCAGATGTTAAGTAGCCGGGGGGGGCCAAAAAAAATGGTCCCTCTCTGGGCTATTATTATCTGCCCCCACTCACTGGCTTTGTCTGTCTGGTTGCGAAAATAGGGCGGGAGCCCACGCATATTTTTTCAGCAATTTTACACCTCATATATATATATACATGTCATTGAATTTGTGACACACATATATATATATATATATTTATATTTATAGTTCATACACTTCTACATAGTATAATAGCCGCTAATTCAATTGCCGGCTTTTGTGAAAATGCAGAACCCGACATGAAATGACACTTGGTGTACATAGGGTTAACCATGTCTTTTCATGTAGTTTGATATCTGATTTGCACAAACAATTACATGAGTGTAAGTGTGCAAAATTTCACACCTGTAGGGGTTAATTAAAGGTGTAAATTCGTAGCAAAAAAGTCCGTTTTTTTTACAACGAATTTACACCTTTAATTAACCCCTACAGGTGTGAAATTTTGCACACATAGACTGATGTAATTGTTTGTGCAAATCAGATAGCAAAGGACATGAAAAGACATGGTTAACCCTATGTACACCAAGTGTCATTTCATGTCGAGTGCTTCTGTCTTTTCACAGAAGCCGGCTTTACCCGGCAATTGAATCAGAGGATATTTTACTATGTAGAAGTGTATAAACTATACATATATGTATATATATATGTCACAATGACATGTATATATTATATATATATATATATATATATATGTATTCTATGTGTGTATATTTAGTGTTTACAAGGAAAGAAAGAGGTTTTTTTAGTTACGATATTTTGTTCCCATAGACTTACATGGGACTTCCGGTATCGGTATCGGGTATCGCCGATATTTTAATGGTATCGGCGATACCATTCCAATTCCGATACTTTTGGATATCGGAAAGTATCGCTCAACTCTATTTATAACCGCATACCATCCAGAACATGAGAGGATGCGACAGGCCCTTCAGAAGGCATGGCCTATCTTGAAGGTTGACCCGTAAAGAGTAAATTTCTCCCAGAGAAGCCATCCATTGCTTTTAGAAGACTTAGAAATTTGCGTGACCAGCTTACATCGAGCCATTTCCTGGGCCAGCGTATTCCCACTTTTTTGGATAATTTTTCTAGCAAAGGCGGGTGCGTTCCATGCGTTAGATGTATCGTCTGCCCCAATATCGAGCGTTGTTCCTCTTTCACGAACTCTGATCATACTAGAGAATTTTCCATTAGACAGCATATCTCATGCACATCTAGATATGTTGTCTATTGTGCTACTTGCCCATGTGGGCTCATGTATGTGGGCCTTACTACTAGGCAATTAAAAGTTTGAGCAAGGGAACACGTTCTGGGGATTGAGGCGGCATCTACCTGTATGGACGCATCCGCCTTGAAAACGTTACCTCGCCATTTTAAAGAATTCCATCATTGTGATGATTCGCTTTTGCGGGTCCGTGGAATTGATTCCCTTCATATCAATATTCGTGGAGGAAGATTATCCAAACGTCTGGCCCAGGTTGAGACCAGATGGATCTGGATGCTGCGCACTATGTATCCCAATGGGCTAAATGAGAGTCTATCGTTTGTCCCGTTTTTGTGACCCTCCTGGCTCCTGTGCATCAGAGTGTGGTCTCCCTGCCCACATTATTTGTTATATAGATTTTAACACTGTTTTTATTCATTTATTTAGTGTCTTTGGTGTGTGTGGCCGTTGCATCTTTTTGAAGTCCAGTGGATATGGAACGGTTGGAGCAGCATGAGTCAAGATCTACTTATATGTCATATTCATCATGGACTTTGTGTTGTAGCTACATCTGTTCCAGTGCTTATTTCCTGCATGTTTTGCATTATACTGCATGTGCTATATACTGTGATCTATATTGGTAATTATGTTTATTTATTATATCATCTTTGCCATGTTACATTGTTCCCTTGTATATTTTTGTACTGTTAGGGATGTATGACTAATCTTTTATACAGCGGTAATTTAAATATGATTACTGTATACTTCTTGATCGAAAGTTTGTTTATTATGCACCTAGTTCTGTGGTACAGCTATATACAATAGGTCGTCTGTTATGTTTCGGTAGCTGAGGAGTGCAGGTAAAAAGGCAATACACCAGAGCAGTTGGAATCTATGAGATTGCAGTACCCTGACTAACCACCACAACTAGAGGCAGCCGTGGAGCGTTCCTACGTTGGTCCTAGACGCCTCGTCACAGCCTGAGAAACTAACTACACCTAAAGGTAGAAAGAGGAAAGCTATCTGCCCCGGAGCAGATCCCCAAAGAGTATAGAAAGCCCCCAAACATGTAATGGCAGTGAGACAAGAAGAAATACTGACACAGACAGAAAATAGTATGAGCAAACGTTGGGGCCCAAACTACCTAAATAGAAAAGGATAGGAAGGGCACTTACTGCAATCCCAAAAAACCCTGAAAAGCACCAACTCTACTAATTTCAAAAACACCTGAGATCACATGACCTCTACCACCTAAATTAGTTCTCTGGTGTAACAAAATCAAAACAGCAGCCACTGAAAAAACTGGAAAAAAGCAAATGTAAAAACATCAGTGGCTGAACTAAACTGAGAGGGCAAAAAGCCCCCGGAGGGGACCCTGAAGGCCCCCACAGAAGTGCAGGACAAAATGCAAAAATCAAGCACAAAAACAAAAAGAAGAAAATGTCTTATCTGATAGCAGGAGATGCAGACACGACACAGCAGGCTACAAAGGAAACAGGAATCAAGGATTGAGACCAGAACAATTGATCACCGGCAACCCTGATGGGAAGGCGACTCCCTTATATAAGACCAGTCAGTAACACCTGATTCCCAATCCTCACAATCTTCACTGGACAGTCCAGTACCGCTTGTAACCACCAGAGGGGCCTCTGCTCAGAACTCATTTCAAGTCCATTCACAACAGTATCCCCCCCTTGAGGAGGGGTCACCGAACCCTCACTTGAGCAACCAGGTCGGTCAGGATGAGTTCTATGATACGCACGGATGAGTCTCCTAGCATGGATGTCCGAAGCAAACACCCAAGAATTGTCTTCCCGACCATAACCTCTCCACTTAACCAAATACTGGAGTTTCCGTCTAGAAAAACGAGAATTCAATATTTTCTCAACCACAAACTCCAGATTGCCCTCAACCAGAACAGGGTCAGGAGGCACAGCAGTAGGAACCACTGGCTCAACAAACCTCTTCAACAAGGACTTGTGGAACACGTTATGGATCTTAAATGTCCCTGGAAGAAGCAAACGAAAAGAAACAGGATTAAGAATCTCCATGATCTTATAAGGTCCAATGAACCTAGGCTTAAATTTAGGAGATGCTACTCTCATAGGAATATTCTTTGAGGACAACCAGACCAAGTCCCCCACTTTAAACCGAGGACCATCAGTCCTATGCCGGTTAGCAAACCGCTGGGCCCTCTCCTGAGAGAGGGACAACCTCTCCACTACCTGGTCCCAAATCTGTTGCATACGCTCCACAACAGAGTCAACACCTGGACAGACAGAAGCCTCCGTCTGTCCTGAAGAAAATCGAGGGTGAAACCCAGAATTACAGAAAAATGGAGACATCAAAGTGGCAGAGCTAGCCCTATTAAGAGCAAACTCAGCCAAAGGCAAAAAAGAGACCCAGTCATCCTGATCAGCAGACACAAAGCATCTTAGATAAGTCTCCAATGACTGGTTTTGTCAGTATTCCGGGTTTTCTAGGTAACTTTGTCAATGATTTTGCCCTTTGTTAAAATGGAGTTTGCTGTTTTCTGTGCCCTACTTCCTGTTCGTTTGTTTAAAGCCTGGCTCAGGTGCTGGCTTCACTGCTGGAATATTCTGCTTCCGTTTCCCTGCAACCCAGCTGCTTTGTTCCTCACAGATCTTTTGTGTATTTACCAGGAAAGTGCATAGCCTTATCTTCAGGTGTTTCTCAGCCACAGCAGTTTCTACCCATGGCTCTGGACATTCTCTGCATATGTAAGTTGCACAAAGTACTGTGTTATCACTAAACTGTTGACTTGGGAATTTAACCCTTGGTTCACTCCATCTGATAAGAACTGTGTTTCTGAACTGTTGCTGTTTAACCCTTTGTGCATTACCTCTGGTGAGAGCTGTTGGAACTGTTACTGGAACCTTACTGACATATGAACTTGTTGTTGGACTTCACTGAATTAAGCCACAACTGAGATTAACTTGTTCCTGGACCTCCCTGTGTTTACTCCATACCTGGATCTGACTCTTCACACACCAGCAGTGTGTAAATCCAGCCACGTTATCTGTGCATCAGACTTACCTTGTGGTCACATTTGTGTGAGGACTCCGTCGTAAGAACTTTACCACCCTCGCTATAGAGGTTCAAAGACTTATATATCCGGATTCATATAACTGGACTTGTGTATATATATATATGGACTCATTGCATGTCACTACGGGTTGTTTGAATATTGTTTTTGGGTGTTTTGCTGTTTCACAAATACATTATTTGCATTCAAAGAAACCCGTCTCTGATTGTTCATTGCCCCACGCTATCAGAATCCTCGAGTTCCTACAATAGTATTACAGGATATTCCAGCCTAAAAAAGAGGATTCTGCTGGGGCAATGACGGAGACACGGGCAGACAAATTGTTCACCATAGTTAACTCCTTGCAGCAGGAGGTGGCGGCTGCACTCAATCAGATTAGAGACTTGGAGTCTCGGGTTAACCACAATGCACAGGGGTTTGGTCAGGCTCTCCAAGATCTACGTGCTAGGTTAGGTGTCCTGGAGGCCTTACCTACTGAGCCTACCTCATCCACCAGTATGCCCAAATTGCCTCCATTCCGTTTTAATGGTGACCGAAGTCAATTCCGTGGGTTTGTTAATCAATGTATATTATTTTTTGATGTACATGCCTCCTACTACCGGTCTGATAGATCTAAGGTTCTATGTATTATTATGTTGTTGACATCACGTGCACTGGCTTGGGCAAATCCTATGGTTGAAAGTCATGATACCCGTCTAAATAATTTGGACAATTTTCTGGCAGCCATGGCGCAAATGTTCGACGATCCCAACCGCCGTGCTACTGCTGAATCTGCCTTGCTTTCCTTACGCCAGGGGAAACGGTCAGTCATAGAATATGTTACTGAATTTAAAAGGTTAGTGGTGGACACCCAGTGGGAAAACAATGCTTTATTACCAATCTTTAGAAAAGGTTTGTCAAATGCAATCAAGGATGAGCTAGCTCGTTCAGAGTCTCCACAGGAGTTTGAATTGTTTATACAGCACTGTGTACGTATTGATATCCGTTTAACTGAACGCAGACAAGAAAAATGGGCCGCTGTAAATCGCATTACTAATTACTCTCTTCCGTCCAGGGAAACCACAGGCAAAAACCCGCGAGAGGCTGAGGAGGTGCCTATGCAGGTGGACTCACTGCAGAGACGTGAGAATAATGAACGCCGCGAACACCGTCTCCGTGAGCGCTTATGTTTCTATTGTGGTCAATCGGACCATTTCCTCATCAATTGTCCTAAATGTCCTAGGCGACCAAACAAGGTGTTGGCGGTAGTAGGGGATTATGATAACACAGACGCTGAGTCTGAAGTTTCGGAAACCAGTCTACATCTAGATGCGGTTTTTCCCCCAATACTGATGCCGACTTCCCCTAAAGATCAAGGGGAGAAATATTCACATTGTTCTCTTCCTATACAGATTCAGTGGGAGGAACAGTGGATATCAAGTTCTGCCATGATAGACTCTGGAGCAGGTGGGAATTTCATGGATTCTTCTTTTGCAAAGGAACATGGTATAAAGACACAACTAAGAGCTTCACCAATCACTATGGAAACGGTGGATGGTTTTCCATTAGTTTCTGGACCAGTAGATCGGGAGACAGTGCCTCTGGAGTGTAAGATGGAACCAGACCATCAAGAAACACTTTCATTCATGTTAATATCTTCTCCTCATTTTCCTGTAATTTTAGGAATTCCCTGGTTACGGTCACAAAATCCAATCATCAATTGGGAAACCAAGGAGATAACCTTTCTCCCGAAGTGCAGTTCTACCATCAGTCCAACTGTAGCGGCTCCAGTTACCCAGAACTTGGAAGAGGTGATACAGGTACCTACTCTCCCTCTGATATATCAGGAATTCTCAGACATTTGTGATAAAAGGAAGGCAGATCAACTTCCCCCACATAGACCGTATGACTGCCCCATAGAATTGCTTCCTGGAGCAGCGATTCCTTTCGGCCATGTTTACCCGTTGGCGGCTCCGGAATTAAAATCTTTACGAGAGTATATAGATGAGAATTTAGCCAAGGGGTTTATCCGACCATCTTCTTCACCAGCGGGAGCTCCAATATTCTTTGTAAAGAAGAAGGATGGTACTCTAAGACCCTGCATTGACTACCGGGAGTTAAATAAGGTAACCATTCGTAACAGGTACCCGTTGCCCCTAATTCCAGAATTGTTGGAAAGAGTTCGCCAGGCCAAAGTATTTACCAAATTAGATCTTCGTGGGGCATATAATTTACTCCGTATACGGCCCGGAGACGAATGGAAGACAGCTTTTAGATGCCGGTATGGACATTTTGAATATTTGGTGATGCCATTCGGACTCTGTAACGCTCCTGCTGCTTTTCAACATTTAGCCAACGACATTTTCAGGGATTTATTGGACCAATATGTGGTAATTTACCTTGATGACATCTTAATCTTTTCTGACTCCTTACAGGAACATCAGGAACATGTCAAGACCGTACTTAGACGTTTGAGAGATAATCATTTGTACATCAAACTCGAAAAGTGTGAGTTCCATTGTTCTGAAATTCAATTTTTAGGCTATGTTATCTCGCCTCAGGGATTGAATATGGAGTCCAGCAAGATCCAGGCAATCTTGGACTGGCCGGTACCAGGAAACATTAAGGAGGTACAACGATTCATTGGCTTTGCTAACTTTTATAGACGGTTTATCCGAAATTTTTCAGAAATTGTCCGTCCCATCACTCTCCTCACCAAGAAGGGGAAGAAGTTTGAATGGTCTTCGCAAGCTCAGGAAGCCTTTGATCGCCTGAAGGGTTGTTTTACCACGGCTCCAATATTGATGCATCCGGATCCTGCACAGCCTTTTATCGTGGAGGTGGACGCGTCTGACTGTGCATTGGGAGCTATCCTCTCACAACGTACCGGAGACAAAGGTTTGCTGCACCCGTGTGCCTTCTTCTCTCGTAGGTTATCTTCTGCAGAACTTAACTATGATGTGGCAGATAAGGAACTTTTGGCAATTATTTCTGCCTTTAAGGAATGGAGACACCATTTGCAGGGGGCAACTCAGTAGGTAGTAGTACTCACGGATCATCGCAATTTGGAATTCCTTAAGTCTGCCAGGTGTCTTTCTCCTCGACAAGCTAGGTGGAGTTTGTTCTTGAACCAGTTTAATTTTATTATTTCGTACCGCCCAGGTTCACGTAATGGGAAAGCTGACGCATGATCCCGAATCCATACCGTGGATTCCGTGCCTGGGACCCCGTCGAAGACCATCTTGTCGGAGGCCAATTTCGTTGGAGTGCTCCGGAACCGGGACTTGTGGCAGGAGATCAAGCTGGCCTATGACGGTGACGTATTTCTTGCAGCTCCACCTGACAATGTGAATCTTGTCCTTCGGAATGGTGTGTGGCTTAGAGATCGATGTATTTATGTCCCAGAGGCTGTAAGACTTCGAGTTCTCAAATTGGTCCACGACTCTAAATTGGCTGGTCATAGGGGGGTACAGAAGACGCAGGAATTGTTAACTCGTTTTTTTTGGTGGCCTACCTGCTTGAAGGATGTGAATGACTATGTCCGCTCTTGTGAAGTTTGTGCCCGGTACAAGGTTCCTCGCGTTTCACCTACTGGTCTTCTTAAACCGCTACCTGTACCGTCTCGCCCTTGGGGGTCTATTTCGATGGACTTTATTGTGGAGTTACCCACCTCTGGTGGTAAAAATACTATTTTGGTGGTAGTAGATCGTTTAACGAAAGCTGCTCATTTCATTCCGTGTGCTGGTCTTCCCTCAGCTACAGAGACAGTAGATCTAGTTATCCAGAACATTTTCCGGCTGCATGGGGTACCAGATGACATCATTTCTGACCGGGGAATACAATTTACCTCTAGATTTTGGAAAGGATTTTGTTCTGCGCTCCACATTAATGTTTGCTTGTCTTCTGCATACCATCCTCAGACCAACGGGCAGACCGAACGGACAAATCAAACCTTGGAGCAATATCTACGCTGTTACGTCAGTCATTTGCAGGACGATTGGCTGAAGCTACTTCCTCTAGCGGAATTTTCGTACAACAACTCCCAAAGCAGTTCCACGAAGGTAACGCCTTTTTTTGCCAACCTGGGTTATCATCCAAGTATTTTGCCTAGGTCTCCGGTTACGATTTCGGTACCAGCGGTTGAAGACAGAGTGACGGCGTTGCAACGTAATCTTGAAGTTTTGAAGGACTCCCTGACCACAGCACAGGAGCGTTACAAGAAGTCGGCCGATAGATTCCGGAAACCAGCACCTATGTATAAGGTAGGAGACTCAGTTTGGTTGTCCACCAAGAATCTAAAATTGGGTGTTCCTTCGCAGAAACTGGGACAGAAATTCATCGGTCCATTCAAGATCACTGGGATTGTGAGCTCTGTTGCCTGTCGGTTGAAGCTACCACGGACTTTAAAGGTACACCCAGTATTTCATGTTTCCTTATTAAAACCAGTCTCTCCTAACACGTTTCAGGGACGTATCGTACCTCCCCCTCCACCAGTGTTGGTTGATGGCGAAGAACAATTCGTGGTACAGGATATTGTTAATTCGAGACTTCATAGAAACCGGCTTCAGTATCTAGTTAGATGGCAAGGTTACTCTCCTGAAAATGATTCTTGGGAACCAGTAAGTAACATCAATGCGCCTCTGAAGATTGCTCAGTTTCATCGGAGATACCCGGACAGGCCTGGTCCAGGACCGTCCGGAGGCCGTCTTTAGGGGGGGAGTAATGTCAGTATTCCGGGTTTTCTAGGTAACTTTGTCAATGATTTTGCCCTTTGTTAAAATGGAGTTTGCTGTTTTCTGTGCCCTACTTCCTGTTCGTTTGTTTAAAGCCTGGCTCAGGTGCTGGCTTCACTGCTGGAATATTCTGCTTCCGTTTCCCTGCAACCCAGCTGCTTTGTTCCTCACAGATCTTTTGTGTATTTACCAGGAAAGTGCATAGCCTTATCTTCAGGTGTTTCTCAGCCACAGCAGTTTCTACCCATGGCTCTGGACATTCTCTGCATATGTAAGTTGCACAAAGTACTGTGTTATCACTAAACTGTTGACTTGGGAATTTAACCCTTGGTTCACTCCATCTGATAAGAACTGTGTTTCTGAACTGTTGCTGTTTAACCCTTTGTGCATTACCTCTGGTGAGAGCTGTTGGAACTGTTACTGGAACCTTACTGACATATGAACTTGTTGTTGGACTTCACTGAATTAAGCCACAACTGAGATTAACTTGTTCCTGGACCTCCCTGTGTTTACTCCATACCTGGATCTGACTCTTCACACACCAGCAGTGTGTAAATCCAGCCACGTTATCTGTGCATCAGACTTACCTTGTGGTCACATTTGTGTGAGGACTCCGTCGTAAGAACTTTACCACCCTCGCTATAGAGGTTCAAAGACTTATATATCCGGATTCATATAACTGGACTTGTGTATATATATATATGGACTCATTGCATGTCACTACGGGTTGTTTGAATATTGTTTTTGGGTGTTTTGCTGTTTCACAAATACATTATTTGCATTCAAAGAAACCCGTCTCTGATTGTTCATTGCCCCACGCTATCAGAATCCTCGAGTTCCTACAATAGTATTACAGGTTTGTTCTCTCAGTTTGACCATTGGTCTGAGGATGAAACGCCGAGGAGAAAGACAATTGAACACCAAGTTTAGAACAAAAGGTCCTCCAAAATCTGGAAACAAACTGGACTCCTCTGTCAGACACAATGTTCTCAGGAATGCCGTGTAAACGAACCACGTGCTGAAGGAACAAAGGCACCAATTCAGAGGAGGAAGGCAACTTAGGTAATGGCACAAGATGTATCATCTTGGAAAACCTATCACAAATCACCCAGATGACGGTCATTCTCTGAGAAACAGGGAGGTCGGAAATGAAATCCATAGAGATATGGGTCCATGGTCTCTTGGGCACAGGCAATGGCATCAACAAACCACTAGAGCGAGAGCAAGGCTTGGAGCGAGAGCAAGTCCCGCAGGACTGCACAAATTCCCTGACATCACGAGACAAGGTAGGCCACCAAAAGGACCGACTAACCAAGTCTCTGGTACCAAAAATTCTGGGATGACCGGCCAACGCGGAACAATGAATCTCAGACATCACACTCTTTTTCCACTGGTCCGGGACAAACAATTTCCCAACAGGGCAGCGCTCGGGCCTATCCTCCTGACACCCCTCCAGAGCCAGTCTCAAATTGGGCGAGATGGCGGAAAGAACTACACCTTCTTTCAAAATAACAGAAGGATCAGATAACTCAGGAGAGTCCGCAAGGAAACTCCTCGAGAGGGCATCCGCCTTAACATTCTTAGTGCCAGGAAGAAAGGAAACCACAAAATTAAAACGTGTGAAAAACAAGGCCCACCTGGCCTGTCTAGGATTAAGTCGCTTGGCAGATTCCAGATAAACCAGATTCTTATGGTCCTTAAGGACCACCACCTGATGTTTGGCTCCCTCCAGCCAATGTCTCCACTCTTCAAAAGCCCACTTCATGGCCAATAACTCCCGATTACCCACGTCATAATTACGTTCAGTAGGAGAAAATTTTCGAGAGAAAAAGGCACAAGGGTTACTCTTAGAGGTCTCTGGATTTTTTTGGGACAAAACGGCACCTGCCCCAATTTCAGAGGCATCAACCTCCACCTGAAATGGCAGAGAAACATCAGGCTGCTGTAGAACAGGAGCAGAAGTGAATCTCTGCTTAAGTTCCTGAAATGCAGAGACTGCCTCAGGAGGCCAATTCACCACATCAGAACCCTTTTTGGTCAAATCAGTTAATGGTTTAACAATAACCGAGAAATTACCAATAAATTTACGATAAAAATTGGCAAAACCCAAAAATCTTTGAAGAGCCTTTAATGAAGTAGGTTGGACCCAATCACAGATGGCCTGAACCTTGACCGGGTCCATTTCAATAACAGATGGGGACAAAATGAATCCCAAAAATGAGATCCTCTGTACGCCAAAAAGACACTTTGATCCCTTCACATACAGAGCATTCTCTCTCAAAATCTGGAATACAGTTCGAACATGTTTCACATGAGAGTCCCAGTCATTGGAAAAAATCAAGATATCATCCAAATAAACAATCAGAAATTTATCCACAAAATCCCTGAAAATGTCATTCATGAAGGACTGGAAGACAGAAGGAGCATTAGTGAGCCCAAAGGGCATCACAAGGTACTCAAAATGCCCCTCAGGGGTATTAAATGCCGTCTTCCATTCATCCCCGTGCTTAATGCGAATAAGGTTATATGCCCCCCTGAGGTCAAGCTTGGTAAACCAAGTAGCGTTTTTCACCCTGGAAAACAGGTCAGAAATCAAGGGTAACGGATATTGATATTTCACAGTAATATTGTTCAAAAGACGATAATCAATACACGGCCTTAATGAACCATCCTTTTTGGCCACAAAGAAAAAACCGGCACCTAAGGGTGAAGAGGATGGTCTGATATGACCCTTCTCCAATGACTCCTTGATATAAGACCGCATAGCGTCATGTTCAGGTACAGACAAGTTAAAAAGGCGACCTTTAGGGAATTTACTACCAGGCACTAATTCAATAGCGCAGTCATAGCTCCTATGGGGAGGCTAGGATGCAGATTTACTTTCGCTAAACACATCAGAAAAATCAATCAAAAACTCAGGAACATCCTGAGCCTGGGGGGAGGCAGAAAAAACAGGAGTGTTGGTATTAACACATTGGCAGCCCCAACTGGTTACAGACACAGATTTCAAATCCAAAACAGGATTATGAGACTGTAACCAAGGGAAACCCAGTACGATAATGTCATGCAGATTATACAGAACCAAAAATTTGCAGCTCTCCTGATGATCAGGTTCAACCCTCATTATCACCTGAGTAGAGAACTGAGGTTTATTCTCAGCCAAAGGGGTAGAATCGATCCCCAGTAGGGGAATAGACTTCCGTAGGGGTATCAAGGGAAACCCACAACGTTTAGCAAAATCAAAATCCATCAGGTTAATAGCTGCTCCCGAATCAACGAAAGCCTGAGCAGAAAATGAGGACAGAGAGCATATCAGAGTAACAGTTAATAAAAACTTAGTCTGAACACTACCCAAGACAACTGAGCGTGCAAAACGTCTTCCCCGCTTAGGGCAGACTGAAATAGCATGAGAGGCATCACCACAGTAGAAACATAACCCATTGCGCTTTCGAAACTCATGACGCTGTGCCTCAGAAACCACTCTATCACACTGCATGGATTCAGAAACAGGTTCACAAGGCAACACTATTCCACGCATACTTCTCCGCTCACGCAAACGTCTGTCAATTTGAATCGCTAATGACATAGAATCATTGAGACCAGAGGGGACAGGGAATCCCACCATAACATCCTTTACATTATCTGACAGACCCTTCCGAAAAAGGGCTGCCAAAGCGTCGTCATTCCATTTGGTCAGGACTGCCCACCTACGGAATCTCTGACAGTATAACTCAGCGTCATCAAGCCCCTGATTTAATGCCAACAAGGCTTTTTCAGCTTGATCAGTGACATTAGGATCATCGTACAATAACCCCAAAGCCTGAAAAAATGCATCAACATAACTCAAAACAGGATCCCCAGGTGTCAGGGAAAAAGCCCAATCCTGAGGATCGCCGCGCAGGAGAGAGATGATAATTTGAACCTGCTGCGCTGCGTTTCCTGAGGACTTAGATTTTAAGGCAAAAAACAATTTACAATTATTTTTGAAATTCAGAAACTTAGCTCGATCCCCTAAAAACAAATCTGGCATGGGAATCCTAGGTTCCACAACAGGCAACCTAGCAAGATAGGTAGCAATACTCCGAACCTCAGTGGCAAGCTGATCCACACGGCCAGACAACTGTGCAAACTCCATTGAGAGAAAAAAAAAAACCTCCCAGCACCCAGAGATACAGAGGGAAAAAAAAAATGCAACAAACAGAAAAATATCTCTGACAACTCTGACAACCTTTTTTCTTTCACAATATTTTTCCCTTCTGTGAGTACCATACAATTTTCAATTTTTAGGCCGGTGATACTGTTATGTTTCGGTAGCTGAGGAGTGCAGGTAAAAAGGCAATACACCAGAGCAGTTGGAATCTATGAGATTGCAGTACCCTGACTAACCACCACAACTAGAGGCAGCCATGGAGCGTTCCTACGTTGGTCCTAGACGCCTCGTCACAGCCTGAGAAACTAACTACACCTAAAGGTAGAAAGAGGAAAGCTATCTGCCCCGGAGCAGATCCCCAAAGAGTATAGAAAGCCCCCAAACATGTAATGGCGGTGAGACAAGAAGAAATACTGACACAGACAGAAAATAGTATGAGCAAACGTTGGGGCCCAAACTACCTAAATAGAAAAGGATAGGAAGGGCACTTACTGCAATCCCAAAAAACCCTGAAAAGCACCAACTCTACTAATTTCAAAAACACCTGAGATCACACGACCTCTACCACCTAAATTAGTTCTCTGGTGTAACAAAATCAAAACAGCAGCCACTGAAAAAACTGGAAAAAAGCAAATGTAAAAACATCAGTGGCTGAACTAAACTGAGAGGGCAAAAAGCCCCGGAGGGGACCCTGAAGGCCCCCACAGAAGTGCAGGACAAAATGCAAAAATTAAGCACAAAAACAAAAGAAGAAAATGTCTTATCTGATAGCAGGAGATGCAGACACGACACAGCAGGCTACAAAGGAAACAGGAATCAAGGATTGAGACCAGAACAATTGATCACCGGCAACCCTGATGGGAAGGCGACTCCCTTATATAAGACCAGTCAGTAACACCTGATTCCCAATCCTCACAATCTTCACTGGACAGTCCAGTACCGCTTGTAACCACCAGAGGGAGCCTCTGCTCAGAACTCATTTCAAGTCCATTCACAACAGTCGTCCCCAGTATATATTGCTGCCCCTGATCCATTCCAGTTTTGGATTCTTTATGTGCCCTTTGTCCGAATGGCCATTTGTGTTTAAATTTTGCATTGCGCATGCGCCACCTCTCTCACCAGCCTGGCCGTGTCACTTCCCTGTGACGCTGGGCACCGTGTCACGTGGGCCCCCACGTATTTCCAGCGCCGGCCTCCTGGGTAAACGCTGGCCTGACGTTGAGTTACAGATATAATTTTAACTATAGCCTGAGTGTATATAAATAAGCGTCCCCTGAGGAAGGAGCAGTCTGATCCGAAATGCGCGTCGGGGTGGGCCACAGGATCGCTGACCTTTCTCTACTTAGGTTAATATTCACTGTTAATGATTATTTATACTACTCTGTTCCACATTATGTGTCTGATATTGAGTATGCTGCTATTAGGTAAAACGTCTGGATGTTAGCAATTGCCTTGTTTCTGCCATCAATGATATATGTTAGCTATGCATACTGTAGGCTATTTTTGTCCATATTTAGGGTACTTACCTTTTTAATATTTGATCTACAGTACAGACCAAAAGTTTGGACACACCTTCTCATTCAAAGATTTTTCTGTATTTTCATGACTATGAAAATTGTAGAATCACACTGAAGGCATCAAAACTATGAATTAACAAATGTGTAATTATACATTACACTTTACAAAAAAGTGTGAAACAACTGAAAATATGTCTTATATTCTATGTTCTTCAAAATAGCCACCTTTTGCTTTGATTACTGCCTTGCATGCGGAAAAGGTGAACGGCTGGACTCTACATGCCTGGTTCCCACCGTGAAGCTTTGAGGAGGTGGTGTGATGGTGTTGGGGTGCTTTGCTGGTGACACTGTTGGAGATTTATTCAAAATTGAAGCGGTGAGCGGTCCAGCTCACCCCAAACCATCTCGATTAGGTTCAGGTCTGGTGACTGTGGAGGCCAGGTCATCTGGCGTAGCACCCCATCACTCTCCTTCTTGGTCAAATAGCCCTTACACAGTCTGGAGGTGTGTTTGGGGTCATTGTCCTGTTGAAAAATAAATGATGGTCCAACTAAACGCAAACCGGATGGAATAGCATGCTGCTGCAAGATGCTGTGGTAGCATGCTGGTTCATTATGCCTTCAATTTTGAATAAATCCACAACAGTGTAACCAGCAAAGCACCCCCACATCATCACACCACCTCCTCCATGCTTCACGGTGGGAACCAGGCATGTAGAGTTCATCCGTTCACCTTTTCTGCGTGCAAAGCAGTAATCAAAGCAAAAGGTGGCTACTTTGAAGAACCTAGAATATAAGACATATTTTCAGTTGTTTCACACTTTTTTGTAAAGTATAATGTATAATTCCACTTGTGTTAATTCATAGTTTTGATGCCTTCAGTGTGATTCTACAATTTTCATAGTCGTGAAAATACAGAAAAATCGCTGAATGAGAAGGTGTGTCCAAACTTTTGGTCTGTACTGTATCTTTGACCTCACTTGAGGTTTCTTTTTAGTGGACCTAATAGCATTACACTGTTGCAGCTCTGGCATGTAATTTTCTGGATTTTCATCTGTATTTATTATATGTAAGGTTTAGCGTTACCTTGTGGCCCTCTTGGCATTTTTTATGTGGGTAATCGGTGCACGCCCTTAGTTTCCCTCCCCATATGTCTCTTGCCTGTGTTATGTTACTTTTTACATGAATTTTGTATAATAAAAGTTATATTTTATGAGACTTCATGACTGCTTCTGTTTTAGTTTTGATTGATGGTTACTAATATTCGTGGATTTTAATGACTTTAAGTTTAAAAGAATATTTTATACTTGTAGTAAAAATTAAATAACATGAAGCAGTCTGTTCAGTACAACAAATTAAAAAAAAGCATAAAAAAGTCAACAAAAATATATTTATCTTTAAACTGAACATTTTAAGGTAGAGAGCAAATACCTTTTTGTAGTGTGGTTGTGAACCTCCTAATAGACAATGGTTGCTGTAATACTGGCAATTAACTTATGAACCTGGGGAAATAGAATGTACAGTATGTTAGTTATGAGTCAGGCAGGCTCATGCAATGCTTTTTGTCTGCAAAAGTCCTCTTCCCCCCCATTTTTTATGTTGATAAAAATAATGATGGACTAGAATTAAAATTATGCTGTAGAACATGCCTCGAATTTGCAAGCTGAGATCTAATTTGGAATTGTCTGATTATTCAAAATGTTAACACATTCATAGCCTGAGGTGGTACATTCTGCAATTGCATTTATAACAATACAGAAATTATACTGAAATACTGAAAACCAAGTCAGTGTGGTGGCATGATTTCTATCTTATATGTTAAGACATAAATGTGCACGTAAACCATTCAGAAGCCATTTGTAAGACATTTGGCTACGCCATTGAAGCCCAGCTACATATATCCCATTGGCCTCATGCCACCGATCACAAATTCTATCATGGTGCAGAGCAAGACGGAAATAGAGATAGGAATGCAGGTCTATCCTCATAGAGAGTCCTTAACAAGGGGTCATTACACTAGTCCTAATCGCGGGATAATAGCATGGGGTGTGACAATTAGAGATGAGCGAATATTTCAATATTCGGTCTGGATTATGATCCCTGTATTTGCAATATTCGCCTAGTATAGTCGAGCCTCATTGTAGTCAATGGGAGTACAGATAAGTGAATATGTTCCGAAACGATAGTCAAACATAAAATTGGCACGAGTATGGTACAAATATGGCTCGAATATGGCAAATTCGGATTCACCGATCGTTTTCAGTGGCACGGCCATTTCTTCAAAGTGTTTCAGGGACCGTTTTTCAACACAACATTGTCACCTGCATGGCATTTCTGTATATTAGAATATTTTTTCCCAAAAATTAGTATAGATTTTTACCCTAACAGTAAAAGCACTCAGTTTCTGCAGAACATAGACTTTGATTGCCTCATATTACCCTGAAGGAGTCGACAACGTTGTTTAAATATTAAAAGCCTATTGATTCCTAGACAATGGTACATTATATTGATCACTAAATGCAATAGCTAAAGAAAGCAAAGTTTAAAGATGCCATATTCACATGCCCACGCTGCGCAAAGAATGTGACTCACAGATCTTATTATTGATTGTGAGGATCTATTGACATGCTCAACTCAAAGATAAATGCTCATATAACGACAACTTGATTCTCAATGTCACACAAATATTTGCCATGTGCTGTCGTTTTGCTGCACAGGATACCGCTTATGTGACCCACCTGGACGAGGACTATAAAGTACGTATAATTATACGAATTTTATTTAGAAAGTGGCGGCATCTTTAGCACTTTATAACTGAGAAAGTTATGAAGCCTCACAAAATTGCAAAAAATCAAAACAAACAGAAGACGGTTTGGTTCAGACTGCAGTCTGTGTTAGTGTTAGCCAATGTGCAAGTGCACACGAGCTATTTCACACACAGACTTAAAGGGGATGTCCAATGAAAACAAATTATTACCGATCCACAGGAAAGGTGATTACTTACTGATTGGTGGAGGTCCGACCACTGGGGCCCCCACTGATCGGTACAGTGGAGTGGTTTTATTCTCGACTGGGCACTTTTATCACTGTTATAAAATGTAGCTCGGATGCTCAACTGTCGCTCATTCATTCTCTACATCTTTGCTGGAAAAAACGAGAACAGCACACGGCTGTTATGATCTGCTACAAGCACTAAGGAAAGATGGGAATTCTGTCCCTACAATAGAACTAAGCTGGATCCCTACGATGTAACGGGGAACCTGATCCTGCGACCAGACCCGCTAAAGTCCTCAGCTAGTCTGAACGAAGACCTATAGTTGCGAGGGAGGAATCCCTACAAGATCTAGGGACTGGGAGAAAAGGTGGACACCTCCTAACAGAAATTGTAGCAGGGAAAAATAAAACAGAAAACAAATTACTTAGAGATCCTAAGATCAAGCAAACTGACTGAGTAAGGCACCTAAGCACCCGGCTAGCTTAAGAGTAGGTAATACAATGAAGTCCAGCAAAGCCAGAAGGGCGGAGCCAGACTAAATAGGGAAAAAAGGTCATGTGACCAGCAAACTGAAACAAAACCTAACAAGAGGGTTCTAACAGTACCCTCCCTTCAAAGAGGATCCTCCGGATCCCCTAGGACTTAAGCTTATCCGGAAACCTCTTGTGAAACGCTCTGACAAGTCTAGACGCAGAAACATCATCCGCCCTCACCCATGAGTTATCCTCGGGTCCATAACCCTTCCAAGCGACGAGGTACTGTAAACTCCCTCTATACCGTCTAGAATTTAGGATGCGGGAAATCTCATATTGCCCGTCATCCACCACCAGGGGAACAGTGGCCGAGACGTCTCCATCTGAGACCTCAGCTTTTTTCAAGAGAGAAACATGAAACACCGGATTAATCTTCCAGGAGGTGGGAAGCTCCAACTTAACAGCAGATTGGTTAATAACCTGAAGCACCTTAAAGGGCCCTACAAACTTGGGACCCAATTTCTTAGACGGAATCCTCAAGCGCAGATTCTTAGAGGACAACCAAACCATGTCACCAATAGCAAACAAAACCTCTTGTCGTTTTCTATCAAAATACACTTTGGATCTTTTGTTAGCCTCCTGAAGATTACCACGCACATCAGTCCAAACTCTCTCCAAAACAACAGAAAAATTCTCCTCTTCAGGCACGGCCGATCCAACTTGGAAAATGACCCAAACGACGGATGTCTCCCAGTTCAACAAAAAAAAGGCGAACAACCAGCAGAATGTATGGTTGTTAAGAGCAAACTCAGCAAGTGGCAGAAACTCAGACACCCCTCTTGATTATCAGTCACAAAACAACGCAAGAACTGCTCAACATCCTGGTTTTTCCTTTCTGTCTGGTCATTAGACTCAGGATGATATCCGGATGAAAACGACAAATGAACTCCCAACCTGTCACAAAAGGCGCGCCAAAAACGAGCCACAAACTGAGGTCCCCTATCAGAAACAATGTCAGTAGGAACACCATGTAGTCTGACTATTTCCTTGACAAAGGCCTTAGCGAGAGTCTTAGCGCAGGGCAGTTTGATGAAAGGAACCAAGTGACACATCTTGCTAAAACGGTCCACGACCACCCAGATGACAGTGAAACCCTCAGAGGGGGGAAGGTCAGTAATAAAGTCCATAGCCAAATGTGTCCAAGGTGCACTAGGGACCTCCAGAGGGCAAAGCAACCCCGCAGCAGGAGTATGAGAAGACTTAGATCTAGCACACACAGTGCATTGACGCACCCACTTAATGACTTCCTTCTGCCATCCTGGCCACCAAAAACTGCGACCCACAAGTCTCTTGGTCTCAGAGATTCCAGGATGACCTGCCAACCGAGAGTCATGACATTCATCAAACAAATCTCTCCTCAGGGTACCAGGCACAAACAACCTCCCATGCGGCGTGTTAGATGGGGCATTCTCCTGTGCTTTAAGAATCTCATCTTCCAACACGGAGTCCAAAACAGCAATAAAAAACCCCACTTGCAAGATGTTTTCCTCCTCCTCCTCAGTACCTACCATAGGAGAAAAGCTGTGAGACAAAGCATCAGCTTTAACATTTTTAGTACCTGGGATGTAAGTAACGGTAAAATTAAACCGTGAGAAAAACAGTGCCCACCTAGCCTGACGGGCATTCAAGCGTTTGGCAGCATCAAGGTAGATCAGATTTTTATGATCGGTGAAGACTTGAACGGGAAATTCCGCTCCCTCCAAAAAATGACGCCAGTGTTCAAATGCGAGTTTAATTGCCAACAATTCCCGATTACCGATATCATAATTTAGTTAAGACTCAGAAAATTTCTTTGAAAAAAAAGCACAGGGATGTACTCCATCCGTCTTTGCCTGAGACAACACCGCGCCGACCCCCACAGAAGAAGCATCAACCTCAACCAAAAATGGTTTAGTCACATCAGGCTGCGTAAGGATGGGAGCAGAGCTGAACCTCTCCTTTAGCAACACAAAAGCCTCAATGGCCTCAGTAGTCCACTGAACCGCGTCAGCACCTTTCCTGGTGAGATCGGTCAGAGGTTTGGCAATCACAGAAAATTTTTTATGAATTTTCTATAATAATTGGCGAACCCCAAAAACCTCTGTATTGATTTCACACCAATAGGCCTAGGCCATTCCTGCACAGCTTGCACTTTCACCGGGTCCATCTCAAAACCTTCACTGGAGACAATGTAGCCCAAAAAACTAAGTCTCTGTACAGCGAACTCACATTTTTCTAGTTTGGCAAAAGTGAATTATCACTCAGTAACTGTAATACTTCACGCACACTCCTCCAATGAGACTCCAAATCCAGTGAATAAATCAAAATGTCATCCAAATACACAACCACACTTCTGCCGATCAAAGGTCTGAGGATGTCATTAAGATTCTGAAAAAATGCCGGAGCACTGGAAAGCCCAAAAGGCATGACCAGATTCTCAAAATGACCCAGTGGAGTGTTAAACGCAGTCTTCCATTCATCCCCCTCCTTCATGCGCAACAAGTTGTATGCCCCTCGAAGATCAATTTTCGAGAACCACTTGGCCCCCACTAACTGATTAAACAAATCAGGAATCAATGGCAGTGGGTAAGGATTGCGTACAGTAATCTTATTAATCTCACGAAAGTTTTGACAAGGCCGTAAACCGCCGTCCTTTTTTTTAACAAAAAAAAATCCAACCGCCACAGGAGATTTGGAAGGCCTAATGTGACCGGCGGCCAAGCTTGTCTGTATGTATTCCTCCAAAGCCTTTCTCTCAGGAATAGTCAAATTAAATAAATGACTTTAGGAAGAGTCGCTCCAGGGAAATTCAATTGCACAATCATAATCTCTATGAGGAGGCAATACCTGCGATTCCTTATCAGAAAAAACTTTCCAAAATCCTGAATAGGTACAGGTAACTCCCCTTAACTACAGCAGCAATACGCCCGTTACAACACTTGTCATAACAATTAGGACTCCAGGACTTAATTTCATTGGTAGACCAATCCAGTACCGGATTGTGCAATTTTAACCAGGGTAACCCCAAAATCACAGGTGAGGGCAAATTATTCAAAACTACCAAATCCAAATTCTCTTGATGAACACCATTATAGTAAGAGGAAATTCACAGATATGGTGAGTAACATTTTTCAAGTGAGAACCATCCACAGACACCACATTAATAGGGGAAGATAGAAGTTTGGGTTTTAATTTAGTTTTCCAAAAATTTCCCATCAATCACATTGAGAGTTGAACCACAATCCACAAATACCGAAACTCCATTAATTCGTCCTCACCAGCAGTGGTAGCAGAAAGAAAGACACCTTTATTGTTTAAACAAGCTATGCGGGCGAAACTGACCTCATTTTTTTTCTCTCTTTATTCATTTGAAGGGCACAGTTCTTAATAAAATGCTCAGATTTGCCACAATAGAAACACAAGCCCTCCGCAAATCTACGGTCTTTTTCCCGAGAGTGAGGTGTCATTGCTCCAATTTCCATCGGCTCTGCAATGTCAGTACAGTCCCTTTCCAAACTTGGAGATGACAAGGCAGATTTACTCTCATTAACCCCTTCACCCCAAGGGTGGTTTGCACGTTAATGACCGGGACAATTTTTACAATTCTGACCACTGTCTCTTTATGAGGTTATAACTCCGGAACGCTTCAACGGATCTTCGCGATTCTGAGATTGTTTTCTCGTGACATATTGTACTTCATGTTAGTGGTAAATTTCTTCCATATAACTTGCGTTTATTTTTGAAAAAAACGCAAATATGGCGAAAATTTTGAAAATTAGCAATTTTCAAACTTGAATTTTTATTCCCTTAAAACAGAGAAATATGTAACACAAAATAGTTAAGAAATAACATTTCCCACATGTCTACTTTACATCAGCACAATTTTGGAATCAAAATTTTTTTTTGTTAGGAAGTTATAAGGTTAAAAGTTGACCAGCGATTTTCATTTTACAACAAATTTACAAAGCCATTTTTTTTAGGGACCACCTCACATTTGAAGTCACTTTGAGGGGTCTACATGACAGAAATACCAAAAGTGACACCATTCTAAAAACTGCACCCTCAAGGTACTCAAAACCACATTCAAGAAGTTTATTAACCCTTCAGGTGCTTCACAGGAACTAAAGCAACGTGGAAGGAAAAAATGAATATTTAACTTTTTAGCCACAAAATGATCTTTTACAAACTTTTTTTTTATTTTCACAAGGGTAAAAGGAGAAAATGGACAGATAAGGTTGTTATGCAATTTCTCCTGAGTACGCCAATACCCCTATGTGGGGGAAAACCACTGTTTGGGCACACGGCAGAGCTCGTAAGGGAAGGAGCGCCGTTTGACTTTTCAAACTAAAATTGGCTGGAGTTGAGATTGGACGCCATGTCGCGCTTGGAGAACCTCTGATGCGCCTAAACAGTGGAAACCCCCACAAGTGACACCATTTTGGAAACTAGACCCCCTAAGGTACTTATCTAGATCTGTTGTGAGCACTTTGAACCCCCAAGTGTTTCACAAAAGTTTATAATGCCTGGGTGTGAAAAAAAAAAAAAAATTCCACAAAAATGATTTTTAGTCCTAAATTTTTGAATTTTCCCAAGGGAAATTGGACCCAAAAGTTGTTGTCCAATTTGTCCTGAGTATGCTGATACCCCATATGTGGGGGTGGAAAACTGTTTGGGCGCACGGCAGGGCTTGGAAAGGAAGTAGTAACGTTTTGGAATGCAGACGTTGATGGGGGTCATGTTCCGTTTGCAGTGCCCCAGATGAGCCTAAACAGTGGAAATCCCCCACAAGTGACCCCATTTTGGAAACTAGACCCCCTAAGGAACTTATCTAGATCTTTGGTGAGCACTTTGAACCCCCAAGTGCTTCACACAAGTTTATAATGCCCGGGCATGAAAATAAAAAATCCTATTTTTTTCCCACAAAAATTATCTTTTAGTCACTAATTTTTTATTTTCCCAAGGGTATCAGGAGAAATTGGACCACATAAGTTGTTGTCCAATTTGTCCTGAGTACGCTGATGCCCCATATGTGGGGGGGAACCACTGTTTGGGCGCACGGCAGAGCTCGGAAGGGAAGGAGCACCATTTGACTTTTTCCAACCAAAATTGGCTGGAATTGAGATTGGATGCCATGTTGCATTTGGAGAGCCCCTGATGTGCCTAAACAGTGGAAACCCCCCACAAATGACCCCATTTGGGAAACTAGACCCCTAAGGAACTTATCTAGATCTTTGGTGAGCAATTTGAACCCTCAAGTGCTTCACACAAGTTTATAACGTAGAGCCGTAAAATTTAAAAATCATATTTTTTCCACAAAAATGATCTTTTCACCCGAATTTTTATTTTTTCAAGGGTAACAAGACTCCAAAAGTTATTGTGCAATTTGTCCTGAGTACACTGATACCCCATATGTGGGGGTATACCACTGTTTGGGTGCATGGCAGAGTTTGGAAGGGAAGGAGCGCCGTCTCACTTTTTCAACGCAGAATTGGCTGGACGCCATGTCGTGTTTGGAGAGCTCCTGATCTGCCTAAACAGTGGAAACCCCCCACAAATGACACCATTTTGGAAACTAGACCCCTCAAGGAACTTATCTAGATGTGTGGTGAGAACTTTGAACCCCCAGGTGTTTCACTAAAGTTTATAACGTACAGCCTTAAAATAAAAAATCCTTTTTTTTTTTTACAAAAATGATTTTTTCGCCCCCAATATTTTATTTTCACAAGGGTAACAGAAGAAATTGGAACCCAAAAGTTGTTGTCCAATTTGTCCTGAGTACGCTGATACCCAATATGTAGGAGAAAACTACTGTATGGGTGCACGTCAGGGCTCGGAAGGGAAGTAGTGACGTTTTGGATTGCAGACTTTGATGGAATGGTCTGGGGGCGTCATGTCGCATTTGGAGAGCCCCTGATACGCCTAAACAGTGGAAACCCCCCACAAGTGACCCCATTTTGGAAAATAGACCCCACAAGGAACTTATCTAGATGTGTGGTGAGCACTTTGAACCCGAAGTGCTTCACAGAAGTTTATAACGCACAGCCGTAAAAATAAAAAATCCTTTTTTTTTTACAAAAATGATTTTTTCGCCCCCAATATTTTATTTTCACAAGGGTAACAGGAGAAATTGGACCCCAAAAGTTGTTGTCCAATTTGTCCTGAGTACGCTGATACCCAATATGTGGGAGAAAACTACTGTATGGGCGCATGTCAGGGCTCGGAAAGGGAAGTAGTGACGTTTTGGATTGCAGACTTTGATGGAATGGTCTGGGGGCGTCATGTTGCATTTGGAGAGCCCCTGATGCGCCTAAACAGTGGAAATCCCCAACAAGTGACCCCATTTTGGAAAATAAACCCCACAAGGAACTTATTTAGATGTGTGGTGAGCGCTATGAAGCCCCAAGTGCTTCACAGAAGTTTATAATGTACAGCCGTAAAAACAAAAAAATCTTATTTTTTTTACAAAAATAATATTTTCGCCCCCAGTTTTTTATTTTCCCAAGGGTAACAGAAGAAATAGGACAAATTTCACAATAACTCTTGGGGTCCAGAGTACGCTGATACCCCATATGTGGGGATAAACTACTGTTTGGACGCATGGCAGAGCTCAGAAGTGAAGGAACACCGTTTGACTTTTTCAACGCAGAATTGGCTGGAATGGAGATCAGACGCCATGTCACATTTGGAGAGCCCCTGATGTGCCTAAACAGCGGAAACCCCCCAATTCTAACTCCAACCCTAACCCCAACACACCCCTAACCCTAGTCCCAACCCTGATCCCAACCCTAACCCTAATCCTAACTCTAACCCTAATCCTAACTTTAGCGCCAACCCTAACCCTAACTTTAGCCGAAACCCTAACCCTAACCCTAATGGGAAAATGGAAATAAATACATTTTTTTTATGTTATTATTTTTCCCTAACTAAGGGGGTGATAAAGGGGGGTTTGATTTACTATTTATAGCGGTTTTTATGATTGGCAGCTGTCACGCTAAAAGACGCTTTTTATTGCAAAAAGTAGTTTTTTGCATCGCCACATTTTGAAAGCTATAATTTTTGCATATTTTGGCCCACAATGTCATGTGAGGTCTTAATTTTTGCGGGACGAGGTGACGCTTTTATTGGTACCATTTTGAGCACGTGACATTTTTTGATCGCTTTTTATTTCGATTTTTGGGAGGTTAGAATGAACAAAAATCAGCAATTCATGAATTTCTTTTGGGTGAGGCGTTTTTATTGTTCCGCGTGTGGTAAAATCGATAAAGCAGTTTTATTCTTCGGGTCAGTACGATTATGGCAATACCTCATTTATATAATTTTTTTATGTTTTGGCGCTTTTATAGAATAAAAACAATTTTATATAAAAAATAATTATTTTTGCATCGCTTTATTCTGCGAGCTATAACTTTTTTATTTTTTTGCTGATGATGCTGTGTGATGGTTCGTTTTTTGCGGGACAAGATGACATTTTCAGCGGTACCATGTTTATTTATATCCGTCTTTTTGATCGCGTGTTATTCCACTTTTTGTTCAGCGGTATGATGATAAAGCACTGATTTTTTGCTTCGTTTTTATTTTTTATTTTTTAAGGGGTTCACAAAAGGGGTTAACTAGTGGGACAGTTTTATAGGGGGGGTCGTTACGGATGCGGCGATACCAAATATGTGTACTTTTATTGTTTTATTTTTTTTATTTACAATAAGTAATGAATTTATTGGGGAATATTTTTTTTTTTTTTTATTTATTTTGGATTTTTTTTTACACATGTTTATTTTTACTTTTTTTTTACTTTTTTACTTTGTCCCAGGGTGGGACATCACTGTATTTCATCAGATCGCTGGTGTGACAGTGTGCACAGCACTCTGTCACACCAGCGATGTGACAGGCAGTGCAGGACGCTTCCTCATGCCTGCTCTCGGCAGGCACTGAGGAAGCCGCCTCCCTCCAGGACCCCAGCGCCATCTTGGATCCGGGTCCTGGGAGGGAGGAAGCCCTCAGAGCAGCGCGATCACATCGCGCTGCTCTGAGGGTCTCAGGGGGGCGCGCAGGGAGCCCCCACCCTGCGCGATCCTCCCCTGTGCCCCCAGTACACCGCGATCATGTTTGATCGCGGTGTGCAAGGGGTTAATGTGCCGGGAGCGGTCCGTGACCGCTCCTGACACACAGTCACGGGTGTCAGCTGTGATAATCAGCTGACACCCGGCGGCGATTAGCTGCGCTCCCTCTGGGAGCGCAGCTAATCGCCTATGACGTACTATCCCGTCCATGGTCAGAATGGCACGGGTTTTATGGACGGGATAGTACGTCTAATGTCAGAGAGGGGTTAACCCTTGCACGCAGTCTCCTATCCACCCGTATGGCTAATTGCATAGCCTCTTGCAAGTTACCAGGTATAGGATAAGCAATCAGCAAATCTTTAACCCTTTCACTTAACCCTGCAAGAAATAAACTTTTCAAAGCTGAATCGTTCCACCCCACCTGAGTGGACCACCTTCGGAAGTGAGTACAGTATTTTTCCACATTACCTGATCCCTGTCTCAAACGTCTCAATTCTGTCTCAGCTGATGAAACACGATCCGGATCGTCATACAATAACCCCAAAGCAGAAAAAAAAACTATCCACTGATCTAAAGCATGGATCACCAGGCTGCAGAGAAAAGGCCCAGTCCTGAGGCTCTTTCGCAAAAGTGACATTATGAACCCTATGCGCTGTGATTCATCACCAGAGGATCTGGGTCTCAAACGGAAATACAACAAGCAAGCATTTTTAAAAGAAAAAAAATCTTGTTGTTCACCAAAAAATAAATCAGGCAAACGTACCTTTGGCTCCACGAAATGTGCTCCAGAACAACTACTCACGTGTTGCTGGATTTCAGCCACCTCCAGAGAAAGTCCCTGCAGGCGTTGAGCCAAATCCTGAACCGACACCATGATGGAAACAGAAAATCTTTCCTTAGTGATTTTTTTTTTTTTTTTCTTTTTGGCTGGACTTACTGTTATGATCTGCTACAAGCACTAAGGAAAGATGGGAATTCTGTCCCTACAATAGAACTAAGCTGGATCCCTACGATGTAACGGGGAACCTGATCCTGCGACCAGACCCGCTAAAGTCCTCAGCTAGTCTGAACGAAGACCTATAGTTGCGAGGGAGGAATCCCTACAAGATCTAGGGACTGGGAGAAAAGGTGGACACCTCCTAACAGAAATTGTAGCAGGGAAAAATAAAACAGAAAACAAATTACTTAGAGATCCTAAGATCAAGCAAACTGACTGAGTAAGGCACCTAAGCACCCGGCTAGCTTAAGAGTAGGTAATACAATGAAGTCCAGCAAAGCCAGAAGGGCGGAGCCAGACTAAATAGGGAAAAAAGGTCATGTGACCAGCAAACTGAAACAAAACCTAACAAGAGGGTTCTAACAACGGCAGCCCCATAGTAGGAACTGAATGGAACGGCTGTCAAGAAACACACTGCCACTCCATTCTAATAGGGATAAAAGTGCCCCATTCTGCCAATCAGTGGGGGTCTCAGTGGTTGCACCTCCACTGATTATTTTCGCTGATCTATGAATAAGTGATGACTTGTTTTCACCGGACAATCCCTTTAAGGGCCATGTGGAAAAAATTGCAGCATGCACTGCTCTTGTCTGGTTTAGCTGGTTTAGAGATAAGACAGTACTTGTTTTTATGGCAGGCAGTTTCTGTACCTGTCCATGATGAGACAGAGTGCACAGAGCTGTACACATACATGTCTAGGCCGAGAATACAGACATTGGTCTTACTGAACCAAAATGAGAGAGTTCCCCACCCATAAAAAGATGCAGTCTGCAACATGTCTGTTTTATTTACAGCAAACT
Organism: Oophaga sylvatica; assembly: GCA_033576555.1. Classification (NCBI taxonomy): domain Eukaryota; kingdom Metazoa; phylum Chordata; class Amphibia; order Anura; family Dendrobatidae; genus Oophaga; species Oophaga sylvatica. The sequence goes on from JARQOD010000005.1 coordinate 306,254,108, forward strand.
CACAGCTCTAAGAAAGTGACATGGCATCAAGTCGCAGACAAGCTATACAAATGTTTTTGTTGTGACTTTTAAGGAAAATGCTGTCACACAATTCCTGTCGCCATGTCCCCAACATTAAACATGATGAGCAAGTTCTCTCTCTCCTTTTGTATCCCTTCAGGTTCAGGAGGGTCTTAGAGATCAGATCTTCTACTGATGAACTGAGGATATCCTAGCAATATTTCATTACATTAAGATTCAAGAGGAATCATCTCAGAGAGATCTGCCTCTTTCTCTGCCACGATCAGTCATTATCAAAACTCTCAATTCTGAGGTAAAATCTGTATTCAGTGAGGACACTTTCTCATTACTGATACAGGAGATGGCGGCTGCTACTGATAAGATTCTGTGTGGATAGTCGGAAGGAGGGAGGAGCGAGGAGGAGGAGGAGAGAGGGAGGAGGGAGGAGAGAAGAGGAGTTAGGAGGAGGATGAGGGAGGAGGGAGGAGGGAGGAAGAGGGGGAGGGAGGAGGGAAGAGGAGGAAGAAGGGAGGGGGAGGAAGGGAGGGAAGAGGGAGAGGAGGAGGAGGGAGGAGAAAGAAGGCGGGGCTCTGCCTGTAGCTCCTCCCTCCTCACAAATATGTAAGTGGTGAAGGAGTATTATTGTTTCGCCCCGCCCCTTAAGTGTACTTAATGTTACTTATGTAAATAATCGTTGTGTAGTTATAAACATTCAGTGGTACTGCTACATAATCTTATGTATTACTGCTAATAGTTATGGTACTGCCACATTCATGATGTGTTTCCATTATGTATATATATATGTTTGCCTATGTCTTGTGGTCCTTTGTATAATATTGTACTATGTAATGTGTTTGATGTTCTTCACATATGTACAGTTTAGGGACAGTTAGGTGCTTTCTTCTGGGGACACTAGAGGAGGGCACCTTAGTGTATAGTTCTCATATTCTTGGTGTAAGTGTAGTTCTGTTGTGGGCCACTAGATGGGGGCCTACTAGAGGGCCTTGTTAGGTAGTTCGCATAGGGTTAAGTGTAGGAGGGGATGCCGGGTATTAAGACAGGAGTTTGTAGGAAGTTAGCTCAGATAAGGCCAGCGTGCCCAAGTGTCCACAAGGGCTTAGGCCCGGACAACCAGCAACCATGCAACATTTAAGGGCAGCAACTCACGCTACCCACGGCCGCTGCATAGTCTCACAGTGGGCCTGTACAGAGAAGAGAAGAAAGATGTGGCGTCTTACCACCTGGGCCAATGCTTTTAGGGCAGAAGTTGGCTGGACCAAGGAAGTGAAGGGAGCTGAAGCTTCGATGAGTTCAGTACAGACGGGCCGGATGCTTCACTGGGGGCCACCAAACGTAATGATTGATGAATTCAGTTCTGAGGCGAAGCAGGCTAAAGGAAGTGTCACTATAGCGAGGTAAGGCCTGGAAGGAACTGGGGAGCAGACTAGGACGGTCTGGTCTGGGCATGTACTGCACAGAAGTGACAGCAAAGCAGGGACAGAAAAGGAAACAAATGAAACACCTGATGTGCCAACTGTGGATGTAACGTGTGAAGATTTAAGTAAAGAGTGTGTTCAAGTTATTCTGGACTGTATCTCCATTACTGGGGGTGGCCTGGAAGAGGGACCGTCGGTGCCTGGGAAGTGCCCAGGAGAAGTGGAATCTGGAGATGCAGGTATGCCAGAGGGAAAAACACTGTTTCATGTAGGGGAAGGACTGGACATGGATGTTACAGTAATTCAGGTCACGACTACAGTCCTGTCCCTCCCTTACAAATATATAGAGTTGTATTCACAGTAAGCTGCCATTTCCGATCTCAGTAATGGTAAAGTGTTGTCACTGAATACAGATTTTACCTCAGAACTGACTATTTTGATAATGACTGATCAACTGTGGCAGAGAAAGAAGCAGATTTAAAATATATAAGATATATTACAAAGTTGCTTATTTCCACATGTACTATTGATACGTATATGAAATAAAATCCATATAGTTTGTCTAAATCTCTGTCCATTTGAAGGAATTCTGGTGATCACCTGAACAGTTACCACCCATCCTTTAGTCTATACACAGTTAATGGTTCACTAGAATCTTAAGATGCATTAATTTGCAACTATATAATTCATGAAAAACGTTGTATATGGCCTAATATATTTATGTAAACTTCTTAGCCAAACTACTCATATTTACATATCCTAATGACTTCACAAAGATCTTACCAATGACCTGTCTTATTAGATGCTTCAGTACAAAAGATGTCCATGTGTTGTTTCCGGAAACATTAGGAAGTTGGAGTGTAAAAACAACCCAGTGTTCTGTGTAAAAATTGCAATATTTCTATTTATTTTTAATACACATTTTGATATTTTAAAAAAAATTGTCAGATAATTTGTAAAAACACATTTAACACAAAAACCTGATTTAAGCTCACTGCCAATCACTGACAGGTCTGTCCCTATACATGCATACAGGGAGAGACCTGTCACCCAAAGGGGACAGGTAGAACCCGCTACGGACCGACCTTTTTGACTAGTCTTCTGCACGGCTCGGTCCTTCATGGCTTTTAAAGTATATTTTTCTCCGAAACACCACAGCATTTCAGAGTCAATATAGATGACTGAAATCTTGCAACCCTTGCCTGATACAGCCTGCCTGCGGATTGGACTCCATGTATCTGCTGTTAGGTTTCCTCTAAGGTTTTCGTAAATACATAATGTGAGTTGTTACTGAGTTTCATGACTCATAATGTCACATCTTTCATCCTTCTCCATCCCATCACAGTTTTGTTTTTGGTAACTGCTCTTCTGGACAAGTCCCTAATAAAGCTCACGTGTATGTAGGAACATACTGGTGAATATTAGTTCTTACTTTACCGTAATTCACTCTATTAGGAAGCAGTGCATATAGTTTACATTGTATTAACGTGACTGCTGTTGCTATGGAAGTGCCTTTGAATCTGGTATTGTTTTTGTAGTAAGGACATTTTTAACATTTGATCGAATGGCCGCTAAAATCATTTCTATTAAAAACAAAGGACTGTTAACCCACGTTGCCTTTATACCTACTTAGTATGCACATCAAGAAATATTGGAAGCTCAGATTTCAAATATTCTCTCATACATCACTCTTGGTTGCCAGGAGACTGTAAATGTGTTCATTGCTTGGTGTAGAAAAAAGTAGGAAATGTTTGTAAATCTTGTGTGATTTCTCGTATTCCCAAAGTAAAAAGATGGAACTGACATACCACACAAAAATAAATCTAGTGGCCCATACTGTACCTCCATTTTTAGAGGAGCTATATAGCGTGGCTATGTGGACGAGACATAAAGGGAACCTCTGGTAAAAAAAAATAGAATTCCCTTTGCGTTACTGATAATCCATCATGCAGGAGGTATTGCATGATGGATAATTATCTCCCAACATTAAAGACAACATTAATATTGACCAAATTCCCCAACTTAATTTGCTCAAATGCTGCATCAAACTTGCAAGGAACCTCCATTTGCTTCACTGTTGCCTTCAGACATTCATTATTGTAACACTTTTGCTGCCATTTGCTCCCATGAAGACCACTTCTGGCCTGAGTTCTCTGAACAGTAAGTGGGTGTAGATTGGTCACAGTCGTTGCTGCCAGTTCTGAGCTGAGGGAACTCCTGGTCATCTTTCAATTTCAAAGGGATGTAAGAATGATATCTTTTTCATTTGCTGCACTAAGTGTCTTTCCGTAACCACTGCTTCCTCGGTCCTTAACATTGTCAATTTCTTGGCGTTCTTAATGTTGAGAAAAAAACAGGTAGTTGCTTATCCATCAAGGAGGTATCTGATTGTCTCCAAATTGATTCTTCAGAAAGACAACGACCCCAAACATACAGCCATGTCATTAAGAACTTTGTTCTGCATAAAGAAGTACAAAGAGTCCTGGAATTGATCATTTGTCCCTCACAAAGCCTTGATCTGAACATTAACAAGTCTGTCTGAGATTTCAAGAGACAGATGGATTTGCACAAACCTACATCCACAGATCTGTGGTTGGTTCTCCAATATGTTTGGAGCAACCTCCCTGAAGAGTTCCATCAAACATTGTGTGAAATTGTAACTAGAAGAATTGATGCTGTTTTGAAGGCAAAGGATCACATCAAATATTGATTTGATTTAGATTTCTATTTCATTCATTCACTTTGCATTTTTGTTTGTTTTTATCAATTTATTAACACTTCTATTTTTTACAGCTTTCTTACTTTGTAGCATTTTTTCTACACCTGCCTAAAACTTGTGCACAGGTGATGTGATTTTGTCGCACTGCGTACTTTGATTTTATATATAACGTCACGTCAGTCTTCATGCTATAGCCAACTAGAGTGTAACTATTAATTGTGAGGCCCCATAAAATGCAGTGGAATAAGGAATCAATTCTTAATAACCAAAATCAGAAAGTAAAATCAGGACATAGGGAGATCTAATTGAAAAAGTAACGTTGAGCCAACTCCTGAGCTCCATAGTAGCTATTCTATCTGCTACACCATTAGTTACACCCTTGTTTAGTTTGTTTGTATACGCCTTAAAGCTTCTCATACAGTGGATTTCCAGCTACTGAAAAAATAAAACACTGACAAAGGTTTTTAAGTCATACTGGACGTTATTGGTGTGCAACAGCTGAAGAACCACAAATTGGAGGACATTGCTTGAAAGAAAGCAGATATAACAAATTAGAATTCCACAGAAAAAACTGTATCTGTATATAACTCTGGTGGGTGTTTATTATTCTGTCATTTTCTACTAGCAGTCATAAACTGATGCACGGTATATAAAACCCAATATACAATTTTTGAGTCTACTACAATAGTTAAGCCTGGGTTCACTATGTAATATAGTTACCATATTTCCAGAGGCTTTGTCATATACCGCTGATGTTGCTTGTTGGCATTCTCTTCATAAATAATTGGCCAAAGCATCAGCAACATGAATCACGGTCCATTAGATAACTAAGGAATGTGAGAACATCACAGCTACAGTATGTGCTAATTGGCCTCTAGTCGAGTGACATTTATAAAAGCCAAAGGCTATTATTTGTTACCGGTGAACTCTCCGAATGCCTTTACTGCAGTAATTACGCTCACACATTCATTTGGAACCATATGGACCTTTGGCTGAAAATATGAAGGACCAATCTGATGATTTTCACCACCTTTCATACATCATTCCGAATAAATTGTTTAATCTAAGAAACTGATGGATGGACTACATTACTTCTCCATTAATTGAAACATTAATAATTAATGGATATTGCACTTACTTTGTAGATTGCTTGAAATGGAGGTTTTTATTTTGTTTTCTCCCTTTTTTTCTATTTCCCCCCAAACATAACAGGTATATAAATTTGCATACACACATACCCCACTCTACCAGGCAGACAATCTGTGAAGACAGAAAGCATTCAATAGACTTTAGCTATAACCCAAGACGTTTCGGTAGTCAGAAATGTCAACAAGTATTCATCTCATTGGGGTTTGCAGAATTCCCTAAAAATTAGTGATGAGCGAACGTGCTGGGCAAGGTGTTATCTGAGCATGCTCGGGTGCTAACCGAGTGACTTCAGCATGCACAAAAAATATGTTCAAGTCTTTGCGGCTGCATGTCACGCGGCTGTTCGACAGGCACAACACATGTGGGGATTGCCTAACAAACAGGCCACCACTGCATGTGTTGTGCCTGTCGAACAGCCGCGAGACATACAACCGCAAAGACTTGAACATATTTTTCGAGCTTGCCGAAGTCACTCAGTTAGCACCCGAGCATGCTCAGATAACACCTTACCCCAACATGTTCGCTCATCACTAATAAAAATGCTAGAGAAATAGTTCCTTTTGATATGAATGGGATGAATTTTAATTTTTCAATTGCAGCATAATAGAGAACTGAAATAATGTATTGTTTGTTGACAAAGTGGCAAAATAAAGTTCTCAATTGGAGCGCTAATTCTGAATTTACTTATGATTTACTATTACAGCACAAAGCAGGTAACATAGATTGTATGTTTTATGCTCTTCAGAATCTATTTGTGGAAAAAATACCTAAATAATACAGTGAAAAATGAATTATAAATCTAGTGCTCCTATATGTATTTTATTGTGGTTTTGTCAATTTTGTCATTTGCTTCCATTCATAATGTTAGCATTGATTCTTTGAGGCATCCATTTTCTGACAGATCCGAAATGTTGGCTTTCATGTGGTTTGTAAGGGTGATTGCAAGAAAGTGCTGCAGACTGCCCCAAAAATACTAGAACAATTAACTGGAACCCCTGAAAGCTTCTATAAGCAGAGCATAATCCATGTTATTACAACAAGCTCACAAAAAACACGTCATAGCTTCTAGGTAAGAATCCTATGCTTGATGTAGTGTAGACTCTGTTCTGCAGCACACAGTGTACACGTCAATACATAGATCCATAGTCTGTAGCTGTACAGAGTCTGTGCACGCTGCCACGCCATGTGAATGGACCCATAAAAAGACACAAATTGGAAAATAACATAATCTCTAAAGTGAGAAGAAACCATTTAACATTTTTAAGATAGGAAAGGTTAGTGGCGTAATTCACTTCATTTCATCTAAGCCTGTGTGATATTTTCAGTGTGAAACGTAAAGTTCAGAGCTCAGTTTTAGGGCAAGCTACGTCTAATGAAATGGTGGAATAAAGCAGAAAACAAAAAGAAAATTAATTAAAAAGAAATTGATAAGTTACTAACGGACACTTATAGTGTAGAACAAAATTATAATTTTTCTTAGCTTCCACAATAGATCTTACAGATATATATCTGAAGATTATTTTTTTTTATTTAATACATTTTACTTTGCTGTTGTGTGTTAGTCATCTTTGGTGGGGTGCTGTTGTGTGTTAGGACCCACAGCATCCTGTTTTCGCAGAGGAGACCCAGGATGATCAGAAAGCACTGCAATGTTCATCATTTACCCAGGACATAAACTGTGATTACCATGTGCCAGTACAAAGAGGAATCACCATCGAAGTACCAGATCAGCTTGCTGGCATACCCTGTCTCTGCCTTCTCCACCATGAACCCTTGTGTGGCTGCATATGCGAAATGCAACATTTTTTTGGTTGACGCCTGTTCACACTAGCTTAGATGTGCTGGTCCTTTTTTTCTATTGCATATGTGAAATGTCTGTCCTATATTGGATCCTCAGGATTACATAATTTGTTTTTGTTTCACTAGAAGTGTGGTTGTCTACTATTGATGCACTCCTGCCTCTGATACTTGTTTGGGAACAGCGGCAGCGTCCGTGCAACCACCTCAACGTTAAAGCATATCTGCATATACAATCCTTAAAAAAGCCCTTAACAAGGTGCATATACAGGGATAATATTTTTATAGGTATTTATAATATATAGGGAGATCATGTGAAAGCTTTTATTTGCTCTACAGTTAAAGTGAATCTGTCCTCTACAAAGCACATGCTGCAGGGCAGGATGTTAGTCAAGATGCAGGGTGATGTGACTACAGTGTGATCACAGTACAGTGACCGGTGACTGTTACAGCTCCTTACACTGGCTATAGACTGGAAGCTGGCAGCTGCAGGGAGAATAGAACTGCATTTTCTCCCTGTAGCCGCTCAGCCAATAAACTAGCCTAATATGATTTAAACACTATTTACCTGTAAATTATTATTACCATATCTGGAGGAAATAATGTTTTTGTAGCTCACAGGTTCTCTTTAAAAAAGCACCCCTCAAAAATTTTTTAACCTCTTAATATATTGCAATCATCATTTTATATGGCACTGTGTACTTACAGTTGCTTATTTTGCCTTTCTACCCACCAAATTATTCTCTTTTCCATTAGGTCTATGACATCACTTGATTAATAACTGACTAGCTGAATTATTCTAAGCACTATGTAGAAACAGGAGGTCAATATTTCCTGTATGAGTCATAAGTTACTGCAAAAGTCCATGGCAGGGTGAGGTGGAGCAACTGGGTCAGGAGTTGTAAAAGGGGAAGTAAAAAAGCAGGGACAAGAGACTTCCTGTTTCTAAATAGAGAAAAGAGGAGAATTAGCTGGGTAACAGCAAAATAAGCAATTGTAAGTACACAGTGCCATATAATATGATGACTGCAATATATTAAGAGGATAAAAACTTTGATATGATACGATACACTTTATTGATCCCGGGGGGAAATTACAGATGGAGGAGTGCTGCTTTGAACACAATGTCCTTTTAACACATAAGTTTACAGTGATGGCATGCAGCAATGATGACGGATTTATGTAAGAGATGGAAGTGTCTTCACTGCTTTCTTGCTGCTTCCATCCTTTGGTATGCGGTACCGGAGAGAATAAGAAACAAGACAGGTAGTATGCGTCAACAGACTCTAACTTTATTACAAAGCATTGGGTTTATATACACACCCTGGAGGCAGGAAAAGGATTTACCATATATGGTCCGATCATACAATTTAACTGTGCAAACAAAAACTGGTTTCTATTCCCGTGACGCCTATGTTTGAAACATTTTATCTGATTTCACCCGATGACTTAGCAAGGACACGTTAGTTTCTATTGATACAAGGAAGGAACATTCAGTTGTTATTTTGACCCAAGGTAACCGTCAGATTTATTTAACATAGATGGGGTCTTTGTACTTGAGGAACCTTATTTTCTGCTATAACAGAAGCATCTGCTCCATGGTTTATGTGAAAATTTCAATTGTAATTAGTTTCCTAGGATTTCCAAAAATGGGGGAAAGATTCTAGATTGTGGGTTAAGAGCAGTTTGAATAAAGCCATAATTGCGAGGTCAGTTTTTGATAGGGAAATGCACAATTTTTGAACGGGGACAGAGGGCGTGCAAAGTTTTGCCTATTTACATGGGAGTTGCCATTGCCTACCTGATATCCCTGGGTGGAGGGATATAATTCCCAGTTACTCCTGATAAGGACTACATGTGCCATTCCTCTGATGAATCAAGCTGTTGAGGAAATGCGTCTGGAGGCACATAGGGTCAGTCCAGGGCTGGCTAGTATGCAAAGAGTTAGCTGTGGACTGCCCTTGTAAAAGGCGGGAGTCTCAGGGTACCAGGGTCAGCCTAATAACAGTGACTGACAGGGATAATACCAGGAGTCCTCTGGAGGTAAAAGAGGAAGGAGGACAGGAAAATCACAGAAAACGCAACATCCGGTGAGATTGTTCATTTCTTCTGCATCCTCCACTATATGTCTGTTTTTTAGCCAGCTTTTTGTATATGCATGCTATATTTCAGTAAATGGACATGCTAGCCCACTTGTGTGACTAATGTCAGAAACATTTCTTCCCAAACAGGGAGTTGTTTTTTTTTGCTTATATGATAATTTGTATAGCCTTCTATTTTGTGTGACTTTCCAAACAGGGAGTTAGGCTATTGTGTTTATATGTTATTCGTATATTATATATTTGTTGGTATCACTGTTTGCACATCTATATTTATAGAGGATGTTTAACCTTTTTTTTAGGAATTATTTAAGAAAGGTTAAGTTTTATCTCCACGTTTTTGCTATCTTCCCTATTTACGTGGGAGCCATAAAAATCCTGGAGTTGGATATATTCCAAGTTTTGACACAATGAGAGAGTTCTTCCGCTTAAAATGGCTGCGAGGGGGTGGAGAGTTTCTTGGGGGCAACTTCATAAAAGTGAAGAAGGGGCTTTTTTGGAATTACTGAGAAATGAGTTGGCGGAGGAGCCTGGGTATGGAATGTTAAGAGTGTGACCAATAATAAATAACAACAGGATATCCCAGAGTTGAGTAATAGATGGCCAAATCTATGGTAGGTAGGGGATGGAATAAGAGGAAATGTCTTGGGCGTTCTTGACCCAAAGCTTATAGCATGAGCAGTGCACTAAATCAAGGATTGCAGAATGGGCTGCCGCCAGGTAGTATCTACAGCTGTCAGGCATTCTGTTTTTTATTCTTTTTTTCCTAGCCATTTGTGTCATCCTTTTTGTTGTAACTCTATCTCGCTGGAGCAAGTGAATTGACTGTGGCTTTTTACATATGTGATGTACTATGCTTCTTTAATCTCTTTTTACCTTGAATTGTTATTGTAAATACAGCCCGGAACAGCTTTTAGTTTTTTCTGTTTGTGTAACTGTGAATGATAATAAAATGATGTTTAAATATAACATAATAATGAAGAAAGCAGAGAACAGGTCAATCTTGTGTAAACTATAGTTATTGGTTTATGGACCATTCTTTAATTAAGAAATGTCATCTCTTGTGAAATATTGGAATATGTTTGATTTAAAAATGAAGAGGTCACCTACAAATGCACATACTCAAATGTACGCACACATAGACACAAACATACAGAGACAGACACAAAAGTATGTGTAAAGGGTATGCCACACTAAACAATATCGCTAACGGGATCGCTAAAAAACGTCACTATTTAGCGATCCCGTTAGCGATGTTGTTCACTGCGGCAGCTGCCAGCGACGAGCTTCCTGCTGTGATCTCGCTCGTCGCTGGAATCGTTCCGGACCCTATTTTCTCGTCGGCGCTCCCGCTGGGTAAGTATCTAATCGCTGTGTGGCACCTTTTCTTAGCGATTTAGCGGTACTTTTGTACCGCTAAAGTCGTTAAGAAGATCGCTAACGGCGATAGCGTCGTTAACTATATCGCTAAATGTGGCCGCATTTAGCGATATAGAAACAATCCCGCTAGCGATCTCATTAGTATGCAACGCTAACGAGATCGCTAGCGGGATAGCTTAGTGTGGCAGTACCTTAAGGGGGTGAAAGAGTGTTCCTGTTTCGCCCCACCCATTAAGTGTATATAATGTTGTAGTTTGTAAATAGTTATTGATAAGTATAACGTTTGGTGGTATTGCTACATAATGCTATGTACTACTACTAATGTTTATGGTACTGCCACATTCTTATGTTACCATTGTGTACGTGTGTATATCTGTTTATTGCATATGTTAATGTGTTCTGCTGTACTGTACCTGTGTATAGTTTAGGGAAAGTTAAGTGCATCCTGTTGGGGCATTAGAGGTGGGCACTTTAGTAGTAGTAAAGTGTAGTACTGTCACGGGACACTAGGTGGGGGTATACTAGTGGGCCTAGTTGGGTAGAGTTTCTAGTTAGTCATCATAGGGTTAAGTGTAGGAGGGGCTGCTGGGTAGAAGTGTAAGGTCTTTAGAAAGTTAGCTCAGATGGGGCCAGCGTGCCCACAAGGGCTTAGGCCCGGACAACTGGCAGCCACGCAACGTTTCAAGTATAGCACCCACGTTACCCACGGCCACTGCATAGTATCGCGGTGGGCCTAGACAGGAGAAGAAAGATGTGGCGCCTTACCGCCTGGGCAAATGCTTTAAGGACAGAAGTTGGCTGGGCCAAGGAACTAAGGGGAGCTGGAGCTTCGACAAGTTCAGTGCAGACAAGCCGCATGCTTCACCGGAGGCCATTCAACCTAGTGATTGATGAATTCAGCTCTGAGGCGAAGCAGGCTGGAGGAGATGTCATTATGGCGAGGTCAAGCCTGGAAGGAACTGGGGAGCAGTCTGGGACTGTCCGGTCCGGGCGTGTACTGCACAGAAGCAGCAGCAAGGCAGGGAGAGAAAAGTAAATGAATGTAATACCTGTTGTGCCAACTGTGGATGTAAAGTGAAGAATTCAGTAACGAAATTGTTCAAGTTGTTCTGGACTGTGTCTCCATTACTGGGGGTCGCCTGGAAGAGGGACTGTCGGTGCCTGGGAAGCGCCCAGGGGAAGAGGAATCTGGAGATACAGGTACGTTTCATGTAGGGGACGGGCCGAACATGGATGTTACGGTAATCCAGGTCACGACAGTCCAGGCCCGCCTTACATAAGCACACATAGACACAAACATACACACACATACACAAATGTACGCACACATAGACACAAACATACACATACATACATAAATGTGTGCACACATAGACACGAACATACACACACATACACAAATGTACGCACACATAGACACAAACATACACACAGATACACAAATGTACGCACACATAGACACAAACATGCACACACAGATACGCACACATAGACACAAACATACAGAGACAGGCACAAATGTATGCACACCTAGATACAAACTTACAGCCACGTATACAAATGTACACAGTTAGACACAAACACACACACACATACACAAATGTACGCACACCTAGACACAAACATACACAAATATACGCACACATAGGCAGCACAAACTTACAATCACGTATACCAATGTACCCACATAGGCACAAACATACACACACACAAATATATGCACACATAGGCACACATATACAAACAAGAACACGTAGCCACTTGGTAAAGCAGTAGCTGATGACCCAGTTTGAAAAGAAGGGTTCCTACTAGTGATGAGCGAGTATACTGGTTGCTCGGGTTTACACGAATATGCTCAAGTGGTCTCCAAGTATTTTGGCATGCTCGAAGATTTAGTTTCTATCGACGCAGCTGCATGATTTGCGACTGCTTGACAGCCTGAATACATGTGGGAATTCTCTAACAAACAGGCATTCCTCACATGTATTCAGGCTGTCCAGCAGCCACAAATCATGCAGCTGCGTCCAGGGCCGCCATCAGGGCATTACTGCCCTTACTGCTGTATGGGGCAGCAGTACAGAAGGGGGCCTGCAGATCAGGGGCCCCACTCCTGTGCTTCTAGACATTGGCCCCAAGTGTTGTGCCTGTGAGTTGTGGCCGGGCCTGTGGCGCACTCGCACACATCAGTAGAGCCACCACAGCGCCTGACATCAGAGAGAAGTGAAAGAGCTGAAGGACCTGTGGTGACGTCATCATTATTACAGGCCTTCACCATTTATCAGCTCCGCCCCATGATCACATGACGATTACATCACCACAGGTCCTTCAGCTCACACAGCAGCAGCTGCATCTTTGCCGCAGAAGCGCGGCCAGGTAAGAAGAAAGTTTTTTTATTTTATTACTGAAAGGGGCAGAATGGAGACATGGCGGCAGTATGGGAGACACTGGGGCAGGATGGCAGACAAGGGGGCAGGATGAGAGACACTGGGGCAGGATGGGAGACAAGGGGGCAGGATGGGAGACAAGGGGGCATGATGAGAGACAAGGGGCAAGATGGGAGACACGGGGGCAGGATGGGAGATACAGGGCAGGATGGGAGACACTGGGGCAGGATAGGAGATACGGGGGCAGGATGGGAGACACGGGGGCAGGATGGGAGATACGGGGCAGGATGGGAGACACTGGGGCAGGATAGGAGATACGGCGCAGGATGGGAGACACTGGGGCAGGATGGGAGACACTGGGGCAGGATGGAGACACGGGAGCATGGATGGGCAAGGGAGATACGGGGGCAGGATGGAGACAGAGGGGTACAGGATGGGAGACAAGGGGCAGGATGGGAGACACGGGCGGATGGGAGACACGGGCGGATGGAGACACAGGGGCAGGATGGGAGACACTGGGGCAGAATGGAGGCACGGGGCAGAATGGAGACACGGGGGTAGAATGGAGACACGGGGCCTGATGGAGACATGGGGCCAGATGGAGACAAGGGGCAGGATGGGAGGCAATGGGGCAGTATCATGGTGCAGGATCATAGGGCAAGATGGAGAGACATGGTGCAGGATCATGGGGCAGATGGGACAGGATGGGGAGATCATATGGGGGCAGAATGGATAATCATGAGGGCAGGATGGGAGAACACATGGCTGGAGCCAGGAATGAGACACACGGGGGCCAGGATGGGGGATTGTTGTGAATAATCTGGAGGTGACTTCTGAGCTGGGGCTCCCTCCGGTGGTTGTTGAGGTAATGAACTAATTACTGAATGGCCTTCAGCTGGCTCAGAATGGTATGATATAAGTGACCTGAGTTCCCATCAGCCTTGCCGGTAATCAATCGTTCCTCCTGGTTTTGCTTGGAGCACAGCTTGCTTTCCTGCTCTCATTCAGATAAGTGTTTTGTTGTTTTTTTTCCTCTGTTGGATTTTCACTGCTGGTTTGCTGCTTGCAGTGGACTACAGCCTGGTCCCCTTTTGGGGTCTGACGCTGCAATTGTGCTCATTTTGTATTTGCACTTTTGCTTTGTTCCTTTGTCACTTTTTATTTGCTGAGTTGCTGTGAGTTACACCAGAGATCTGATTTAGGTGGTAGCGATCGTGTGATCTCAGGTTTTTTGTTAATCAGAAGTGTTGGTATTTTTGTCAGGGTTTTTTTGGGGTTGCAGTCAGAATTCTTTCCTATACTTTTCTATCTAGACAGATTGGGCCCCAGCGTTTGCTCATTCTATTTTCTGTCTGTGTCCGTGTTTTCTTCTTGTCTAACTGCCATTACATGTTTGGGGGCTTCCTATTTCTTTGGGGATTTTGCTCCGGGGCAGATAGCTTTCATCTTTCTGCCTTTAGGTGTAGTTATCTCTCCGGCTGTGACGAGGCATCTAGGATCACCATAGGTACGCTCCACGGCTACTTCTAGTGTGGTGGTTAGTTTAGGGTACTCCAATAGTTTCCAGCCTCTCTGGTGTATTGCTACTTTGGCTATTTTTTGCAGTTTCTCCTCAGCTACCGAAACATAACAGGGCCCCACCGATGGATTCCTCACTATCCGTGCCCCTAGGACCCATTCTGTCCCCATAACAGGGGATATTATTACCATAGTGGCTAATTAAGGGATAGTATTACTGCAGTAATGTATTTATTTTATTTTTTGAGGATACTGTTTTAAATGGAGGGTGGTCCTGTTACTGTGCAGAGCAACACTATGTCGCCTTTTTTTCTTCATTTGGTGTAGTTTAGCATTTGGGGAAAAAAATAAGTAATGTGTTCTGCAAGCGGTGCTCTAGATAACTGTTATTTCCTGCAGTGATGAGCTCTGTCTGGAAGGAGTGATGGCGGTCTGTGCTGGATGAAAGATGAAAAGCGAAGATGAAGGACTTCACCTAGAGACGTCACTGGTGAGTCAGTGTGTTACCCATACACTGACACTATACAATGTATACTATATACAGCGGTCCTGTGTACAATGTCACCAATGATCACTGTATTACCTGTATTGTTATGATTTGGTAGCTGAGGAGAGCAGGCAAAAAAGGAAATACACCAGAGAGGTTGGAATCTATGGGATTGCAGTACCCTGACTAACCACCAAAACTAAAGGCAGCCGTGGAGCGTACCTACGTTGGTCCTAGATGCCTCGTCACAGCCTGAGAAGCTAACTACACCTAAAGACAGAAAGAGGAAAACTATCTGCCCCGGAGCAGATCCCCAAAGAACATAGAAAGCCCCCAAACATGTAATGGCGGTTAGACAAGAGGAAATACAACAGACAGAAAATAGTATGAGCAAACGTTGGGGCCCAAACTTCCTAAATAGAAAAGGATAGGAAGGACACTTACTGCAATCCCAAAAAACCCTGAAAAGTACCAACACTACTAATTAAAAAACACCTGAGATCACACGACCTCTACCACCTAAATTAGTTCTCTGGTGTAACAAAACTAAACAGCAGCCACTGAAATAACTGGAAAAGGCAAATGAACAAACAACAGTGGCTGAACTAAACTGAGAGGAGCACAAGCCCCCGGAGGGGACCCGGCAGACCCCCACAGAAGTGAAGGACAAAATGCAAAAAGCAAGCACAAAAAACTAAAAGAAGAAAATGTCTTATCTGTTAGCAGAAGATGCAGGCACGAAACAGCAAGCTACAAAGTGAACAGGAATCAAAGATGAGACCAGAACAATTGATCACCGGCAACCCTGATGGGAGGGAACCTCCCTTATATAAGACCAGTCAGTAACACCTGATCGCCAATCTTCACAATCTTCATTGGATAGTTCAGTACTGTTTGTAACCACTAGAGGGAGCTTCTGCTCAGAATTCATTTCTAGCACATTCACAACACTGTATATTGACACTATATACAGAGCTCCTGTGTATAATGTCACCAGTGATCACTGTATTAAAATGTACACTGACACTATATACAGAGCTCCTGTGTATAATGTCACCAGTGATCATTGTATTACCTGTATACTGACACTATATACTGAGTACAGATCTCCTGTGTATAATGGCACTTATGGTGATGTTAGTATTGTGGGGTTGTTTTATTAACCCCTTCCCGACCCATGACGCCACGTAGGCGTCATGAAAACCTGTGCCAATCCGACCCATGACGCCTATGTGGCGTCATGAAAGGATCTCGTCCCTGCGGGCCGGGAGACCGGGGTCACTCAAAGGTCACCCGCCCCGCCGGCACAGGACCCTTTGTACTTCACCACAGGGGGGTTGGCTTAACCCCCCCGTGGCCACGATCGCTCTGATTGGCAGTTAAAAGTGAAACAGCCAATCAGAGCAATGTGTAATATTTCACCAATTTAATTGGTGAAATATTACAATCCAGCCATGGCCGATGCTGCAATAGCATCTGTCATGGCTGGAGACCGAGCCCTGACCCCCCCCACACCGAGTCACGGCGGTGATCGGCCGCCGCCACCGAAAGATGGCAGCGATCGGTCACCGCCGTCACTTACAGCTCCCCTCCTCTTTTGGTCCACTGCCCCCACTTCCTATCCCCCCCCCAGCCTTCCGACCCCCCTACTCACCTCTCCCGATCCACCGATGTCCCACGATCGGGCCCGGCGTCCGCCCGGGCCTCTTCATGGGCGCCGCCATATTGGAAAATGGCGGGCGCATGCGCAGTGCGCCCGCCTGCCGGCGCATGCGCAGTGCGCCCCCCAGTGTTCAAAAATTTATTTTGATCACTGTGATAAACTGTCACAGTGATCAAAATAAAAAAAAGTAAATGAACCCCCCCTTTATCATAGGTAGGGACAAATAAAAAAAAATAAAGAATTTTTTTTTTTTTTTCCTAGCGGATTTTGCTGCTGATCCGCAGCTGATTTTGCTGCGGATCCGCGGCGGATATCGCTGCTTATCCGCGGCGGATTTCGCTGCTGATCCGCGGCGGATTTCGCTGCGGATCCGCGGCGGATATCGCTGCTTATCCGCGGCGGATTTCGCTGCTGATCCGCGGCGGATTTCGCTGCTGATCCGCGTCGCGTGACCGCGCATTTCGCTGCTGATCCGCGCGGACTTCGCTGCTGATCCGCGCGGACATCGCTGCTGATCCGCGCGGACTTCGCTGCGGATCCGCTGCGGATTTCGCTGCTGATCGGCGGCGGATTTCGCTGCTGATCCGCGGCGGATTTCGCTGCTGATCCGCGGCGGATTTCGCTGCTGATCCGCGGCGGATTTCGCTGCTGATCGCGCGAATTCGCTGCTGATCCGCGCGGATTTCGCTGCTGATCCGCGACTGATTTTGCTGCTGATCCGCGGCTGATTATCTGCTGATTCATTTGCGCTAGCGGGTATAGCATAACGCGATCGCGTTATGCTATACCGTTACCAGCCGGTCAACGCTACGTGTTGAACGGGCTGGTAAAACGCAATATGAACCCAGCCTTAGGGTTAGAACTAGGGTTAGGGTTAGCATTAGGGCTAAGGTTAGAATTACGGTTAGGGTTGGAATTTGGGTTAGGGTTGGAATTAGGGTTAGGTTTGGAATTAGGGTTAGGCTTGTAGTTAGGTTTATGGTTAGAGTTGGGATTAGGGTTAGGGGTGTGTTGGGGTTAGGGTTATGATTAGGGTTTGTATTAGGGTTAGGTGTGTGTAGGCTTAGGGGTGTGTTGGGGTTAGGGTTGGAGTTAGAATTGAGGGGTTTCCACTATTTAGGCACATCAGGGGGTCTCCATACGCGACATGGCGCCACCATTGATTCCTGCAAATTTGCGTTCAAAAAGTCAAACAGTGCTCCCTTTATTCCAAGCCCCGACGTATGCCCAAACAGTGGTTTATCCCCACATATGAGGTATCAGCGTACTCGGGAAAAATTGGGAAAAAAATTGGGGGACTAAAAATAATTATTTTTGTGGAAAAAAAAAGATTTTATATTTTCACGGCTCTGCGTTATAAACTTCTGTGAAGGACTTGGAGATTCAAAGTGCTCACCACACATCTAGAGGAGTTCCTTGGGGATCTAGTTTCCAAAATGGGGTCACTTGTGGGGAGTTTCTACTGTTTAGGCACATCAGGGACTCTGCAAACGTAACATGACGCCCGAAGACCATTCCATCAAGTGGGCATTTCAAAAGGTCACTACTTCCCATCCGAGCCCCGACGTGTGCCCATACAGTAGTTTTCTCCCACATATGGGATATCAGCATACTCAGGACAAATTGGACAACAACTTTTGGGGTCTAATTTCTCATGTTACCCTTGCGAAAATAAAAAAATTGGGGACTAAAAGATCCTGATTGTGGAAAAAATATGATTTTTTTATTTTCATGCCCGGGCGTTATAAACTTCTGTGTAGCCCTTGGGGGTTCAAAGTGCTCACCACACATCTAGATAAGTTCTTTGCGGTGTCTAGTTTCCAAAATGGGGTCACTTGTGGGGAGTTTCTACTGTTTAGGCGCATCAGGGGCTCTGCAAACGTAACAAGATGCCCGCAGACCATTCCATCAAGTTGGCATTTCAAAGCGTCACTACATCCCTTCCGAGCCCTGACGTGTGCCCAAACAGTGGTTCCCCCCACATATGGGGTACTAGCGTACTCAGGACAAACTGGACAACAACTTTCGGGGTCCAATTTCTCCTGTAACCATTGTGAAAATAAAAAATAGTGGGCTAAAAAATCATTTTTTGAGAAAAAAAAATGATATTTTATTTTCACGGCTCTGCGTTATAAACTTCTGTAAAGCACCTGGGGGTTCAAAGTGCTCACTATGCATCTAGATAAGTTCCTTAGGGCGTCTAGTTTCCAAAATGGGGTCACTTGTGGGGAGCTCCAATGTTTAGGCACACAGGAACTCTCCAAATGCGACATGGCAACCGCTAAATATTCCAGCATATTTTCTATTCAAAAAGTCAAATGGCGCTCCTTCCCTTCTGAGCCCTGCCGTGCGCCCAAACAGTGGTTTATGATCACAAATGAGGTATCTGTGTACTCAGGAGAAATTGCCCAACAAATTTTAGAATCCAATTTATACTGTTGCCCATGTGAAAATGAAAAAAACTGAGGCTAAAAGAAAATTTTTGTGAAAAAAAAGTACTTTCTTTTTTTTACGGATCAATTTGTGAAGCACCTGGGGGTTCAAAGTGCTCACTATGCATCTAGATAAGTTCCTTAGGGGGTCTAGTTTCCAAAATGGGGTCACTTGTGGGGGAGCTCCAATGTTTAGGCACACAGGGACTCTCCAAATGCGACATGGCAACCGCTAAATATTCCAGCATATTTTCCATTCAAAAAGTCAAATGGCGCTCCTTCCCTTCTGAGCCCTGCCGTGCGCCCAAACAGTGGTTTATGACCACATATGAGGTATCTGTGTACTCAGGAGAAATTGCCCAACAAATTTTAGGATCCAATTTATACTGTTGCCCATGTGAAAATGAAAAAAACTGAGGCTAAAAGAAAATTTTTGTGAAAAAAAAGTACTTTCTTTTTTTTACGGATCAATTTGTGAAGCACCTGGGGTTCAAAGTGCTCACTATGCATCTAGATAAGTTCCTTGGGGGGTCTAGTTTCCAAAATGGGGTCACTTGTGGGGGAGCTCCAATGTTTAGGCACACAGGGACTCTCCAAATGCGACATGGCAACCGCTAAATATTCCAGCATATTTTCCATTCAAAAAGTCAAATGGCGCTGCTTCCCTTCTGAGCCCTGCCATGCGCCCAAACAGTGGTTTATGACCACATATGAGGTATCTGTGTACTCAGGAGAAATTGCCCAACAAATTTTAGGATCCAATTTATACTGTTGCCCATGTGAAAATGAAAAAACTGAGGCTAAAAGAAAATTTTTGTGAAAAAAAAGTACTTTCTTTTTTTTACAGATCAATTTGTGAAGCACCTGGGGGTTCAAAATGATCACTATGCATCTAGATAAGTTCCTTAGGGGGTCTAGTTTCCAAAATGGGGTCACTTGTGGGGGAGCTCCAATGTTTAGGCACACAGGGACTCTCCAAATGTGACATGGCAACCGCTAAATATTCCAGCATATTTTCCATTCAAAAAGTCAAATGGCGCTCCTTCCCTTCTGAGCCCTGCCGTGCGCCCATACAGTGGTTTATGACCACATATGAGGTATCTGTGTACTCAAGAGAAATTGCCCAACAAATTTTAGGATCCATTTTATCCTGATGCCCATGTAAAAATGAAAAAATTGATGCTAAAAGAAAATTTTTGTTGGAAAAATTAAAATGTCCATTTTTTCCTTACACGTTGCGTTAGTTCCTGTGAAGCACCTGAAGGGTTAATAATCTTCTTGAATGTAGTTTTGAGTAGCTTGAGGGGTGCAGTTTTTATAAAGGTGTCACTTTTTGGTATTTTCTGCCATATAGACCCCTCAAAGTGACTTCAAATGTGAGGTGGTCCCTAAAAAAAATGGTTTTGTAAATTTTGCTGTAAAAATGAGAAATCGCTGGTCAACTTTTAACCCTTATAACTTCCTAACAAAAAAAATTTGTTCCCAAAATTGTGCTGATGTAAAGTAGACATGTGGGAAATGTTATTTATTAACTATTTTGTGTCACATAACTCTCTAGTTTAACAGAATAAAAATTAAAATTTGAAAATTACAAAATTTTCAAAATTTTCGCCAAATTTCCATTTTTTTCACAAATAAACGCAAAAATTATCAACTTAAATTTACCACTAACATGAAGCCCAATATGTCACGAAAAAACATCTCAGAATCGCTAGGATCCGTTGAAGCGTTCCTGAGTTATTACCTCATAAAGGGACACTGGTCAGAATTGCAAAAAATGGCAAGGTCTTTAAGGTCAAAATATGCTGGGTCATGAAGGGGTTAATGATCAGTATTTGTAGTATTCAGTCTCTATGTGGTGGTAATGTGTTGTCCGGCAATGGTGTGGCAGTATTTGTTCCTTGTATGTGCTATTATTCGGTCACTGTGTGGTAGTAATACGTGGTCTGGTCATGGTTTGGTGGTATTTGTCCCTTGTATGTGCTATTATTCGGTCACAATGTGGTGGTAATATGTGGTCTGGTCATGGTGCGGTGGTATTTGTCCCTTGTATGTGATATTATTCAGTCACTGTGGTGGTAGTATGTGGTCTGGTCATGGTGTTGTGGTATTTGTCCCTTGTATGTGGTATTATAGGTCACTATGTGGTGGTAATACGTGATCTGTCATAGTGCGGTGGTATTTGTTCCTTGTCTGTGATATTATTGGTCATTTAAAAAATTGAAAAATAAATAAAAATATACCTAAATTGTATTGCATATTTTAACAAATGATTAATAGGATAGAGTAGAGTAGAGCTTGGCCAAAAGAGTCTACCTGGTTGTGGTGGTGGCTTAAAAAATCTTCTGGCCAAAATAAAAGCTGCTGGCTATGTGTGATCTGGTGATTGGAACTGTAAATGGGTGATTGGTGAGAAGTGGAGTTTTTCCAAGAGAGAGCGGTGGTACTGTGGACAGTTCAAGGGGTGGAGGCGGGACTGGGGTGGAGCCTGGGCGGAGTCTCAAGGGGGCTCCGAAAATGTTGCCAGTATGGGGCCCTGAAATTCCTAGCGGCAGCCCTGGCTGCGTCGACAGAAATTAAATCTCCAAGCACGCCAAAATACTCGGAGACCACCCAAGCATGCTTGGGAAAACCCGAGCAACGAGTATAATCGCTCATCACTAGTTTCTACCTAAGTGGATTGTAAAGGACAACAATTTAGTAATTAAGTATAAATAGTTGTGCCTCTTAATGCAGTGGACACATTTGTTTGCAGTAATTTAATAATAAATACATTGTCTAAGAGTATAATGAAATGCAGAATATTTTCAGTAATCGTCTTCCAGGACTGTGATGATAGTCAAGTCTTACTATGTTGTATACCAGGGGTGGGGAACCTCAGGCCCCAGGGCCATTTATGGCCCTTGATGACCTTTTATCTGGCCCCGGGCAGATTCTCAAGGACCGCATTCTTGAGCAGGGAGCTGTATTTTGGTTGCAACTAGCTCATTAATTTCTTCTTGCTCTGTTAGCACACACACGCAGTGTTCACTACTGAAGACTGAAGGGCATGCAATGAAAGATTACGTCCTGACACCAGTGCCAGGGTCAGGATGTACTTTGTGGGCGGAGTTTGTACGGCCCCTGAAGGATGGTATAAATATCCAAATGGCCCTTGGCAGAAAAAAGATTCCCCACCCCTGTTGTATACTAACACTTTAATCAGTTCCGCTAGTTATAGATTTGGCCCAATTCTCACATTCAAAATTTCTTCTACCTCTTTGCTAAAAAAGAGCAATGAACAGTGATCTTAAGAACAATCATGGGGTTTCCAGCTCCCATATTCCCATAAATTTGACATTCTGCAATACCTGATCAATGTTAGGTTATCTATCATACGAAGTGTAGTGAAACTGAAGCTAACGACATGCTCCAGCAATCCTGGCCAGCCTCAGTACAGCATTTAGGCTACTTTCACACTTGCGTTTTTTAGCGCTGCGTACCGAGCGCACATGAAACGCATGAAAAATCCGCGTGCAAACGCGTGTAATCGCTGCAATATTTTGCAGTCGAAGAGTGCGCATTGCTTTTAAAAAACGCAGCGTTTGTAAGCGATTGTATGCGATTTAAAGGTTTTTGTATGCGTTTGCGTTTTTTCTGTGCAAAACACATGATGAAAATCCTTGAAAAATTCTTGCAACAGAACCCACCAATGGGACACCAGTGGGTGTGTCTTATTTAAAATCTTTATAAAGAGCCTGTTCACAGCCCTTTTTTACATTTGCTTGCATTTGCCTTGGGGAACATGGATCAGCTTATGCAGACTTTCTTCTTCAACCTTGATGTGGACATGGCTATGGCACAGTCTTATGCCGTTGCTTGCCATGAACAAAGGAAGAGAGATAGACAGCGTAGACGGCAGCGGCGGCGTTTGTGGGTACATCCCATTGTTGAACTCCGGGAGAGCCGTGGAGCGTATCACACCCTCTACAGTGAGCTGCAGTCAAACCCGGAGAAATTTAACGACTACACCCGGATGTCACAACAATCCTTCATGGATTTACTTGCTCGGGTACAACAATTAATAAGGAGACAGGACACCCAGCTGCGTCGGGCGATTCCTCCAGAGGAAAGACTCCTGGTGACATTACGGTATGTATTATTGATAAACGAATGCCTGCATCATTGTATTACTAATGCCATGTACTATTACAAAGATGACAGAATTATTGTTCTGACAGCTAGTAAACAAAGACCTGCAGAATTATTTTGATGCCATTTTTTGGTTTATTAATGTTTTACAAAAACATTTACAATAATATTTTTTTGTTCTTTCTATAGATTCCTTGCTACTGGAGAGAGCCTGTCTTCACTTCACTTCCAGTACCGGATTGGTATCTCCACATTGTCAGGAATTGTTGTTGACACCTGCCGGGCATTGTGGACTGTTCTCTGTCCGGAATTTATGCCCCTGCCCACCACCGAAAAGTGGCTAGAAATAGCAGAAAAATTCTGGACAACATGCAATTTCCCCAACTGTTTGGGAGCAGTTGATGGGAAACACATCCGCATCATCAAACCTAAAAGAACAGGCTCGGAGTACTACAATTACAAGAAGTACTATTCTACAGTTCTTATGGCCATTGCAGATGCAGACTGTATGTTTGTTGCGGTGGACATTGGGGCATTTGGCCGTGGGAATGACTCACAGGCGTTTAAGAACTCGGACATGGGATGGAGGTTGTATGGAAACCATTTAATTTCCCCATGCCACGGCCTCTTCCCCACACCGAAGGTCCAGCAATGCCATTTGTAATGGTTGGGGATGAGGCATTCCAGATGAGCCAACACCTACTTAAACCCTACTCCAGCCGGGACTTGGACCACAACAAAAAAATTTTCAATTACAGGCTGACCAGGGCAAGGAGAACTGTAGAGTGTGCCTTCGGTATACTGGTTTCCAGGTGGCGCATTCTGGGCACAGCCATTCATCTGAAAGTGCAAACAGTGGATGAAGTTGTGAAGGCCTGTGTGGTGCTACATAACTTTGTCATGGCGAAAGAGCACCCAAACTTTGAACTTGATGATGCAGCTCCTAACCCATTGCCTGAGTTCACTCAGCACCCTCTCAGGTCTTCTGTTGAAGTCAGCCAAATGAGAGACCAATTTGCGGCCTACTTCATCTCAGTTGTAGGATGGGTGGATTGGCAAGAACAAATGGTGTAAAAGAATGTTCTTGTCTGTATGTAAATAAAAAATGTTTTTTTTTTACTTCAATAAAATACCTCTGTTTATACCTGTACCACGTGCAGTCTGTTTTTAAATTAAAAAACAATTATGAAATGGCCAGGTTTACCAGTGAATTCATGATGCATATTTTTGTGTGCATCATGAATTTATTTTTAATCCTGACTATGTAGTTAAATATACATGCACACAAGTTGTATGACCTTTATTTAACACATAAATTATTTGTGTCACTGTGACTTGATTTGGAACACAGAGATAATAAAGATTATACATCTTGTTCTATACCAATGCCTGGTGGCATGCTGAAGTGGTGATGCCCCAAATAACGCATCGTCACTTCAGAATGTATCAGGCCTGGGCAGGTGAGTACACATGAGTTCTAAACAGCAGCATCGCTACAGTATGCTTCAAATTAATGCAGACTGAAGCAACGCTGCTGGTTAAAACTCATGTCTATTCACCTGCCCAGGTGTGATAGTAATGATACAAGGCTGGGCAGGTGAGTACACATGAGTTTAAACAGCAGCATCACTACAGTACGCTTCAAATATATGCATAATGAAGCAACGCATCTGGTTAAAACTCATGTCTATTCACCTGGCCAGGTGTGATAGTAATGATACAAGGTCAGGGTATTGTACATATAAAGTGTATTTTCACCATCATCTCCTCTGTTTCTTCAAGACACACTGAATAGAGGATGTGCTCAATTACAAGCTATATCTAGAATCCCTGGCCTTGTATCACAAATGAAATAATGTCAAAAACACACCTACTCATTTAATTTTTTAGTATATCTGGCAAGGTTAAATAGATATGCCTTGCACTCAACACCATCCTCTATTCAGTCTGTGCAATATTAGCAGACAGACAGACTGTTTTTGCCAAAAAAGTAATATATTTGTGTTTTGGACTAAACATATCTCCATGAAGTACACAAACTTGTGTCATTCCTGTACTTATGTGTAGTCAAAAACGCAAAGTGTACATCGCAGTGTGTGTACGTCACAGTGTGTAGGTGGCGAAATAAACACAAAGCAAACCAAAATTACTAAAAGAAATTGGCACATTTATTTTGTACAACAGGAAAACAACATTTGAATTGCCAATGATTTATTTGATTACATTTGTATAGATCACATTATAATTTCTTTTTATTAACAAAAAAAGAAAATATTTCGATTCACACGAAGGTTTTTGATAGATCAGATTAGTACAATTTGTGTCCAACATGAGCATGGTATTGTCAGTGGCCCAGAAGTTATAGAAAAATCAGATTAGTACAATGTTTGTAACATGCATGTCACTGCCACTAATAAAATCAGATAGTACATGTTGTACAAGCCATTGGAGTCACTGCCCCAGTACATAGAAAAATCAGATTAGTACAATGTTTGTACAAGATGCCATTGGTAGCACTGCCAGTACAAGAAAATCAATTAGTACATGTTTGTACAACTGAAATTGTAGTCATCCAGTAGTCAAGAAAATCAGATTAGTACAATGTTTGTACAACATGCAATGGTAGTCACTGCCCCACTAAAGAAATAATAGTACAATGTTTGACAACATGATGTAGTCACGCCAGTATAAAAATCAATAGTACAATGTTGTGACGCGCACCACATTGTACCAGGGCTATGGGGTACTCGGCACCGAGCCCGTTGATTTCTATGGGAGATGTCACTGGCAGCTGGACTCGGTCCGTGGCCCTGGGCGGTCATGCAATGGGGGGGTATTTACAGGGGATTATAGTAATAGTTTGTGACGCCACCTGTGGTTTCTGATCTGATTGACCAGCGCTGCAGGGTAGATCTCGGAGGGGATGTTATGGCAGCTAGATGTTAAGTCCCCCACAGGTGGGACTGGTCCCTCAAAGTCTATGGTGATGCAGGGTGCAGATAAGAAGTCAGTCACACACAATGCAGTCTCTTTGCATACCTTTACTGATCTTGTTGCAGGTATGTCCCGGAGCACTGTAGGGTGAAGGATGCACATCCAGATTCCTCCACTTGATAGGTGTGTAGCCTCCTGTTCTCTCCCTTTCTTGTAACAAGTTCTGGCCTGCGTGTAGCTGGGCCTAGCTTAGTCTCTGTCTTGTACCTGGCTGACTTTGTTATTGGATCTTCTCTCTGAAAGAACAGGGTCCTGGATGGCCCGGCTGAGCCGGACTCCATCCTCCTGATCCTGCTACGTATCAGCACGGTGGCACTCCTGGGACTTGTAGTCCTCCAGGAACTCTGGTGTTCTCCTATTGGGTCGTGGAGATCCCTATAGGCTCGGATCCCAGTGTCCGGCAATACTTGCTGAGATGAGCTATTAAAGCTCCTCTGTCTCATTAAATTCCTCTCGCCTTCGACCTATCTAGGTCCTCCTATGATCACACACGCTGGCAGTTGGTGAGCTGCCTCTTCGCCGCTCTCCAAGCGTC
This sequence comes from Oophaga sylvatica, assembly GCA_033576555.1. NCBI lineage: Eukaryota > Metazoa > Chordata > Amphibia > Anura > Dendrobatidae > Oophaga > Oophaga sylvatica. Next base: position 306,280,832 of record JARQOD010000005.1, read on the forward strand.
GGCACGCTTGCCTCAGAGCCACACTTAATTCAGCTCTGAATAGGCTGGAGTGACTTCTCTGTGTCACTCTCTACTAGACTCCACTAGCAGACTGAACTGCGCTGAGCTGCTCTGCTCTCTGCCTGAGCTCTGACTAAACTCTCCAAGCAGACAATCTGTCTGTCTGACAGTCTCTGGAAGTCTGATCTTATCTGAGGCAAAGTGAAACTAAAAACTGTTTTTTATACTCTTACACAGCTCCCTCTAATGGTCTTTTTAAGTAAGCTGCATGTGTGTGTGTATAATGACCTCTAGTGGGATCTTCTGTCAGTGCACCCTTCTGGAAGATGTGGCTTCAGTCACAGCTGGGCTCCACATTCCCCCCTAGTAGAACTCAGCACTCCGGGGCTGAAATACAAAAACAGGTAACAGAACAATAACATATCAAAAACAATTCTTCCTTTGCAGGAGGTAAGGCACTCTTGAACGTTTTCAACAATAAACAAATAACTATATACATTAGCATAATGAAGGGTTGAGGAATTGAGCAAACTTAAAAGTCCCAGTCTCTTTTGGAAAAGGAATGCTCAAAAAGGAGTAGAGAAAACAAGTAAATTAATGTCCATTCACTTGTTCCAAGGGAAAAACAGGTTAATAAATATCTATATAATAAAGCATAGTATAAACAAAGATATATACATTTATGTACAGTGACTCTAAACAATTATCTACATTTACTCAGGGTAGAACTAATCTCTAAACCTGGCAGGGATGTTTCCTTTTGTGCTACGTTCTGATCTGCGTGGTGCAATGACCTGTGAGTAGCAGTTTCCCTGTCTGGTCTGCGTGAAAGTGAAGTATAGAATTGCCTTAATCTCGCTACTGGACTGGCAAGCACACTGGGAGCTGGGTGAACTGGCTCGACTTCTGCAGGGGATCCTTCTTCCTGAGGTTCAACTTCTTGGGGTTCCACTTGTTGAGGTTCTGCTGGGGCAGGTTCCTCTGGTACTGACTCTACTGCAACAACTGGTTGTAGAGGTTCTTCTTGAGGTGGATAGAATTGAAGCACGGGAATGATTACAGCGTCTCCAATTCTGGGCCAATCTGCAGGTAAATCTCCCAAATCTGTATGTATGACTGCTTCATCACTCTCTTCCTGATGGACAACAGGTTCTTCCTCACGAAGCTTTAATGGGTCCGGACACAACTTCAGGTGGTCTCTGGACACAGTTGCAGTCGTTTTTCTCCATCCTTGCTTATTATGCACGTCTTCTTGTTATCAAACCTGGAACTCTGTATGATGTAGGGCTCTCTTTCCCATTGATCGTCGAGTTTGTGTATCCTCCTTTTTCTTTTTAGTACGACTTGACCAGGTGCGAAAGGTTCAGCTGGCGCACTTTTGTTGTAGCGGTTTTCTTGATTAATCCTTACTCGATTAAGACTATCTTCAACACAGGCCTGTACTTTCCTGTACTGTTCCTGTCTGTGGGTGTCCCAGTCCTCAGTAGTCACATCTGCGTCTGGTTCTACCACACCAAGCTCCAGATCCATGGGCAGCTTTCGTGGTCTTGCCCGCATTGATAAGCTGGGGTGCAATTGGTGGAACTCACAGGTATATGATTGTACAAATCTACTAGGTCAGGTAGTAGGTCTGGCCACCGATTCCTCTCTTCGAGTGGTATAGTCTTCAGCAGGTCAATGACGATGTGATTCATCTTCTCATAGAGACCATTGGTTTGTGGGTGGTACGGTGTGGTTCTTATTTTCTTACACCCGTACAGGTGACAGAACTCCTTGAACAATTCGGCTTCAAAGGCTGGGCCTTGGTCAGTTAGCACCTGCTCAGGATAGCCGTGTGGTCTGCAGAAATACGCTTGGAACGTCTTTGCTGCTGTTTCTGCCGTCAGATCTTTGACAGGGGCGACCACCAGGAATTTGGAGTAGTGATCCACCATAGTCAGGGCATAGGAGTATCCTGACCGGCTGGGTGACAACTTGACATGGTCCAGGGCCACAATCTCCAAGGGACGAGTCGTCTTGATGGGTTGCAGGGGTGCCTTTTGACTGCCGTAGTCTTTTCTTCTGAGGCCACAGGGTCCACATTTCTGGCACCATCTCTCAATAGAGCTGCGCATTCCCACCCAGTAGAAACGACACTTCAACAGGGTCTCCAGCTTCTTCCAGCCAAAGTGTCCCGCTTGATCGTGGTAGGCTTCTAACACCATCTGAATGTCTGCTCTGGGAACTACGATCTGCCAAACCATTTCATGGGTCCTGGGGTTGACGTATCTCCTGCACAGCTTCTCACGGTAGATGAACAACCGGCTTCTCTCATTCCACAGCTGCTTAGCTTGTTCAGGCGCATCCTTCTCCAAGGAGGAACCTTCCTGAGTTATCAGCTCCTTGATATGGCTGACAACGGGATCGCTGTCCTGAGTCTCCTTCCAACTGTGGTGAGGTAAAGGATTTAACGTCTTGTCACACGGCTTCCTGCTGGCGTGTTGCTCATGGATTATCCCATTCCTGTGAAAGGCAGGTAGTTCAATCTCTTCCAGATCATCCACTTCCTCTTCTGTGTCCGATTCATGAGGCATCCTGGATAAGGCATCAGCATTGGCATTCTTGCGGCCTGCTCGGTACTTGATTGTGAATTGGTAATTCGACAGCCGAGCCATCCATCGTTGTTCCATGGCTCCCAGCTTAGCTGTTTCAAGATGCGTCAAGGGGTTGTTATCAGTGTAGGCAGTGAACTTGCTGGAGGCTAGGTAGTGCTTAAACCTCTCCGTGATGGCCCAGACCAGTGCCAGGAACTCCAACTTGAAGCTGCTATAGTTCTCTGGGTTTATCTCGGTCGGGCGGAGCTTCCTGCTTGCATAGGCGATGACTTTCTCCAGGCCATTTTGCTTCTGACTGAGAACTGCTCCCAATCCTTCATTGCTGGCATCAGTATACAGCAGGAACGGCTGGCTGTAGTCGGGGTAAGCTAGGATCTCATCGCCTGTCAGGATCTCCTTCATTTCCTTGAATGCTTCTGCCTGTTCTTTACCCCAATGGAAAGGAGAATTTCTGCTCTTTAGGGACTGTCCCACCAGGAGGTCTTGCAGAGGCGCTGCTTTCTTGGTGTAATCCTTCACAAACCTCCGGTAGTATCCTGTCAGTCCCAGGAACTGTCGCACCTCCTTGAGATTTCTCGGCTCCGGCCATTTCTGGATGGCGGTGATCTTTTCAGGGTCTGGCGCTACTCCTTCTGAGCTGACAATATGTCCCAGATACTGTACCTTCTGTTTGAGCAGATGGCATTTTGAAGGCTTCAGTTTCATCCCATATTTGGACAGTGACTCGAATACCTCCGCCAGGTGCTTCAAGTGATCTTCATACGTTTTGGAGTACACGATGACGTCGTCCAGGTACAGCAACACAGTTTCAAAGTTGAGATGTCCCAGGCAGATCTCCATCACTCTCTGGAACGTTCCAGGGGCACTGCTGAGTCCAAATGGCATCCTGTAAAACTCACAGAGTCCCATCGGGGTGGTGAAAGCCGTCTTCTCCCGATCCTCCTCAGCCACAGCTACTTGCCAGTACCCACTAGTGAGGTCAAGGGTGGAAAAGTAGTTAGCAGTTTTTAGTGCAGCTAAGGATTCCTCAATGCGTGGTAAAGGATATGCGTCTTTATGTGTAACGCGATTTACCTGTCTGTAATCTACACACATTCTCATGCTTCCATCCTTTTTCCTGACTAGGACTAGAGGTGCTGCCCAGGGACTACAACTATCCCTTATCACCCCTGCTTCCTTCATATCACGCAACATCTCCTTGGCTTTCTGGTAGTGCGCTGGTGGTATAGGCCTGTACCGTTCTTTGATGGGAGGATGATTGCCTGTGGGGATGTGATGTTGAACCCCTTTTATTGTCCCAAAGTCGAGTGGTTGTTTGCTGAATACCTGGGTATACTCCTGTACCACTCGGTATACTCCTTGTTTCTGGTGGGCTGGAGTGGTGTCTGTCCCAACATGGAGCTGTCGACACCAATCCTCCACCTGGGTGGTCGGACCGTTATCCTCCACTTGTTGCGGGGAGGTTAAGGGCTCCGTCGGGTGAATGGAGTTATTATCCACAGCATGTAACTTAGCAACAGTGGCATAACGTGGTAATTTGACTTCATCCTCTCCCCAGTTGAGAAGACGCACTGGCACCCTCCCATTATGTACCTCCACTACCCCTCTGGCGGTTAAGAGTGTAGGTCTGTGCTCTGAACAATGGGGCTCTACTACTGCTTGGTAGTTCCGTCCTTTCAAACCTATTGCTGCTCTACACCAAATAAGCATTTCACTCATTGGGGGTATCACAATGGGATTCGGGTCTGTCACCCGTACATTACCAATCTCACCACCGGTCAGTTTCACTTGCTGCTGGCACATCAGGGTTCGGATCTCCCTCTGGATCTCTCCCTTTTGCCTCGGTCTGGCAATTTCGGCGAGCTGTTGGAGTAAAAACACAACCTCCTCCAAACAGTTACTAATAATGTTAGTGCCTAAGACCACATTCAACCCATTTTCTTCATTAACAGTCTTTACTACAAGAAGTCCCTGATTCTTTAGCTCCACTCTCCCCACTTTTACGTCTACATCTTTAGCTCCCCGTAACTCAAGAGGGAGGCCATTAGAGGCATACACGGCAAAGTCAGGGTTTGGGGGTTGGAGACTGTCACTGGACCAGAAATTGTAGAGAACATCAGGTATGATGGTTACCTGAGATCCAGTGTCCAGCAGGGCAGGGATTGCGATCCTGTCCAGTATGATGGACAGGTATGGTCTTTCTCCCACAAACCTGCGGTTCCAGTCTGAGGGGCCTGAAGAGTCTATTCCTGGGTGTTGGCCCTCGGACCCAGGATTTGCTCGTTTAAAGGACACAGACGTGCTGGGTGACCTTCTCTGTGGCAGCGATAGCAGATGAGCTCTCGGCGAGGATGATGCTGGTCGCGGGTCCTTCCTGGAGGTGGCGTTGTCCTCCTCCGGTGGGGAGACGTCCTCCCTTTCCTCTGGCGCATCCAAGGGACATCCTCTGGGCAATCAGCTAGCAGGATCTTTCCTTCTTCCTCCCTCGGCAGTTGCAGGGCACTCATTACATTGGCCAGGTTTTTGGTTAACTGACGCACTTCTGAGCGCAAATAGTCCAGCTCAGTAGGGGGCGCCACCTGCGTTTTTGCTTCCGCAGCCAGCGGGAAAAAGGGGAATGCTACTGACTTTGGGGTGGTTTCACTCGGGTGACACTGGGTTACCATCTCCAGTGTTTCCAGAGGTCGCAGTCCTTTTATAGCCATATCCTTAAGAGCATCAAAGGTAGCATCAGGATGATCCACGGACCACCAGTGCACAGCTCTGCTTTCCGCTTGAGACCTCAGTCCCCGTACAAATTGTTCCTTTAACATTTGATTTTCGTTAATGACGCTTATAGGGTTAACTTCTTTAAGAGTTCGCAGGGCCCCTTGCAGCCGGCAAGCATAGTCCCTAATGCTGTCATCTGGTTTCTGGGAGCATTGATAGAAACTCATCCGGAGATCTGTTTCAGTGCGGTCCTCAAAGATAGTCTGTAGCTTTAAGAAAATTGCAGGCACTGACTCCTGATCTGCAGCTGTCCAAGTTTCTACTTCTCTCTCTCTCAGCAGCACCAGTTAATTGCCCTATTACTACTGCAGCTCTTTGCTTTTCTGTCATAGGATACATGTCCATTATGCTGCATATTTTTCGCTTGAACCCGGGCAGGGTGTCTGGCTCGCCGCTGTACTGAGGGAGCCACTTTGCTCCAGGCATGTATGGCAACGTTAGCGGTACTATTGGGACCACAGGACCAGGTAAAGGGCCCACATTTCTATCCTGCGCTGCAGCGCCAGTTGGTAAGTCATTGGGGCCGCCGGCCGGGGCCGCGCTGTCAGCTGGCTGCTGCGACATGTTTGCGCCCCCCTAGTTAATCGGAGCCTACCTTCTCTGAAGGCTGCAGCTCTGCAGGCACAGCGGTGGAGACAGGACCTGCGTCGCTGGCGCTCTGACGTCAGAGCGTTCACTGGAGCTCTCCACAGGACCTGCCGCCGCGTCAGCGTTGGGGGCGTGTCCAAGGCTCAGCGCTCTTTTTCAGGTACGCCCACTATTTTTCGCACCGTGGCGCTGTAAATGGCGGTAAAATGGCGGAAAATGGCGCCAAAAATCACACAACAGCACACAGTCCTTTTGCACAAAACAGTCCAATAGGCAACACAGGACTCACAAATTGTAAGCTTCAAATCCTGTTCGTGACGCCAAAGATGACGCGCACCACATTGTACCAGGGCTATGGGGTACTCGGCACCGAGCCCGTTGATTTCTATGGGAGATGACACTGGCAGCTGGACTCGGTCCGTGGCCCTGGGCGGTCATGCAATGGGGGGGTATTTACAGGGGATTATAGTAATAGTTCGTGACGCCACCTGTGGTTTCTGATCTGATTGACCAGTGCTGCAGGATAGATCTCGGAGGGGATGTTATGGCAGCTAGATGTTAAGTCCCCCACAGGTGGGACTGGTCCCTCAAAGTCTATGGTGATGCAGGGTGCAGATAAGAAGTCAGTCACACACAATGCAGTCTCTTTGCATACCTTTACTGATCTTGTTGCAGGTATGTCCCGGAGCACTGTAGGGTGAAGGATGCACATCCAGATTCCTCCACTTAATAGGTGTGTAGCCTCCTGTTCTCTCCCTTTCTTGTAACAAGTTCTGGCCTGCGTGTAGCTGGGCCTAGCTTAGTCTCTGTCTTGTACCTGGCTGACTTTGTTATTGGATCTTCTCTCTGAAAGAACAGGGTCCTGGATGGCCTGGCTGAGCCGGACTCCGTCCTCCTGATCCTGCTACGTATCAGCACGGTGGCACTCCTGGGACTTGTAGTCCTCCAGGAACTCTGGTGTTCTCCTATTGGGTCGTGGAGATCCCTATAGGCTCGGATCCCAGTGTCCGGCAATACTTGCTGAGATGAGCTATTAAGGCTCCTCTGTCTCATTAAATTCCTCTCGCCTTCGACCTATCTAGGTCCTCCTATGATCACACACGCTGGCAGTTGGTGAGCTGCCTCTTCGCCGCTCTCCAAGCGTCGGCACGCTTGCCTCAGAGCCACACTTAATTCAGCTCTGAATAGGCTGGAGTGACTTCTCTGTGTCACTCTCTACTAGACTCCACTAGCAGACTGAACTGCGCTGAGCTGCTCTGCTCTCTGCCTGAGCTCTGACTAAACTCTCCAAGCAGACAATCTGTCTGTCTGACAGTCTCTGGAAGTCTGATCTTATCTGAGGCAAAGTGAAACTAAAAACTGTTTTTTATACGTCTTACACAGCTCCCTCTAATGGTCTTTTTAGGTAAGCTGCATGTGTGTGTGTATAATGACCTCTAGTGGGATCTTCTGTCAGTGCACCCTTCTGGAAGATGTGGCTTCAGTCACAGCTGGGCTCCACATTTGTACAAGATGCCATTGGTAGTCACTGCCCCAGTAGTAATAGAAAAATCAGATTAGTACAATGTTTGTACAACATGCAATTGGTAGTCACTGCCCCACTAGTAATAGAAAAAACAGATTAGTACAATGTTTGTACAACATGCAAGTGGTAGTCACTGCCCCACTAGTAATAGAAAAATCAGATTAGTACAATGTTTGTACAAGATGCCATTGGTAGTCACTGCCCCAGTAGTAATAGAAAAATCAGATTAGTACAATGTTTGTACAAGATGCCATATGTATCGTCACTGCCACAGAAGTTGTATAGAAATCTACTTTTTTATTACAAATTTTTATTGCTACTGATGTTTTGGTGGTGATTTCGATACTCTGGGGGTGTGCAGAGATGAAGAGCGGCTGGAAAGCGATGAAGGGGTTCGAGGGGAAGGGGCAACAAAAGTAGTGGGTGAAGGAAGATCACACATCAAATGAGAGTCACTTTGAGACTAGTGTTGAGCGATACTGCTCGATATCTAAAAATATCGGATCGGAATGGTATCGCCGATATCACTAAATATCGTCGATATCCGATTCCGATACCGGAAGTCCAATGTAAGTCTATGGGAACAAAATATCGCAACTAAAAAAAACCTTTATTTCCTTGTAAACACTAAATATACACACATAGAATACACATATATATATATATATAATATATATATATATACTGTCATTGTGACATATATATATATACATATATGTATAGTTTATACACTTCTACATAGTAAAATATCCTCTGATTCAATTGCCGGGTAAAGCCGGCTTCTGTGAAAAGACAGAAGCACCCGACATGAAATGACACTTGGTGTACATAGGGTTAACCATGTCTTTTCATGTCCTTTGCTATCTGATTTGCACAAACAATTAAATCAGTCTATGTGTGCAAAATTTCACACCTGTAGGGGTTAATTAAAGGTGTAAATTCGTTGTAAAAAAAACGGACTTTTTTGCTACGAATTTACACCTTTAATTAACCCCTACAGGTGTGAAATTTTGCACACATAGACTGATGTAATTGTTTGTGCAAATCAGATAGCAAAGGACATGAAAAGACATGGTTAACCCTATGTACACCAAGTGTCATTTCATGTCGGGTTCTGCATTTTCACAAAAGCCTGCAATTGAATTAGCGGCTATTATACTATGTAGAAGTGTATGAACTATAAATATAAATATATATATGTGTCACAAATTCAATGACATGTATATATATATATATATATATGAGGTGTAGAATTGTTTAAAAAAAATACGTGGGCTCCCGTCCTATTTTCGCAACCAGACAGACAAAGCCAGCGAATGGGGGCAGATAATAATAGCCCAGAGAGGGACCATTATTTTTGGCCCCCCCTGGCTACTAACATCTGCCCCCAGACACCCCAGAAAAGACAAATCTTTAATTAGATTCACCCTTTCTGGCACTTTGCCCGTCTATTCCCATTGCCCTGTAGCGGTGGCGAATGGGTTAATATGGGGTTAAAGCCACATTGCAATTAAAAGGTGACCTTAAGCCAGGTTAATAATTGAGAGCTGTCAATTAGACAACTATCAATTATTAATCCTATTGCATGAAATAAAAATAAAACACACACACTTTAATTAAAAATCATTTTAATGAAATAAAGACACATGTTTTTGACCATCTTTTATTTGACTGCAAAAACCATTTCCTGTAATAAAAATAAAATAAAAAAGCAAAATTATTCTTACCTATCCCATGCACAGTCAGGTCCCACGGTGTAATCCTTCAGAAAGGGTTAATGTTTACTGCAGGGACCGCAGCTAATGCTGCAGCCTCACAGTAAACCCCCAAATGAATGAGTTCCTCTCCTGGCTGACAGGAGAGGAAGTGGAAAGCTTAATTGATTGCTTTCCACTTTCACTTCAGGTCAGCCAGGGACACAATCAGTGACGTCAGAGGGAACTGATTAACAAAAATAGGGGTTCCCTTCGAATAAAAAATGGCGTCGGGTCCCCCCTATTTTTGTTAACCAGCCAGATGAAGCAGACCGCTGAGGCCTGGATTTTCAGGCTGTTAAGGAGCCAAGATCCATGGACCTTGCCAGCCTGATAATACCAGGCCACAGCAGTCTGCATATCTTGGCTGATTAACAAAAATAGGGGATCCCCTCGAAAAAAAAACGGCGTAGGGGTCCCCTATTTTTGTTAACCAGCCAAGTAAAATGCAGACTGCTGCGGCCTGGTATTAAAAGACTGTCAAGGCCCATGGATTTTGGCCCTCAACAGCCTGATAATACCAGGCTACAGCAGCCCCACATTTGGCGCATCAAAAGATGTGCCAATTGTGGCACTTTACCCGGCTCTTCCCACTGCCCTGTAGCGGTGGCAAGTGGGGTAATAAGGGGTTAATGTCACCGTTGATTGCACGGTGACAATAAGCCCGGTTAATAATGGAGAGGTGTCAATATGACACCGATCCATTATTAATCCCAAAGTTATTAAATGCATAAAAAAAAAGACAAAGCAAGAAAAAAGTATTTTAATGAAATAAAAGAGACAACACAGTTTTCATTTCTTTTATTACACTCTCATTCCTGCGACGCCATCGATCTCCTGTAAAAAAAGAAAAAAAACAAACCAACAGTATACCACCTGTCCGACGCAGTCCATAGTAACGACTGTCCCACGACGATCCAGCTCTGCTACATCGCAATGACAGGCAGAGCCTGTCATCGCGACGCAGCACAGCTGATTACCTGCTTCCCCGGCGGTGACGTCATCGGACTGACTGCTTTACGGCCGGGATTACCCAGCAGTCACTGCAGTTATCGCGAGAAACTGCATGTGACCGCCGGGGAAAGATGATGGCGGCCATGAAGCAGTCCAGGCCGTGACCGCCGGAGATCTTCTGCCAGGTAAGTGCCGCTGACTCCTGACAGACCCGACCGACGGACACTGACAGTGACAGACCCGACCGACGGACACTGACAGTGACAGTGACAATCCCGATTCCGGTATCCGATATGACGAAAATATCGGTACTCGGAATCGAAAGCCCGATACAGCTAATATCGGCCGATACCCGATATTTGCAGTATCGTATCGCTCAACACTATTTAAGACACATTAGGAGGAGAGGGTGGATGGACAAACAAAGATTTTTTTTTTCTTCTTGGGGACAGGAGTACCATGCATGGACCGACTTCTCTGTGTCTGCCTTGAGCTGGTTGACCTTGGCCTTGAAACAAAAAAGACTGAATGTGGGTCACCGCTCTCATGCTCGGTGGTGGCAGTGGCGGTGGAAGTGTTGGCAGTGCTCGGAGTAACCAAAGGGTTGGCGGTGTTCCAAGGAGAAGTGGGTGCCCTTGAAATGGATTGTTGCTGACTGGTGGCGGTACTCATAGGATCAGTGGGTGCTGTGGCGGTAAATTGTTGACTGGTGGCGGTACTCCTAGAAGGAGAAGTGGGTGCCCTTGAAATGGATTGTTGCTGACTGGTGACGGTACTCATAGGATCAGTGGGTGCTGTGGCGGGAAATTGTTGACTGGTGGCGGTACTCCTAGAAGGAGAAGTGGGTGCCGTGGCCCAAGCAGGTACTGCGGTGGCTTGAGTCCATGACTGTGGACCAGTGTCTGTGGGGGTGTTGCTCCACACAGGAGCAGCGCTTGCCATGGTGGTGGCGACGGTGGAGTGTCCAACAGTACTCGGACTTGTGGTGATGTAGTGGTGACTTGGAATGCTGGTGGCCGTGCAGTGGTATGCAGCAGAAGTCGGTAGTGATGTGTGGCGAATCAGTGGTGGCACTGTTGGATATGCAACCACTGACTGCTGCACGTACCGATTCTGCTGCATCTGCTGCAAGAAAGCAGTGCTGCAGGCCTGCATCACACTCAGCTGTTGCTCAGGAGTAAGGTGTTCCGCCATGCCCCGTTCTATTTTACTGAAAAAATGGTGCGCTGGTCTGTTGAGGTCGGCCTGTCGCTGTTCGACACTGTTGAAACGGTGATCAATGTGGGTAAAACCACGTTCCATCAGTGAAAAACCGCTTCCAACTCTGCCTCCAAGCGTCTTGATATTGCCTTGAAAGGACTCGCTCAAGTGAACAAACTCGGGCAAGACATTCCTCTCCATGGCCCTCTGCCGCTGGCGGGAAGTGCCCGCATAACCAGTGGCAGAGACCTGGGAGAGGGGAACACCTGAAGGACCAGCTTCCTGGTCACCAGCTGTCCGTGTTGCTGACCTGCAAGTTGCTTCCAGGGTGTCGGATGGCTGGGACGAGTCCAAGGTTGTCCGAGGAAGGACCGCTTCAGGGACAGGCTGCATGGTGCTGCTCCAGGTGCTGTGGAAAGAAAAAAAAACATTACTATAATGCATGAACAAGAAGCATCAGCTGTAGAAAAGAAAAGAAAGAAAAAAATTAAAAAAAAAAAAGAAATTCAAAAAAACTTACGCTCTGCTAGCAAGGACCGGTCTCAGGAACGCCAACTCGCGATAATAGCGATATTTATTTCTGGGCCTTGCTGCTGAACCACTGCGAACCTGTCCCTCTGCTCGAACATCAGTGTTGAAGCGGTCCTTCATCGAGCGCCATCGTGTGCGGATTTTGTTCACTGTTGATCAAAAAAAAAAAAAAAAATTAGACAATGGAGTCTGTGCAAAATCACTCTCAACACACATACCTGAATGAAAATTTAAAACTGTTAATGCAGCATTATAAAAAGCTCAAGAATCCACATGTCAGTGACTGTTGAACCACATGACACTGTTATGTTTGCTGTTAGAATATATCTGGCAGCAAAAACAACCTTAACATGAGGAACAAGAGTGACTGGACAGTCAAAAAATGAATATAAAGCACAACACATAGCTCAAGAATCCACATGTCATTGACTGTTGAACCAGAGGGCACTGTTGGGTTTACTGGCAGAATATATCTGCCAGTAAACCCATTAGTGGCCTCAGGAACCACAGTGAGTGCAGCATAAAAAAAAAACAATAGAATGCAGAACACATTGCAATAGCATACACAGGGCAGTCAGTGTTGAACCAGAGGGCACTGTTGGGTTTACTGGCAGAATATATCTGCCAGTAAACCCATCAGTGGCCTCAGGAACCACAGTGAGTGCAGCATAAAAAAAAAACAATAGAATGCAGAACACATTGCAATAGCATACACAGGGCAGTCAGTGTTGAACCATAGGGCACTGTTGGGTTTACTGGCAGAATATATCTGCCAGTAAACCCATCAGTGGCCTCAGGAACAACAGTGAGTGCAGCATAAAAAAAACACTAGAATGCAGAACACATTGCAAGAGCATACACAGGGCAGTCAGTGTTGAACCAGAGGGCACTGTTGGGTTTACTGGCAGAATATATCTGCCAGTAAACCCATCAGTGGCCTCAGGAACAACAGTGAGTGCAGCATAAAAAAAAACACTAGAATGCAGAACACATTGCAAGAGCATACACAGGACAGTCAGTGTTGAACCATAGGGCACTGTTGGGTTTGCTGGCAGAATACATCTGCCAGTAAACCCATCAGTGGCCTCAGGAACAACAGTGAGTGCAGCATAAAAAAAAACACTAGAATGCAGAGCACATTGCAAGAGCATACACAGGGCAGTCAGTGTTGAACCAGAGGGCACTGTTGGGTTTACTGGCAGAATATATCTGCCAGTAAACCCATCAGTGGCCTCAGGAACCACAGTGAGTGCAGCATAAAAAAAAACACTAGAATGCAGAACACATTGCAAGAGCATACACAGGGCAGTCAGTGTTGAACCAGAGGGCACTGTTCGGTTTACTGGCAGAATATATCTGCCAGTAAACCCATCAGTGGCCTCAGGAACCACAGTGAGTGCAGCATAAAAAAAAACACTAGAATGCAGAACACATTGCAATAGCATACACAGGGCAGTCAGTGTTGAACCATAGGCACTGTTGGGTTTGCTGGCAGAATATATCTGCCAGTAAACCCATCAGTGGCCTCAGGAACAACAGTGAGTGCAGCATAAAAAAAAACACTAGAATGCAGAACACATTGCAAGAGCATACACAGGGCAGTCAGTGTTGAACCAGAGGGCACTGTTGGGTTTACTGGCAGAATATATCTGCCAGTAAACCCATCAGTGGCCTCAGGAACAACAGTGAGTGCAGCATAAAAAAAAACCACTAGAATGCAGAACACATTGCAAGAGCATACACAGGGCAGTCAGTGTTGAACCATAGGGCACTGTTGGGTTTGCTGGCAGAATATATCTGCCAGTAAACCCATCAGTGGCCTCAGGAATAGTGTTGAGCGATACGATACCGCAAGTATCGGGTATCGGCCGATATTAGCTGTATCGGACTTTCGATATTGACTTTCGATATTTCCCATATATCGTATACCGGAATCGGAATTGTCACTGTCACTGTGAGTGTCCGTCGGTTGGGTCTGTCAGGAGGCAGCGGCACTTACCTGGCAGAAGATCTCCGGTGGTCACGGCCTGGACTGGTTGATGGCCGCCATCATCTTTCCCCGGCGGTCACATGCAGTTTCTCGCGATAACTGAAGTGACTGCTGGGTAATCCCGGCCGTAAAGCAGTCAGTCCGATGACGTCACCGCCGGGGAAGCAGGTAATCAGCTGTGCTGCGCCGGGATGACAGCCTCTGCCTGTCATTCCTATGTAGCAGAGCTGGATCGTCGTGGTACAGTCGTTACTATGGACTGCGTCGGACAGGTGGTATACTGTTGGTTTGTTTTTTTCCTTTTTTTACAGGAGATCGATGGCGTCGCAGGAATGAGAGTATAATAAAAGAAATGAAAACTGTGTTGTCTCTTTTATTTCATTAAATACTTTTTTCTTGCTGTGTCTTTTTTTTTATACATTTAAAAACTTTGGGATTAATAATGGATCGGTGTCTTATTGACACCTCTCCATTATTAACCGGGCTTATTGTCACCGTACAATCAACGGTGACATTAACCCCTTATTACCCCACTTGCCACCGCTACAGGGCAGTGGGAAGAGCCGGGTAAAGTGCCACAATTGGCACATCTTTTGATGCGCCAAATGTGGGGCTGCTGTAGCCTGGTATTATCAGGCTGTTGAGGGCCAAAATCCATGGGCCTTGACAGTCTTTTAATACCAGGCCGCAGCAGTCTGCATTTTACTTGGCTGGTTAACAAAAATAGGGGGACCCCTACGCCGTTTTTTTTTTCGAGGGGATCCCCTATTTTTGTTAACCAGCCAAGCTAAGCAGACTGCTGTGGCCTGGTATTATCAGGCTGGCAAGGTCCATGGATATTGGCTCATTACCAGCCTGAAGAACCAGGCCTCAGCAGTCTGCTTCATCTGGCTGGTTAACAAAAATAGGGTGGACCCCACGCCAATTTTTTTTCGAGGGGATCCCCTATTTTTGTTAACCAGCAAAGATAAGCAGACTGCTGTGGCCTGGTATTATCAGGCTGGCAAGCAGGGTCGGACTGAGGCACCGGGACACCGGAGAAACCTACGGTGGGCCCCAGCTCCTGCGTGGTGTGCCCTGATTTGAAAGGATAGGTCGCGGGGCAGAGGGGGCGGTGGCCCCGGGGCCCGCGCTCTGAGGGGGCCCACCCGGAGCTACGATACAGTTACATTCTGCGGCAGAGCAGGGAGAATCGCTCTCCCTGCTCTGCCGCCCGGAAGCTATGGGGCCTGAACAGGCGTTGGGGGGGCCCGGTGCCAGCAGTGGGACCCCCACCCGTCATCGGAGGGTCAGCTGTATCGGCATCCAGCCGATAAAGCTGACCGCATAGAGAGAGAAGGAGCGAGCGCTCCTTCTCTCCCATAATCCCCCTCTCAGCGTATGACAGCGGGCGCAATAACATCACCTGCCGGCGCCCGCTGTCAGACGCTGAGAGGGAGAACAGTGAGCAGCACAGGAGCCGGGAGGTGAGTATTTTTTTTATTTTTTTTTTAATGGGGTGCAGTCGAGTCCTGGCTGGAGAAGTCGTCATGTCGGTGTGGGCCAGATGGAAAAGACATGAAAAGTGAACAATTCCATTAGAAAGAACATCAGCGGTAAGTCATTATCTGTACCTGTGCTGTAATCTATATGTTCTGTAGGACTGGTATTATTTAACACAGACCATATGGCGGTAATATCAATATTGGTCTTTTTATATATAGATTATTTTGGCCAACAGCGCGGTTATTTGCTGAGGTTCTCTGATGATGGGCCCACTCAGAAGTTTTGCCCCCACTAAACCAAAACCCTAGCTACGCCTATGGCTCTCTCTCTAGTCTTTCTTTCTCGCTCTCTGTTCTTTCCTTCTCGCTCTCTGTTCTTTTTTCTCTCTGTTCTTTCTTTCTCTCTTTTCTTTCTTTCCTCTCTTTCTTTCTCTGTTTGTTCTTTCTCTCTCGCTGCTCTTTCTTTCTTTTCCTCAGTACCAGCCACTGTGCCCTCATTACCAGTCAGTGTGATCAGCAGTGCTAAATGGTTACGCTTGGGGCGAGGATATGGGTGTGATTAGCTGTGAAATGGGTGTTGTCGGGGCGTGGCCTAAAATTTTCAGCGGCGCGCAACACGCGCCGCAGCCTTTAATCCTCTTTCCTGTCTTCCAAATTTGGGAGGTATGCTGTATGACCTCCCTACAACTTCTGGCCATGCTCCTGATGAGCGCGACGGATGGTCTCGTGAGGGATCTCCTCCCACACCTGGACTAAAGCATCCACCAACTCCTGGACAGTCTGTGGTGCAACGTGGCATGGCCTAAAATTTTCTGCAGCATGCACAGCGTGCCACAGCCTTTGTCCCTCTTTCCCTTATTCAAAGGTTGGGAAGTATGATGTTGGGCCGCAAGAATATATTTTCTCTGGTGGGCCCAAGGTACTCCAGTCCGACGCTGCTGGCAAGGTCCATGTATGTTGGCTCCTTAACAGCCTTAAATACCATGCCTCAGCAGCAGGGGCGTACATATAAATCATGGGGCCCCATAGCAAAAGTCTGAATGTTCCCACCCCCCCAAAAAAAAACCCCAGAGTCATTGTAAATGTAAAGTGCCAGCACAGTGAGGGAAGTTGAGTCGCACAGAGACAGGGGTTTTGGGGGTACTCGGCACCAATCACGTCGACTTCTATGGGGGATGTCACGAGTAGCACAGCTCGGTCCGTGACCTGGGCGATCACTGGAATGTGGGATATTTCCAGGGGATGATAGAATGTTCGTGTAGTTTGTCGTGACGCCACCTGTAGTACCTGGTCAGGGTGTCCAGCGCTGCTGTGCATTACTGCCGAAGTTCGTTGAGACTTCTTAGGACTACCCCCACCGGGGTAACTTCACAGTGTCCTTTACTTGTGCTTGTGGAGGACCCGCTCCAAACCTCCAACTGTGGTCTTGGGTGGGCTGCAAGACTTTCCTTGAGCAGACCTCACTTTCGGCCACACCAAACGGGTTTTTAGTTTCTGAGGTAGTTGAAAATAGTGCACAGTTAAGTTTTTTGTAAAACCAAGATGGAGCACCGAAGTGCCAACTATTTACAGAAAAGTTTGTGAGCCAGTACAGTTCATGGCTTCAAAGTTCAACATTTTGATTACATTGAAACTCCATTACCCAACCTGGGTATATAAAGGCAACAATAAACTTGTTCTTCTGAACATTCACCCGTCTGGGTACATCAAACCATTACCCAACCTGGGTATATTAAGGCAACAATAAACTTCTTTTTATGAACATTCACCCGTCCGGGTACATCAATAATTTAACTATTTACATACAGAGACCCTGTCCGGGTTATTTAGACTTCTTTGGCTGGCCTCTTACAGGTACCACCTGGTACTCTTCTGGAGCTTGCCAACCATCCGTGACAGGAGGGTCCACCCAGACCTGATGACGTCATGTGGCCTGTACAGTTACGTCGTGACCTGCTATCTGGGTCTGTGTGGCCACCTCTTTCGTCTCCCTCCGGGTCTGGAACCCTATGTCCCGGACTGAACGAACCCCAGGGGGCCTAACAGGCGCCGGGTACGGGCCAGCTATCATTATCATGTCCATAGCTGGGGCTGCTGAGGAGACCACTGAGGGAGGCTGGGGAGATTTACGGCGTGGGGTGGGCACTTGTGCAGAGGCCTGGTTGGGGGAGGCTGAAGGCTCGGAGGGTCTGTCAGTTTCCTGACACTCTGGGGAGTAGGGGTCGCACCTGGTAACATTTAGGGCGTACCATCCATTGTAACCCCAGTGTCGGTGTAAGTCACCAAGTCTCCTGCCAACAGGTCCCTCCCCGGGTGTCCTTCTGGGAGGTGAGCCTCCACGTCCCGCCGGGTTACAAAGACTTCTAAATAAAGTCCAGGCTCCTGGATGAAGCCCCAATCACCTTTTAACTTAAAGTTCCGTACTGCACCCTTACGCCGCGGCTCCCTCAGCGTACTTTTATCCTTTCTCATACGTGCCTTCTCTGCCAGGTCCTTGTCCAGGTGACGTTGCCGAAGCTTTTGGGATTCTCGCTGCTCCCTTTGTCGCTCTGCTTCCCGCTCCCGACGTCTCCACTCTTCCTCCTGACGCCGGTTGTAATTCTCCTCCACCAGCAGCTCCATGTCTCCACCATCAAACGCCAGCTTACGATGTCCGGTTTGCGGCAGCTCTCCAGGCGCCCGCCAGTTCTGTGGCGGAAGCAGCCGGCTCTGGAACAGATGACGGTCGGGGCTCCAGTACAGGCAGGTAGAGCTCTGGTGCCTGCGCGGCCTCCTCCATGAGGACGGGTGTCGCTTCTTCTGCCTCAGTGACGGGGGCAGACAGCGGGATCTGGGGTGCTGGTGCGGCGTTTTCTGCAGGAACGGGTGCCTCCACTGTGATACTGGCAACCGGTTCAGATTGCAAGGGCTGGGATGCCCGCACGGTCACCTCTACTGGAACGGGTGCCTTCACTGAGATACTGTCAACCGGTTCAGATTGCAAGGGCAGGGATGCCCGCACGGCCTCCTCTACTGGAACGGGTGCCTCCACTGAGATACTGGCAACCGGTTCAGATTGCAAGGGCTGGGATGCCCGCACGGCCTCCTCTACTGGAACGGGTGCCTCACCTTCCGGTACAGACACTTCAGGGGGTAAGAGGGATTGGCGCCGCTCCAAGTGTATTTTTTAGGGCCCGCCAGCTCGCTTCCATCCTGGCGACCTCCTCCCGGTGCCGGGCCAGGTCTCTCAGGGTATCCTCCGCTTCTTCCAGCGTAGGAGGGTTTCCAGGCCGGGTGCCAAACGGTGGCTCCGTGGCGATCGGGTCGCTTCCGTGGGGGGAGAGCTCTGACTCCTCCATCCCTTCCCACTTCTGCTCACGTCCGTTCGCCATCTCTGCCAAGTCACATGTGTCATTAGCATCAGGAGAGGCGCCATCTTTTGTAGGGAGGCGGGACCTTCGCGTTCGTTTCCGCCCACTGAGGAGGATGAGGAGGCGGAACTCCAGAGCTGTGGGTCACGATCTTACATTGCAGTAACATTTAGAGTGGGCGGACATCGTTTTCGCGCCACGGAGTGAGTGTACGCCCACGAGAGCACGCCCTTATTCTTCACCTGTGCCTCGTGGCGCAGATATGACGGAAAAATGGCAAATACAGTCTATGATGATTTTTGCAATTCTCAAGCAAAAAAAACAGTTCAATTAAGGCACACAGGACTCGCTTATAGCGAGCTTCTGAATCCTGTTCGTGACGCCAAAGTTGAGTCGCACAGAGCCACAGGTTTTGGGGGTACTCGGCACCAAGCCCGTCGACTTCTATGGGGGATGTGACGGGTAGCACAGCTATGTCCGTGCCCTGGTCGCTCACTGGAATATGGGATATTTCCAGGGGATGATAGAATGTTTGTGTAGTTTGTCGTGACGCCACCTGTAGTACCTGGTCAGGGTGACCAGCGCTGCTGTGCAGGTCCTCTGGCAGGGATGGTGTAGTGTAGCTAGGTGATAAGTCTTCTACAGGTAAGACGGTATCCTTCCAGGGCAGATAGATGTGAGATAGAGCAATGGTGCAGAGTGATGTAGCAGAGTGGAGTATGCGACGTAGTAAGAAAGCAGGAAAGGAAACAATTCTTACTACAAAGACATGCAGCATAAGGCTGCCTCAACCCCTCCCATCCAACTAGCTACACCCTGTTCTAACCAGCCTGAGCTAGACCATCCCATTGGGTCCGCCTACACTCAGCTGGCATAGTGTACTGTTGAATGCAGTGGTTGGAGTCAATGGGGTGTTTCATCCTTACCCTGCAATTGAATCAGAGGCTATTTTACTATGTAGAAGTGAATAAACTATAAATATATGTATATATATATGTCACAATGACATGTATATATATATATATATACATATATATATATATATATATTATATATTGTAACATTCCAGGGGGTTTAGCTCTAGGATCGCTGTCTGGGTAGACAGAATGGCATATAAACAGTTCATTCAGACAGCAGTTCTGGTGTAAAACTGGCCGCAACCAGCTTTATTAAAGTCCACAGCAAACAGATAAAACAAAGCATAAACAGAAAACCTGGGCTTGTCTAGCCTCTAATTACACTTAGATAGATGGCCCTCTCTATCCGGGACCCAGACTCTACCAGTCTGTGCCCAAACAACACATATCACATATGTTACCAGTTTGGAGCTTCACAGATACTCCTCCTTGTGTCTGAAGGCACCTTCCATGTCCAGACTTGAGAGAGATCCACTCCTGTTCAGCCGCTCTTCACACGGATTCGCACTGAGACTACTCCTATGTCCGGGGTCCTTCCTGCACCCAGACTGAGATAGCTCAAACTACTGGAGACTGCTTCCCTGTGCCAGGACACCTCCCTGTGTCCAGGCTAAAGACAGCTCTAACACTCTTGGAGACTGCTTCCTTGTGCCAGGACACCTCCCTGTGTCCAGGCTAAAGACAGCTCTAACACTATTGGAGACTGTTTCTTGTGCCAGGACACCTTCCTGTGTCCAGGCTAAACTAGCTCTCAGACTGTGTTTCCAAACACCTACTTCTGGTCTCCTAATTAACACCTGAGTAGTTTCAGGCTTGTGCTGCAAGTGTGTGCTGAATGTGAGGTGTAGTGACCTTTCTCTACCACTAGGTTTACAAAGCCACACATTTCCCTTATACCTAGGTGAAATGTACACCCCATTCATCACATATTCACTCACTGTCTCACATATCCCCTCCCTCTTCTCCAGACCGGAGGGCTGGTCATCCAGACCGGAGGGCTGGTCAACAATCCAACAGAGACAGTGAACTCTGGACCAGTCATGGCCCTCATCAGCTTCATCCTCACCACTGTCATAGCCAACATCAGTTTTCTCTTCATCTGAAGCATCCGCACTACCCTGTACCCTCCCAGGCCTATACTCTCTGCGGGCCTCGGGTATCCTGCACGGTTTCATCTTGACCTTAGGGCCGGGCTCATTTTCGATATAGTGCCTGGCCAGAGAAGTACGACCCGACACATCAGAACACTTCTGCTGACTCTTCCTCAGAAACTCACGTACCTCCTGTCCCTGGTGCACTGACCATGTGTCACCAACTATCACAGAAGGTATAGGGGCTTTTCACTTTTCTCCAGTTCCCCACTTTCAGGCTCTTCTGGCAAGACACGCCCAGAAGCCCCACCGTCCATCCCATACTCCACTTCTTCAGTCACATCTGGCTCACTGTCAGGCTATACCCTTCATTTTCATTCATATCCTGCTCACTGTCAGGGTTATATAATTCATTTTCATTCACATCCCGCTCACTTTCAGGAGTATACAATTCATTTTCATTCACATCCTGATCTGGAACCTTAGTTAACATGTCATCCACAACATTAACTTCACCATCTGGTCCCTCAAGTATGTGACTATGTGACAACCCCAGCACTATGCTTCCATATAGCTCAGGTGCTAGGAGCTGGCTCACTACCTCTCCCTGGACCTCAGTGTTTATGGCAACATGAGGAAACCTCTCCTCAGAGCCAGGCTCTTGGGAAACCTCATTTAGAACAATCATATTTTCCTGTGCCGTCCCAAGAGTGGGGTCTCGCCACTGCTCACTCTCAAAATTGTCACAGGACACAGGCAAGTCAGGGACACTCGGTTCCCGAGAACCACCATCCTCGTCTCCCAACATCACCTGCAAGGGAATTTCACCATTATCACAGTCATCATTATTATCAACATCATTATCATGACTATGATCAGTATTATCATCACTATCATGATCATCATCATTATCACCATCAGCATCATCATCATGGTCATCATCATTATCATGATCATCATCATCATCATCATCATTATCATCATCATTATCACATAAGTTTAACGTCCCACTAGCATTGTGTTCCGCCCCTCGGGACTGCGCACCCTCAGTAGGAGCTTCATCACACTGTCCATCAGAAACATTTCTCCCCCAGAGATCCTCAGATCGGGGAAAGTCATTACCCACTATGACGGGGTGCACCAGGCTCTTCACTACCCCCACTTCATATGAAACCTCCCCGAGTTTAGGAACCAAGTCCACGGCAGTCTCTGGGTAGACTTTGGTGTCTCCATGGATGCACACCATACTCAGGTGCTTATCAGGGATGAAGTCCCTATCAATCAGGCTGTCACATACGGAAGTCACTGGACTCTCTGAGTCCAAGAGGACCTGTGCTGGGCAGTCCTTTACAACCACCGGGGACACCTGTGGTCCAGTCTCTTCGGCTGAGGTGGACACACACACAGGTTCTGCGCAGGGAGAGAGGGATCTGCCAACATCACAACACATAGGCTCCCCCTCTATTGGACAGTTGGCTGCAATTTCACGACATCTCCAACCCTGTCCATCACACTTTTCCACCCACCTGTCCCCTCGGGCCTGAACCCGCTTATCAGCATACCCCATGTCCCCAACAGCTGGAACGCTCTTACCGCGAGAGTTCAGCGTCCGGGAACTCTGAAGTGACGACCTCTCAGACGGCTGGTCACGGAGACAGTCTTTGCTGGCGAAGGCCTTCTCCAACAGGCTGACCAGACGATTGGCGTCCTGGTGGTTCCTTGTCCGACCTCTGGCTGTACCTCAGCAGGACGTGCTCGGGTGTAGCGGTTCACTATCACCTTTTCAACTCCATAATCAGGCCTGCTGACTGCAGACTCCCAACTGTATCTCCAGTCACGAACTCCCCTGGCACGGGCTGTCACCGTAACACCCAGCCGGGTAAGAATCTCCACTTTCATCTTAGCATAGTCTTGGCTGTCCTGCTCGCTCAGGTCAGCATATGCCCTTTGGGGCTCTCCAATCAGATATGGTGCGACCATCATGGCCCACTCAGATAGGGGCAGATTCTCCTTCTCTGCCAGTTCCTCAAATCTAGTGAGATATACCTCCACATCATCACGAGGTGTCATCTTTTTCAAGGACCGTCTTACCACCTTCTTTACAGCGGACAATGCAGGTACCTTCACAACATTACTCTGGGACGCGGCACCGAAATCCTTTTCCTGTGCTGCCATCCGCTCAACAAATAACCGGTTATTCTCCTGCTGCTGCTCCATGCTCTGCTGCATGCTTCGCTGGGCCTGGACCAGGTACTCAATGAGCTCCTCCATACTGCCGGACTCATCTGTCTCAATCACAGCAGTCTTATGTTGCACATTAACTTGCGTCATTTGTTCAAACAGCGCCTCCATGCTGTTATCCATGCTGTCAGACTTCTCTGTCTCAACAACGGCAGTCTTCACTCAAGACATACACACTCTACAGTCTTTTCCATAGAAAAATTCAGCTCTGCTGTGCAGACACTTTTTTTTTTTTTTTTCTTTGCAAAGTCTATTAGGGCTCCTGTCTCTTTAAGACTGCTCCACAGACTTTTCTTTTGCTGCTGCACATTCCACAGTCATTTTCACAACAAGTTCAGCTTTGCTGTGCATACATTTTCTCTCTGCAGACCCTATCAGGGCCACTGTCTCTCCAAGACTGCTCCAAACAGACGTTTCTGCTGACACACTTTTTTTTTCTCTGCTGCTATTTCAACAGACTTCACCTTTATTGCTGTCTCTAAGCCTCTGTGCTGCATGCACACTCCAGCACTAACTGTATCAGCCACTGCGCTGCCCCAGCATTCTCCGCCAATTGTAACATTCCAGGGGGTTTAGCTCTAGGATCGCTGTCTGGGTAGACAGAATGGCATATAAACAGTTCATTCAGACAGCAGTTCTGGTGTAAAACTGGCCGCAACCAGCTTTATTAAAGTCCACAGCAAACAGATAAAACAAAGCATAAACAGAAAACCTGGGCTTGTCTAGCCTCTAATTACACTTAGATAGATGGCCCTCTCTATCCGGGACCCAGACTCTACCAGTCTGTGCCCAAACAACACATATCACATATGTTACCAGTTTGGAGCTTCACAGATACTCCTCCTTGTGTCTGAAGGCACCTTCCATGTCCAGACTTGAGAGAGATCCACTCCTGTTCAGCCGCTCTTCACACGGATTCGCACTGAGACTACTCCTATGTCCGGGGTCCTTCCTGCACCCAGACTGAGATAGCTCAAACTACTGGAGACTGCTTCCCTGTGCCAGGACACCTCCCTGTGTCCAGGCTAAAGACAGCTCTAACACTCTTGGAGACTGCTTCCTTGTGCCAGGACACCTCCCTGTGTCCAGGCTAAAGACAGCTCTAACACTCTTGGAGACTGTTTCTTGTGCCAGGACACCTTCCTGTGTCCAGGCTAAACTAGCTCTCAGACTGTGTTTCCAAACACCTACTTCTGGTCTCCTAATTAACACCTGAGTAGTTTCAGGCTTGTGCTGCAAGTGTGTGCTGAATGTGAGGTGTAGTGACCTTTCTCTACCACTAGGTTTACAAAGCCACACATTTCCATTATACCTAGGTGAAATGTACACCCCATTCATCACATATTCACTCACTGTCTCACATAATATATATATATATATATATATGTATTCTATGTGTGTATATTTTGTGTTTACAAGGAAAGAAAGTGTTTTTTTAGTTGCGATATTTTGTTCCCATAGACTTACATGGGACTTCCGGTATCGGTATCGGGTATCGCCGATATTTTAGTGATATCGGCGATACCATTCCGATCCGATATTTTTGGATATCGGAAAGTATCGCTCAACTCTACTCAGGAACCACAGTGAGTGCAGCATAAAAAAAAACACTAGAATGCAGAACACATTGCAAGAGCATACACAGGGCAGTCAGTGTTGAACCATTAGGGCACTGTTGGGTTTGCTGGCAGAATATATCTGCCAGTAAACCCATCAGTAGCCTCAGGAACCACAGTGAGTGCAGCATAAAAAAAAACACTAGAATGCAGAACACATTGCAAGAGCATACACAGGGCAGTCAGTGTTGAACCAGAGGGCACTGTTGGGTTTACTGGCAGAATATATCTGCCAGTAAACCCATCAGTGGCCTCAGGAACCACAGTGAGTGCAGCATAAAAAAAAACAATAGAATGCAGAACACATTGCAATAGCATACACAGGGCAGTCAGTGTTGAACCATAGGGCACTGTTGGGTTTACTGGCAGAATATATCTGCCAGTAAACCCATCAGTGGCCTCAGGAACAACAGTGAGTGCAGCATAAAAAAAAACACTAGAATGCAGAACACATTGCAAGAGCATACACAGGGCAGTCAGTGTTGAACCAGAGGGCACTGTTGGGTTTACTGGCAGAATATATCTGCCAGTAAACCCATCAGTGGCCTCAGGAACAACAGTGAGTGCAGCATAAAAAAAAACACTAGAATGCAGAACACATTGCAAGAGCATACACAGGGCAGTCAGTGTTGAACCATAGGGCACTGTTGGGTTTGCTGGCAGAATATATCTGCCAGTAAACCCATCAGTGGCCTCAGGAACCACAGTGAGTGCAGCATTACAGAGAATGAAAATACTTACTAAACGCCTTTTTGAGGTTTGGAGAGGCGCTGTCCCAGCCATCCATCAACGCTGCGGCCACCTCGTTCCATAGCCGCCGGGTCACCACATTGTCCTTGTACTGCGGATCACGGCTGTCCCACAACGGGACACGCTCATGGACCTGGCAGATGAGGGCCTCATTATCCACATACAGGTCGTCGTCCCATTGTGGAACCTAGAAGAAACAAAATAAAAATTACAATCTTGTATATTTTTTACAAATAAAAGAACAATAGGAGTATAAAAGAAATAGACATTCAAAGGCTATATACTTACATTCCGTCTCGCCACCAGGACTTGACTCGGCTGCGACTGCTACTGCTGAGACTCCTCAATGGCCGTGTCCGACGATGATGTCTGAAAAAGAAACACAAATTTTAGCCATTTGTAGATTCAGCAGCTATACTTACCCAAAGGCAGGAAGATACTCACATCATGCTCTGCTTCGGCCTGTTCTTGCCGGAATGGGGAATATTCTGATCCAGAAGACATGCTGGAAAAAAAAAAAAAATTACATGAGCACATATTACATTATAAGGACAGCCTGCCATTTGTTTAAAGAATACTCACATTCTTGCACTTTGGATCGCTCTTGAGTCCAGGCACAGTGTCTCCAGCAATATCCAGGCTGTTGTGGTCCAAGATGGATCGTCCAGTGTCCAGCTCCAGTCTCCAGGCAGTGTAGTTTGGTGCACGTGTTTGCAGGCCTTTTTATAGGGATCCAGGCTGTATCTTCAGGTCTTATCAGCATGCAGTCTCCAGGCAGTCTGTGTAGGGGTCTTTGTGGCACTGACACCTTCCTTTAATCTATACTACTTTTATCTAGACTCCTCACAAACAATGTATCTTGTCTAGGGGGTCATTGGACAAGTGTCTAGACAATGTTTACTAAAAAATCGCTTGCGCGCACAAGCGCTGACAATCGCAAAGGCACGCGCATGCCAGCGCCCACATAGACGCCAATGTTATTTCTTTGCGCATAGCGTGCGCACACGTGCGCACGCGCATTTTTAAATAGGTGTGCCGGAAAAAAAATGCAACATGTAGCATCTAGCGCGTCTGGGCGCACACCTGGAAAATGCGCAGCGCACGCCAAACGCTAATGAGCGTTGCAAGCGCAAGACACTGCGCCCGCCATGTTAATGATAGGGGAACATTGCGCATGCGACCAATAGCGCACGATGCGCAGCGCTAAAAAACGCAAGTGTGAAAGTAGCCTTACAAGGTCACTATGTAAGATTTCTAAGCTTTGCTCATATTCAACCATTGCTGGTAGACAGTAACTGTGCTTCTGTACCATTTTCCAATTTAATAATTAACACTATAGTTAAGCAAAAAAACATGTAGAACTCTGGTTGACAGCCTTGTTAGTGGTCCATGGCCGCCGGACCAGAGCCCTGCAAATCTCCTACCTGCCAGCATTTCCGATGCTTCTAATTAGTAGGCTTGTCATCATTGCAGAATGTCTCACACAATGCACAAGTCTTTGTGTTCAGTTTTAACTAACACCCATAGTTCCAATCTAAATGCTACCCATTCCATCTTTTAAAGAGTACCTCCAGTGCTTTCATAACATAACACACACTAAAAACATCTGAAGAAATAATTAGCATTAAACTTTGAATAATAAATATTGCTATATGTAGAGAACTACAGATTTCTATCTCAGATTATAATTGTCACTTTGTACTTCAAGATAAAGCTGACGCTGCAGAGTTGAACAGTGCGCCATTCTGAGAGACCAACTATCCCAACTGATTTGGCTTCTTGAAGCTGATGATCTCGCTAACCCTGATGTCACTTTTCAACAACACTCCTTATTTTAAATGTTACTGGGTTTACCATTAGGTGAACACCAATGTTACATAAGGTTAAAATGAGATATATTGGGGTTGCTAATGTGAAACCCATCGGGTCACTTAGTATTAGTCTTACACTATAAGTATCCCCATGTATTGTACATTAGCATTACACTGATGTGTCTTGTTAAAACCCATATAGTAGAAAACCTCACAGGTCCGACACATCTAAAATAAAGCAACTTTGCAAACAGAGAACGATGCTTTCTAAATGTATGATAATTTTCTACCATTTTGGATCTACAGCCTCTTCACAGACCATTGTATCGGAATAACAACAAGCTGCAAACTAAGTTGGAAGCATACAATTATCCAAAACGTATTGGTGTGCTGAAACATTAAGATGTCCCTTCATTGAAGCTAAGGCACTTAAGCCAATCTCTGAAAATCAACCCCGAAGATAAAGTCGGATGACGGCCGTTTCGCGTCTCAGAAGCTTCCACGGGTTCACCTGCTTCCACGGGTCCAAGTGGACCCGTGGAAGCGTCTGCGACGTGAAACGGCCGTCATCCGGCTTTATCCTCGCTATTCTCCTGCACCTGTTTGTACCATGAACTTTGTCCAAATACCTTGCATGGTTGAATAAAGGACTTCATTTATTACTGCTTATGGGTGAGTGCTGCATTTTTTCTACAATTTTCTTATTTTGGATGTTTTTTCAATGCTGTACACCGGTAACCCTAAGCTAGTATACCACTGTTCTTTTTATGCCGTTCATCCGCTATCGCAGGCTTGATGGTTTAGTCTTGGTGTCATTCATTCCTTCTGTTTTTTGCTAGATAGTAATCTTAGTGTATGTAAACTTTTGACTTTGCAGTAAGTAATAATACCTTAAAACATTCTCTCTCTCATTATTCTGCCATTTGGCAAATATTAATAATTTTGGTAATTGTAATTGACCTAAAACAGGAAAGGTTTATGCTGATTTCATGTCAGATATTGAAAAATATGCATATATGTCTTTTTATACAGTGTATGTAAACTTCTGGTTTCAACTGTATGTGTGCATTCATGCATTTGCAGAATGTGATGCTATGCCTGCAGAGGTATACTAAGGTACTGCAATGAGGGCTGGATAGTGATAGTCGGATAGTGCCTCTGTAAGCACAGGTGTTTAATGTCAGTGCCCTCATGAAGTGTATTTTAGAGCTGAGCCCCGATAACATTTCTTTGGGAGCATTACCGGTACGTTTCTTTGTTGTCCTGCTGAATACCCTTGTAAACAATATTAATTTTGATGATTATTTTGTAACAGCATTAGCATCGTTTCAGGTGCCCCTGATGGGTTTGAATCATTTCAAAGTATTCTCTGAACACTTCTTTTTTCTAGTTTTAGTTCAATGCACCTTCAGTCTTCAATAAGAGAATATTAGCGGTGCTAGTGATGACCGCCACATAGTCCAGATTAAGACAAGCATGGGCTCTTACTATTTCCCAACAGACTTAAAGCTTATTTTGCTTTCCCTTCTGGAGCTCATCCTTCATTATTCTGATGACAGGCTGTGTTATTATCTCTGGTGCGTGTAAGACCCCAGTGTCTGCGGCATCACTGAGCCTCTGCTACTGATAAGTTTGCTTGCCATGGACGTCAATGGCTTAAGTCATCCCCTTGTGCCATGCAGAGCAGTAGAAGCAGCATTCTCAGTGTATGGGAGCTATATGAGCTCAGCCACAGCCAGTCCCAGTACTTGCCTCCTCCTCTCCTGCACAGCCCACCCCTTCTCACAACATACAGCCTGAGACTCCAGTACAATATCCTCTGCCAGACTGCCACAGCACCAGTCCCTTACTCATCAGGTCAGAGGACTGCGGTGCATCCAGGCTGGCAGATCACATCGCATTGCTGATGCCAGGACCCTCCATGCTTACTACAACTGACTAATGAAATGCCCTGCTAAGCCTTTGTAGAGGTAAGCACAGAAACCAGACATTCAAATAAATGCTGTTTTATTCTAATAGTATCCAAGTTGCACATATTATAGGATATATTTAATTTTCTGCATAGACTATGCATGTATATATATATATTATATTTACTTTATTATATATTATACTATACTATGTTATAGGATGATGCATGTCATGATAACGCTTCGCTTCAATGTGTGACCTGAAGCTTCAGCACCATGGACAGTGGTAGCCGTGCTGCTGTGCAATGTGCTGTGCATCATTAGACATTGTGCTCACTCCTATGTATTTATATTTCCCAGGCGATCATACGCTGGAGAAATGAATGAAAGCCTTAATGACAGCGACACCAGCTTCTCCGAACCTTGGATCCAGACCAGCGATGTCAATGGTTCCCTGGAGTTGTCAGCTTTCTTCTCAGTGTTTACCATCAATCCATGGGATATTATGCTGTGTATCTCAGGGACCATTATTGCCTGTGAGAATGCCATTGTGGTGGCCATCATCTTCTACACCCCAACACTGAGAACCCCTATGTTCGTGCTGATCGGGAGCCTAGCTACAGCAGATCTCCTTGCTGGGTTTGGCTTGATCCTTAATTTTGTATTTCAGTATGTGATTCAATCAGAGACTATCAACCTGATCACAGTGGGGTTCCTTGTGGCTTCATTCACAGCTTCAGTAAGCAGCTTATTGGCCATCACAGTGGACCGGTATCTCTCATTGTACAATGCACTGACTTACTCTTCAGAGAAGACAATCTTATGGATTCATCTCATGTTGGTTGTCACCTGGGGGGTTTCCATATGTCTAGGTCTCCTTCCAGTATTGGGCTGGAACTGTTTAGATGACATCTCATCATGTAGCATTGTCAGCCCTCTGACCAAAAGTAATGTGACTTTATTATCCACCTCATTCTTTTTTATCTTTATTTTAATGCTGCATCTATACATAAAAATCTGCAAAATAGTCTGTAGACATGCTCACCAAATAGCACTACAGCAACATTTCCTAACAGCATCCCATTATGTAGCTACAAAGAAAGGAGTGTCCACACTTGCCATCATTCTTGGGACTTTTGGGGCTAGTTGGTTGCCCTTTTCTATTTATTGTGTGGTGGGAGACCATGAATATCCCTCAGTGTACACATATGCCACTCTCCTGCCTGCCACTTACAACTCAATGATCAATCCTATTATTTACGCCTACAGAAATCAAGAAATACAGAGATCCATGTGGGTTCTTTTCTGTGGCTGCTTTCAATCCAAAGTGTCCTTTCGCTCCAGATCACCCAGCGATGTATAAGTGACTGCACAAATGACAATCTAATGACTACAATCGTGCCTGCTATGGACAACTAGATATGTGCTGAGTAGTGGTTAAGAAGAAACCTTGGACCTTTAGCACTTTATCTTTTTTGATATCTCTGGGAATGCTCCATCCTGAGTATGAACAATGTGAAAGTCTATATAGGACCAATGTGTGAAGTCAAAATGCTTCAATATTGCACTTTATATTGAGCTGCTGTACTGCCAAATCAGTGTTGTGAGGGCTGACTGAGAAAGAATGTGTCTTTGTTTTATGTCATAATATATTTTGTCACTAATGCCGAGAACTTTTGTACTAATGAAATAAAAGTTGTTGACACGTAGTTATTATGGTTGTGTCAGTCTGTTCTTCCATGTGACTTGCATGCAGGTATAGTATTGAGCCGAGGATTAGTCACTGAAATATTCCATGAGAAAAATGAATGATGGATTTAGAAGCATCTAGTCACACAGTGAACACGTCCAATCATTACTATAAGGGCTGTATTGTAGGTATCCTACCATGAAATAACCTGATGCCTAGAATTTTTTTTCAAACCTAAAGATGCCCCCAGCTCTTGTGCTGTTCCCCTGTCAGAAGCTTTACGTCATGGTGGCTACCTGAGCAGAAAAGCAATAACGCCCCCACTATAGCTCACCCTGTGGTGGCTCACTGTATATAATTCTGTCTCTCACTATTAGAGGCAGCTAAAAGGTTAAGAAAAAGGCACACACTTGTCGGCATGAGAGGTGGAGAAGGTTATTCCTTGTAATAGCTTTCAAATAAAGCCGGCCATAAATGTACTCATTTTTTTGCACCAATTTTATTAATGATAGTTAAATGATTTGTTGTGAGAAGTGGACATTTATTCCTGAAAATATATACTACTCACTCTGGTTTGTCTCTATACAGTGATTAACACTGATAACAGTGTTTTTATTAACATTTTTATGGTTGTTCAGGTTATTCAAAGTATATGTCAATTTTCCAAAGTCAGGTTGCATTACTTACACTGATTTTTATTTGCAGTAATGACTACTGTTCCATTTAATAAAAAAAAAGGGCATTGATTACTGTTTTCCTGATCAAAGGGGATTTGAGAAATCAGCAGCTTATAACCTCTCCTGTTGACGATACAACTCCTTAAAATAATGCAATCATTCTTCTAAACCTGTCAGATGTCTTACATTCATTTATAAATTATAAAAGAGTATTAAATGAGACCTATGTTTCTAGCTCACAAAGCGTACATGCGTGCTTTCAGAATCGCACCAGAGATTAGTACATTTTAAAAGAAAAAAAAAAAACAATAATAAAAACCAATAAAAAAATGAGAAGACCATTTTAAAATATTTTTTTGCTTATATTCTTAGGTCTGAATTGGCATTATCTCATTATCTTTCGAATGTTTTCTTTTTTCATTTTATCTATTTTGTATTGAAAATAGGAAGATGAGTGTAATTAACAATTAAAGAAGCCCTCTTTTTTTATTACTAAATCTGTGTATATATATCACATACACACACACACACACACACACACACACACACACACACTAACACACACACACAGTATTAAAATATTCACCTACTGCAGTCAGTCTCCGGTGTCCAGCGCCATTCTGCTCCTCCTCTCAGTGATGTCACCACTCTTCAGACCCCCCTGGTCAAATTGTGCTCTGCATAGGCTTTTACAGTGTAATCCTATGTAGAGTCAGAACAAGGTTCCATAGACTTACATTGTAAGGCCTCGCTCACACGATCAAATAAATCGAGTGCAATCTGATAAAAAATTGGATTGCACTCGGCCCAGTGTAATTCAAAGGGCAGTGTGGATCTGCCATTATTTTCTCATGCTTTTCAGCATTATTCGACATGTGAAAACAATTGCCGCATGCTGCAAGTAGCTGGAAGAATAGGATCTCATGCACCCATATAAGTCTATGTGTGCGTTTGACACATCACACTACACTTGGATATCACCAGATGTTATATTCTAGTGTGTCTCTGTCCTAAACGAGACTTCCAGCTGAATGAGCCTGATAGTCTGAAGAACGGTGACGTCATTGAGAAGAGGAACGGAACGGCGCTGGATACCAGAGAAAGCGGCGATAAGGGTCTATATTAACACATACACACTACATGTAAAAATAACTTGATAGGGGCTTCTTTAAGACTACATAGATAATAAAGTACAAGCTTGGTCTCAATTGTCACGTTTTAATATTTATTTCTTTATTTTGTTCATTTATCGCACTTTTTATGCCAATAGCATCGTCATTAATACCAAAGACTGACAGTCCTAGTTGTCATGCAGCAAATAGATTAATATACAACATGCTTGAAGTTGGTTGCTTGACCTGTAATTGGCCAGGACTATTGAGAACCATGAATAATTTGCCCCAAAGGCCTCATTCAGACATCAGCTTTTCATATATCCGTGTTTGTGCTGTTCACATGGTCATATTTTTTGCAGCTCATGTGTGTACGCTAAACAAAAACAAAACACATATCCATTTTTTATCAAACTGACTGGTCAAAATCACACATAACAGGCTATAGGTCTGTGAAAATCACAGACAGCCCATGGGTAGTATTAGAATGGGTAGAAAAAGCTTAGCAATTTTATTTGTGTGCACAAGAGAAAATTATTGATAGAAAAAACAGACATTCTGGACAAACACTGATGGAAATCTGATCCAAAGCAATGATGAAGACTGGTTAATTTTTTCATGTATGTGAAAAAATTAAGTCTGAATCAAGCTTAGGGAGTGTTTATATGGAGGATTTTTTAAGTAGAAAAATCCAACGTCATTGTCAAAAGAAATCCACGTCAGAAGTGGTGTTCAGTGTTTTGACTTCAGTATAAGCTTTGGTGTGATGCCATAGGGAATCCACATAAAAGAAGTGATAAGTCACTTTTTTTCTGCTGCATGGGTATTAAAGGGAATCGGCGTCCGTCTGTTATCTCCTATGACCATGGGCTACCGTATTATGACACTGAAAGTGTCGTTCTGCTGTAAGGAGGAAGACCAGGCTGCAATTACCTGTATTGAGCTGGGTCTGGAACTGTTGCGGCTGCATCCCATATTTCCCGAGGGAAGAAATAGGGGACCGGACAGGCCCCATGATCCAGGAAGAGGGGGCGGGTTTAGTCAGAGAACCCGGCCGGAAGTTGGGGTAGAAACCGCGCAAAGCGGCAGAGAGGCCCCCCTGTCAGCATGGGAGCAGCAGGGCAAGAAGCACGCTCTGCACCTGAACCGCCGGCGCTGTGACGGACTGCAACAGACAGACCCAGTGGCCTAGAGACAGTTTTGACGCAGGCAGGCGCGTGCAGCAGTCTGAGTGGAGTGCTCCGTTCCCATAGCACGGGTGCTGCGCAGGCCTACATCCGTTAACTCCCGCCGCCAACCGCGGGGGCTTGAGAGAAATAGATGTAAGGTGCCCGGTGACTACCGGAGAGCAAGGTGCTGTATGCTCCGTGACTGTGAGTACAGAGCACGTGCCACATAAGAGGGACCGGGTACGGGACAGACACTTGCACTCTGATTTGCCACTTGATACTTGCCGGTCTACTTTGGACCCGGACAGCGCTGCTGCCTTAATTGACTCGGCCGCATCAACTTATGGACTAGGGGCCCAGTGGAAGGTACCAGACAATGACCACTGCCGCCAGAAGACAGACCACCGTTACCAGCAGGACCTTCTTGGACAAGCACCGTGCCAGCTGTTGTTGGCGCTACTAACTTTCAAGCAGCACCTACAGTCTGAGGAACTACTGAATTTCTAGCCGGATTCAACAGAACTTCCGTTACCCGATCTTTTGTTCTTCATCTCTGCATATCGTTTGCAAGTTGAACCGTTTATTCCCTTATTTAACTGTTTACCTCCCTGCGTGGAGTATTCCCCTGTTAAGTAAAATTGTTAACCCTTGCTCTGCCTCCTGTCCGTCACTGCATCCCGCAACCTGCTTACACTCCTACTGTGAAAGCAAGATGTCAGCCCCCAGTGCCATCTTTAAACTTCTATAACAAACAAAATATGTTTCACATGCAATCAAAACTTGGTTATAACAGCATGCTATGCTACATTACATTGATTTATTAATGATCTACAAATGTGGCACCTTCCCTTTAAGAAGCCCTCATACTCTACACTCATCACTTGTATTAATTGCACCTGTTTGAACTCATTACCTGGACCTGTATAAAATACACCTTTGCACACACTCAGTCAGTCACACTCCAACTTCTCCACCATGGTCAAGACCGAAGAGGTGTCAATGGACACCAGGGATAAAATTGTAGACCTGCTCAAAGCTGGGACAGGCTACAGGACAATGGGCAAGCTTCTTGGTGAGAAAGCAACAACTGTTAGTACAATTATTAGAAAATGGAAGAAACACAAGATGTATGTCAATCTTCCTCGTTCTGGGACTCCATGCATGATCTCGGCTCGTGGGGTAAGGATGATTCTGAGTAAGATCAGGAATCAACCCAGAACAATATGGGAGGACCTGGCTAATGACCAGAAGAAAGCTGGGACCACAGTCTCAAACATTACCATTAGCAACTCACTGCACCGTAATAGATTAAAAGACTGCAGGGCACGCAAAGTCCCCCTGCTCAAGCCACATGTTCAGGCCCATTTGAAGTTCATTAATGACCATTTGGATGATGCAGAGGAGGCATGGGAGAAGGTCATGTGGTCAGATGAGACCAAAATAGAACTTTTTAGCATCAACTCCACTTGCAGTGTTTGGAGGAAGAAGAAGGATGAGTTCAACCCCAGAACACCATCCCAACCGTAAAGCATAGTGGTGGAAACATCATACTTTGGGTGTGCTTTTATGCAAAGGAGACAGGATGACTGCATCGTATTGAAGGAAGAATGGATGAGGTCATTTATCGCGAGGATTTGGCCAACAACTTCCTTCCGTCAGTAAGAGAAATGAAGATAGGTTGTGGCTGTGTCTTCCAGCATGACAATGACCCAAAACACTCTGCCAGGGCATCTACAGAGTAGCTCCATAAGAAGCATTTCAAGGTTCTGCAGTGGCCTAGCCCGTCTCCAGACCTGAACCCAATAGAAGATCTTTGGAGGGAGCTGAAACTCAATGTTGCCCAGCAACAGCCCCAAAACCTGAAAGATCTGGAGAAGATCTGTTTAGAGGAGTGGGCCAAAATCACTGCTGCAGCGTGTGCAAACTCGGTCAATAACTACAGGAAACATCTGATCTCTGTAATTTCATACAAAGGTTTCTGTATCAAATGTTAAGTCCTGTTTTTCTATTGTATAAAATACTTATTTCATGCAAATTCAAATTAATTATGTGAAAATCATACAATGTGATTTCCTGGCTTTTTAAAGAATCTGTCTCTTCAGAATTGAAGTGTACCTACGATAAAATTGACACACTTTTCCATTTTCTGTAGGTGGGAAAACTTGAAAAATCAGCAGTATATACAGTATATATATATTATATATATATATATATTATATATTATATATAATAGAATAGTCAAAAATATAAATTTAAATGAGATTAAAATGGACAGTAAGCAAAATATTTGCAGTTAGTAAATCACTAAAGGGTTGACTAAATCAACAATTCATCTTGGCAGTGCTAGCCACTAAACTTCATCAAATTGTCTGATATTTTTGTTTATTCTGCCTGGAAATATAGTGGATGGAGCTATACGAGACTGCCGTGGGAGGTGAAGCTGGCTGGTGCTATCCCCAAGCCTCAGTTAATATGTAATATAATCCTCTCATGATGACAGTATTGATTCCAAGTCTCATTCCTCAAATCGGTCATTGACACCTTGGGTTGGTTTTAATTCTGGAGCTACATTCTCTAACTTATCTCATCCGATTCCTAACCCTTCCTCATAAAGCAATCAAATTATATGCTACAGTGCGTTTTCTCTGGTGATCGATGATTGTTTATTTTCATAACATTAGATTTTATACTCTACAATTATATTCTTCCAATATAATATAATAAATGTGTAATATAGAAAGCCAAATCCATTGTCTGCTTGCCAGCACAAGCTTGACAGCCTTGTCTAAGGAAACAACACATTGTTATGAAACATAGGAGACTTATTTATAGCATTCAGGGGTCTGGAAACTAACAATGATAGTACCAGCCTCCTTCAGGTGCTGTATCTCCATAAATCGAAAATCAAGCATATGTCAATACAGATGGAATCCTATGAAGTAAAGCCCTCCCACCATCATTGTTTGTCTGGAAGCTATCTCCCTTCACAATCTCATAGTCAGGGGAACTTGCTCTGCCAAGTGCTACTATGCTCTCTTTGAGAAAGCCACTGCCAGACTTTTCTGGCAGCGGCTTTTCTCTTAAAGAACTAAAAGACAGTTCAAAATCAGATATGCCGAATCCGTCTGTTCTTGACATCATCTATTTGGGGAGAGTTGTGAGACACAATAGACTCTTAAAATTGGCAGGTTTGGCCAATATTAGCCTAGTAATGTGTATGGGGGCCTTATTTTCATGATTTGTTTTTGCAGACAGACGCTTTGAATGCCTCTATGCGAAATGCATTAGAAGATACAAAAAAATCTCTTGTCCTTCTATGAGAGTCCTTTAATGTTCAGTACATGCTAATAATAAAGCCCAAAACAAGACAGATGCCATATGAACAGTATCCTTTTGGAGTCCATTTTTAAAGGGAGTCTGTCACCCCATTTTTGCCCTATGAGATAGGGCCACCGCCATCAGGGGCTTATCTACAGCATTCTGTAATGCTGTAGATAAGCCCCTGATGTTACCTGAAAGTGAAGAAAAACTAGTTATAAAATACTCACCCAGGGGCGGTCCGCCGTTAGGTCCGGTCCGGAGGGAGTCGCGGTCCGGTTCGGCGCCTTCCATCTTGTAGCGAAGCCGGCCTCTTCTTTCCGTCCCGTCGCGGCTCCTGCGCAGGTGCACAGCTCTGCCCTGGTGATGTCAGAGCAGAGTACTGTAGTGCGCAGGCGCCGGACCTCTCTGACCTTTCCCGGCGCCTGCGCACTGCAGTACTCTGCTCTGACATCACCAGGGCAGAGCTGTGCACCTGCGCAGGAGCCGCGACGGGATGGAAAGAAGAGGCTGGCTTCGCTACAAGATGGGAGGCGCCGAACCGGACTGTGACTCCCTCCGGACCGGACCTGACGGCGGACCGCCCCTGGGTGAGTATAATATAACTTGTTTTTCTTCATTTTCAGGTAACATCGGGGGTTTATCTACAGCATTACAGAATGCTGTAGATAAGCCCCTGATGGCGGTGGCCCTATCTCATAGGGCAAAAATGGAGTGACAGATTCCCTTTAATGGATAAACTGATAATATTAACATTGGAAACTATTGATAGCTTTAATTATCGATGTCTAAAAATGGAAATGAAAAAAAATTCTGTTTTTTTCTAGATAAAAAATAGAGAATTTTTCATAAATTAGTGTGAACTTAGCGTAAGACTTTGCCCTGTCAGCACAATTTTACAGGTTACTTCTTCAAAGAGAAGGTGAAAGGATGCCGTGAACTTTTTGGTACAGCATAGTGCATATCCAGTTCATCTCCTTATTCTATCTCTCAGCTCTAATACCTTAATTATAATTTAATCCCTGCGGTTTCTTCTGTCTATGTGTTAGCTGAAGATGCATTGAGTTTAACATTTAATCATGGCCAGCTTATATCCATACAACTGACAATCAACCAGAAGTCAATTGTCATCTTATTGTTCGGTCTTATTAAGTCTCCAGATAATTAACCCCTTAATGACCAGAAGCATTTTTGGTTTTGCATTTTCATTTTTTGCTCTCCTTCTTCCCAGAGCCATAACTTTTTTATTTTTTGGTCAAAATGGCCATTTGAGGGCTTGTTTTTTTGCGAGATGAGTTGTATTTTTGAACGAAACGACACCATTAGTCTTACAATGTGGTGTACTGGAAAACGGGAAAAAAATTCCAAGTGAGGTGAAATTGCAAAAGAAGTGCAATCCCACACTTGTTTTTTGTTTGACTTTTTTTACTAGATTCACTAAATGCTAAAACTGACCTGCCACTATGATTCTTCAGGTCACTAAAAGTTCATAGACACCAAACATATCTAAATCTTTTTTTTCTAAGTGGTGAAAAAAAAATTCCAAACTTTGTTAAAAAAAAAATGGCGCCATTTTCACGTTTTTAATGATACCAAAACAGCTGACATGTGTCGGGAAAGATGTGAGCTCAGCACCGGAGCCCACATCAAAGGGAGGGAGTCCGACATCAGCGTAAATTTACGCCCGATGTCGGAAAGTGGTTAATTCTAGCCTCCTAAAAGAACTATGTTAATGAGTAATGAAAAAAATGCTTTAACTATTATAGAATTATATAATTATCTACTCTTCAACACTGAAATTGCAACACCAGAAAGGAAAGTCGTGGAATTATGGAAATCACAGAGTTGATAAACAAAAAAACATGTTAATGATATGCACATATTGAAAAAATGAAAACAAAATGTTCAAAATGTCTTGATTTATTTAATATCTAGTATGAGCAGTGCACGACATGCAGAAATACCCGCACTTACATGCCTTGACATGCTATCAATGAGGTTATTAATGGTTGCCTGAGGAATATTCCATCACGCTAAATTCACTTGGGCATGCAAAGCATGTTGCTGGCAGCTCCCTAAGCAATAGCTGACCGATAATGTCCCAGACATGCTTGATAAGAGACATGTTTCGAAACACTGCATGCTCTGGTAACACTTTTAGGCCACAAAGGCTGCCCATCAACATTTGGCCTGGAATGTCAAATTAAAAAAACAAATGGCTTCTGGGACACGTTGGAGAAATGGCTATACCACTGATTCCACGACCAAGTCAATGTAAGGCTTAGCTGCTGATTTACCTGGAATGAACACTAAAGTTCTC
The DNA here is from genome assembly GCA_033576555.1 of Oophaga sylvatica. Lineage (NCBI taxonomy): Eukaryota > Metazoa > Chordata > Amphibia > Anura > Dendrobatidae > Oophaga > Oophaga sylvatica. Next base: position 306,320,193 of record JARQOD010000005.1, read on the forward strand.
TGACTGCTGTACATTGTCTCAACCCAAACTATAATCCTGGGAGTAGGACCAGTGTGACATTTCCTTATGAAGGGCTCTTGGCATTGCCCACATGGTCTCCAGATGGAAAATGGAGTCTGGATTGGAGGAATATAGTGCTACCCTCTTTAGCGATGAGTCACACCTTTCTCTTAAACGCAATGATAGCCAGAGATTGGTCTGCAGACCCCATCAACAACACCATGAAGACAAGAGAAAATCACATCTGCCCATCTCCCTGTGTTATAATGTGGGGTTGTATAATTTGCAGTAGTCAAATGCTTATAGTCTTCATTTCAGGTGCACCAATAACTTGCCGTGACATTGATTTGATCTTGGAATCAGTGGTGTGGCCATTTCTCCAAAGTGTCGCAGGAGCCATTTTTTCAATATGATACACCAGGTCACATGTAGGTTCTAGTGTGAGCAGCCTATGTGGCATAAAATTGGTACCATGGCCTGCAGCATCCCCAGACTTGTCTCCCATCGAGCACGTCTGAAACAGTATTGGCTGGAAATTGCAAAGGTAGCTGCCAGCAGTGAATCTTGATTATCTGCGTTTCCATCTGCATTCAGTGTGGCAGAATATTCCTCAGATAACCATTAATAACCCTATTGATAACATACCAAGGCGCATGAGTGCATGTATTTCTGCACATGGCACTCATACTTGATACTGAATAAATCAAAATGTTCTAAAAATGTTGTTTCCAATTTTCATTTTCATATTATTAAAATGTCTATCAATCCTGTGATTTCCATAATTCAACATCTTACCCATCTTGGTTTTGCAATTTCAATGTTTAGGAGTGTAGTTATATGAATTTAAATTCAAGAAATCCTAATATTAGGGTGAAAACAATCTTCATAAAGTTAACGTAATAAGACAATATACAGTATGTGCTCAGTTAATGATTAACAGTAGCGTATAGAATAGTTTGTAGAATTTCCAAGTTTGTAAGAATGGGACTGCAAAATACATAGGATTTATGCTAGCTTTCATTAAAAGGGTATTTTTGGTAGTTTTAGCATTTTAGTTACACGAGTAGTGGTATAAGAATATAAAAAACATCTTCAGGGTCCACATAAATGTAATATTTCAAGAGCTTGTCCAGCTTTAAGAGATAGGACATCTACGTTAAGTTGCATTATTTCTGTCATTTGTGTTGTCTACAGTTTCTGAGAATTTCAGAAGGTACTGTACACTTTCTGGAGAAAATGAAATGTATCAGCTTCACAAAGACCTTTAGTAATGAGAACAGAATCAGTTCATACTTCTTTTTCTCATATTTATTTATCTCTTTGCAACACGTACTTTCTGTAGTATCCTTCTCTGATTCATTGTCACTGTGCTGGGAGCAGCTGGTGATAGGTAGTCATTAACGATAATTATTTACAGTGGGCTTGCGAAAAGAGGTGATGTGTGGGGATGCTGAACAGCTTAATAGGTAGAATGTAGAATGGTATGCCTCTTTAAACAAAATATGATGTAGTAGCCCTAGGTATGGTAGTTTTCCATCTTGGGATTACAGAAGAATGCAGGTATGTAGAGGAGTCAATTGAAGAACTTTACTAACAAGGTGGCAACGGGCATAGTGGTCACAGTCTTCGATTTCGATGGCAACTAGCTTTACAGTGTCAACAGTTTTACATGAGGTCACAGATTGCATTGAACGCATTTAAGAGAGTTGTTTTTTGTGACAATATTTTCTATTACAATATGACAAATTGCTAATGAGTGCAACAATTTGCAGGCACTTGCGACAATCTAGCGGGGCTTCCCTCAGCATAACTTGCATCACACTACAACAGTCTCTGTGACGCTTATCTCAGCACCTTAGATCACACTCTTTGTGATGATCGCGTAACCCTTTTCACTTCTGGATGGCAGCAATGTCAAATGTAGCTTGTCAAGTCAATTTGGTATAAGAGTTAAACAACTTAAAAGGAATATGTGATTAGAAAATAATATATTAGAATAAATGTATTTTTTTTATTTTGATCATGTTTTCCTGTTTTATACCTATCAGTGTTCAGTGCCATTACTATTATTACATGCAGGATAAAACTGACAGATTACACCATTATATACAGTGGAAAACAAGGCATTGACCATTCACAATACGCGATGGCACAGCTACCTTTCTTGCCCTCCCATCTCAAAGACCTTTGTGTAGATAAGGGCATGCTTGCGTAATATTTTATAGAAGTCAGTGACTAAAAGTCTAACTATTGTTGGCTATGAACAACAAATAGTAAGGTTGCACTGGATCGCCTGCCAGGGCAGTGGAGTAGAAAAGGAGAGTTGTTGTCATGGGGGATTCCCTGTTGAGAGGAACAGAGGCCGCTATCTGCAGACCGGATTTAACCTCAAGAGAAATGTGCTGTCTTCCAGGTGCAAAAATTAAAGATGTGTCTGACAGGATATCAGGACTAGTGTTGAGCATTCCGATACCGCAAGTATCGGGTATCGGCTGATATTCGCTGTATCGGAATTCCGATACTTAGTTCCGATATTTTTCCTATATCGTATACCGGAATCGGAAGTTCCCATAATTCTTTGAGAAGCAATGTGATTTTAGTCAGCCAATGAGGAATCCTACGAAGTGTGGGCACATCCTGTACTGCTGCGGTCATGTTAACTAATGGCATGGCTGTGATTGGCTGCTGAAATGATGTCAGAATGCACTATAAAAGGCGCCATTTTAGCGTCACTGTGCTGTGAACTCAGTTAGGGACAGAACGCTGCTCTGCTGACTCTGAGGGACAGTTAGAGATTGCGATTTAGTGTACTGTGCTGTAGGCAGGCTAGCACCAACCGCTGTGTAAAGCTTCCTTTTGCCTTGCAGTGTTGTTTTAACAGCTCTGCAAGGTGTGTGTGAGTGCAGGTGACGCTGCAGTTTGCTCTGCATGCAACGCTGTCTGTAGGCATCTGCACGTGTCACTCACAGACTCTTTTTTTTATTTTATTTTGTGGAATTGGTGCAGCTCCATTCAATAGAAATTAACAGTGATCTATTAGTGTGACGCGCTTCCATCTGTATACAATACATTGGTTGCAAACACTATAGAAGTACAGAAAGGAGCCTTTCACAGATAGTGAACAGTTGTGTGCAGTGTTCACTGTAGTCTGTGAGCTTTTCATTTTTTGAGTGCAGATTACGCCCAGTTAGTTCTTCAACCACTGCTGGTTGTAGTCTGCTGAGTGTGTGTCACTGCCTCATCCTTCACATTTTTCTCAAATTGGTGCTGCTCCATTATATTTGAAAAAAATCGAATCTATTAGTGTGACGCGCTTCCATCCGTATACAATACATTGGTTGCAAACACTATAGAAGTACAGAAAGGAGCCTTTCACAGATAGTGAACAGTTGTGTGCAGTGTTCACTGTAGTCTGTGAGCTTTTCATTTTTTGAGTGCAGATTACGCTCCAGTTAGTTCTTCAACCACTGCTGGTTGTAGTCTGCTGAGCGTGTGTCACTGCCTCATCCTTCCAATTTTTCTCAAATTGGTGCTGCTCCATTATATTTGAAAAAAATCTAATCTATTAGTGTGACGTGCTTCCATCCGTATACAATACATTGGTTGCAAACACTATAGAAGTACAGAAAGGAGCCTTTCACAGATAGTGAACAGTTGTGTGCAGTGTTCACTGTAGTCTGTGAGCTTTTCATTTTTTGAGTGCAGATTACGCTCCAGTTAGTTCTTCAACCACTGCTGGTTGTAGTCTGCTGAGCGTGTGTCACTGCCTCATCCTTCACATTTTTCTCAAATTGTTGCTGCTCCATTATATTTAAAAAAAATCTAATCTATTAGTGTGACGCGCTTCCATCCGTATACAATACATTGGTTGCAAACACTATAGAATTACACAAAGGGGCCTTTCACAGATAGTGAACAGTTGTGTGCAGTGTTCACTGTAGTCTGTGAGCTTTTCATTTTTTGAGTGCAGATTACGCTCCAGTTAGTTCTTCAACCACTGCTGGTTGTAGTCTGCTGAGCGTGTGTCACTGCTTCATCCTTCACATTTTTCTCAAATTGGTGCTGCTCCATTATATTTGAAAAGAATCGAATCTATTAGTGTGACGCGCTTCCATCCGTATACAATACATTGGTTGCAAACACTATAGAAGTACACAAAGGGGCCTTTCACAGATAGTGAACAGTTGTGTGCAGTGTTCACTGTAGTCTGTGAGCTTTTCATTTTTTGAGTGCAGATTACGCTCCAGTTAGTTCTTCAACCACTGCTGGTTGTAGTCTGCTGAGCGTATGTCACTGCCTCATCCTTCACATTTTTCTCAAATTGGTGCTGCTCCATTATATTTAAAAAAAATCTAATCTATTAGTGTGACGCGCTTCCATCCGTATACAATACATTGGTTGCAAACACTATAGAAGTACACAAAGGGGCCTTTCACAGATAGTGAACAGTTGTGTGCAGTGTTCACTTTAGTCTGTGAACTTTTCATTTTTTGAGTGCAGATTACGCTCCAGTTAGTTCTTCAACCACTGCTGGTTGTAGCCTGCTGAGCGTGTGTCACTGCCTCATCCTTCACATTTTTCTCAAATTGGTGCTGCTCCATTATATTTGAAAAAAATCTAATCTATTAGTGTGACGCGCTTCCATCCGTATACAATACATTGGCTGCAAACACTATAGAAGTACACAAAGGGGCCTTTCACAGCTACTGAACAGTTGTCTGCAGTGTTCACTGCAGTCTCTGAGGAATAACCACACTTAGGCCTTATAACTTTTCTGACTTTCTTTATCAATCTACCAAGATGAAGAAGGCAGGGAGTAAGGCACGTGGTCGTGGCCGTGGAGTTTCAGCAGGGAGAGGACGTGGGGATTCTGTGGCTGCTGCCGCACCCAGTGACACAGCATCCACCAGTTTTCCCCGTCAGCGTTCCTTTATGCGCACTTTTGTAGGAGCTCGGCGTACCCCCCTGCTGCGGGAAGAACAAATTGAAGCCGTTGTTGGTTGGATGGCAGCCAATGCATCGACTTCAATTGCTTCCACCTCCTCTCAGGACCACAGAACTGTTGAACAACCATCTATCTCTTCACCGCCTGCCAAATTGCCCAGGCATTCAGAGAGCTCTGTAAAGGAGCCAGCTGAGTCTCTGCTTCTGTTCTCAGAATCTGTTGGCTTGCAAACAGGGGCCCAGCCAAGCAGCATTCTGGAATGTGAAGAAGAGGCAGTATGCAGTGATGCGCAACAGCTGTGTCTCTCTGAATGTGAAGAGGCGGGTGAGCCAGTGCCGATGGTCAGCACACCGCAGAACGCATCTGATGATGATGAGACTCAGGTGCCAGTTTCTGTTGAGCATGGTGCTGGCCAGACCACCCAACAGCAGCAGGTGTTGGAAGAGGGTAGTGGAGATGATGAGGTCCAAGACCCAACATGGCGTGAGGAACAGGAAGGTGGTGGTAGCAGCTCTGAGGAAGAGATTGCCCCAACGGTACAAACAGTAGGGAGAGGTAGGCTGCAGACTCGGTTGCCTGTAGCCTCCAGTTTGGCACCCGTTCGTAGCAGTTCTCTTCCAACAGCCAAAACGGGCGCTCCCAGGACTTGCACTGCGTGGTCCTTTTTTGACACACTTGCAGATGATATTTGCTATGTCAAATGCAAGCTGTGTAATCAAAAAGTAAAAAGAGGTAAAAGTGTCAGTAACCTTAATACCACATATATGTGGAAACATGTGCGGTCAAAGCACGTGGTTCAGTTACAAAGACACACTGGAGATGTAGGCCAACCTAGAGCAGCACCTACATCTTCAGCTCGTGTTGGAGCCTCTTCCTCCAGCTCACACACAGCTGGTTCGGCTTCCTCACAGGATCGCCATGGAAGAACCTCTGTCACTGTTGTCCAGAGACCCAGTGTTATTCCACCCACAGCTGCAAGTTCCCTGTCATCCTCACACTCCCAGGCCACAAAACAGCCATCGGTAGCACAGGCATGGGATAAAAGACGGCCATAGTCGGCAAACCACCCACGAGCACAGGCTCTGAATGCTGGCATTGCAAAACTACTGTCCCTTGAAATGCTGTCATTCAGGCTGGTGGAGACTGACAGTTTCCGTAACTTAATGGCATTGGCAGTCCCACAATACAATGTGCCCAGCCGATTTTATTTCAGCAGGCAAGCCGTCCCTGGTCTGCAAAAGCATGTTGAGGGAAAAATTAAACATGCGCTACTAAACGCCGTCAGTAGCAAGGTCCACCTGACCACCGATGCGTGGACCAGTACCCATGGCCAGGGACGATACCTTTCCCTCACTGCCCATTGGGTCAATGTTGTGGAGCCGGGTACAGATCTTGCGAGTGGCGCTGTACGTGTTCTGCCAACTCCAAGGATTGCAGGAATCCAGTCTGTCCACATTGACTCCTCCTCCTACTCCAGTTCCTCAGAATCATCGCTGCAGGAGCCGTCACGGTCTACCTCCACATGGACCCGTGAACGCTTACCTGTTGCGACCGATATGAGCACAGCCGTGGCCAAACGTCAACAGGCCGTCCTGAAATTAATTCCCATAGGGAATCGAAGCCACACAGCGCAGGAGCTCTGGAATGCCATCAAGCAGGAGAGCGACGTGTGGTTTTTGCCAGCGAATCTCCAGCCAGGCTTGGTAGTGTGTGACAATGGCCGAAATCTGGTGGCAGCTCTGGGCCTTGGCAACCTCACTCACATACCATGTCTGGCACATGTGCTCAACTTGGTCGTGCAGAGTTTTTTGAGGGACTATCCGGATGTTGATGCACTGCTGCACAAGGTCCGCCTAGAGTGCGCTCACTTGCGACGTTCCAGCATGGCCAGATCGCGCATTGCAGCTCTGCAACACAGATTTCGCCTTCCTGAACATCGCATCATATGTGACGTAGCCACCAGGTGGAATTCCACGTTACATATGTTGGAGCGGTTGTGTGAGCAGCAGCCAGCAGTAATGGAGTATCAGCTGCATCAGGCACAATCAACTCGCAATTTGCGCCGTTCACACTTCACCACTACTGAGTGGGCCTCTATGAAGGACATCTGCCACGTTTTGCGTGCGTTTGATGAGTCAACGCGGATGGCGAGTGCAGATGATGCACTAGTCAGCCTGACTGTCCCCCTTATCTGCCTGCTTCAAAAAACACTGCAAGCACTAAGGGATGAGGTTTTCGAAGAGGTGGAGGATGAGGAGTCACAAATTCCATCACCTTCTGGACAGTCAGCGCAACGTGGTTCCTCACAAAGGGCTGGGCAGGGCTCACTTTGTGAGGAGGATGAGGAGGAGTCAATGGAGGAGGAAGACATCGCTCCAGAGGGAGGTACACAACGCTCTAGTCAGTATGTAGAGCGAGGGTGGGGTGATGCAGAGCAGGCAGAGATGACGCCTCTTGCAGGGGACAGCGTTTCTTGGCCAGTTGGGAGTCTGCAGCACATGGTTGATTTCATGCTGCAGTGCCTGAGAAACGATCGCAGCATCGCCCACATTCTCACCACGTCTGATTATTGGGTGTACACCCTCCTAGACCCTCGCTACCGGGACAACTTACAAAGCCTCATCACACCGTTGAACCGGGAGCGTAAAATGCGGGAGTACCAAGACACACTGGTGCAATCCATAATGTTCTCCATTCCAGCCGAGAGCACTGCTGCTGCTACTGCTTTACAAAGCAGCTCTGTGCGACAAGGCAGTGGAGACAGCTCTGCAACAAGAGGGAGCACAAGCAGCGCCTCTGCACAGGGCAAGACCAGTATGTTCCAAATGTGGCGAAGTTTTGTGGCAGCGCCACAAATGTCTACACCATCCGAGACGGCTCCAGTCAGCAGGAGGCAACGTTTCCGTAAGATGGTGACAGACTACATGTCTTTCCCTCTCAGTGTACTCCAAGATGGCTCTTCCCCATTCAAGTTTTGGGTCTCTAAGCTGGATACATGGCCAGAGCTTAGCCAGTATGCATTGGAGGTGCTGGCTTGCCCTGCTGCCAGTGTATTATCGGAGCGCGTCTTTAGTGCTGCAGGTGGTGTACTAACAGACCGTCGCATGCGACTATCCTCCGATAATGTAGACCGGCTTACTTTTCTGAAAATGAACAAGGCATGGATCTCGCCAGAATTTGTCTGTCCGTTTTCAGATTAAATAACTGGTTCGCAACGTTATCCATGTCTCCTGTTATGTTCATCTTTCTACCACCTGAACTCTACTCCCTGGGCTACAACACTGCCAGTTGCTGCTCAGAAGTGTCGTGTCCACAGACCAATACACAAGCTATAGTGTTAGTGGGGTTCAGTAACGCCAGCTGTTCCCCTGCTGTGTGGCCGGCAAGAAGTCTCCTGTTCCCTACACATGCACCGAAAAACCCACGTGGAACATGCTCCAAATAGGGAAGAGCCGTCACCCTGATTGTTATGCTTAAAACAGGAAATTGTGAAGTTTTCCAGGCCTAGAATGATACATTTTTATAACAAATATGGACAAATAATAATTTGTCATCACAGCGCATATCTGCACATGTCTATTAGAAATGGTAACAAAAACTAAAACATAGTGTTCACTTTTTGAAATTAATGCATAAAAGTACATTTCATACTTATCAATTAATGCTTTTTAAGGAACTTTATCTGTACCTGTAAGATAATGCAGTCAATGGATGTACGAATCATAAAATCCTCATCATCATCATCACGAGTTTTATTTATGACAGACATTATAAAATACACATACTGATGCCAACTGTAACTTCACACACCATATATGAAATGGCCAGCATCTAAACATGGTAATAATGTGCAATAATAAATTATTACATCTAGAAAGTGCATCATGCATACTGACAATAGGTAGTTATACCTGCAAGTGCTGTTGAAACAAGCACAACAGATATAAATTAATAATGGTATATAGGTATCACAGTGCATAGTTACTCATGGACAATGTCGATGTAATACTGTACCTCAATAAAGTCAGCGTCAACCATTATGCTTGTTAGTCTTGTAGATTGTTAAAGAGGGAACGTGCTTTTTTTGTTGGTCATAGGTGGAGTATTACACAGTAAATGATTACTGCTGTCGTATTTTTGGCGTCCCTAGGGCACAATAACGCTGCGTAACGTCACATTTTATAGAGTCATCTAATTGACACACGCTACCCTACCCTACGCGTGACAGTAGGAAGGTAGTGTTGACGGATAAAGCCTTGCACAACCAGACATGCTTTTACCCTCTTCAACACTGTACAAGCAAAAAATGCATGATTGCAGCCGCAGACTTTATTGACGTACAGTATAACATCGCCATTACCCATCAGAGGCTGTCCACTGTCTGATACAGACATAGAATATACCTTTGCTATCCGTAGCCTTTGTTTCACCTACACTTGCAGGCACACACTTACATTGTGACAATGCATAATGTTTTTTTAAATGGTTATTTTTTATCGTACATTATTGCGTCATCACATTGATGAGTCCATGCTGGACATGTCATACATGCTGTACAAAGTAACGATTTTATTAACTTAAATAATTGAAATGTCTGTGACTGTCACATATAAATTGCAATGATGATGATGAGTGACTATTACAAAATCCATTGTCTTCACTATGTTATGGTTTAACATAGCGTTCCTTAAGCATTATTCATAAATACAAAAATGGACTTTTATTCTTAAATTTACAACACTATATTTTGTAACCAATTTTTTGGGTGGTGTGTTGTTCCATTTCTTGTTGGCATGTGCATATATGCGTTTATATTTGCAGGGTCTTTTTTTATTCTTGAAGTTAGGAAACATGTGTATCTTCGTACCGTGTTAGCCAGTAGATAGACAAATATGTAGACTTGAGAGTCCGCAGTGGTTGATACCTTTTAATGGATAACTGAAAAGATGGTAACAAATTGCAAGCTTTCGAGGCTACTCACGTCTCTTCATCAGGCAAAGACTAAAACAAAAAATGAAGCATCACATATTTCTATACACAACAGGACACAGGAATAGTGCAATAGGTAAGACAAGTAAGTCACATGTAGCAGAACTGTCATTATGACAGAGGGATGAACATAAATATTGGAACAGTTCCTAGATAAGGATAGAAAGTTTTATTGCCCTCTGATTGGGGTCTGGTTTTCTGTTTTCATGCCCTTGGAAGGGCAGAGACGCAGATTCCTTAATTGATATAGAATGACATAAATCCGTGTGATCTATTCATTCCATTACTAAGAGTGTCAAAGGTCATGATGAGCTTATATTCTGAAACCTTTGTATCTTTCTCATATTTGAAGTTATATTTTAATACCAGTAATTCCATATCCATCATGCTATGACCGGGCATACAAAAGTGTTTTGCCACAGGTAAATCCATTATTTTTTCTCTTATTGTGTGGCGCTGATAATTCATCCTTGTTCTCATTTTTTGGCCGGTCTCCCCTCACTTGTCCCTCCCTCACTTGTCTTACCTATTCCTGTGTCCTGTTGTGTGTAGAAATATGTGATTCTTCATTTTTTGTTTTAGTCTTAGCCTGATGAAGAGACCTGAGTAGTCTCGAAAGCTTGGAATTTGTTACCATCTTTTCAGTTAGCCATTAAACGGTATCAACCACTGAGGACTCTCAAGTCTAAATATTTTTCTATTCTTGGACTTGAAATTCATCATTTTATTGTACTAGTAAAACTTCATTTATTCTTGTTTGAAGTACATACATTTGCAATGGCCACGTAACAAGGCAATAACTCAATATTTTATGCCTACACCCTCCTTGACCCTGGGCTTCAACAGCGCCAGTTGCTGCTCAGAAGTGTTAGATGCACAGATGAAAACAATCGCTGATGTGTTTGTGGGGTTCAGTAACGCCTGCTGTTCCCCTGCTGTGTGTCTGGCAAAAATTACTGCTGCTAACTACAACTTCAACTTCAAACATCTCATACAAGGCCTCTGCCTACACCCTCCTTGACCCTGGGCTTCAACACCGCCAGTTGCTGCTCAGAAGTGTTAGGTGCACAGATGAAAACAATCGCTGATGTGTTTGTGGGGTTCAGTAACGCCTGCTGTTCCCCTGCCGTGTGTCTGGCAAAAATTACTGCTAGCTACCTACACATGGTGAAAAAAGCATGACATGTCAAAGTGTCTAGTGCTACACATAGATATGAGGCTACACCCTGATTTCTAAGCTGTAAACATTTGAAACGTCAGCTTTAAAACCATAAAATGATTAGTCTTTGTCACAAATCTGTAACAAAATAATTGTGACATATTATTTCAGATATGCACATGTCGAAAACAAATGCTAACACAAAAGCCTACTTATGCTATAGGATACTGATGGTCAACCTTGTCACTCCATAGCTTAGACAAATCCAACTCACATCATGACTCAAATGCTGCAATGTTGGAAGTGCATAATGTGGGTTGAACTTTGACAACAGCTGCAGTGCGAAGGTTAGACTTCAGTGTTCTTAGCTTTTAAATAAAAGCATACAAGTAAATATAATAATCCAATGTTGATTAAGGGACGTGATGTACACCTGTAATATTGTGCAAAAAATGCATGTAGGAATAGTCCTCTTCAACATTAATTATATTTGTGTCATTTTAAAAAATACATATTTAATTAGAAAGTTAACAGCCCATATCATAAAGGTCCTTCATGTAAACATGATAATCGCTAACAAAAATATTGCATTACCTTGTTAAAGTCAATAGTGCATAGTCACAATAGCAAAATATATACCTGTAAGTGGTGCTGAAAGAACGACAACTGATACCGTGTTTCCCCGATAGTAAGACACCCCCGATTGTAAGACGTATCGGGAGTTTCAGAGGGGTCGGCTAATATAAGCCGTACCCCGAAAGTAAGACATATGTCTTACTTTCGGGGAAACACGGGGGTATTACCGCCTCCCTCTCATCTAGCTGCGTGCCGCTTCCTGCCCACGTCCGCACCGTCCCCCTCTCCATACGTCGCCGCGTCTGTCATCTACCACTGCCGCCTTCCGCCACGGGCTCCGGCTCCCTGCAGCCGCTGGTCCCGCCGTCCTCCGTCCTCCGTCGCTCCGTTCGCCCGCAGTCCCGGGCTGAAGTTCTCGCGCGCTCTATTTAAATTTCTTCTTCGGTCCCGAAACGTCATCACGTTGGTCACTCACGTGACCGGAGGCTGGAGAGAACTGTCTATCACTGCAGCCTCCGGTCACGTGAGTGACCAACGTGATGACGTTTCGGGACCGAAGAAGAAATTTAAATAGAGCGCGCGAGAACTTCAGCCCGGGATTGCGGGCGAACGGTGCGACGGAGGACGGCGGGACCAGCGGCTGCAGGGAGCCGGAGCCCGTGGCGGAAGGCGGCGGTGAGTTTTTCTGGTGGTAGATGGCAGACGCGGCGACGTATACACAGTAATCATACATCAGTAAAACATATACACTGGCATACTGGGGTATCATCTGCTGTATGTAACCCAGTGGGTATCAGCAGGTGTCACACTGGATTAAATACAGCAGGTGGTACTGTATCACACTGGGTTAGATACAGGTAATTTTTTTTCAATATAAGACATACCCGAAAGTAAGACATAGTGGGGTTTTTGGGGATAAAAAGAAAGTAAGACACTGTCTTACTATCGGGGAAACACGGTAGAATAGGTGAATGATATCTATTTATCAGACTGAATAGCGACACCTGTACAATGTCGATATAATACTGTACCTTAACAAAACAGCTGTGTCACACCTCACACTCGTTTTTCTTGTAGCTTGTTATGTAATAGGGCACATGCGTGTATGTTTCATCATAGGTGCATGTTTACTGAGTAAAGCAGTCATGACAACGCCTTTGTGTTGTCGGTACGCTTGCGATGATGAACGATGCGCACCGTGAATGTTAGTCTGCGTCATAAGACGCACAGACGCTCCAATACCCAACGCGTCACAGCAGGAAGCCAGTCTGTGCGTCCAAACAAAGGCGCAACCATACATGCACGTAACCTTTTATAAAGCTATATAAAAAAAAGGATGTAGTAGTAACGCACACTTTATTGAGGTACAGTATTACATCGCCATTCAACATCTGTGGCTATGCAGTCTCATCTATATATACCTTATCTATCCGTTGTCATGCTTGCAAGTCCACAGTCAGGCATAAATAGGTGTTTTGACTATGCACTATGCACTTTTTAAAGTTTTTGCTTGTTAATATAAATGATTGGCACATATTATCAGTATTACATGATGGAAATTTTAGATATTTTTAAAAACTTTTAGTGATATTATTCACCAAATGTAAACTTTTATGAATGTCAAAGATAACTTGTAATGCTGATTATGTTTTTAAGTCAGCCATTCATTGTCTACACAATAGAAATGGTGTACATACTGTTACTTAGCCATCATTAATGGATTCTGATATGTACTTGTATGCTTTTATTTTAAACCGTATAGCAGATTATTTAAGCTATTTTAATTGTGGTTTGCATTGCTTTTCAACATGTTAATGTATGCGTTTATGTTTGTAAATTATTAATTTACATATATTTTTTTAAGTAAAATCATCATCTTATGGTACTAAAGGTTATATTTCTCTTGTTTGGAGTATAGACATTTTTAATTGACACGTAACAAGGAAAATACTTGATCTAGTATTTAAACATCCTCCTTGACCCTGGGCTCCAACACCGCCAGTTGTTGCTCGGAAGTGCTGTTAGCACAGTGAACACTTGCTCCTGTGTTACTGGGGTTCAGTAATGTCAGCTGTTCCCCTGCTGTGTGTACGGCAAACAGTCCTGCTGCCTCCACCCTGTTGTCTTCTCATGCCTGGGCTACAACACCGCCAGTTGTTGCTCGGAAGTGCTGTTAGCACAGTGAACACTTGCTCCTGTGTTATTGGGGTTCAGTAATGTCAGCTGTTCCCCTGCTGTGTGTACGGCAAACAGTCCTGCTGCCTCCACCCTGTTGTCTTCTCATGCCTGGGCTACAACACCGCCAGTTGTTGCTCGGAAGTGCTGTTAGCACAGTGAACACTTGCTCCTGTGTTATTGGGGTTCAGTAATGTCAGCTGTTCCCCTGCTGTGTGTGTACGGCAAACAGTCCTGCTGCCTCCAACCTGTTGTCTTCTCATGCCTGGGCTACAATACCGCCAGTTGTTGCTCGGAAGTGGTGTTAGCACAGTGAACACTTGCTCCTGTGTTATTGGGGTTCAGTAATGTCAGCTGTTCCCCTGCTGTGTGTACGGCAAACAGTCCTGCTGCCTCCACCCTGTTGTCTTCTCATGCCTGGGCTACAACACCGCCAGTTGTTGCTCGGAAGTGCTGTTAGCACAGTGAACACTTGCTCCTGTGTTACTGGGGTTCAGTAATGTCAGCTGTTCCCCTGCTGTGTGAACGGCAAACAGTCCTGCTGCCTCCACCCTGTTGTCTTCTCATGCCTGGGCTACAACACCGCCAGTTTGTTGCTCGGAAGTGCTGTTAGCACAGTAAACACTTGCTCCTGTGTTATTGGGGTTCAGTAATGTCAGCTGTTCCCCTGCTGTGTGAACGGCAAAAAGTCCTGCTGCCTCCACCCTGTTCTCTTCTCATCCCTGGGCTCCAACACCGACAGTTGTTGCTCGGAAGTGTCATTGGCACGGGTACTCACTCCTGCCCACGACTGGTTACAGCACGCCATCTGTTTCCTGTCAGTGTAAACGTCACTTAGCCTCCAATAAGTTGTCCTGTCGTGTTGCAGTCGGGTTAGCCGACTCTATGGTGACTGGAGTTTAGGTGCTTCCTATGTGTGCTGCGGGATATGAAAATAAAGGCTGTTTCCGTTGTGACAATAGGACAATCACCCACTGAAGTACTGTGGGATTCGGTAACTGCGGCCGGCTCGCGGCCTGTCAACTTAAATTTCCATGGGTACCTTCTGCTACCCGTCCGGGTTCCAGTACCGTCAGCTGGTTCTCCGCAGTGCCTTTGGCCTAGGTGCCTCCATCTCGGTATCCGAGTTCCAGCAACGTCTGCTGGTCCTTGGTAGTGCTTTGGAGCACAGGTACCTCCTGCTTAGTAACCGTGTCCCAGTAACGTCAGCTGGTCCTCGGTTGTGCCATTGGCTCTTTTCCTTCTGCTGCCCCTCCGGGTTCCAGCACAGTCAGCTGGTCCTCGTTACTTGCATTGGCTCTTGTACCTTGTGCTACATTTACAAATTGAAGATTTTTTCAATGTTTTTTTGGGAAATCACTCTGGATCTCCAACAATGAAGACGACGACCCTGATGACCACCCCGAAGAAGATGACCACCACAAGGACGATGAGCATCAAGCCAACCAGCCTAAACACCGTCACAAAGAAGAAATAAAAGATTAACAAACAGGACTAAGAAGGTTAAGACAAACTACAAGATACAGAACAAGAGACTTAAGAACAATAAGCAGAAGATCAAAAAGCAGAGGAACATGAAGTATAAGACCAAAATGAAGAGCAAAATATATTCTCTAAATTATAAGCAGAAGAAGACTAAGCAGTGTATGGGGGTGAGTCCGTTCCTCCTCGTGGTGCCCCTGGAAAATGCCTGCTGCTGCAGGCTAAACTGAACACGGACAAATACTGTTGTAATTTAAATCTTTTGTGACAGCAAGAACGGAAGGATGAAAAATTCATACTTTGACAGATTACAAGTACAGGAATCTCTGTCCAAAATAAGAATATGATGAAGAAGATGAAGTACAATATGAATAAGAATAATAGTTTAATAAGAAGAATATGAGTAATGTTAACAAAAAGATGAATAGCAAGAAGTTTAAGAAGAAGAGAAAGAAGGTGAAGATGAATAATAATTTGATGAAAAAGATGATGCTGCTGAAGATTATGAAGGAGAAAGTGTGTCAAAAGTTAAAAAGGTGAAGAGCATGGAAGTTGTGAAATATACATATTTGCCAAAATAGAAAAAACATTAACAACATTGTCAATTTCTTCGTCAATCCGAACATCTTTAAAAAAAAAATATTTATGCTATTCCATTTGATTGGGTTAAACATCTATGCCTTTAATGTCTCCTCAACCTTCCCCAATACATTCTACATTACTCTTTGTTGTTTTCCTTCATGTACAATTAACCAACAAGGCAAGAATGGGTTTTTTTTAATTCCGATATTTTGTTCCCATAGACTTACATTGGATTTCCGGTATCGGTATCGGGTATCGCCGATATTTTTTGGGTATCGGCGATACCATTCCGATTCCGATACTTTTGGATACCGGAAAGTATCGCTCAACACTAAAGAGAAACCAATCACAAACTAAAATGTTTCTATACAAATGCACAAAGCATGGGCAACAAACAAGGAGAATTGGAACTACTAACGCAGGAAAAGAAATATGATGTCATTGGAATCACTGAAACTTGGTGGGACAATACACATGATTGGAATACAAGGCTATAAGGATACAACTTATTTGCAAGAAACAGACTTGATAAACAAGGAGGAGGTGTCGCATTGTATGTTAGAAAAGCATATATCTGCACAGAGATTGATGCTTCAGAGACTGGAGTTCTGTGGAAACGGTTTGGGTAAGAATACAAGGACAGAACAATGGAAGGACACCATTGTAGGCATTTACTACAGGCCACCTATGCAAGCTGAAGATATGGATGAACTTTTTATGCATCAAATGGCCAAGTTCTCCAAAAAATATGACATAGTGGTCATGGGAGATTTCAACTATCCAGACATTTGTTGGGAATCTCTCTCAGGCAAAACAGGTCAAGGAAATTCTTATCCTCTCTTGCTGACAACTTTATCTTCCAAAAGGTAGGGGAGAAAACAAGGGGATTGGCTACCTTGGATCTAATCCTTATAAACAGGGAGGAAATGGTTGAGGAGGTAAGAGTGGCTGGGACCCTAGGAGGTAGTGACCATGCTATTTTAGAATTTTGGATAACAAGAGGAGGAAGACCTGTGAAGACTCAGACGTCAAGGTTAGATTTCAGAAAGGCAGATTTTAAGGGACTCAGAAAGAGAATTGGAGGGATCCAATGGCTGGATATCCTTAAGGACAAAAATGTCCAGGAAGGATGGGAAATCTTGAAAAATGAGATTCTCAAAGGACAATCGTTAACAATTCAGAAAAGAGGGAAGAATGGGAAGCATTTAAGGAAACCAGGATGGATGAACACAGAACTTAAACACATGCTAAAAAGGAAGAAAGAAATGTTTATCAAATGGAAAGAGGGAGGCATATCTAAAGAAGAATATAATGCCGTCTGCAGAACCTGCAGGGCACAAATCAGATTATCTAAAGCTGACAATGAATTAAGGCTTGCAAGAGACGTCAAAAGCAACAAAAAAGGATTTTGGGGATACGTCAAAAGTAAAAGAAAAGTCAAAGATGCTATAGGATTTTTACAGGATGAAAATGATGAAATGGTAAGAAAGGATGTTGAGAAGGCTGAACTTTTAAATTCCTATTTTGCATCTGTTTTCTCTCAGAAATGAAATGTAACATCAACTGATCATCACTGTCCTATTAAAGGAATAGAAGAATCCAGGATATCTATAAACAGAAAGACAGTGGGGAACACTTAGCTAACCTAAATGAATTCAAGTCTCCACGTCCAGACGAATTACACCCCAGAGTACTGAAGGAGATAGCAGAAGAAATTCTTGAACCACTGTCCATAATCTTTGAAAATTCTTGGAGAACAGGAGAAGTCCCAGAAGACTGGAGAAGTGCAAATGTTGTTCCTATCTTCAAAAAGGGGAAGAAGGTGGACCCAGGGAACTACAGGCCGGTGAGTCTGACTTCTATACCAGGAAAGATCTTTGAACAAATTATTAAAGAACATATATGTAAGTACCTGGATAAGAATGAAGTGATTAAACAGAGTCAGCATGGGTTTGTAACTAATAAGTCATGTCAGACTAACTTAATTTCCTTCTATGACATAATCACTGACTGGGTGGATCAGGGAAATGCTGTAGATATAGTATATTTTGACTTCAGCAAAGCATTTGATAAAGTATCTCACACAATCCTTATTGAAAAAATGACTAAGTATGGAATGGACAAGGCAACTGTTAGGTGAATTCATAATTGGCTTAGTGATCAGACCCAAAGAGTGGTCGTAAATGGCTGCACATCCAGTTGGAAGAATGTCTCAAGTGGGGTATCACAAGGCTCTGTTTTGGGCCCTGTATTGTTCAACATCTTTATCAATGATTTAGATGAAGGAATTGAGGGTAAACTGATCAAATTTGCTGATGACACAAAGCTAGGAGGGGTAGCTAATACTAGAGAAGAGAGAGAGAGAGAGGATTCAAAAAGATATAAATAAACTGGAGCAGTGGGCAGCAACTAACAGAATGGTTTTTAACAGGGAAAAATGCAAAGTACTACATCTGGGCAATAAAAATGAAAAAAGCATATACAAAGTGGGAGGAATAGGGCTAAGTAACAGCACATGTGAAAAAGACTTGGGTATACTAATTGATCACAGACTGAACATGAGTCAACAGTGTGATGCAGCAGCAAAAAAGGCAAATACAATTCTAGGATGTATCAACAGAAGCATACAGTCTAGATCACTTGAGGTCATTATTGCCCTCTACTCCTCTTTGGTCAGGCTTCATCTGGAATACTGTGTCCAGTTTTGGGCACCACATTTTAAAAAAGACATCAACAAACTGGAGCAAGTTCAGAGAAGAGCCACCAGAATGGTGACCGGTCTGCAAACCATGTCCTATGAGGAACGGTTGCAGGATTTGGGAATGTTTAGCTTGCAAAAAAGAAGACTGAGAGGAGACTTAATAGCTGTCTACAAATATCTCAAGGGCTGTCACATTGTAGAAGGATCATCTTTATTCTCATTTGCACAAGGAAAGACTAGAAGCAATGGGATGAAACTGAATGGGAGGAGACACAGATTAGATATTAGAAAAAACTTTTTGACAGTTAGGGTGATCAATGAGTGGAACAGGCTGCCACGAGAGGTGGTGAGATCTCCTTCAATGGAAGTCTTCAAACAGAGGCTGGACAGACATCTGTCTGGGATGATTTAGAAAATCCTGCTTTGAGCAGGGGGTTGGACCAGATGGCCCAGGAGGTCCCTTCCAACTCTACCATTCTATGATTCTACTCGGTATCGGGCCGCTTCTTAAAGGGGAAGTGTCACAGCGGCAGTGACCCGGTCCGTGGCCCTGGGCATCCAATAAAAGGGGGTATATTTACAAGGGATAATAGAGTTTGTAATAGAGTGTTTGTGACGCCACGTGTGGTTTCTGGTCAGAGGTGACAAGCACTGCAGTGCAGATCCTCTAGGACTGATGGTGATGCAGCAGAGTTGGTATAGCTCTCCACAGGCAGAGCCTAGTCCCAGGGCAGATGTAGTAAGTAGAAGATGGTAATGTTGGTAGATGTAGCAGTGTTGGATGGGTGACGCAGGAATGATTAGAAGACACAACTGGGTGCAGTTTCCAAAGCTTTACTCACAGTTCTGGCTGCAGCACAGATGCCTGCTTGGTACCGTGTTCTCCAGGTGAGGGGCTCAGCAAACTCCCAGGTAGATCAGGATACACCTTTCCAGGTCTCCTTTCAATATGTTCCTTCCTCAGTCGTCTCACTGTGCTGACTTTCCACCTTTCCTTCCTGTCCAACACCTCACAATCAGTGTCCTAAACCAGTAGCCGCGGACCTTGGCGGATAACATCCTCCCTGCGTTTCCTAGCTCCCTTATGGCTACTTTTTCGGAGAAGATAATTGTGGTTCTGTAGCTGAGGCACCTAGAGATGCCACTGCCTCCGGCTTGCTAGTTAAGTCTTAGAGTTCTCCACTAGGCTAGGGGCCGGTGTCCCTTCTGCGACCTGGTCCCTCCACCAACGGATGGATCACTCACTATCCATGCCCCAAGGACCCCTTCTGTCCTTCCAGAAGCTTCTCTCTCTGTTCCTTCTTATTTAACTTTCTCCGTCTGGGGACGAGCTGCTACCAGCTCCAGGTCCCCTCCTATTCTTATCCTTCAGACTCTCTTACCCCTCCCTTCTTACTTTCTCCACCCACTTCTCAACACTCTTTCCTACCCAGCCTGGGATGAGACCATCCTCCCGTAGGGTATGTCCAGGGTACCTGGCTGCTCTAATATGTGTTGGGTGCAAGTGTTAGAGTCCTGAGTGGTGCTCCCTCCTTACCTGAGAGTGGGGTATAACACCTTTGGATGAGGTGCAATACCTTTGTGGCGACTGAAACCTCAGGGGTGCCACAGTACCATAATATACAAAGAATGATTTCTCTAGTCTAGAACATTGAAACTGCATTGCTGCCATAGGAAATAGAAAAAAATTGAAAAAAGCACTATATAATGTACAAATGAAATATTTATCTGTAAAAATTGCTATGAAAAAAGGAAGGTACTTCTCGCATAGATTGGCAAATATGTGTGAGCCCAATTGCCATGTCAAGGCATCCTTCGTGAATTGTGTCCCTATCCTGATATGTCACCTCATCTGGGTAAAAAAGCCTACAATTTATGGGGCAGGAATGGACCAGCTAATCTGTTTAAAATCACCTGTGGCTAATGGGAGTGGGAGTGCACATGTCCAAAAGGCTATGATTCAATAGAAAAAAAAGGACTAGCACATCTAAACTAGTGTGAACAGGCGCCAACCAAAGAAAAAACATTTAAGCAACACATAGTAAGGTTGCCCAGGAGAGGTGACATATCAGCACAGGGACCTAATTTATGAAGGACGCCTTGACATGGCAATTGGGCTCACATATATTGACCAATCTATGCGCGAAGTACCTTCCTTTTTTCATAACAATTCTTGCAGATAAATATTTTAGGTGTATATTATACAGCGCTTTTTTCAATTTCCTATGGCAGCAATGCAGTTTCAATATTCTAGATTAATCCTTCTTTGTATATTATGGTGCAACCTTACTATTTGTTGCTTATATGCTTTTTTTGGTTGGCTCCTGTTCACACTAGTTTAGATGTGTTGGTCCTTTTTTTCTATTGTTGGCTATGGTCTATATAGCTTGTAAAAGATATCTCTAAATACTGTTAACAGACACTTAAGGCTGGGTCTCACATAGCGATACACCAGCGATCCCGACAACGATATGCACTTGTCAGGATCGCTGGTGTATCGCTATATTATCGCTGCTGAGCTGCCAAACAGGCAGCTCAGGGCAGCGATCAGCACAAGGACACTGCGGGTAACATCGCTTAGTTACCCGCAGTGTACCTTGGATACCAGCGCCCTGATGCAGGGAGCTGGTATCCAAGGTACACAGCGGGTTTCCAAGCGCTGCGCGGTGCCTGGAAACCCGCTGTGTACCTTGGATACCAGCTCCCTGCATCAGGGCGCTGGTATCCAAGGTACACAGTGGGTTTCTAGGCACAGCCCCGCGCCTGGAAACCCGCTGTGTACCTTGGTTACCAGCGGATCGCTGGTCTCCCGCCTGTCACACGCAGCGATGCATGCCTGTCAGCGGGAGACCAGCGATCAAAAAAATGTCCAGACATTTCAGCAACGATCAGCGATACCCGGCAGGGGGGCTGATCGTCGCTGAATGTCACACACAGCGATATCGCTGGTGAGCTCGGTGCTGGGTCACAAAACTAGTGACTCAGCACCGATCTCGGTAGCGATATCGCTATGTGAGACGGGCCCTTTAGGCAAAATGGAAAACGCTACTGTCATATAAAGAAAATATGATAAAAAATCTACAATTATAAGATAAACAGATTAGAGGAATAAAACATATGTATTACTATCTAATCTTAATTATTTAAACTATTATATGTGGCATATTTACTTTTAATAAAAATTGCTTACTCACTCCCACTGCTAGATAACTATGGTGACACTTTTTCTCAGCACAACCTCCTCTTGTGCCATCTGTGAGACTAAACCCTACTGTGAGGAAAGTTGCTTTCTTTTAGACTCCCTGGAACACTACAGGAAATCTGAGGATGCATGCCATTTGACTCCATGCTGACTCATAGTTCAACTTTTTCACTTATGCCAGTGTACATTTTACTTATAGAACAAAGAACAAATCTCTCACTAACTACTGGTTTATGTTACGCTAGTAGCCAGACTGGCTAGCGCAAGCGTGGATCGTGGTCCTACTGTGCCACGAACCAGACTTATCCTGGGGGGGGGTGACTAAGCAGCTACTTTGGTGTTCACTGGATCCTCTAGTGGTGAGGTCAGACTTGTGAGGCAGGTAGCTGCCAGGTACCACTCCAGGGCAACATCCGGCACTAACAGCTGACCCCCAGGGGGACAGGACACTGTAACGACAGGTGAAAACAAGAATTGTGGATCTACTGTCTGGCTTAGCTGATACGTAGACAAGCAAGTACTGGCAGTCATACCTGGAATGCCGGCAGGTGCTGGCATATACAGGTGAGTACAAGCAGGTTGGTACAAGCAGACATGGCTGGTATATAGGCAGGTCAGTGCAGGCGGTCATGGCTGATACGCTGGCAGGCAGGCATTGCTGAAACTCTGGCAGGCAGGCAGGAACAGCTGATACACTGGCAGAGGTAGGAGCCAGTATAGACTGGAGGAACAGGAACAGTTTCAGGAAGGACTAGGCCACTGGCAAATATGACTGGAATGTAGGAAAGGGTAAGACCCAATTCAGACTGGACAGACAAGGAATCACAGATGCAGAAACGTGCAGAGCTGCAGACACAGTCAAGCAGGAAGCTGCAGATGCGGTCAAGCAAGAAGCCGCAGATGCGGTCAAGCAAGAAGCCACAGATGCGGTCAAGCAGGGAGCCGCATACGCGGTCAAGCAGGAAGCAGCAGACACGGTCAAGCAGGGAGCAGCAGACACGGTCAAGCAGGGAGCCGCAGACATGGTCAAGCAGGGAGCCACAGACATTGTAAGGCCGGCGTCACACTGGCGACAGAATCGGACGACTGCAATACGATGAAATATCGCATTGCAGTCTGCCCTATGTTAATCTATGGAGCAGCTCTAAGTATCCGCTTTTTTGTGGTCCGTTTTAAACGTCCGAGTGCAATCGCAGCATGCTGCGATTGTCACCGATTGTGGGTCGACTATCGCCAATGCAAGTCTATGGGAGCGATGAAAAATCGGATTACAAACGGACCGCACGTGTGACTTGCGATGAAATCGCATCGGTGTCCTTTAGAAAAGCCGGCAATTCATCCCCGGCTATACTGTAAAATCACACTGACAGCTTTAATAAAGAATAGAAAGAATAGATATATACACATAGAACACATATATATATATGTAATTGTGACATGTATATATATATATATTTATAGTTCCTAGACTTCAACATACTGTAATAGGCGCTAATTCAATTGCCGGCTTTTGTGAAATCACAGAAGCCGACATGAAATGATACATTGTTTAGACACAGTTAACCATGTCATTTCCTGTATTTTGATATATGGTTTGAACTTACAATTACATAAGTATATGTGTGCAAAATTTCAGACATGTAGGGGTTAATTAAAGGTGTAAATTCATTGAAAAAAAATGCGTGGGCTCCCGCTGTATTTTCTCCACCAGACAGACAAAGAAAGCGAGTGGGGGCAGATAATAATAGCCTAGGGAGGGTACATTTTTTTGTGCCCCCCCTGGCTACTAACATCTGCCCCCAGACACCCCAGAAAGGGCAAATCTCTAATTAGATTTGCCCTTTCTGGCACTTTGCCCGTCTATTCCCATTGCCCTGTAGCGGTGGCGAATGGGTTAATAAGGGGTTAAAATGACCTTGCAATTGAAAGGTCACTTTAAGCCAGGTTAATAATTGAGAGCTGTCAATTAGACAACTATCAATTATTAATCCTATTGAAGTAAATAAAAAAACACACACACTTTAAGAATAAATAATTTTAATGAAATAAAAACACATTTTTTTGACCATCTTTTATTTTACTCTTAATCCGTGTGACGCCCTTGATCTCCTAAAATAAATATAAAATAATAAAACAACATTATTCTTACCTATCTGGCGATCTGTCACGTCCCACGATGTAATCCTTCACAAAGGGTTAACTAGCAATCAGCTAGGCAGCGCAACTAATGCTGCGTGCTCAGCTGATAGCTCCTGAATGAATGAGCTTATCTCCTGCCGACAGGAGAGGATGTGATTAATGAATGAAGCTTAATTGATTGTATCCCACTTTCACCTTAGGTCAGGTCACTGAAGTGAAAGTGGCAATAAATCAATTAAGCTTCATTCATTCATCTCTTCCTCTCCTTTCGCTGGGAGAGTAAGTTATTCATTCGGGGGGTAAGAGCTCAGCAGACAGCATTAGCTGACTGCGAGCTCTAACCTGTTAACCCTTTCTGATGGATTACACCGTGGGACCTGACTGTACATCGGATTGGTAAGAATAATTTTGCTTTTTTATTTTCTTTTTATTACAGGAAATGGTTTTAGCAGGAAAATAAAATATGGTCAAAAACTGTGTGATTATTTCATTAAACTTCTTTTTTATTAAACTGTGTGTGTTTGATTTTTCTTTCATACAATAGGATTAATAATTGATAGTTGTCTAATTGACAGCTCTCAATTATTAACCTGGCTTAAAGTGACCTTTCAATTGCAAGGTCATTTTAACCCCTTATTAACCCATTCGCCACCGCTACAGGGCAATGGGAATAGACGGCCAAAGTGCCAGAAAGGGCAAATCTAATTATAGATTTGCCCTTTCTGGGGTGTCTGGGGGCAGATGTTAGTAGCCAGGGGGGGCACAAAAAAAATGTACCCTCCCTAGGCTATTATTATCTGCCCCCACTCGCTTGCTTTGTCTGTCTGGTGGAGAAAATACAGCGGGAGCCCACGCATTTTTTTTCAACGAATTTACACCTTTAATTAACCCCTACATGTCTGAAATTTGGCACACATACACTTATGTAATTGTAAGTTTAAACCATATATCAAAATACAGGAAATGACATGGTTAACTGTGTCTAAACAATGTATCATTTCATGTCGGCTTCTGTGATTTCACAAAAGCCGGCAATTGAATTAGCGGCTATTACAGTATGTAGAAGTGTAAGAACTCTAAATATATGTATATATACATGTCACAATGACATATATATATATATATATATATATATATATATATATGTGTTCTATGTGTATATATCTATTCTTTCTTTTGTGATTTAAATACTATTCTTTTGGATCCATTATATGTCAGTTTTGCAACCCTGCGAGAAATTCTCGCAAGTCGGATGAAAATCGGATGTTACAAGGTACACACACATGCGACTAAATCGCATCTTTGAAGGAAAATCGGATGCCAGGCGGATGTGTGATGTTTGCATTTTGTTCCGATAATCGACCGACTAAAACGGTCCGATTTTTTGTAGTTGTGTCTGACGCCGGCCTTAGGCAGGAAGCTGCAGAAGCAGTCAGCCAGAAGGTTGCAAATGCAGTCAGTCAGGCGGCCGCAAACGTGGTCAGGCAGGAAATCGCCAGGAACAGGAAGACATGACAATCACAAGGACAAGTACACACAGAACAGACAGGGTCAAGTTCACACAAGAACAATACAAGGTCAGGTATGGACAAGACAAACAGGAACAATTTCACCCAGGGTATTTACAAAGAAGTAGCAAGTGTACTCACTAAACACTAATGTTGCACAAAGACAACAGAATAGAGATAGGCAGTCATTCAGATACTGCAGGTTATAGAGATAGAAACAGGTTCAGACACTGCAGGTTTTAGGGATGGGAGCGGGTTTAGACACTGCAGGTTTTTAGGAATAAGAGCAAGTTTTGACACGGCAGGTTTTAGGGATTGGGGGTGTTTCTTTAGCCCCCAGGGTGACGACACAGGAAAGATCAGATACATGTACAGATACAGGTTACAGGCCTGGGTATTCAGCTCCCAGGGTGACAGGAACAGAAAAGGACCTGGCAACTCAGAAGGCACACACACTCTGTTGCTCAGGCACCTTCCAACACGAGGAGGTGCTTTAAGTACCAAGTGCCTCTTAGCTATAGGCTGAGGACAAATTAGGAGTGCACACACTGTCTCTTTAAGAATCAGGAAGTGCAGGTGTGGCCGCCCTAAGCATGCAGCCAGGAAGTATGCATAGCACGCAGAGGACATGGAACTTACTGCACCGTCTGGAGTGGTGAGTAAGTTGGTATCCCTGCATGGTGGGAGATGGGAAGGCATGCTGTGATGTCGGCAGGGATGTTACAGTTTATAATATATTTAAAGAGGTTCTCCATGAATGACGTAGAATGGCATCCCTGTTATAATTCAAACTGCAGCCCGTTCTAGTCAAGTGTCAGTATAGCCTGTGGACTGAAGTCCTACAGTTCCTGAGACCTGTCAGTGTCTCAATTGATAAGAGCTGTATCACACATGCTTCAATCAGCGGCTGAGAGCACAGCTGTCATGTGTGAAGAAATATATCTCTTTTTTACCAAGCTCAAAGGAGGTTATCTCTAGCTTCATCATCTTCAATGTTTATTTGTTTTCCAGTTTGATGCAGTCAGTCTCTGTCTGTGCACTGCTATAAAGCTGACAGGAGAAGTAACGTTATGTTGGAGATCTCCTCACAGAGCACAACTTGGGTAAAACATATTTCATTGCATATCACAGCCATGCTCCCAGCCACCGACGGGATATGTGTGATACAGCTCCAGTCTGTTGAGAAACACTTCTCTGGAGCTGTATGTGTGCATTCTACAGTCCGTACTGACACGTGACTAAGACAGGATGCAGTTTGAATTATATCTGAGACTCTATTTTATCTCATTCTTGGGGAACCCCTTTAAACATATGACTGCTGGTAGCAGGTCAAGAGATTCTGGTACAAACCAGTAGTTAGTGAGAGTATTGTTCACAACTAGACGAGTCTGACCTAGCTCAATACACACATCTAGTTGACACGTTATCATGTACTTGCAGTCACACGTCCGCCTGCACTGGAGAATCCTGACAGTGCACACATTGTGAGAGTGACTGCAGACTTGTACACCAAGCCAGGACAACCCGTATAATATAAAAATCATATCAGAAAGCTGACCTTTAAAATTCACTTCATTTTCCATTGTGCTTTACTATTTTTTGTGGTATGGGGTGTAGGATGTGCAATACTACATGAGCTGGTGGAGCTTTTGTGCCAGGGCTGCTTTTTAAACCCAGTCTTTCCCTGCTGGTGTGATAGTTAATACAGTATGTGTATATCCTCCTTATTGTATCTATCTTTATACAGTAAATTATGTTAAATGTTATATGCATTTCTAATTGTAACTCTGTATTAACTAGGATTTAAAAGGGTTGTCCACTGAAAATAATTTATCACCCATGCTTAGGCTAGGTGATAACTTGTTAATCAGTGGGTGTTCGCTGGGACTCACATCAATCAACAGAACGAGACATTTTTATCCCTGGTAGAATGGAATGGCAGTGTGCTTGCTCGACTTCCTCTCCATTCATTTCCTATGGGGCTGCCGAGCACTGCGCTTGAATTTTCCAGAAGCCCAAACAGAGAACGAATGACGCAGCGGTCGGGTATCTGGCCTGCCGCACTATGTTATAACGATATTAAGAATTACCTGTATACGGAAAAAAATCACAATCTGCCAATCGGTCGTGGGTACCTGCAATGGAACATTCACTGATCTGCAATTGATCACCTTTAGTGTGGATAGGAGATAACTTCTTTTCACTGGACAACTACTTTAACAATGCTGGATGAAAATTACAGATATATTCAGGTATAATGTAATACTGTGTGATTAGGCAGCAACACTTGGAAGTGTGGTCACAATACACCCACTGCTGTTTGTTAACCTCTGATTGAAGGAGATCTGTTACTAAGGAATTGACAATTATACTTGGAGAATATTGCTTTAAACTTCTCTAGCAAAACACAGGCTTGGTATAATAAATGCAAAAATTCTGCTCCCAACATAACAAAAGATGTGCAAATTTAACACCATTAGAGTGGAAAGTAACAACTACTAGTTTCACATTGTGAAGTGCAATTAACAGCTTTTTAATATTTGTCTTCAATATAATTGCTTCGTTCTTCTAATAGGGTAAAAAGTTCTAGATTTTCATCACATCATCATTAGAGAGAGTTATGTGTGTTAAATTACAGTACCTTTTAAACTTCCTACAATGCCTACAAAGCCATCCATAACCTGTCTCCTCCATATATCTCTGAACTAATCTCCCGATATCTCCCCTCACATAATCTCCGATCCTCCCAAGACCTCCTTCTCTCCTCCGCACTTTTCGCTCCTCACCTAATCGCCTCTAAGACTTCTCCTGAATATCCCCCATCCTCTGGAATTCTGTGGCCCAACACGTCCAACTATCAACCACATTCGGATCCTTCAGATGGAACCTGAAAACCCACGGCTTCAAGAAAGCTTACAGCCTGCAATGACACCGCTGCCTCCTCACCACTACCGGAGCTACTGCCTCACCATCACTGGAGCTACTGCAATCCCCCAATCCTACGGTCTCCTTCCCCACCATCCTGTACAATGTAAGCCCGCAAGGTCAGGGTTTCTCCCCTCCATATGAGTCTGTCATTGTTAGTTTGTTTACTGTAAGTGATATCTGTAATTTGTATGTAACCCCTTCACATGTACAGCACCATGGAATCAATGGTGCTATAGAAATAAATAATAATAATGATAATGATAACTTCCCTTGCTATAGCTAAGTTGTGAGATCTTGTGCTACTGACGAGCAGATTCTAAAGATACTGCTGATAGAAAACCAATATTGCAAATCGGAGGTCAGTAAAATAACTATTAAACTTGATGTAGATCAAGTGAAAATTGTCCGTTAATTTATAATAAAAATTATCAAATCCTGTTTCTTGACTAATCGTTCATCTTGTCCAAGCTAAATTTTCTGACATAATAAAGCAGGACCAGACTGAGACTGAAATTCAGCTCTGACAACTTGAAAGCAGGCCCACATTATAAATATTACCCTGCCTGGAGAAAATAAAAACTTACTATCAGACCAATATTACCAATATTACTGCTATATAAGATTAATCAATACCTCTATGCCATGACAACACATTACCACCAAGTAGAGACTGAATAATGAAATCAAACTGATCGTTAAAGGGTTGCACAGCTGAGTAAATTTTCAGCAAGAAATAGTGCAGCATGCCGAATCCTAGCAGTCTGTAATATATACATCATTATGATTTGGCTCTGCTTGCCAGTATCTGCAGTGGTCATATGATCACAAGTATGCATGTTGACTAGAGTCTCAGCTGCTCCTCTCAATGTTCTATCCTTGTCAGCACATGACTGCAAGGGTGCAAATCACATACTTCCAAACACTTGACAATTGGTGGAACCAGCAAGTAGAGCAGAATCCTAATGGTGTGTAAATATCACGCTGTGACTGTACGTAAATAGGGAAAGAGCCCTGCACTGTCTTTAAGGCTGGGACGCTAATTATCCCTGTTCCCAAAGATGCCTCTAAAGGTGAGGAGGATTGGGCCACCAACCTTACTGTTCTCCTGTTATACCCTAAGCTTTCCCCTCCCCAGGAGGGCTGGGACAGCAATACTAGTGTATAAAGAGGCATAACAAAAAGCAACTAATATACAAAACACTCACCAAAGGAAGAGAGGTATATAGGGAAGGGTATGAATGTACAAACCAA
The DNA here is from genome assembly GCA_033576555.1 of Oophaga sylvatica. Taxonomy (NCBI): domain Eukaryota; kingdom Metazoa; phylum Chordata; class Amphibia; order Anura; family Dendrobatidae; genus Oophaga; species Oophaga sylvatica. Next base: position 306,349,830 of record JARQOD010000005.1, read on the forward strand.
ATCGGAATAGGACAATGAGGAAAGCATGCACCCAAAAACAGCATTCAACAATCTCCAGCCGCAACAATGATCTCCAACTCAGCACAGCGACTCCAAGGAGCTAGGAAATAAAACTGTCATTGGCGAGGAAGAGAAGGTCTGGCCAGATTTTATTGGGAAAGGAAATGACCAGGTCAGGAACAGCTGTGAGTTCGAGCTGCAAGTTTCTAACCAGCATAGAAAGGGCTGTTAAGCTCTTCAGCACCAAAGGAAACAAAGTCCATTTAATATGAAACACAATCACCCAGGCTAAATGGAAGATCTCCGATTCACAATACATAGTGATTTTCTAACCCTAGATCTCCCAGGATATTTACACACTTAGTATTCGGCAAGCTATGCTGCTTGCCGACAATTTACTCAGGTTTGGACAACTCTTTTATCAAATATGACTGTGCCAAGACCAATAGTAGCATCAATATTGTAAAATAGTAGACAAATAATACCAATAGTCCATCACCAAATATTAGCAGGGTATACAATAGTGATAATACTGACATCCTGACTTTCAACCAAAAACTTTGCACTAGGACTGATATCACCAGAATTGGACTGGATCACCTTGGGCCCACCAGATAAAATCATTCTTGGAGCTCACTATGTAGCTACAAAGAGATAAATACAAGACCACCAATTGTGCAGTAAAACACGCTAATATCAGAGTATAATTTAAGGTAGTACATGTCTTAATGATATACTGTAGCAGGGGTTGGGGTAGCCCCATCATAAAATATAATGTAGCCAACCTCATAGAATATAATGTAGTCCCCTCATATAATGTAATGCAACCCCCCATAGACCATAATGTAGCCCTCTCATATAGTACAATGCAGCCCCCTCATAGGGTATAATGCAGCCCCCTCATAGGGTATAATGTAGCCCTCCCATAGAATATAATGCAGCCACCTAATATAGTATAAAGCAGCCCCCCATAGAATATAATGCAGCCCCTCATAGTATAATGCAGACCCCGTATAGGGTATAATACAGCCCCAAATAGAATATAATATAGCCCCCTCATAGAGTATAATGCAGCCCCCCATAGAATATAATGTAGCCCCCGCTGTTATGTTTCGGTAGCTGAGGAGTACAGGTAAAAAAGGCAATACACCAGAGCAGTTGGAAACTATGAGATTGCAGTACCCTGACTAACCACCACAACTAGAGGCAGCCCTGGAGCGTTCCTACGTTGGTCCTAGACGCCTCGTCACAGCCTGAGAAACTAACTACACCTAAAGATAGAAAGAGGAAAGCTATCTGCCCCGGAGCAGATCCCCAAAGAACATAGAAAGCCCCCAAACATGTAATGGCGGTTAGACAAGAAGAAATACTGACACAGACAGAAAATAGTATGAGCAAACGTTGGGGCCCAAACTTACTAAATAGAAAAGGATAGGAAGGGCACTTACTGCAATCCCAAAAAACCCTGAAAAGCACCAACTCTACTAATTTCAAAAACACCTGAGATCACACGACCTCTACCACCTAAATTAGTTCTCTGGTGTAACCAAAATCAAAACAGCAGCCACAGAAAAAACTGGAAAAAGCAAATGTACAAACATCAGTGGCTGAACTGAACTGAGAGGGCAAAAGCCCCCAGAGGGGACCCTGAAGGCCCCCACAGAAGTGCAGGACAAAATGCAAAAATCAAGCACAAAAACAAAAAGAAGAAAATGTCTTATCTGTTAGCAGGAGATTCAGACACGACACAGCAGGCTACCAAGGAAACAGGAATCAAGGATTGAGACCAGAACAATTGATCACCGGCAACCCTGATGGGAAGGCGACTCCCTTATATAAGACCAGTCAGTAACACCTGATTCCCAATCCTCACAATCTTCACTGGACAGTCCAGTACCGTTTGTAACCACCAGAGGGAGCTTCTGCTCAGAACTCATTTCCAGCCTATTCACAACAGTACCCCCCCCCTTGAGGAGGGGTCACCGAACCCTCACTAGAGCAACCAGGTCGGTCAGGATGAGTTCTATGATACGCACGGATGAGTCTCCTAGCATGGATGTCCGAAGCAAACACCCAAGAATTGTCTTCCTGACCATAACCTCTCCATTTAACCAAATACTGGAGTTTCCGTCTAGAAAAACGAGAATTCAATATTTTCTCAACCACATACTCCAGATTGCCCTCAACCAAAACAGGGTCAGGAGGCACAGTAGTAGGAACCACTGGCTCAACAAACCTCTTCAACAAGGACTTGTGGAACACGTTATGGATCTTAAATGTCCCTGAAAGAAGCAAACGAAAAGAAACAGGATTAAGAATCTCCATGATCTTATAAGGTCCAATGAACCTAGGCTTAAATTTAGGAGATGCCACTCTCATAGGAATATTTTTTGAGGACAACCAGACCAAGTCCCCCACTTTAAACCGAGGACCATCAGTCCTATGCCAGTTAGCAAACCGCTGGGCCCTCTCCTGAGAGAGGGACAACCTCTCCACTACCTGGTCCCAAATCTGTTGCATACGCTCCACAACAGAGTCAACACCTGGACAGACAGAAGCCTCCGTCTGTCCTGAAGAAAATCGAGGGTGAAACCCAGAATTACAGAAAAATGGAGACATCAAAGTGGCAGAGCTAGCCCTATTATTAAGAGCAAACTCAGCCAAAGGCAAAAAAGAGACCCAGTCATCCTGATCAGCAGACACAAAGCATCTTAGATAAGTCTCCAATGTCTGGTTTGTTCTCTCAGTTTGACCATTGGTCTGAGGATGAAACGCCGAGGAGAAAGACAATTGAACACCAAGTTTAGAACAAAAGGTCCTCCAAAATCTGGAAACAAACTGGACTCCTCTGTCAGACACAATGTTCTCAGGAATGCCGTGTAAACGAACCACGTGCTGAAGGAACAAAGGCACCAATTCAGAGGAGGAAGGCAACTTAGGTAATGGCACAAGATGTATAATCTTGGAAAACCTATCGCAAATCACCCAGATGACGGTCATTCTCTGAGAAACAGGGAGGTCGGAAATGAAATCCATAGAGATATGGGTCCATGGTCTCTTGGGCACAGGCAATGGCATCAACAAACCACCAGAACGAGAGCAAGGCTTGGAGCGAGAGCAAGTCCCGCAGGACTGCACAAACTCCCTGACATCACGAGACAAGGTAGGCCACCAAAAGGACCGACTAACCAAGTCTCTGGTACCAAAAATTCCGGGATGACCGGCCAACGCGGAACAATGAATCTCAGACATTACACTCTTTTTCCACTGGTCCGGGACAAACAATTTCCCAACAGGGCAGCGCTCGGGCTTATCCTCCTGACACCCCTCCAGAGCCAGTCTGAAATTGGGCGAGATGGCGGAAAGAACTACACCCTCTTTCAAAATAACAGAAGGATCAGATAACTCAGGAGAGTCCGCCAGGAAACTCCTCGAGAGGGCATCCGCCTTAACATTCTTAGTGCCAGGAAGAAATGAAACCACAAAATTAAAACATGTGAAAAACAAGGCCCACCTGGCCTGTCTAGGATTAAGTCGCTTGGCAGATTCCAGATAAACTAGATTCTTATGGTCCGTAAGGACCACCACCTGATGTTTGGCTCCCTCCAGCCAATGTCTCCACTCTTCAAAAGCCCACTTCATGGCCAATAACTCCCGATTACCCACGTCATAATTACGTTCAGTAGGAGAAAATTTTTGAGAGAAAAAGGCACAAGGGTTACTTTTAGAGGTCTCTGGATCTCTTTGGGACAAAACGGCACCTGCCCCAATTTCAGAGGCATCAACCTCCACCTGAAATGGTAGAGAAACATCAGGCTGCCGTAGAACAGGAGCAGAAGTGAATCTCTGCTTAAGTTCCTGAAATGCAGAGACTGCCTCAGGAGGCCAATTCACCACATCAGAACCCTTTCTGGTCAAATCAGTTAATGGTTTAACAATAACCGAGAAATTACCAATAAATTTACGATAAAAATTGGCAAAACCCAAGAATCTTTGAAGAGCCTTTAATGAAGTAGGTTGGACCCAATCACAGATGGCCTGAACTTTGACCGGGTCCATTTCAATAACAGATGGGGACAAAATGAATCCCAGAAATGAGATCCTCTGAACGCCAAAAAGACACTTTGATCCCTTCACATACAGAGCTGTCATGTGTGCATTGCCACGAAGATCGTCGCGGTTGCACATTTTGACTTCTCACAGCTGATCTGCTGTTTCTTTGTGTTTGGCAGCTAGGGAGTTAATTCTGTCTGTGCTCGGTGCTGGGACTGGGTGCAGTTTCTCCCGGCTGCAATTGATTATTTGTTGATTGGTTTCCTTTAAATTCCTGGTTGTCTGCTTGGGGAGTTGCCAGTGAAACCTTCATGCAGACCACAGATAGGAATGAATCTGTATAGACTTTAGTTGTGAGCTCCTTAGTTGTTCTAAGCTCAACTTGGTTAGAGTTTATTTCCCAGACCATTTATGTTCCTTTGGTGTTTGAGTGTGTATGCAAGCGAGTGTTATCCTGTCTGTCTTATATGTCTAATCTGTGTATTTAGCTGAGATCAGCCCATATCCCTTTGGTGGTAGTCAGGATCCTTCTTAGGACTGATTACAGGGTTCAGGGTCTGATAGGAGACAGGGTTAGGTTGGAGACTTGGACCTCTGAACCATTATCAGTACCTCCAAGGTGAGGGATTAGTTAGGACCCCAGTTTAGGGTCAGGTTAGATCCCGGTCCACCTCTTTCCTGTTTCAGCTCATCAAGTCCTCAAGATTAACCCTGAGTTCAGCAGAGATCGTGTCAGGTAAATCTATTCTATACTTACATGCTTATGTTGCTATACTAGTTGTTGTATAGAGTGTTGTTCCTGTATTAATAGTTTACTGACATTGTATACATATCATTAGACAGCGTGACATTTTCACTGGCCATAAAAATTATCTCCAGTTACCATGGATCCAGTAGCCCAGCTGGCTCTGCAGTTGCAGGGATTATCCATGGAGCTGACGGACATTAAGTCCAAAGTTTTGTCTCCCCTGGAGCAAACCAGAGTTGAACCTAAAGTAGCTCTCCCGGACAGGTTCACTGGTGGGCGAGACAAATTTTTCACCTTCCGGGAGGCATGTAAATTGTATTTTCGGCTTCGGCCTCGATCATCAGGGAGTGATGAGCAGAGAGTGGGAATTGTTATCTCACTTCTGCAAGGGGACCCTCAATCCTGGGCATTTTCCCTTCCTCCGGGATCCCCGGCTCTACTGTCTGTAGATCAATTTTTTACTGCCCTGGGATTGGTATATGATGACCCAGATCGGGTCTCTCTTGCTGAGACAAAATTACGTAAGATACAGCAGGGAGATTGTCCTGCAGAGGAATTTGCTTCTGAGTTTCGTAGATGGGCCACAGATACTCAGTGGAATGACCCAGCTCTTAGGAGCCAGTTTTGTCATGGGCTTTCTGATAAATTAAAAGACGTTTTGGCTCAGTATGAGTGTCCTCATTCACTGGAGGCTGCTATGGCCTTAGCTATCCGTACTGATAGACGGCTTCGGGAGAGGGGTGAGGTAACCCCACTCCCTGTTGTTTCTCCACCTACCACTAAAGTCCCTTATGTTGAGGTTCCCCTTGTCTGTTCGGATGAGCCTATGCAGTTGGGAGGGACATCATTTCGTAGGAGGGGATTGGCGGTACGCCGCAGGACTAGAAGATGTTTTTTCTGCGGGAAAGAGGGACATTTTGTTGGAGAATGTCCATCCCGTGCCTTGTTGAGCCAAAAGTCGCCGGAAAACTGTTAATCCCAGGTTGTGTGGTGGACGACAACCTGGGAGTATGTATTTCATCCGCCAGTTCTTCTCAGTTCCTTGTACCAGTGGAGGTGGTAGTTGGTACGAGAGTGGAGAGATTGTCTGTTCTTCTTGATAGTGGTTCCGGGGCTAATCTGGTTGACGCTCAGTTTGCTCAGGCTCAAGGTATGCATCTGAGTGTATTGGTCAAACCGATCCCTATATTCTCCATTGACGCCAGGCCTCTCGGCCAAGGTAGCTTTGTTCATGAGGTTCATAACATTGACCTTCGGGTAGGGGCAATACATAGGGAACAATTATCTTGTTATGTGTTGGAGGGTCTACCTACTCCCATTGTGTTGGGACTTCCTTGGTTGGTTAAACATAACCCTGTGATTAATTGGCAGTCCAGAGAAATAAGCCAATGGGGTGAGTTTTGCAAAAGCAACTGCATGAACACAGTCATCAGTGCGGTCGTGCCTAGTACATTGCCTCCTTTTTTGGAGGATTTTGGGGATGTTTTCTCTGAGGAGGGGTGTCAGGAGTTGCCTCCTCATCGCGTGTATGACTGCTCTATTAATCTCCTTCCTGATGCTAAGTTGCCTAAAGCTAGGTTGTATAATCTTTCTGGTCCTGAGAGGCAGGCTATGAAAGATTATATTTCTGAAAGTCTGGCCAAAGGGCATATTAGACCTTCATCTTCCCCAGTAGCCGCGGGGTTCTTCTTTGTGAAGAAGAAAGATGGAGGCCTACGCCCTTGCTTGGATTTCCGCGAACTTAATCGGATTACTGTTCGAGATCCGTATCCACTCCCTCTTATTCCTGATCTCTTCAATCAAATTGTTGGCGCCAAATGGTTCTCTAAATTGGATCTCAGGGGGGCGTATAATCTGATTAGGATAAAAGAGGGGGATGAGTGGAAAACGGCGTTTAACACGCCGGAGGGACATTATGAAAACCTTGTCATGCCTTTTGGTCTGACTACTGCACCAGCAGTATTCCAACATTTTGTTAATGACATTTTTCGTCACCTTGTGGGGCTGTTTGTGGTTGTATATTTGGACGACATTTTAATTTACTCGCCAGATCTTGTGTCTCATCAGGAGCATGTGAGACAGGTGTTGCAGATCTTGCGAGACAATAAACTATACGCCAAACTGGAGAAGTGTGTATTTGCCGTACAGGAACTTCAGTTTTTGGGTTTTTTGGTGTCAGCCTCCGGTTTCCGTATGGACCCTGAAAAGGTGAGAGCAGTGCTTGAATGGGATCAGCCAGGGGATCTTAAGGCTCTGCAGCGTTTTTTGGGGTTGCTAACTACTACCGGAAATTTATTTGTAATTTCTCATCTGTCGTCAAACCTCTCACTGACATGACAAGAAAAGGGACGGATTTTTCTAAATGGTCGGACAAAGCTTGCCAAGCCTTTTCCTCTTTGAAGAAATGTTTTGCTTCGGCACCCGTTCTCATCCAACCAGATGCATCTCAGCCGTTCATTGTGGAGGTGGATGCGTCTGACGTAGGGGTGGGTGCTATATTGTCCCAGGGTCCGTCCCCTGGTAAATGGCATCCGTGCGCTTTCTTTTCTAAGAAATTGTCGTCCGCCGAAAGGAATTATGATATCGGCAATAGGGAACTTTTGGCCATTAAGTTAGCTTTTGAAGAATGGCGTCACTTTTTTGGAGGGGGCAGTCCACCCGGTTACCGTTATTACTGATCACAAGAACCTGTTGTATTTGGAATCCGCTAAGCGTCTGAATTCCAGACCAGCTCGATGGTCGTTGTTTTTTACCAGGTTTAATTTTGTCGTCACTTATCGCCCGGGGTCTAAGAATGTAAAGGCTGATGCCTTGTCTCGCAGTTTCCCAGGGGCCGGGAAAACGGATGACCCGAGTCCTATCCTTCAGGAGGGGGTGGTAGTGTCGGCTGTATTTTCTGAGCTTGAGGAGGAGGTGTTAGAGGCTCAGGGGACGCCCCTGCAGGACCTCCAGGGAGACTGTTTGTCCCAAATCTGTTGAGACAAAAGGTTATTGAGGCACATCATAATTCTGCTCTAGCAGGACATCCAGGGAGTAAGGCTACTTTAGATCTCCTTTCTCGCCGGTTTTGGTGGCCTAATGCTAATAAAGATGTTATAACTTTTGTCGCGTCATGTGGGGTGTGTGCTCGCTCTAAAACCTCTCATACCCGTCCGTCTGGGACCCTTTTACCCTTGAAACTTCCATGGACTCATTTATCTATGGACTTCATTACGGACCTTCCTCCGTCGTCAGGGAATACTGTCATACTGGTGGTTGTTGACAGGTTCAGTAAGATGGCACATTTCGTTGCTCTTCCTGCACTCCCTAATGCTAAAACTCTGGCGCAGGTGTTCTTTAGGGATCGTTAGACTTCATGGGTTGCCTTCTGATGTGGTGTCAGATAGGGGGTCTCAGTTTGTGTCCAAATTTTGGAGGGCATTTTGTTTACGTCGGGGGATGCAATTGTCATTTTCCTCGGCTTTTCATCCGCAGACCAATGGTCAGACAGAGCGTCTGAATCAGAGCTTAGAGACATATCTCCGGTGTTTTGTTTCAGAGAACCAAGAGGACTGGTCTTCTTTCTTGCCTCTGGCAGAGTTCGCTCTTAACAACAGGCGGAGCGAGTCCACTGGTAAGTCCCCGTTTTTTGGGGCATATGGTTTCCATCCCCAGTTTTGTACTTTCAATGGGGGGGGCCCTTCTGGGGTTCCTGAGGAGGAGCGTTTCTCGGCGTCACTTGCTTCTGTGTGGAGAGGTGTATTGAATAATCTGAGTGCGATGGGGAACCGTTACAAACGTATGGCTGATAGGAGGAGAGTTTCTGGTCCAGATCTGAATGTGAACGATCTGGTATGGTTGTCTACCAGGAATATAAACTTAAGGTGCCCTCCTGGAAACTGGGTCCCAGATTCATCGGGCCGTACAGGATCAGTTCCATAATTAATCCTGTGGCATTTCGTCTGGACCTCCCTCCTACGTTTAAAATTCATAATGTGTTCCACAAGTCATTACTTAAAAGGTATGTGGCACCAGTCATACCGTCACCTCTACCTCCTCCTCCTGTGTTGGTCAATGGTAACTTGGAATTTCAAGTATCAAAGATCATTGACTCACGTCTGAATCGCCGGTCCCTTCAGTACTTGGTGCATTGGAAGGGGTATGGTCCAGAGGAGAGGACGTGGGTCCCTGCGTCTGATGTTAACGCAGATCGTTTGGTTCGGACCTTCCACAGAACTCACCCGGGCAGGCCTGGCCCTGAGGGTCCGGAGGCCCCTCGTAGAAGGGGGGTACTGTCATGTGTGCATTGCCACGAAGATCGTCGCGGTTGCACATTTTGACTTCTCACAGCTGATCTGCTGTTTCTTTGTGTTTGGCAGCTAGGGAGTTAATTCTGTCTGTGCTCGGTGCTGGGACTGGGTGCAGTTTCTCCCGGCTGCAATTGATTATTTGTTGATTGGTTTCCTTTAAATTCCTGGTTGTCTGCTTGGGGAGTTGCCAGTGAAACCTTCATGCAGACCACAGATAGGAATGAATCTGTATAGACTTTAGTTGTGAGCTCCTTAGTTGTTCTAAGCTCAACTTGGTTAGAGTTTATTTCCCAGACCATTTATGTTCCTTTGGTGTTTGAGTGTGTATGCAAGCGAGTGTTATCCTGTCTGTCTTATATGTCTAATCTGTGTATTTAGCTGAGATCAGCCCATATCCCTTTGGTGGTAGTCAGGATCCTTCTTAGGACTGATTACAGGGTTCAGGGTCTGATAGGAGACAGGGTTAGGTTGGAGACTTGGACCTCTGAACCATTATCAGTACCTCCAAGGTGAGGGATTAGTTAGGACCCCAGTTTAGGGTCAGGTTAGATCCCGGTCCACCTCTTTCCTGTTTCAGCTCATCAAGTCCTCAAGATTAACCCTGAGTTCAGCAGAGATCGTGTCAGGTAAATCTATTCTATACTTACATGCTTATGTTGCTATACTAGTTGTTGTATAGAGTGTTGTTCCTGTATTAATAGTTTACTGACATTGTATACATATGATTAGACAGCGTGACAAGAGCATTCTCTCTCAAAATCTGGAACACAGTCCGAACATGTTTTACATGAGAGTCCCAGTCATTGGAAAAAATCAAGATATCATCCAAATAAACAATCAGAAATTTATCCACAAAATCACTGAAAATGTCATTCATGAAGGACTGGAAGACAGAAGGAGCATTAGTGAGCCCAAAGGGCATCACAAGGTACTCAAAATGCCCTTCAGGGGTATTAAATGCCGTCTTCCATTCATACCCGTGCTTAATGCGAATAAGGTTATATGCCCCCCTGAGGTCAAGCTTGGTAAACCAAGTAGCGTTTTTCACCCTGGAAAACAGGTCAGAGATCAAGGGTAACGGATATTGATATTTCACAGTAATATTGTTCAAGAGACGATAATGAATACACGGCCTTAATGAACCATCCTTTTTGGCCACAAAGAAAAAACCAACACCTAAGGGTGAAGAGGATGGTCTGATATGACCCTTCTCCAATGACTCCTTGATATAAGACCGCATAGCGTCATGTTCAGGTACAGACAAGTTAAAAAGGGACCTTTAGGGAATTTACTACCAGGCACTAATTCAATAGCGCAGTCATAGCTCCTATGGGGAGGCAAGGATGCAGATTTACTTTCGCTAAACACATCAGAAAAATCAATCAAAAAGTCAGGAACATCCTGAGCCTGGGGGGAGGCAGAAAAAACAGGAGTGTTGGTATTAACACATTGGCAGCCCCAACTGGTAACAGACACAGATTTCCAATCCAAAACAGGATTATGAGACTGTAACCAAGGGAAACCCAGTACGATAATGTCATGCAGATTATACAGAACCAAAAATTTGCAACTCTCCTGATGATCAGGTTCTACCCTCATTATCACCTGAGTAGAGAACTGAGGTTTATTCTCAGCCAAAGGGGTAGAATCGATCCCCAGTAGGGGAATAGACTTCCGTAGGGGTATCAAGGGAAACCCACAACGTTTAGCAAAATCAAAATCCATCAGGTTAATAGCTGCTCCAGAATCAACAAAAGCCTGTGCAGAAAATGAGGACAGAGAGCATATCAGGGTAACAGTTAATAAAACTTAGTCTGAACACTACCCAAGACAACTGAGCGTGCAAAACGTCTTCCCCGCTTAGGGCAGACTGAAATAGCATGAGAGGCATCACCACAGTAGAAACATAACCTATTGCACTTTCGAAATTCATGACGCTGTGCCCCAGAAACCACTCTATCACACTGCATGGATTCAGAAGCAGGTTCACAAGGCAACATTATTCCACGCATACCTTTCCGCTCACGCAAACGTCTGTCAATTTGAATCGCTAATGACATAGAATCATTGAGACCAGAGGGAACAGGGAATCCCACCATAACATCCTTTACATTATCTGACAGACCCTTCCGAAAAAGAGCTGCCAAAGCGTCGTCATTCCATTTGGTCAGGACTGCCCACCTACGGAATCTCTGACAGTATAACTCAGCGTCCTCAAGCCCCTGATTTAATGCCAACAAAGTTTTTTCAGCTTGATCAGTGATATTAGGCTCATCGTACAATAACCCCAAAGCCTGAAAAAATGCATCAACATCACTCAAAACAGGATCCCCAGGTGTCAGGGAAAAAGCCCAATCCTGAGGATCGCCGCGCAGGAGAGAGATGACAATTTGAACCTGCTGCGCTGCGTTCCCTGAGGACTTAGATTTTAAGGCAAAAAACAATTTACAGTTATGTTTGAAATTCAGAAACTTAGCTCGATCCCCTAAAAACAAATCTGGCATGGGAATCCTAGGTTCCACAACAGGCAACCTAGCAAGATAGGTAGCAATACTCCGAACTTCAGTGGCAAGCTGATCCACACGGCCAGACAACTGTGCAAACTCCATTGAGAGAAAAGAAAAAATCCTCCCCAGCACCCAGAGATATAGAGGGAAAAAAAAAAAAATCTCTGACAACTTTTTTCTTTAACAATATTTTTTTTTCCCTTCTGTGAGTACAATATAATTTTCAATTTGTTAGGCCGGTGATACTGTTATGTTTCGGTAGCTGAGGAGTACAGGTAAAAAAGGCAATACACCAGAGCAGTTGGAAACTATGAGATTGCAGTACCCTGACTAACCACCACAACTAGAGGCAGCCATGGAGCGTTCCTACGTTGGTCCTAGACGCCTCGTCACAGCCTGAGAAACTAACTACACCTAAAGATAGAAAGAGGAAAGCTATCTGCCCCGGAGCAGATCCCCAAAGAACATAGAAAGCCCCCAAACATGTAATGGCGGTTAGACAAGAAGAAATACTGACACAGACAGAAAATAGTATGAGCAAACGTTGGGGCCCAAACTTACTAAATAGAAAAGGATAGGAAGGGCACTTACTGCAATCCCAAAAAACCCTGAAAAGCACCAACTCTACTAATTTCAAAAACACCTGAGATCACACGACCTCTACCACCTAAATTAGTTCTCTGGTGTAACCAAAATCAAAACAGCAGCCACAGAAAAAACTGGAAAAAGCAAATGTACAAACATCAGTGGCTGAACTGAACTGAGGGGCAAAAGCCCTCAGAGGGGACCCTGAAGGCCCCCACAGAAGTGCAGGACAAAATGCAAAAATCAAGCACAAAAACAAAAAGAAGAAAATGTCTTATCTGTTAGCAGGAGATTCAGACACGACACAGCAGGCTACCAAGGAAACAGGAATCAAGGATTGAGACCAGAACAATTGATCACCGGCAACCCTGATGGGAAGGCGACTCCCTTATATAAGACCAGTCAGTAACACCTGATTCCCAATCCTCACAATCTTCACTGGACAGTCCAGTACCGTTTGTAACCACCAGAGGGAGCTTCTGCTCAGAACTAATTTCCAGCCTATTCACAACACCCCGCATAGGGTATAATGCAGCCCCCTCATAGGGTATAATGCAGCCTCCCATAGAATATAATGTAGCTCCTTCATAAGGTATAATGCAGCCCCCATAGAATATAATCTCTATGCCAATGACACGCAGATCTACCTATCTGGACCTGACCTCAACTCCTTACTGACAAAAATCCCACAATGTCTGTCCGCTATTTCAGCTTTCTTTTCTGCTCGCTTTCTAAAACTGAACATGGACAAAACAGAGTTCATCGTCTTTCCCCCATCTCACTCTACCCCTCCACCAGACCTATCCCTCAATGTCAACGGCTGCTCACTTCCCCGGTCCCGCATGCTCGGTGCCTCGGGGTGATACTCGACTCTGCCCTTTCTTTCAAGCCACATATCCAAACCCTAGCCTCACACTCAAAAATATTTCCCGGATCCGTGCATTCCTTGACCACGACACCACAAAAACACTAGTGCATGCCCTTATCATCTCCTGCCTTGACTACTGCAACCTCCTACTCTCTGGCCTCCCCTCTATCACTCTGGCACCACTCCAATCCATCCTACATTCTTCTGCCCGACTAATCCACCTGTCTCCCCGTTATTCCCCAGCCTCCCCCTATGCCAAGCCCTTCATTGGCTTCCTATCATCCAGAGGCACCAGTTCAAAACCCTCACTATGACATACAAAGCCATCCACAACCTGTCTCCTCCATACATCTGTGACATGGTCTCCTGTTACTTACCCACACGCAACCTTCAATCCTCTCAAGATCTCCTTCTCTACTCTCCCCTTATCTCTTCTTCCCACAACCGCATACAAGACTTCTCCCGTGCCTCCCCTATACTCTGGAATTCTCTACCCCAACACATCAGACTCTTGCCTACCATGGAAACCTTCAAAAAGAACCTGAAAACCTACCTCTTTCGACAAGCCTACAACCAGCAGTGATCCTCAGTCTAGTGAACCGCCGCACGACCAGTTCTACCCTCTCCTAGTGTATCCTCACCCATCCCCTGTAGATTGTGAGCCTTCGCGGGCAGTGTCCTCTCTCCTTCTGTACTTATGTGGGTCCTGTATTGCTCATATTTATTGTACTTGTCTATATTCGCCCCCTCTCACATGTAAAGCGCCATGGAATAAATGGCGCTATAAAAATGAATAATAATAATAATGTAGCCCCCTCATAGGGTATAATGCAACCCACTCATAGGGTATAATGCAGCACCCCCATAGAATATAATGTAGCCACCTCATAGGGTATAATGCAGCCCACCTCATATAGTATAATGCAGCCTCCCATAGAATATACAGTTGTGCTCAAAAGTTTACATACCCCGCCAGAATTTTTGCTTTCTTGACCTTTTTACAGAGAATATGAATGATAACATTAAAACGTTTTCTCCACTCATGGTCAGTGGTTGGTTGAAGCCATTTATTGTCAAACTACTGTGTTTTATTTTTTTAAATCATAATGACAACCCAAAACATCCAAATGACCCTGATCAAAAGTTTACATACCCTGGTGATTTAGGCCTGATAACATGCACAGAAGTTGACACAATTGGGTTTGAATGGCTACTAAAGGTAAAATCCTCACCTGTGACCTGTGACAAATGGCAGTAAAATTGTTCGGGATGCAAAGAAAAACCCACAAATAACATCAGCTGAAATACCGGACTCTCTGAAAACTAGCCGTGTGGCTATTTCAAGATGCACAATAAGGAGGCACTTGAAGAAAAATGGGCTGCATTACACAGCACCACATAGCAGTTACACAGCACCACATAGAAATATTAGCGAAGAAAGGAAAGATTTTGTTCAGCACATCAAGTGGGTAAAATGCAAAAACTTTATTAAGGCGTATCAAGCCTTGTTTAAGAAAAAAAATATATATAAAAACAGGACTAAGGGCTCATTAACAGCTCCTGAAACGAGTCAGGTGTTTTTAAATATATTTTTTTAACATGGCTTGATATGCCTTAAAAAAGTTTTTGCATTTTTCCCGGTTGGTGTGCCAAACAAAATCCTTCCTTTCTTCTCTACTACTCATCAGTGGGATTGACACACACCGGTGGTTTTATTCATACTCAGCCTCATGTGGACAGAATTGCTGCTACATTTCAACTCCCTGACCTAACCCTCTCCTTTACTCCCATATAGAAATATTGTCCCTTTTTGCTGCTTTAGATTAATAATCCCATCTGAGTCTTGTTTAATAATTCACCTGTGACCATTTATAAGAATACCCCCTTCTGCTTGCCTATAATAATGATACTGCTGTGCTTCCCTATAATGATCCCCCATTGTGCATCCTTATGAGGATGCCTTACAGCCCCACATATGTAGTATGATGTCACCTACAGTTCTCCAAACAGTACGGTGGAACGACAGCCCTCCTATAGACATTATTATGCCCCATAACCCCATACACAATATGATGTCCAATAGCCCCCAATACACAGTATGATGGCCAATAGCCCCTATAAACAGTATGATGGCCCATAAACCCCTAAACACAGTATGATGGCTTCACAGTGAGCTATATATATAGTATGATGGCCCCACAGTCTCCTCCACCCCAAGCCCTATAATAATAATAAAAATATATACTCACTCAATTCTGGTACATTGTCTACCGTAGTCTCCGTCTCATATCGGGTTTTTCTACCAGTGGACCAGAGCAGCGGAAATCTTGTAGCATAGGGGGCGTGGCCTAAGACTGTCATGGAGTGAGAGGTGCAGTCTATGAGCTCTGAGGAACTTTTCCCTAAAGCGGCATCCATCCCTGCAAACAAGCGATTTTTATTATCCATCCATTCAAGAGACATCACAAGCTCACCATCTAGAGCAAAATAAGCCCAATATTGTGCAAATTGGTGAAGTTTGGACTTATACCGGCTCCAGCCTGAGGGAGACCTGCTAGGTCGCATTTCTGAGACCTAATTACCTCATACAGCAGCCCTTTATTGTACCTAAAAGACTGCCAGAAGCTGACATCTAAGTTCCTGATATAGTGAACACCAACCACTGTCATCAGTGACTCAGCGTTCCACTCAGAAGCAAGTAAACCCCCATCTGGGACTTGCGTTCCCCCGGTTTAAATGGGGTAATGACCCCTGTATTCTACTAGGGATATAAACGCACATCTATAGAAACAGCTGAGAAGAGCCGCAACGGCTGTTAAAAAGTGGCTGATAACTGCGAGGCCACAAAGGACAATAGCTTCTCATAAAGTGGAGGTATCAAATTTCAATAAGCTCTGAATAAGAAGGATTACTGCCACAAACATCTCAACCAACATATATAAGAGTGTACTATATAATTAACCCCTCAATACCATAGATACTGATCTGAAATCACTTAGAGGGGACGCACCTTTTATAGTTATATATTCACAAGATAGTTAACCCCTTGAAATCTCTATCTCTGAATCAAAGGGTCATTTATCCTAAAAAATTTAAGATATAATTTGCCTTGTATAGAATACCAGACCTGACAAAACCCACAAATTGGATTTCATCTTTCATATTAGATCCATTTAAAGGGGTCATAATATTTACAACAACTCATTTATTTTTGAGCACGTGAGCGCTTTGTTTTCTTATCCATAGGCTATCATCACTGAATACAGTTTGAAAGCAGCAAGACACAGTCTGTCTACCGCATCTACATACTACGACAAGAAAGAACACATCTGGGTACCCAGGTTAAACCTTTGTTTTCAGGTTTCTCTGCAGAGACTGCGCTCAGTTTCTAATACCATACCAGTTGGTCCCCTTAATCCCACAAAAATTCTAATACTATATTAGGTGGTCCCCTTAACCCCCTAAAAATTCTAATACCATATTAGTTGGTCAACCCGTTTTTTATTATTTATTTTATTATTTTATTATTCTAACACCATATTAGTTGGTCATTTGTTTCCATGTTGGTTGATATATTCACCTAATCTAATACCAAACTAGTTGGTCATCTGATGCCATATTGATTGGTTTAAACTTCTAATACCATATTGACTGGTTCTGGGCTTGATTCCCTTACACCCGCAAACAGTAAAATGTCCCAGAAAAATTCAAAATCATCCATCCCTTTAAGAGCTCAAAAAGAAAAAGACCTTTACTGCAATCTTTCAATGGATGCAATTAACACTCTGAGCCCTACCAAATCAAGGTCTCCCATAAAAGGAGATGAAAAACTACTCTCTAACAAAACTTCAAAACCAAATCAGACAAATAACAGTGGTACAACACCAAATGAACCAACCAAAGCAACAATTTCTTCCTCCAAAATAACAGATGATACGGACACCTCCATTTCATCAAAGAGAAAAGTCCCAGGAGAATGGGGGGAGACCACTCTTACAACATAACTCAACAAGCGAAGAATCGGATAACTCTTCCCTCTCTTCACCAAACCCCAGCCCTGAAAAATCAAAGTTTAAAAAAGGAGAGCCAGTAATTGAATACCCTAATTCAAACGACAAAAATTCCATTGAGCTATATATGGCTAGTCTCGCTGACAAAATCAATAATAGCCTAAAAATCACCCTGAATAACCAAACTAAGATTTTCCAAGAAACACTTGAAATATTCCACAAAAAATTGGAAAACCAGGAAACCAGATTGGTAGATGTAGAGGAAAAATTAAACTCCACCCAAAAAGAAAACCAAGATTAAAGAAAGACTTACTCAGCCTAAAAACTTATATTGTGGTACGGTGTTAGCCAGAAAAATCGATGTGAATACTGTTCCATCCAATTATGACAAGAGTATTCTTAGAGTGATACCTTTATTGGCTAACCAGAAAATTATATGTTGGCAAGCTTTCAGAGCACAGTGGCTCCTTCTTCAGGCAAGAAAAGTATTCACATCAACCTAAAAACAAAATTGGCAGACTTGGAGGACAGAAATCGGAGAAACAATTTAAAAATAAGAGGAATTCCTGAGTCTGTCTCTCACAATAATTTAGCTGATTACACAAAGAAAGTGTTCAAGAAAATTATCCCATCTCTAACTGACCAGGACCTCATAATTGACAGGATCCATAGACTTCCTAAGCCGCCTATCATTCCTAAGGAGGCACCAAGAGACACAATAATGAGAGTCCACTTTTTCCACATAAAAGATCAATTACTAAATTGCGTCAGACAAAAAGGTGGATTCCCTGAACCCTACAACCACTTGAGATTTTATGCGGATCTCTCCAAAGATACAATTGAAGGTAGGAAAGCATTCAAGATCATAACGGTGCCTCTAAGAGACAATGGGATCTCATATAAATGTGGCTTCTCCCTTAAGTTCCTTGTCCATTTCAAGGGAAAAAAAAAACAGCCCTACTTTCTGCAAAAGATGGTATGGAATTCTTGAAAGCAAACAAAATCCTTCATCACGACAAAACTGCAACCTCTGACGACCCCAAAGACACCACCTGAAATAATCTTGATTCTCTTCAACGCCTAATCTTGTCACTCAGGCTATCAGCCTTAAAGTTTCACATGATGTTCTAAAGTCTCTTTGTATCTACTGTTATAGAAGTTCCTTAGAGCTTGTTACCACAAACTTTTCCCCACGCTAAAGTAGAATCCACAAGAGTGGATTCCTTCTGGAGGATCTTGTTCGGTTTTAGTATTATTTACTAAAGTTATATTTGCTTGTCATACTGTATATATTTTATCTGAGCAATTTCAGATTCAGTTTGATTTAAAATTTCAGTTTTTTTTATTTTTAATCTAAAGTAGTCCATCAAGTCCAATCTATACAAAATGAAACTAAAATTGATGACGTACAATGTCAGAGGGCTCAACAGCCCAAGAAAGAGATTTATAATTCACAATGAGTTGAATGGCTCTCATTCTGGCATTGTGTGCCTTCAAGAATCGAAATTCAAACATAATTCACATCCCAACTTTCTAGACAAAAACTTTGCTAACATTTTCGAATCTTCCGGTCCAATGAAAAAGGCAGGGGTAATAACACTAATTAAAAACTCTTTCATTTGAACTTTTGGATGAGGTCAAAGACGAAAAAGGTCATTTTCACATCCTGATCTGTAATCTAAATCAAGTCACATATACAATAGTGAATGTATACGCCCACAACAGAGGCCAAATTAAATTCCTCAATAAGCTTCTGAAAAAATAAATGCAATTAAAAAAGGTACTCTACTAATTGCAGGCGATTTCAATATTGTTCCAGACGGCAAAATGGACTTAACAGCAACAAATAGAAACAAATCTGAAACGCTCAGCAATTGGTTGCATACAAACAAATTGTTCAATGTTTTTCAATGTCTAAATTCAAACTCAATTGAATTTAGTCATTTCTCTGACCCACGTCATTCAGCCTCTAGGATAGACTTAATTTTGTCAGATATTTTCTTTCTCCTTAAGTTCTCAAGTGTTTCTATTTCGCCAAAAACTATATCTGACCATTCCCAGTCATTGGTGAATTTTCAGAAGGAGCTGTAATCAGCAAATATTTTCTTTGGAAATGTAATTCCTCACTTTTCAATTCCCCTACCTTAAATATTGAAATTTCCACAGCAATTAAAAACTACTTCAAGGAAAACGAGTCAAACCTTGTGGACCCATTCATTTGTTGGAATGCCCATAAGGCAGTACTGAGGGGAGTCTTAATCTACATCTCTTCTAGAATAAAAAAAATAAACAGAGAGAAAATTGTCTATATACAAAATCAAATCAAAACCAAAGAGTCAAACCAAGCAAAAAGATCTTCTCTCTGCCCCATTATTCAATCCGAGCTTTCAAAACTCAGACAAGACCTAAGAGCCATAATCTTCTCATTCTATCATTCTGCCTTAAAATCATCAAAATTAAAACAATATATAAATCTCAATAAGCCTTCAAAATATATGACGAACATACTTCAAAAGCTCAGGATAAGAAGCAGAATAAATAAAATAACTTCCACAAAAGGCGAGTCACTAAATCATCCCAAGATATTGTAAAGTCATTTGCAAACTATTATCAAGACCTACACAACATCAACCAGAATAATCCCCATCTCCAACCAAACAAATCTGAAATTGATGCATTTCTAAAATCAATGAATCTCCCTAAACTAAACAGCGATGACTGTCATGTGTGCATTGCCACGAAGATCGTCGCGGTTGCACATTTTGACTTCTCACAGCTGAGTTGCTGTTTCTTTGTGTTTGGCAGCTAGGGAGTTAATTCTGTCTGTGCTCGGTTCTGGGACTGGGTGCAGTTTCTCCCGGCTGCAATTGATTATTGTTGATTGGTTTCCTTTAAGTTTCTGGTTGTCTGCTTTGGGAGTTGCCAGTGAAACACTTCATGCAGACCACAGATAGGAATGAATCTGTATAGACTCTAGTTGAGAGCTCCTTAGTTGTTTTAAGCTTAACTTGCTTAGAGTTTATTTCCCAGACCATTTATGTTCCTTCGGTGTTTGAGTGTGTATGCAAGAGAGTGCTATCCTGTCTGTCTTATATGTCTAATCTGTGTATTTAGTTGAGATCAGCCCATATCCCTTTGGTGGTAATCAGGATCCTTCTTAGGACTGATTACAGGGTTTAGGGTCTGATAGGAGACAGGGTTAGGCTGGAGACTTGGACCTCTGAACCATTATCAGTACCTCCAAGGTAAGGGATTAGTTAGGACCCCAGTGTAGGGTCAGGTTAGACCCCGGTCCTCCTCTTTCCTGTTACAGCTCATCAAGTCCTCAAGATTAACCCTGAGTTCAACTGATATCGTCTCTGCACATCTAGTCCTCAAGATTAACCCTAAGTTCTGCTGATATTGTGTCAGGTAAATCTATTTTATACTTACATTCTTATGTTGCTAAACTATATGTTGTATAGAGTGTGGTTCCTGTATAAATAGTTTACTGACATTGTAGTCATATCATTAGACAGCGTGACAACGACATAGAATACCTCACCTCTCCTTTTACTGACAAAGAAGTCTTGGATACCATTAACCATCTTAAATATTTTAAATCGCCAGGCCCAGACAGGTTCAACAATGATTATTATAGAACATTTGGTAATCTATTAGCCCCTCACCTAACAAAAGTCTTTAACGCAGCCTCGAAAAGTGGTCGCTTTCCTGATGAAATGCTCGAAGCAACCATCATAGTTATCCCCAAGCCTAATTCGGACACAACCCAAATTAAAAATTACAGGCCTATATCCCTTATCAATAGCGATCTGAAACTTTATGGTAAAATAATTGCAAATAGACTAAACCAATTTTTACCCAAGCTTATACTAAATGACCAAATTGGTTTTATAAAAAACAGACAAACAGTTAACGGCACAAGAAGGCTTATCAATCTAATAAAATTAATCAAATCTACTAAAACAAAAGCCAGTATAATATCCCTAGATGCCGAAAAGGCGTTTGACCGCCTCAATTGGAAGTACCTTCAAGCAGTCCTACATAAATTCGTTTCTTATTCCCAATTCTTAACAACCATAATGGCACTTTACTCAAACCACAAAGCAAGAGTTTATGCCAATAATAACCTTTCTCAGTCATTTAAAATAACTAATGGCACCCGTCAGGGTTGTCCCGTTTCGCCCCTACTTTTTGTCCTGGCCATAGAGCCTTTGGCCCAATTGATTAGGGATGACACAGAAATTAGATGCTTAAAAGTGAACACTAGAGAGTTTAAAATCAACCTTTTACTGATGACATAATCCTTTCTATCTCTAATCCTCATGATTCCCTGATAAAAATCCAAAAGCTTCTCCAAGCCTTCTCAAAAATTTCCTACTTTAGAATTAACCAAACAAAATCAAAAATCCTCCCTTTCAATTTAAACAATTCTGAGATAGAGGAGATCAAAAAAATCAATCCCTGGTCTTGGACAGATAATAATCTCACATATCTTGACACAGACTTTTGCAAAAATATTGACTCCTTAATTCCCAACAATCTTGACTCCTTGCTTAAAAATATCTCGGACGGCTTCAACATATATGGAGATAGGGAACTATCATGGTGGGGAAAATCATGACTTTTAAGTCATATGTATTGCCGAAGATTATATATTTGTTCAGGTCACTCCCACTAAAAATATCGACTTCTCTTCTAACTAGTTTACAAAATAAAATCAACTCCTTCGTCTGGGGAAACAAAAAACCCAGAATTGAAAAAAATATTCTTTATAATAGTAAAATATATGGAGGAGCTGGACTTCCTAATATCTCAGCATTCTATTACGCCAACTTAATAAAGCAGAGTCTTCATTGGTGGCCGCATTTAGAACCCCCTGCCTGGTATGACCTAGAACTCCATTTCAATAATAACAAATCACTAAATCTACTCATCCTAGACCAAATACTACTAAGAATAAACATTACAAACGCTCATCCTATCTTCCAACCCATACTGGGTGCATGGAAAAAATTCTCTAAAACCTAAAAGGGGTCACAAAAACTTTGATTCTCTAAAAAATCTTTCACTTCATGGCATTTGCTCATCATTGAAACACACCATAGACCCTCTATGGGAGAAATTAGGGATAAAGAAACTCAAAGACTTGAGTGGAGGACTGGCTTTTCACCCATTTAGTTTCCTAAAAAACAGTTTAACATTCCTTCCTATTCATTTTGTCAGTATCTGATTTTGAAAAATCATATTGATAAGTTTCTTCTCAAAAACTCTCGTATCTCTAAACCAGCAGTAAACTTGGTCAATAATATTGATCACAGTATATTCTGGAGTATGGAATTCATATATAAATGCTTAAACAAAAGCTGTGAATTGACAAAACCCCATAACATAATAAAATGGGAGGCTGAACTTCACTTAAGCCTTGATCCTTCTGAATGAGAAAAAGCTTGCACCATTTCTTACTCTGCCACAGCTTCAATGTCCTTACAAGAATCCCACCATAAATTTCTTACTAGATGGTATTATACCCCTGCCAAACTTTCTAAAATAAACCAAGAACATTCTTCAACCTGTTGGAGAAACTGTGGGCAATATGGGAGCTTAAAGGGAATCTGTCACCCTAAATTGGCGGGATATTTAAATGATGGCAGTCAGGTCAGATGGGCGGTGTTTTGGGTACTTGCCTTAACATGTTGTTCGCCGCTGTCTCCATTATTTCTGGAAATTGTAGTCGTTGCCCTCCATATAACGCGCCTGCGCATTGCAATCTACGGGCAAAGCATAATGCGCGTGTGCAATTCTAGATTGCAATGCGCAGGCGCGTTATATGGAGGGCAACGACTACAATTCCCAGAAATAATGGAGACAGCGGCGAACAACATGTTAAGGCAAGTACCCAAAACACCGCCCATCTGACCTGACTGCCGTCATTTAAATATCCCGCCAATTTAGGGTGACAGATTCCCTTTAATTCACATCTTTTGACATTGTCCTATTATTAAGTTGTTTTGGAAAAACATTAATAAACTCATAAACTCAATACTTTCAAAAAAGATTCACCTCTCTCCTCAATTGGCACTTTTATCGTTGAACTCAGATCAGATAGACCCTACTTTAAAACCTCTTGTTATCCACAACTTATTAGTTACTAAAAATGCTGACCTGTCATCGATTAAAAATATTATTGAAAAAGTTAGCCTTCACAAAGAATTTGAACATAAGCTAGCCATGTTAAACAACTCCTATGACAAATTTATAAAGAAATAGACTCGTTGGATAGAACTATATCCTTGAAACCCAATGGACTACAATATATAGGGAATCATGATGGCTGGACCATCATTGTAAATGCACCATTGTATATACACACCTGTACTTTGTTTTCCCCCCACCTCATTGTAGATTGTAAGCTCTCACGAGCAGGGTCGGCTTATTTTGCTTTAATTATTGTATTGTTAACGTTGTTACTTATGACTTGTGTTTTGAAACTGTTAAACTGTAAAGCGCTGTGGAATATGATGGCGCTATATAAATAAAGATTATTATTATTATTATATATTTTTTTTATATATATACCATATTAGTTGGTCATTCAATTTAACATTAGTCGATATATTCACCTAATCTAATACCATATCAGTTGGTCAACTACTATGTCTATATTAGAATTGATGTAGAATACTCAAATAGTGTTTGTGCTTTCGAATGTACATGTGTAAACATCTTCTCTACTCATTTTAAGCCATTCTGCGTAATGGCATGTTTGTATTAACAATGCTTAAAAATTTAAACGTTTGTTCCCTATTCCCTCCTGGTCCTCCCTTGTTCTCCCCTCTTTCCCTCCCTCTCCATCTCCCTCCCTACCCCCCTTCTCCCCTTCCTTTCCCTTTTACACTTTCCCTTTTAAATTCCAAAACCAATAAAAACGTTTGGAAAAGAAATCTTGTAGCATAATTATATTACTGCATCGCTCTGTCCAATGTCCCCGCATGGTGCTGGCTTTGATCAAGCCATAGGCGGGAAGTAGCTTACAGCCTGCCAGAGTGCTGGGCGCAGCTGTGAACCAATGGTTCTCTGCCCCTCTCTAGCTATTAAAAGTATTGGCATCCTGAGGACACCAATACTGTTAGTAGTTTTGAAGGCAAATGCGACCACAGCTAGACGGGCCCATTTGGTATTTGCCAAACTTGACCAATTTCAGGTTCAGCCTAGTCCTAAAGGCATATGTCCAGCTTCTGACAACATTTTCCATTTAGTCTAATTTTAAGCCATATTTGTTTAATTTATTAATTGACACACCCTATCAGAGCTTGTTTTTTCAGGGCTGAGTTGCATTTTTTATTGGCAAAATTTATTTAAAAAAAATAATTTTGTTTTTTGGGAGGGAAATGAAAGGTGGTAATTGAAAAAGAACAATAGATAAGAGAATTCTGCAATGCAATTATTTTCTTTTTTATTTGTTTATTTTTTAATGTATGACTTGCCTGTTAACTTTGTTTTATGGGCCGGTGTCATTTATATGTTTTGTTACTTGTGAATAATAATCTTAATCAATATTTTTGACATTATTTGTTTTTGTGTCATCTTATTCTTGAAGCCATAACTTTTTAAACTTTACAGTAATGGAATTGCATGAGTGTTTATATTTTGCAGAATGAGTTGATGTTTTCATTAATAACATTTCGGGGTGCACATGATTTTTTCACCACAAAACTAAAAATGATGAAAATAGGTAAACATTTGAGGATAGGATCAATAAATCATGAGGTGAAACAATCGATCACATGTAGAACAAATTTTGTGGTGTACGTTTTTTTACTGTCTATGTCAGTTCTACTATATTGACAAATATATGTACCTTCTACTGTATATTACTATCCCCTTTACCCCCGAGGGTTGTTTGCACGTTAATGACCGGGACAATTTTTTACAATTCTGACCACTGTCCCTTTATGAGGTTATAACTCTGGAACGCTTCAACGTATCTTGACGATTCTGAGAATGTTTTCTCATAACATATTGTACTTCATGTTAGTGGTAAAATTTCTTTGATATAACTTGCGTTTATTTATGAAAAAAACGTAAATATGGCGAAAATTTAGAAAATTTAGCAATTTTCAAAATTTGAATTTTTATGCCCTTAAATCAGAGAGTTACATCACACAAAAGTTGCTAAATAACATTTCCCACATGTCTACTTTACATCAGCACAATTTTGGAACCAAAATTTTTTTTGTTAGGAAGTTATAAGGGTTAAAAGTTGACCAGCAATTTCTCATTTTTACAACACCATTTTTTTTAGTGACCACATCACATTTGAAGTCACTTTGATGGGTCTACATGATAGAAAATACCCAAAATGACACCATTCTTAAAACTGCACCCCTCAAGCTGCTCAAAACCACATTCAAGAAGTTTATTAACCCTTCAGGTGCTTCACAGGAATTTTTGGAATGTTTAAAAAAAAATGAACATTTAACTTTTTTTCACAAAATATCTACTTCAGATCCAATTTTTTTATATTACCAAGGGTAGAAGGAGAAATTAGACCCCAAAAATTGTTGTCCAATTTGTCCTGGTACACTGATACCCAATATGTGGGGGTAAACCACTGTTTGGGCGCATGGCAGACGCTTTTTATTGCACAAACGCTTTTGCATCACCATAATTTGAGAGCTATAATTTTTACATGTTTTGGACCAGAGAGTCATGTGAGGTCTTGTTTTTTTGTGGGACGAGTTGACGTTTTTATTGGTACCATTTTCAGGCACATGACATTTTTGATCGTTTTTTATTCCGGTTTTTGGGAGGCAGAATGAACAAAAACCAGCAATTCATGAATTTCTTTTGGGTGGGGCGGCGTTTATACAGTTACGCGTGTGGTAAAATTGATAAGGCATTTTTATTCGTTGGGTCAGTACGATTACAGCGATACCTCACTTATATCATTTTTTTAAGTTTTGGCGCTTTTATACAATAAAAACTATTTTATATAAAAAAATATTTTTGCATCGCTTTATTCTGAGAGCTATAACTTTTTTATTTTTTTAATTATGATGCTGTACAGGGGTTGTTTTTTGCGGGACAAGATGATGTTTTCAGTGGTATCACGTTTATTTATATCCGTCTTTTTGATCGCGTGTTATTCCAATTTTTGTTCGGCGGTATGATGATAAAGCATTGTTTTTTTTTGCCTTGTTTTTTTTATGGTGTTCACTAAAGGGATTAACTAGTGGGACACTTTTATAGGGCGGATCGTTACAGACCCGAGGATACCAAATATGTGTACTTTTATTATTTAGATTTTTTTTCACCAAAATATTTATTTATTGATATAATAAATATTGATTTTTTTTTATTATTATTTTTAAAAATATTTTTACAATTATTTATTTATTTATTTTAAATTTAATTTTTATTTTTACACCCTGTCCCACTATGGGAGACTCATTTTCTGCAGACTGATCGCTTCTATAGCATGCAGATGAAGCAGCATCAGCATTCTACAGAAGCATGCAGCGCTGCAGCTTCTCTGTGCTCTAACCTGAGACTTCCTGACATGCACTGCGCATGTCAGGAAGTCTCTTTGACCTGGAGACCCAGATGCTGTTGTGACGACATCTTGGTCTCCATGGGAACGGTCAGCCCTTCTGCAGCCGCTGGAATGCTGCGATCATCTTTGATCGCAGTGTGCCGGGGGTTAAAGTGCCGGGAGCGGTCCATGTCAGCTGTGAGAATCAGCTAACAACCAGCACCGATCGGCCACGCTCCCCACGTGAGCGCATCTGAACGGTGATGACGTACTATCCCGTCCAAGGTCATACGGGCCCAGGGCACATGGACGGGATAGTACGTCCAATGTCAGAAAGGGTTTATAATTGTCAAAAATGATAAAAAACCTGACACAGCCAAAATACCTGTATCACCCTATTCAAAACCTATTGCTGTGATGACCTATCTACGGAGGTTGGCATCCTAAGATACAAGACTGGCACCCCCACTCGACGGCGGCTCTCCCTCACTTCTCTGGTAGTATCCTGTCATTAAATATAGATAGGTAATGAATTGAAGAACGAACAGATATACAAATTGCTATGGGTCTAAAGTATTGGTACTGGTATTAGGTAAACTAGAGACTTCAATCAGACTTTGTTAATTGTGTGTCATTCCTTAGCTCCCATCACTCCTTCTATAGTCAAGACAGAGCAGAAAAGAAAGGGCAGAAAACCACGGAGTATGCATATTGTGAGGCAGCGACTGGTGTTATTTGCGAGGGTCGCTATGTGTCCCCCAGGATGCACTCAGAAGTGTATTTGATCCACTGGAGTGCCTTGTGGTCACAGCAGGACGCCTGTAAGTCACAAGGCAGAATAAAAGTAAGCATGAACCTGGTCAAGCTATGTGGCCAATAGAGATGAGCAACTTTGCCTCCGGGAGGGTCGAGTCGGGTTTCGGACCACCCGACTTTATCAAAAGTCGAGTCAAACGAAATCGGCCAACTATCGGAAAAAGTCGGAGATACGACTGAAACTCGACCTGACCCCAATGCAAGTCAATGGGGAAGAAAAGTCGGCAATGAGTGGAGGACAGTAAACACACAGTGCCCATTTCAATGCCAACGATATCAATTCTTAATACTTAAGCTCGTCAACCTTAATTTACTTTATAATAATATTAACACATTGAAAACTGGGGGTTATTTGGCTAACGTTGTGGGGTGGGGCAGGGTAGGCTCCAGGTTTTCGTGGGCCCCGGGCGAAAGAGTCTCAGTGGGCCACAATTCATGATGCTCCGATACGGCAGAGAAATATAAGTATAGTACAATGCCAAATACTTCACTTCTTACATTACATGAGTGATATCTATCTATTGTAAATTCTACAATAGCTCAAAAACTGGACAGTATAGTCCTCCATACAGTATTATGGGCACCACATAGTGCGCCATACAGAATAATGAGCCCCATATATTGCTCTATACAGAATAATAAGCCCCATATATTGCTCCATACAGAATAATGAGTCCCATATATGATGCTCCATACAGAATAATGGGCCCAATATAATGCTTCAAACAGTATAATGAGCCACATATATTGCTCCATACAGAATAATGAGCCCCACATATTGCTCCATACATAATTGGTCCCATATAATGTTCCATACAGTATATGATGAGCTCCACATAATGCTCCAGTATATGATGGTCCCATAAAATGTGCCATACAGTATAGGATGGTCCCCATAGAGTATAATGAGCCCCACATATTGCTCCATACAGTATAATAAGTCGCACATAACGCTCCAAACAGTTTATGATGGGCCCCATATATTGCTCCATACAGAATGGGCTCCATATAATGCTCCAAACAGCATAGATCCCATATGTACTCCATATGATGCTCCATATATAAAGGGCCCTATATGATGCCCCATAAATAATGAACCCCATATGATACTCTAGTATATGATGGGCCTCATATATGATGCTCCAGTGTATGATGAGCCCCATATAATGCTCCAAATATAATGGTCCCCATATATAATGCTCCATATATAATGGGCTCCAAGTGATGCTCCATATATAATGTGCCCCATATGATGTGCCATATATAATGGGCCCCATATGATGCTCCAGTATATGATGTGCCCCATGGATGATGCTCCAGTGTATGATCGGCCTATATAATGCTCCATATATAATGGGCCCCATATGATGCTCCAGTGTATAATGGGCCCCGTATATGATGCTCCAGTGTATGATGGGCCTAATTTATAATGCTCCAGTGTATGATGGACCCCATATATAATGCACCAGTGTATAATGGGTCCTATCTATGATGCTCAAGTGCATGATGGGCCCCATATATAATTCTCCAGTGTATAATGCTCCCCATATATTGCTCCAAACATTAAATAAAATGAAATACCTCTCCTCGCTGGGCACTGCTCTACTCTGGACTCCTCAGCGTCGCCATCTTCCAGCTCTCTGCACTGTGACTATTCAGGCAGAGGGCACACAGATGTGACGTCATCGCGCTCTCTGACCTGAATGTCACTGTCAGGAAACGCTGAAGACGTCACAGCGGTGGAGCAGGGAGGTAAGTATTGCAAGTGTAAGTCCCTCATAGTACGCCGGTGTCTCTGATGGCGTGTGGGCCTCCCCACCTGCTCAGGGCCCCTGCACTTACCCAGGTTCACCAGGTGCTGACGCCGGCCCTGGGGGGGTACAGCCCAGTTAGGGAGGTGAAAAAACTGGCATAGGTTGGGGTGTAGACTGGACGTTCAGCAGCTGCAAATGGAGGAATTGGAGTAGTCGGAGGAAGAGGAGGACAACGCGAGCCATTTTGCTGGCAACCTATGTGTCATCAGGGGAAGGTGATACAAAATCCTTTGAAACCCAGGCATGGTTCATTTTAATGAAGGTGAGATCACCTACATTTTGGGTCAACAGTCGGGTCCTTGTTTCTGTCAGGATTGATCCAGCAGCACTGAAGACTCTTTCTGATAGCACACTACTAGCAGGGCAAGCGAGCTACTGTAAGGCATATTGTGCCAATTCAGGCCAGGTGTCCAGTTTACAGGCCCAGTAGTCAAAGGGGAATGAACTGTGAGGGAGAACATCGATAGGGGAGGAAAGGTAATTTTGAACTATAGTTGACAACTGCTGTCTCCTGTCTGTTGCAATCGATTCAGTATTAAAAGTCGTGTAAGCGGTACTCGAGAAATCAGTCCACAACATCGTCATGAAACCCCTGTCTCCAACGCCACTTCAGCTGTGTGCACCACGAACACGTCTTCCATGTTGCCCAGTACGGCTCGTGGTAGAACCTGCATCGCTGCTGTGTGCTGGGAATGCCTCTAACAAACGGTTTACCAGAGTTGCTTGTTTGTTCACCAATATTAGCTCTAGGTTCTCCTGTGAAATGATGTTCTGTAATTTGCCTTTACAGCGTGGATCGAGGATACTGGCAACCAGTAGTCGTCATGCTTCATAATTTTGGCAATGCGGGGGTCCCTTTTTAGGATCCGAAAGACATAATCACACATGTGGGCCAATGTTCCAGGTGTCAATGATGCACTGCCAGTGGTGGGTGGAGGAGCACTTTCTGCCAAATCCACATACCTCCAGTCACGCACAAACCCTATACCTGACCTTGGCAAGCCAACATTTTCTCTTGCCCCCTGAGAAGCATCCTGCTCCCCAAAATAATCATCCCCCTCATCCTCCTCCTCTTCCTCTTCTTCCTCCACCTCGTCCAGGACAGTACCCTGAGCAGAAAATGGCTGACTGTCATCAAGGCTTCCCTTCTCCTCTTCCTCCTCCGTTGCAGATGCCTGATCCTTAATGTGCGTCAAAGTTTGCATGAGCAGACGCATAAGTGGGATGCTCATGCTTATGATGGCATCGTCTGCGCTTACCAGCCATGTGCATTCCTCAAAACACTGAAGGACTTTACAGAGGTCTTTCAGCTTTGACCACTGCACACCCGACAACTCGATGTCTGCCCTCAAACTGCCTGCCCGTGTATCCTCCCACAAATGCATTACTGCCTGCCTCTGTTCGCACAGCCTCTCAACCATGTGCATGGTCGAGTTCCACCTTGTTGCAACGTCTATAATTAGGCAGTGCTTGGGGAGGTGGAGCGATCGCTGCAGCCTCTGCATACGACTGGAGTCTACGGGCTAGCGACGTATGTGCGAGCACAGTCTTCGCACCTTATGGAGCAGGGCTGGTAACTCCGGATAATTATTTATGAAGCACTGCACCACCAGGTTCAAGGTGTGAGCCAGGCAAGGTATGTGTCTGAGTTTTGCCAGGGCTATGGCCGCCACAAAATTACGGCAGTTATCACTGACTACCTTGCCTGGCTCAAGATGTAGACTGCCCAGCCATGACTCAGTTTCTCGCTGCAAATAGTCGGCCAGTACCTCCGCGGTGTGTCTGTTGTTGCCCAAAGACATCATCTTTAAAACAGCCTGCTGACGCTTACCACTAGCAGTTCGATAGTGTGACACCTCATGTGCAACACTGGCAGCTGCGGATGGAGTGCTTGTGCGACTGCGCTCTGTCGACGAGCTTTCGCTTCTGGAGGAGGAGGGACGAACGCCTACAGCCAACTGTTGCCTATACCGTGGGCTAGGCAGCACTGTCCCACTGCCGCTGTCCCCTGTGGACCCTGCATTCACCACATTAACCCAGTGCGCAGTGATGGACACGTAACGGCCCTGGCCTTGCCTACTGGCCCATGCATCTGTTGTGAGGTGCACCGTTCCACTCACTGATTGTTTGAGTGCATGGACAATACGGTCTTTCACATGCAGGTGGAGGGCAGGGATGGATTTTCTAGCAAAGAAGTGCCGACTGGGTAGGTCATAGCGTGGGACAACATAGGCCATGAGCTCTCGGAATGCTGCGCTTTCAACCAAACGGAAGGGCATCATCTCTAATGAGATCAGTTTGGCAATGTAGGTGTTCAAAGCCAGTGTATGCGGATGAGAGGATGAGTACTTTTTTGTCCTACTCAGAGTCTCTGCTACGGTGAGCTGGACTTGAGAACTGCATATGGTGGAACTAGAGGTGGACATGGCGGACTGAGAGGGGGTGGTGATGGTGATGGTGGTGATGGCCTAGAGGCAGTCTTTCATTGGAAAACCATTGGGATTCCCTGACTGCCTTGGCCTTGCCATGACACCTCAACATTTCTTGCTGGTGGTGTGCTAACCGGTGGGCTTACAGTGGGGGAAGCGATGTAGCGTGTGCTACCTGAGGTTTTGTAGTC
The DNA here is from genome assembly GCA_033576555.1 of Oophaga sylvatica. Classification (NCBI taxonomy): domain Eukaryota; kingdom Metazoa; phylum Chordata; class Amphibia; order Anura; family Dendrobatidae; genus Oophaga; species Oophaga sylvatica. The sequence goes on from JARQOD010000005.1 coordinate 306,381,675, forward strand.
CGTCCATGCTTGCAAGTGCATGGTGTTTACATGTCTAAGCATGCAACTGGTATTCAAATTTCGGAGATTTTTCGATTGGCTAAAGGTCCTTCCGCACTTCTTGTTCTGCCTTCATACACATTGACACTGTGTGCAATCTAGCATACAGCCTAAACCACGATTCTATCTTCCAAATAAGCAGACTGTCCTCTGTAGTCTAACTTGTTTATTGGTGAACAGTATAGAACATGCGCGATAAAACAGATATGCTTTACCAGGATAGCAAACTCAAGGTGGAGAGGTTACAGGAGAGCACATGAACACGTGTATTCCCTGAAGTACATGGAAGAAAATGGAGATTCTTCTTCCCAGCATACCTTGCTTCAATCCCACAATGCAATACTCTATCAGCTTGTTAAAGGCACAGGCTATAAATTCAGCCACCACTGGATGGTGCTATAACAAACAAACCAGCACACACTACAAAACATACTGCCCTGTACTCAGATGGGCAGAGCACTTCTTACAGATAACCTTTGCCTCATCAACAGGATTTTGGTCAAAAAAGTGCCACACTGCACTCTTCCTATTATGGGAAAACTTTTCAGGGATTGCACGATGTGCTAATTTGACCATCTGGCCAAGCTGTCCTGCAACTATTTTTGTTTTTTAACATGTTTTTGGACTGCTACGTGCCTCCAGATAACTGCAGATGCGATGTCGATGCCTGCTGCGGATCCTCCTCCTCTTCAGAGCTACTGCCAGCGGAACCCTCTTCACCCAATGGATGCCAATCCGGGTCAACAACTGGCTCATCCATCATCTCCTCTTCAATTTCATCTGCACCTTCCTCTGTGTTACCGTGTAAGGTGGTATAGTATGCAGGAAGGGGCACCTGAGTTTCATCAGGGTCATATTCTGGCTCAGTAGACTGTGAGGGCAATGTAGTGCTCTGGGTGAATGTACCAGCAGAATCATATAGCAGTGGTTGTGCATCAGTGCACTCCATGTCATATTCATCTTGGACTGGGGACTTCAGGATTTGACTTGATAAGTTAGGCATGGTATGTGAAAAGAGCTCCAGGGAGTAATCTGAAGTATGGCCTGCCGCATCCTTCACTTTTGGTGGGGGTGAAGGACACAAGGAAAGGTGTTGTTCCTGACCAGGAGCCTGCACTGACGACTCAGTGCTTGCAGTTTTTGAAACTTCAGAAGAGGAGGCGATAGAGCAGGAGGTTGTTTCGGCAATTTAAGCCAAAACCTGTTCCTGATGCTCTGGCTTTAAAAGCGGTTTACCTACTCCCAGAAAAGGGAGCCTTCCAGGCCTTCTGGAGCCAGACGATGACGCAGGCTCAACACCTCCTGCCTTAGGTGCTATTGTGCTTTTGGCACTACCAGCAGATGCACCACCACAATCATCAGTACCAGCTGGCCCCCTCCGCCCACATCCGCGGTCTCTTCCACCATACTTCCTCATGTTTGGGAAAATGTACCAAAAATACCAGCAGATATATGGTACTTTTCTGAGGAGCGTACAGCTGTATACGGTGTAGGGGAAAATTTAAATCTCCGTATATATTTCCGGAGTCAGACACAGACGCTCACTCAGTATGGATTGGACCGTAATACAAACAGCAGAAATACAGTACTGTATCAGAAGCGTACAGCAGTATACGGTGTAGGGAAAAATTTAAATCTCCGTATATATTTCAGGAGTCACACACAGATGCTCACTCAGTATGGATTTGACCAGAATACAAAAAGTCCGTGATACCAGCTCATATACGGTAGTGTGTGAGGAGCGTACAGCTCTATACGGTGTGGGAAAAAATGAACGCTCGGTAACTGTGCAGAAAAAAAGAATAAAATTATTAGTGCTGTGTAAATAGCAGTCTGCACAGCAGTGTACACACAGCAATACAGCTATCAGGCAGCCTAATAACCAGCGCTGCTGCACACAAGAAAATCCTCCCCTGTCACTGCACACTAACTGTACAGCACAATTGCTATCAGCTCAAGCACAGAAGAACTTCTCTTTCCAGCCCTAACTCTCTCCCTACTGATAAACAGTACTCTCCTTACTATTAAGATCGGCAGAAGTAAAATGGAGGTTGGCGGTCAGGGCTTTTAGAGACACTATGACGCCCCCCAAAGCAAGCCAATCACTGCAATGCCCTTCTCTATGATGGTGGTGGACGCTGCCCATGTCATCTCGTTGCCCACAGTATACGTCCTTGCTCATTGGCTGAAAAAAAGGCGCCTGCAAGCATTCTGGGAAATCTGACTTTGGCGCTCGTTTTGCCGACCACATGGCCGACTTCACGCTATGGTCGGGTTTTGCGAAAGTCGGCGACTTATGAATCTTACCGACCTGTTTCGCTCAACTCCAGTGGCCAAGGAATTGTTCAGGAAAACCCGGTATGGGCTTTTATTTTTGAAACGGACTGCAGGAAGGTAATGGGGCCGGTCCGTGTTCTCCAGGCCGGATCTTGCAAGTGGCCCATGGCCACAGATTCCAGTTTAGAGAGAAAAACCCTGCAGAAAGGGTTTGGGTTGTGTCAGTGAGCAGCAGCAAGCAGAGCAGATGGCTCTGCAAAAGCTCAACTTGTGTGAGGGAACACAAAGCCAAGCAGAGCGAACTGGCACCCCGCAGCCGGACACGGTGGTGCAATTGCCCTTGGTGACCGGTTGAATTTATGGATTGTCTCGTTTCCTGGCTGTGATCCGGCGGATACCAAGTGCTGTACACTTGTGTGAGTTTGTGACATTAAACACGTTTTGTTTTGAACTTTGCTGGGTCACAGCCTCATCACTGCACAGGGTGCTACCGCAGCAGTACAATATACATACATAAATACTGACTCAATAGCAAACAACTGCATATACGGATATCTGTGCATCAATCAAATGAAAGAAAATCACTTATTGCGTTAATGAATTGCCTCTGATTTCATGGATGCAGAGATATCCGTAGTTGAAAATGAAGAGGAAGTTCGGGCTCCAGCTGATCTCTGACTTCCTCTTCATGTTCAATTCGTCAGAAGGCGGGCACTGTGATGCCATCGCTGATTGGGCACCAGCACAGAAGCCCCAGACCGCGAGTGCTGACATCCATGGAATGGCGCCAGCAGGGGAGGTGAGTATAGGCTTTTTTATTTTATCAGGGACAAACATTTAGATCAAGAATGGGTTATTTCAGTAGTGGACAACCCTTTTAATGCCTAACAGAGTGTCTGCAAGCTAACACCGCCATCTGCTGCTTGAAGATGATGTGAAAAAGGGGAGGCAGAGAGAATTGGATTAGCATGAGTTGAAGTGCGTGTTCCCTGGGGAAACAGATTGGGGGAGACACTAGGTCTGGTGATAGCTTTGTCGCAGTTAGGAATTATAAAAGGGCCAGGAGGATAGAGAAGGGGTGGAGTCAGTGCCTCAACTTGTAGCAGGACAGACATGTGGTGTAGTGAGGTTCCCTTATAGCCACCATTACGAGTGACCAAACCTGAGTGAAGTATCAAGTAAACAAATCCGAGAGAAGAATCAAGTGACCAGATCTGAGAGAAGAACCGAGTGCCCAAACCTGAATGAATGATTGAGTGACCAGAGCTGAGAGAAGAACTGAAGGACAGAGATCGGAACTAAGTGAATGGAGCCATAATTGAAAGAGGGATCAGAGTGAGCAGACCGTGTTATAGGAATATTTGTGAGATCTGTGATGTGAGGTGCAGAAGAATGGTACACAGGAGATTGGGGCCGTGCTTCAGGGGACAGAGGCAGCCAGCGCAACATGTGCTAGAAGCGACTCATCTTGAAGGCCTAATGGTGTAGTAGCATAGACTCATGTTAGGGCCTGGATGAAGTGTGTCATTACCACCAGAATGACAGAGTAACGGCATTAAAGGGAATCTGTCACCCTAAATTGGCGGGATATTTAAATGATGGCAGTCAGGTCAGATGGGCGGTGTTTTTTTGTACTTGCCTTAACATGTTGTTCGCCACTGTCTCCATTATTTCTGGGAATTGTAGTCGTTGCCTACCATATAACGCGCCTGCGCATTGCAATCTTGAATTGCGCACGCGCAGTATGCTTTGCCCGCAGATTGCAATGCGCAGGCTCATTATATGGAGGGCAACGACTACAATTCCCAGAAATAATGGAGACAGCGGCGAACAACATGTTAAGGCAAGTACCCAAAACACTGCCCATCGACCTGACTGCCATCATTTAAACATCCGCCAATTTAGGGTGACAGATTCCCTTTAATGGATACACGCCTACTATGACGGACCATAGGACAGAGTAATAGAATAGAGATGTTTGTGTCTCTTGTAACTATTTAGTGTCTTGCATGATAGGTCTTAAAGGGAATCTGTCACCCCATTTTTGTGATATCAGATAAAGATATCACTGAATTGTGCATCCCATAAGTAATCTATAGGTACCTATCATATCTCCTGACACCCCAGTTTTGATGTCAAAATACCTTTGTAAAGTTCGTTTCTCAGTATGCAAATACATGCGGTCCGGTCCGATGGGCGGTGTTTATTCTCATTCCCCCACCGCCTCCTGTCTTGCCCTACGCACTTCTTCTTCTTCTTCTTCTTCTTCTTCAAGTACGGTTTCCACGCTTTTGCTTTGAAAAGGCCCCATTGCGCGTGTGCAGTGTGCTTTGCCAAACAGTGGGCAAAGCATAAAATCAGTACTGCGCATGCGCCAGTGGATGACTTCCGGGGCATAGAAAGGGATGCAAAATACTGGCGCATGTGCCGAACTGATTTTCTACTTTGCCCACTGTTGGACAAAGCACACTGAGCACGCACGAGGGCACTTTTCCAGGCGTAAGCGCGGAAACAGTACGCCGTCTGTGATATTCACAGACGAAGATACGTGCAACAAGCCGAGGAGCGGGGGGGAGGAATGAGAATAAACGCCGCCCATCGGACCGGACCGCATGTTTTGCATACTGAGAAACGAACTTTACAAAAGGTATTTTGACATCAAAACTGGAGTGTCAGGAGATATGATAGGTACCTATAGATTACTTATGGGACGCACAATTCAGTGATATCTTTATCTGATATCACAAAAATGGGGTGACAGATTACCTTTAATTGTTATATGTTACCTTTGATTCAGTCCGAAGTGACTTATGTTTGATTTGTAAAACATTTTATTGCCCTCCAATAATCTGGTAATCTTGTTTAATTTTGTATCCGAATTATTCAAATTGTTGTGCTAGAGTAATAGCTTTTGGTCTTCCTTTTGCTCTTTACTAATTTCTTAGGTAATGAAATATTCCATATAATATTATTTTATATTTCAATTTGTAAACCTATAAATGCTATAAAAGCAACTTTTTGAAGCCAGAATTCTACTGTAAATTATTAATTATTAAATATCTCAGAAACTAGAGCCAATCTGGCAAAACCAAAGTCATATTCTTAATCTTAATCAGCCCCATAAACTTAACATTAAACCGTTCAGACATCGTTGGCACCAAAATCACTGTATCACCTGTAATCTTTTTCAGTTACCGCTGTGTCCTCATCTTCTGCGTGTTGCATCCCAAGCACCTATCTACTTTTTAAGGTTTAAAAAAATTTGAAACCTGATTTGCGGGAACATTATTAAAATATGAATCCTGACCCTGGAGATAAAACTTTTTTCCCCTCTGAATTATGTTTCTTGTTATGTACAGACCTGAAATCAGTGGTTTAAATGTCTAAATAAATAAGCTCTTAGGTTGTTCTTTCCAGCAATAAGTGTACAGCCATGGCCAGAAGTTTTGAGACTGACCCAAATTTTGGTTTTCACATACAGTGGTTTGCTCAGTGTTTTTAGATCTTTTAGTCAGATGTTTCTATGGTTACTGAAGTACAATAATAAGCATTTCATACATTTGTGAACTTTATTGACAAATACATCAAGTTTATGTAAGAACAATTCTCCTTGACATGCTGAATATCAACTTCTGGGCCAAATCCTGACTAACGGCAATCTATTCTTGTCTCATCAGTGTTTGTGAGTTTTTTTCACAATTTCTGTGGTTTTCCACCCACTTTTTGATTACTGACCACAGGTTCTCAATGTGACTGAGATCTGTAGAATTTCCTGGCCAGGAACCCAAAACATCAATGCTTATTTATCAAACTACTTAGTTATCCCAATTTCCTTGTGAGATGATGCTCCATCGCGCTAGAAGGAACATTTTTCATCACCATATTGCTCGTTGGTCTTTGGGAGAAGTTGCTGTTGGAGGATGTTGAGACAACATTTTTTTTTCATGGCAGTGTTCTTAGGCAAAATTGCAAGTGAGCCCACGCCCTTGGATGGAAAGCAACCCCACACATGAATGGTCTCAGGATCCTTTATTATTGGCATGACACAGGACCCAAAACATACAGCCAAGGCAACAAAGGACTGGCTCAAAAAGAAGCACATTAAGGTCATGGAGTGGCCAAGCCAGTCTCCAGACCTTAATCCCATAGAAAACTTATGGAGGGAGTTGAAGCTCTGAGTTGCCAAGCGACAGCCTCAAAATCTTAATGATTTAGAGATGATCTGCAAAAAGGAGTGGGCCAAAATTCCTCCTGACATGTGCGCAAACCTCATCATCAGCTACAAAAACCATCTGACTGCTGTGCTTGCCAAAAAGGGTTTGCCACCAAGTATTAAGTCTTGTTTGCCAGAGGGATCAAATACTTATTTCTCACTGCAAAATGCAAAATAATTTATATAATTTATACAATGTGATTTTCTGGATTTTATTTTTGATATTCACTCAATGTTAAAATTAAACTACCTTTAAAATTATAGACTGTTCATGTCTTTGTCAGTGTGCAAACTTACAAAATCAGCAAGGGATCAAATACTTATTTCCCCCACTGTATATATATATATATATATATATATATATATATATATATACTGTTAGATAGATTTTTTTTCTGTGTTAGTCAAATGAATAGTGTTGGTTAAGTGCCCCTGTCTCCTTATTGTCTGTGCTGTTATATCCAAGTAACCTGCTTACACTACCATGAGTCCTGTGTCATGCCAACAGTAAAGCGTCCTGAGACCAGTAAACTTTGTGAAACCCCATATTTGTCTCAAAACTTTTGGCCACGATTGTATAGTTGTCACTAGAGTTGAGCGATACTTTCCGATACCAATAAGTATCGGATCGGAATTGGTATCGCCGATACCCAAAAAGTATCGGCGATACCCGATACCGGAAATCCAATGTAAGTCTATGGGAACAAAATATCGGAATTAAAAAAACCCCATTCTTGCTTTGTTGGTTAATTGTACATGAAGGAAAACAACAAAGTGTAATGTAGAATGTATTGGGGGAGGTTGAGGAGACATTAAAGGCATAGATGTTTAACCCAATTAAATGGAATAGCATTAATATTTTTTTTTTAAAGATGTTCGGATTGACGAAGAAATTGACAATGTTAACCTTTTTTCTATTTTGGCAAATATGTATGTTTCACAACTTCCATGCTCTTCACCTTTTTAACTTTTGCCACACTTTCTCCTTCATAATCTTCAGCAGCATCATCTTTTTCATCCAATTATTCTTCATCTTCACCTTCTTTATCTTCTTCTTAAACTTCTTGCTATTCATCTTTTTGTTAACATTACTCATATTGTTCTTATTAAACTATTATTCTTCTTCATATTCTACTTCATCTTCATCTTCTTCATCATATTCTTATTTGTGACAGAGATTCCTGTACTTGTAATCTGTAAAAGTATGAATTTTTCTTCCTTCCATTCTTGCTGTCACAAAAGATTTAAATTACAACAGTATTTGTCCGTGTTCAGTTTAGCCTGCAGCAGCAGGCATTTTCCAGGGGCACCACGAGGAGGAACGGATTCACCCCCATACACTGCTTAGTCTTCTTCTGCTTATAATTTAGAGCATATATTTTGCTCTTAATTTTGGTCTTATACTTCATGTTCTTCTGCTTTTTGATCTTCTGCTTATTGTTCTTCTGTCTCTTGTTCTGTATCTTGTAGTTTATCTTAACCTTCTTTTGTCCTGTTGGTGATCTTCTTCTGGGTAATCTTTTATTTCTTCTTTGTGATGGTGTTCAGGCTGGTTGGCTTGATGCTCGTCGTCCTTGTGGTCGTCGTCTTCTTCGGGGTGGTCATCAGGGTCGTCGTCTTCATTGTTGGAGATCCAGAGTGATTACCCAAAAAAACATTTAAAAAATCTTAAATTTGTAAATGTAGCTGAAGGTACAAGAAGGCTGACTAACTTCCGAGAACCAGCTGACGTTACTGGAACCCGGACGGGTATCAGATGGTACAAGAGACAATGGAAGTAACGAGGACCAGCTGACTGTGCTGGAACCCGGAGGGGCAGCAGAAGGAAAAGAGCCAATGGCACAACCGAGGACCAGCTGACGTTACTGGGACACGGTTACTAAGCAGGAGGTACCTGTGCTCCAAAGCACTACCAAGGACCAGCAGACGTTGCTGGAACTCGGATACCGAGATGGAGGCACCTAGGCCAAAGGCACTGTGGAGAACCAACTGATGGTACTGGAACCCGGACGGGTACCATAAGGCACCCATGAAAATGTAAGTTGACAGGCCGCAAGCCGTCCGCAGTGGGTGCTTGTCCTATTGTCACAACGGAAACAGCCTTTATTTACATATCCCACAGCACACATAGGAATCACCTAAACTGCAGGCACCATAGAGTCGGCTAACCCGAATGCAACACGACAGGACAACTTATTGGAGGCTAATTGACGTTGACACTGCCAGGAAACAGCTGTCGTGCTGTAACCAGGCTGGGCAGGAGTCAGTACCCGTGCCAATTACTTCCGAGCAACAACTGGCGTTGTTGGAGCCCAGGGATGAGAAGAGAAGAGGGTGGAGGCAGCAGGACTTTTTGCCATACACACAGCAGGGGAACAGCTGACATTACTGAACCCCAGTAACACAGGAGCAACTGTTGACTGTGCTAACAGCACTTCATGGCAACAACTGGCGTTGTTGGAGCCCAGGAATGAGAAGAGAAGAGGGTGGAGGCAGCAGGACTTTTTGCCATACACACAGCAGGGGAACAGCTGGCGTTACTAAACCCCACTAACACTATAGCTTGTGGTCTGTGGACACGACACTTCTGAGCAGCAACTGGCAGTGTTGTAGCCCAGGGAGTAGAGTTCAGGTGGTAGAAAGTGTGATACACCAAAGGGGATCTTGCTGGATGGGAGATATATTTCTTCTAGCAGACTGAAGTTTGGTCAGGATTTTCCATGATCACAAGGACCTGTGATGAGGTCATAGTCACGTGATCAGGTCAGCTGATGTGTACCTCACCTGAGGGTGTGGACTAGGCCTATTTAACAAGAAGCTGTGGGAGTATGAGGAGGGGAAGGAAGGAAGGAGTTTGGCTGGAGACAGGCTGGAAGAGTGTTTTGTTACAGTGTGTCAGTGTGCACCAGGAAGCGAGTACCAGACCACCCGAAATGGCACCTGGCGGTCTCTGCTGACCTGCAGCCGCTTAGTTAAGGCCGTCCCAAGCAAGGGGGAGTCTGGGACCAGTGGTTCTCCAAACTGGAGTGATTTATGTTCTGTTTTGATTTTGTTATCTGGACTTTTGTTGAACCCGTCATTAAAACCACTGAACTTTGAACTGAACGCCTGTGTGTTTACCTCATTACTGCGGCCCGGCCCCTGCCTACCAGAGCGGATCCCTACAAAAGATATACATAACAGGAGACATGGATAACGTTGCCAACCAGTTATTTAATCGGAAAGCGGACAGACAAATTCAGGCGAAATCCATGCCTTGTTCATTTTCAGAAAAGTAAGCCGGTCTACATTATCGGAGGATAGTCGCATGCGACGGTCTGTTAGTACACCACCTGCAGCACTAAAGACGCGCTCCGATAATACACTGGCAGCAGGGCAAGCCAGCACCTCCAATGCATACTGGCTAAGCTCTGGCCATGTATCCAGCTTAGAGACCCAAAATTTGAATGGGGAAGAGCCATCTGGGAGTACACTGAGAGGGCAAGACATGTAGTCTGTCACCATCTTACGGAAACGTTGCCTCCTGCTGACTGGAGCCGTCTCGGATGGTGTACACATTGGTGGCGCTGCCACAAAACTTCGCCACATTTGTAACATACTGGTCTTGCCCTGTGCAGAGGCGCTGCTTGTGCTCCCTGTTGTTGCAGAGCTGTCTCCACTGCCTCGACGCACAGAGCTGCTTTGTAAAGCAGTAGCAGCAGCAGTGCTCTCGGCTGGAATGGAGAACATTATGGATTGCACCAGTGTGTCTTGGTACTCCCGCATTTTACGCTCCCGGTTCAACGGTGTGATGAGGCTTTGTAAGTTGTCCCGGTAGCGAGGGTCTAGGAGGGTGTACACCCAATAATCAGACGTGGTGAGAATGTGGGCAATGCGGCGGTCGTTTCTCAGGCACTGTAGCATGAAATCAACCATGTGCTGCAGACTCCCAACTGGCCAAGAAACGCAGTCCCCTGCAAGAGGCGTAATCTCTGCCTGCTCTGCATCACCCCACCCTCGCTCTACATACTGACTAGAGCATTGTGTACCTCCCTCTGGAGCGATGTCTTCCTCCTCCATTGACTCCTCCTCATCCTCCTCACAAAGTGAGCCCTGCCCAGCCCTTTGTGAGGAACCACGTTGCGCTGACTGTCCAGAAGGTGATGGAATTTGTGACTCCTCATCCTCCACCTCTTCCAAAACCTCATCCCTTAGTGCTTGCAGTGTTTTTTGAAGCAGGCAGATAAGGGGGACAGTCAGGCTGACTAGTGCATCATCTGCACTCGCCATCCACGTTGACTCATCAAACGCACGCAAAACGTAGCAGATGTCCTTCATAGAGGCCCACTCAGTAGTGGTGAAGTGTGAACGGCGCAAATTGCGAGTTGATTGCGCCTGATGCAGCTGATACTCCATTACTGCTGGCTGCTGCTCACACAACCGCTCCAACATATGTAACGTGGAATTCCACCTGGTGGCTACGTCACATATGATGCGATGTTCAGGAAGGCAAAATCTGCGTTGCAGAGCTGCAATGCGCGATCTGGCCATGCTGGAACGTCGCAAGTGAGCGCACTCTAGGCGGACCTTGTGCAGCAGTGCATCAACATCCGGATAGTCCCTCAAAAAACTCTGCACGACCAAGTTGAGCACATGTGCCAGACATGGTATGTGAGTGAGGTTGCCAAGGCCCAGAGCTGCCACCAGATTTCGGCCATTGTCACACACTACCAAGCCTGGCTGGAGATTCGCTGGCAAAAACCACACGTCGCTCTCCTGCTTGATGGCATTCCAGAGCTCCTGCGCTGTGTGGCTTCGATTCCCCATGGAAATTAATTTCAGGACGGCCTGTTGACGTTTGGCCACGGCTGTGCTCATATCGGTCGCAACAGGTAAGCGTTCACGGGTCCATGTGGAGGTAGACCGTGACGGCTCCTGCAGCGATGATTCTGAGGAACAGGAGTAGGAGGAGGAGTCAATGTGTACAGACTTGATTCCTGCAATCCTTGGAGTTGGCAGAACACGTACAGCGCCACTCGCAAGATCTGTACCCGGCTCCACAACATTGACCCAATGGGCAGTGAGGGAAAGGTATCGTCCCTGGCCATGGGTACTGGTCCACGCATCGGTGGTCAGGTGGACCTTGCTACTGACGGCGTTTAGTAGCGCATGTTTAATTTTTCCCTCAACATGCTTTTGCAGACCAGGGACGGCTTGCCTGCTGAAATAAAATCGGCTTGGCACATTGTATTGTGGGACTGCCAATGCCATTAAGTTACGCAAACTGTCAGTCTCCACCAGCCTGAATGACAGCATTTCAAGGGACAGGAGTTTTGCAATACCAGCATTCAGAGCCTGTGCTCGTGGATGGTTTCCCGAGTATGGCCGTCTTTTATCCCATGCCTGTGCTACCGATGGCTGTTTTGTGGCCTGGGAGTGTGAGGATGACAGGGAACTTGCTGCTGTGGGTGGAATAACACTTTGTCTCTGGACAACAGTGACCATGGTTCTTCCATGGCGATCCTGTGAGGAAGCCGAACCAGCTGTGTGTGAGCTGGAGGAAGAGGCTCCAACACGACCTGAAGATGTAGGTGGTGCTGTAGGTTGGCCTACATCTCCAGTGTGTCTTTGTAACTCAACTACGTGCTTTGTCCGCACATGTTTCCACATATTTGTGGTATTGAGGTTACTGACACTTTTACCTCTTTTTACTTTTTGATTACACAGCTTGCATTTGACATAGCAAATATCATCTGCAAGTGTGACAAAAAAGGACCACGCAGTGCAAGTCCTGGGAGCGCCCGTTTTGACTTTTGGAAGAGAACTGCTCCGAACAGGTGCCAAACTGGAGGCTACAGGCAACCGAGTCTGCAGCCTACCTCTCCCTCCTGTTTGGACCGTTAGGGCAATCTCTTCCTCAGAGCTGCTCCCACCACCTTCCTGTTCCTCACGCCATGTTGGGTCTTGGACCTCATCATCTCCACTACCCTCTTCCAACACCTGCTGCTGTTGGGTGGTCTGGCCAGCACCATGCTCAACAGAAACTGGCACCTGAGTCTCATCATCATCAGATGCGTTCTGCGGTGTGCTGACCATCGGCACTGGCTCACCCGCCTCTTCTGATTCAGAGAGACACAGCTGTTGTGCATCACTGCATACTCCCTCTTCTTCACATTCCAGAATGCTGCTTGGCTGGGCCCCTGTTTGCAAGCCAACAGATTCTGAGAACAGAAGCAGAGACTCAGCTGGCTCCTGTACAGAACTCTCTGACTGCCTGGGTAATTTGGCAGGCGGTGAAGAGACAGATGGTTGCTCAACAGTGCTGTGGTCCTGAGAGGAGGTAGAAGCAATTGAAGCCGATGCATTGGCTGCCATCCAACCAACAACGGATTCAATTTGTTCTTCCCGCAGCAGGGGGGTACGCCGAGCTCCTACAAAAGTGCGCATAAAGGAACGCTCACGGGGAAAACTGGTGGATGCTGTGTCACTGGGGGCGGCAGCAGCCACAGGATCCCCACGTCCTCTCCTGCTGAAGCTCCACGGCCATGACCACGTGCCTTACTCCCTGCCTTCTTCATCTTGGTAGATTGATAAAGAAAGTCAGAAAAGTTATAAGGCCTAAGTGTTGTTATTCCGCAGAGACTGCAGTGAACACTGCACACAACTGTTCACTAGGTGTGAAAGGCCCCTTTGTGTACTTCTATAGTGTTTGCAACCAATGTATTGTATACGGATGGAAGCGCGTCACACTAATAGATTTGAGTTATTTGAAATAGAATGGAGCAGCACCAATTAGAGAAAAATTTCAAGGATGAGGCAGTGACACACGCTCAGCAGACTACAACCAGCAGTGGTTGAAGAACTAACTGGAGCATGATATGCACTCCAAAAATGAAAACCTCAGACTACAGTGAACACTGCACACAACTGTTCACTAGGTGTGAAAGGCTCCTTTGTGTACTTCTATAGTGTTTGCAACCAATGTATTGTATACGGATGGAAGCGCGTCACACTAATAGATTTGAGTTATTTGAAATAGAATGGAGCAGCACCAATTAGAGAAAAATGTCAAGGATGAGGCAGTGACACACGCTCAGCAGACTACAACCAGCAGTGGTTGAAGAACTAACTGGAGCGTGATCTGCACTCCAAAAATGAAAACCTCAGACTACAGTGAACACTGCACACAACTGTTCACTAGCTGTGAAAGGCCCCTTTGTGTACTTCTATAGTGTTTGCAACCAATGTATTGGATACGGATGGAAGCACGTCACACTAATAGATCACTGTTAATTTCAATTGAACACACACCTTGCACAGAGCTGTGAAAACAACACTGCAAGGAAAAAGGATGATTTACAGAGCGGTTTCTCAAATAGCCTGCCTACACAGCAATTCACAAAAACGCTATCTGTAACTGTCCCTCAGAGTCAGCAGAGCAGCGTTCTGTCCCTAACTGAATTCACAGCACAGTGACGCTAAAATGGCGGCGGCGCCTTTTATAGTGCATTCTGAGATCATTTCAGCATCCAATCACAGCCATGCCATTAGTTAACATGACTGCAGCATTACAGGATGTGCCCACAGTTCCTAGGATTCCTCATTGGCTGTCTAAAATCACATTGCCTCTCAAAGAATTATGGGAACTTCCGATTCCGGTATACGATATATGAAAAATATCGGAACTAAGTATCGGAATTCCGATACAGCGAATATCGGCCGATACCCGATACTTGCGGTATTGGAATGCTCAACTCTAGTTGTCACAAAATCCCAGTCTCTGTTTTGTTATCTGTTGGCTTAATATCACTGAGTAATAGATAGTAGTATCATTATTAATCAATCTCACGTCTGCAGACATAGAGTATTTCACTTGGGATGCGGGGAGAATCTGTCTGGTTGTTTTTCTGCCTTATGTTTAACATTTTCCTCCACCACCTACACTCTCTCCTCCTACACACTACTTGTCTCTTTGTAGTCAAAGAAAATTGTCTTGATTGCTTTGGCAGGTGGATATGTAAAAAACAAAGACTGTGAAGTGATGTATACTGCAAATCAAAACATGTTACTGCTTAGCTGTGTAACAGTGACTAGATGTTATCTGATATAGTCAGAAATGTTCAGATTGGAAATAAATACTAGATCAAAATGGGACTTACAGAATAGCAAAATGTGAAGTACAATAAAAATACCTTCTAAAGTTCATAGTGTATAAAACTATATTTTAATTTGCTTCTTTTTTCACAGGCTGCTCACAACAATTTGCTCTTACGCTGACAAATCCTGCATATCAGAGTCAGACTGGGAGGCCAAGGATACACCAGTAAAATTGACTTAAGGTGGTCCACTGTTCAGTTACATGCAAATATTACATTACATTTTACTTATGCTTCTATATAATAATATTTAGTTGAGTTTGTTTCATGAATGATGAGATACTGCCATTGTCTATATATAGTGAATACAAGCCCATTCCTGCACAGGGCCCACGGGAGATTCACCTGTTAACCTGTGGGCCAGTCCAAGCCAGCTGCACATATATAGTAAATTTAGCTTCCCTAAGAGAAAATAGCTTTCATCAGTCAGACCGTCTCTAAACTAAGATGGTTTCAATTTAAAAAGTTTTAAAAAAGTTATTATCACCAGGACAAGAATGGCAAAGTTTTGCTCTTATTTTATCCCCACTGCTCGCTTGAGTATTCCGTTTTTTTTTATAATCTGTGAAATATGGGCTTTTTTATGTTATGTATTTTTTTAGGTCTAAGTTCAGGTTCACAAGATTCTCTGATGTGTGTCTTCACTGTTTTGCATAATTATCTTTAAACCATGCTCCATAAAAATAGCTCTAAATAAAAAGGACCATATCTCTGGAACCGTATTGCGGATTTATAAAAGGCAAAAAAAATACTAAGGGGAGCAGTGGAAATAAAATAAAGCAAAAACTGGCCACTTTTTGAACTGGTGACAAGTAGAGTTGAGCATTCCGATACCGCAAGTATCGGATATCGGCCGAAATTCGCTGTATCGGAATTCCGATACTTAGTTCCGATATTTTTCATATATCGTATACCGGAATCGGAAGTTCCCATAATTCTTTGAGAGGCAATGTGATTTTAGACAGCCAATGAGGAATCCTAGGAAGTGTGGGCACATCCTGTAATGCTGCGGTCATGTTAACTAATGGCATGGCTGTGATTGGATGCTGAAATGATGTCAGAATGCACTATAAAAGGCGCCGCCGCCATTTTAGCGTCACTGTGCTGTGAATTCAGTTAGGGACAGAACGCTGCTCTGCTGACTCTGAGGGACAGTTACAGATAGCGTTTTTGTGAATTGCTGTGTAGGCAGGCTATTTGAGAAACCGCTCTGTAAATCATCCTTTTTCCTTGCAGTGTTGTTTTCACAGCTCTGTGCAAGGTGTGTGTGTGAGTGCAGGTGACGCTGCAGTTTGCTCTGCATCCAACGCTGTTTGTAGTCATCTGCACGTGTCACTCACTGACTCTTTTTTTTTTTTATTTTGTGGAATTGGTGCTGCTCCATTCAATTGAAATTAACAGTGATCTATTAGTGTGACGTGCTTCCATCCGTATACAATACATTGGTTGCAAACACTATAGAAGTACACAAAGGAGCCTTTCACAGCTAGTGAACAGTTGTGTGCAGTGTTCACTGTAGTCTGAGGTTTTTATTTTTTGAGTGCAGATCACGCTCCAGTTAGTTCTTCAACCACTGCTGGTTGTAGTCTGCTGAGCGTGTGTCACTGCCTCATCCTTGCCTTTTTGCTCTAATTGGTGCTGCTCCATTCTATTTTAACTAACTCAAATCTATTAGTGTGACGCGCTTCCATTCGTATACAATACATTGGTTGCAAACACTATAGAAGTACACAAAGGGGCCTTTCACACCTAGTGAACAGTTGTGTGCAGTGTTCACTGTAGTCTGAGGTTTTCATTTTTGGAGTGCAGATCACGCCTCAGTTAGTTCTTCAACCACTGCTGGTTGTAATCTGCTGAGCGTGTGTCACTGCCTCATCCTTGACATTTGTCTGTAATTGGTGCTGCTCCATTCTATTTCAAATAACACAAATCTATTAGTGTGACGCGCTTCCATTCGTATACAATACATTGGTTGCAAACACTATAGAAGTACACAAAGGGGCCTTTCACACCTAGTGAACAGTTGTGTGCAGTGTTCACTGTAGTCTGAAGTTTTCATTTTTGGAGTGCATATCACGCTCCAGTTAGTTCTTCAACCACTGCTGGTTGTAGTCTGCTGAGCGTGTGTCACTGCCTCATCCTTGAAATTTTTCTCTAATTGGTGCTGCTCCATTCTATTTCAAATAACTCAAATCTATTAGTGTGACGCGCTTCCATCCGTATACAATACATTGGTTGCAAACACTATAGAAGTACACAAAGGGGCCTTTCACACCTAGTGAACAGTTGTGTGCAGTGTTCACTGCAGTCTCTGCGGAATAACAACACTTAGGCCTTATAACTTTTCTGACTTTCTTTATCAATCTACCAAGATGAAGAAGGCAGGGAGTAAGGCACGTGGTCGTGGCCGTGGAGTTTCAGCAGGGAGAGGACGTGGGGATTCTGTGGCTGCTGCCGCCCCCAGTGACACAGCATCCACCAGTTTTCCCCGTGAGCGTTCCTTTATGCGCACTTTTGTAGGAGCTCAGCGTACCCCCCTGCTGCGGGAAGAACAAATTGAATCCGTTGTTGGTTGGATGGCAGCCAATGCATTGACTTCAATTGTTTCCACCTCCTCTCAGGACCACAGCACTGTTGAGCAACCATCTGTCTCTTCACCGCCTGCCAAATTACCCAGGCAGTCAGAGAGTTCTGTACAGGAGCCAGCTGAGTCTCTGCTTCTGTTCTCAGAATCTGTTGGCTTGCAAACAGGGGCCCAGCCAAGCAGCATTCTGGAATGTGAAGAAGAGGAAGTATGCAGTGATGCGCAACAGCTGTGTCTCTCTGAATCAGAAGAGGCGGGTGAGCCAGTGCCGATGGTCAGCACACCGCAGAACGCATCTGATGATGATGAGACTCAGGTGCCTGTTTCTGTTGAGCATGGTGCTGGCCAGACCACCCAACAGCAGCAGGTGTTGGAAGAGGGTAGTGGAGATGATGAGGTCCAAGACCCAACATGGCGTGAGGAACAGGAAGGTGGTGGGAGCAGCTCTGAGGAAGAGATTGCCCCAACGGTCCAAACAGGAGGGAGAGGTAGGCTGCAGACTCGGTTGCCTGTAGCCTCCAGTTTGGCACCTGTTCGGAGCAGTTCTCTTCCAAAAGTCAAAACGGGCGCTCCCAGGACTTGCACTGCGTGGTCCTTTTTTGTCACACTTGCAGATGATATTTGCTATGTCAAATGCAAGCTGTGTAATCAAAAAGTAAAAAGAGGTAAAAGTGTCAGTAACCTCAATACCACAAATATGTGGAAACATGTGCGGACAAAGCACGTAGCTGAGTTACAAAGACACACTGGAGATGTAGGCCAACCTACAGCACCACCTACATCTTCAGGTCGTGTTGGAGCCTCTTCCTCCAGCTCACACACAGCTGGTTCGGCTTCCTCACAGGATCGCCATGGAAGAACCTTGGTCACTGTTGTCCAGAGACAAAGTGTTATTCCACCCACAGCAGCAAGTTCCCTGTCATCCTCACACTCCCAGGCCACAAAACAGCCATCGGTAGCACAGGCATGGGATAAAAGACGGCCATACTCGGGAAACCATCCACGAGCACAGGCTCTGAATGCTGGCATTGCAAAACTCCTGTCCCTTGAAATGCTGTCATTCAGGCTGGTGGAGACTGACAGTTTCCGTAACTTAATGGCATTGGCAGTCCCACAATACAATGTGCCAAGCCGATTTTATTTCAGCAGGCAAGCCGTCCCTGGTCTGCAAAAGCATGTTGAGGGAAAAATTAAACATGCGCTACTAAACGCCGTCAGTAGCAAGGTCCACCTGACCACCGATGCGTGGACCAGTACCCATGGCCAGGGACGTTACCTTTCCCTCACTGCCCATTGGGTCAATGTTGTGGAGCCGGGTACAGATCTTGCGAGTGGCGCTGTACGTGTTCTGCCAACTCCAAGGATTGCAGGAATCAAGTCTGTACACATTGACTCCTCCTCCTACTCCTGTTCCTCAGAATCATCGCTGCAGGAGCCGTCACGGTCTACCTCCACATGGACCCGTGAACGCTTACCTGTTGCGACCGATATGAGCACAGCCGTGGCCAAACGTCAACAGGCCGTCCTGAAATTAATTTCCATGGGGAATCGAAGCCACACAGCGCAGGAGCTCTGGAATGCCATCAAGCAGGAGAGCGACGTGTGGTTTTTGCCAGCGAATCTCCAGCCAGGCTTGGTAGTGTGTGACAATGGCCGAAATCTGGTGGCAGCTCTGGGCCTTGGCAACCTCACTCACATACCATGTCTGGCACATGTGCTCAACTTGGTCGTGCAGAGTTTTTTGAGGAACTATCCGGATGTTGATGCACTGCTGCACAAGGTCCGCCTAGAGTGCGCTCACACCAGCATGGCCAGATCGCGCATTGCAGCTCTGCAACGCAGATTTTGCCTTCCTGAACATCGCATCATATGTGACGTAGCCACCAGGTGGAATTCCACGTTACATATGTTGGAGCGGTTGTGTGAGCAGCAGCCAGCAGTAATGGAGTATCAGCTGCATCAGGCGCAATCAACTCGCAATTTGCGCCGTTCACACTTCACCACTACTGAGTGGGCCTCTATGAAGGACATCTGCTACGTTTTGCGTGCGTTTGATTTGATGAGTCAACGCGGATGGCGAGTGCAGATGATGCACTAGTCAGCCTGACTGTCCCCCTTATCTGCCTGCTTCAAAAAACACTGCAAGCACTAAGGGATGAGGTTTTGGAAGAGGTGGAGGATGAGGAGTCACAAATTCCATCACCTTCTGGACAGTCAGCGCAACGTGGTTCCTCACAAAGGGCTGGGCAGGGCTCACTTTGTGAGGAGGATGAGGAGGAGTCAATGGAGGAGGAAGACATCGCTCCAGAGGGAGGTACACAACACTCTAGTCAGTATGTAGAGCGAGGGTGGGGTGATGCAGAGCAGGCAGAGATTACGCCTCTTGCAGGGGACTGCGTTTCTTGGCCAGTTGGGAGTCTGCAGCACATGGTTGATTTCATGCTGCAGTGCCTGAGAAACGACCGCCGCATTGCCCACATTCTCACCACGTCTGATTATTGGGTGTACACTAGTGTTGAGCGATACTGCTCGATATCTAAAAATATCGGATCGGAATGGTATCGCCGATATCACTAAATATCGTCGATGTCCGATTCCGATACCGGAAGTCCCATGTAAGTCTATGGGAACAAAATATCGCAACAAAAAAAACCCTTTCTTTCGTTGTAAACACAAAATATACACACATAGAATACATATATATATATATATATACATGTCATTGTGACATATATATATATACATATATTTATAGTTTATACACTTCTACATAGTAAAATAGACTCTGATTCAATTGCCGGGTAAAGCCGTGACATACAGTCAGGGCCAGAAATATTTGGACAGTGACACAATTTTCGCGAGTTGGGCTCTGCATGCCACCACATTGGATTTGAAATGAAACCTCTACAACAGAATTCAAGTGCAGATTGTAACGTTTAATTTGAAGGGTTGAACAAAAATATGTGTTAGAAAATGTAGGAATTGTACACATTACTTTACAAACACTCCACTTTTTAGGAGGTCAAAAGTAATTGGACAAATAAACATAACCCAAACAAAATATTTTTATTTTCAATATTTTGTGGCGAATCCTTTGGAGGCAATCACTGCCTTAAGTCTGGAACCCATGGACATCACCAAACGCTGGGTTTCCTCCTTCTTAATGCTTTGCCAGGCCTTTACAGCCGCAGCCTTCAGGTCTTGCTTGTTTGTGGGTCTTTCCCTCTTAAGTCTGGATTTCAGCAAGTGAAATGCATGCTCAATTGGGTTAAGATCTGGTGATTGACTTGGCCATTGAAGAATGTTCCACTTTTTTGCACTCATGAACTCCTGTGTAGCTTTGGCTGTATGCTTGGGGTCATTATCCATCTGTACTATGAAGCGCCGTCCAATCAAGTTTGCAGCATTTGGCTGAATCTGGGCTGAAAGTATATCCCGGTACACTTCAGAATTCATCCGGCTACTCTTGTCTGCTGTTATGTCATCAATAAACACAAGTGACCCAGTGCCATTGAAAGCCATGCATGCCCATGCCATCACGTTGCCTCCACCATGTTTTACAGAGGATGTGGTGTGCCTTGGATCATGTGCCGTTCCCTTTCTTCTCCAAACTTTTGGCTTCCCATCATTCTGGTACAGGTTGATCTTTGTCTCATCTGTCCATAGAATACTTTTCCAGAACTGAGCTGGCTTCTGGAGGTGTTTTTCAGCAAATTTAACTCTGGCCTGTCTATTTTTGGAATTGATGAATGGTTTGCATCTAGATGTGAACCCTTTGTATTTACTTTCATGGAGTCTTCTCTTTACTGTTGACTTAGAGACAGATACACCTACTTCACTGAGAGTGTTCTGGACTTCAGTTGATGTTGTGAACGGGTTCTTCTTCACCAAAGAAAGTATGCGGCGATCAGCCACCACTGTTGTCTTCCGTGGGCTCCCAGGTCTTTTTGGATTGATGAGTTCACCAGTGCTTTCTTTCTTTCTCAGGATGTACCAAATTGTAGATTTTGCCACTTCTAATGTTGTAGCAATTTCTTGGATGGGTTTTTTTCTGTTCTTGCAGCTTAAGGATGGCTTGTTTCACCTGCATGGAGAGCTCCTGTGACCGCATGTTTCCTTCACAGCAAAACCTTCCAAATGCAAACACCACACCTCAAATCAACTCCGGCCCTTTCATCTGCTTAATTGAGAATGACATAACAAAGGGATTGCCCACACCTGTCCATGAAATAGCCTTGGAGTCATTTGTCCAATTACTTTTGGTCCCTTTAAAAACAGGGTGGCACATGTTAAGGAGCTGAAACTCCTAAACCCTTCATCCAATTTTAATGTGGATACCCTCAAATGAAAGCTGAAAGTCTGAACTTCAACTGCATCTGATTTGTTTTGTTTCAAATTCATTGTGGTAATGTCTAGAACCAAAATTAGATAAATGTTGTCTCTGTCCAAGTATTTATGGACCTAACTGTACCCCATAGAAGTCGACGGGCTCGGTGCCGAGTACCCTCAAAACCTCTGGCTCTGTGCGACTCAACTTGGGCGTCACAAACAGGATTCTGTAGCTCGCTATAAGCGAGTCCTGTGTGCCTGAATTGAACTGGTTTTGTGCTTGAGAATTGCTAAAATCATCAGAGAATGTATTTGCTATTTTTCCGCTATATCTGCGTCACGACGAGGCACTGGTGAAGAAGAAGGGCGTGCTCTTCGTGGGTGTACACTCACTCAGTGGCGCGAAAACGATGGCCGACCACTCTAAATGGTACTGCAATGTAAGATCGTGCCCCACAGCTCTTCAGTTCCGCCTCCTCATCCTCCTCAGTGTGCGGAAACTAACACGAAGGTCCCGCCTCCATACAAAAGAGGGGCCCTCTCCAGATGCTAATGACACATGTGACTTGGCAGAGATGGCTAATGGACACGAGCAGAAGTGTGAAGGGATGGAGCAGTCAGAGCTCTCCCCCCACGGAAGCGACCCGATCGCCACGGAACCACCGTTGGGCACCTGGCCTGGAAACCCTCCTACGCTGCAAGAAGCAGAGGATACCCTAAGAGGCCTGGCCCGGCACCGGGAGGAGGTCGCCAGGATGGAAGCCAGCTGGCGTGCCCTAAAACTAAACTTGGAGCGGCGCCAATCCCTCTTACCTGAAGTGTCTGTACCGGAAGGTGAGGCACCCGTTCTAGTAGAGGAGTCCGTGCGGGCATCCCAGCCCTTGCAATGTGATCCGGTTGACGTTGTCGCAGTGGAGGCACCCGTTCGTGCAAAAAACTCTGCACCGGCAGCACCCCTGATCCCGCTGTCTGCCCCCGTCGCTGAGACAGAAGAAGCGACACCCGTCCTCATCGAGGAGGCCGCGCAGGCACCAGAGCACTACCTGCCTGTACCGGAGCCCCGACTGTCATCTGTTCCAGAGCCGGCTGCTTCCTCCGCAGGTGAGCGCCGCCAGGACTGGGGGGCGCCAGGAGAGCTGCCGCAAACCGGACATCATAAGCTGGCATTTGATGGTGGAGACATGGAGCAGCTGGTGGAGGAGAATTACAACCGGCGTCAGGAGGAAGAGTGGAGACGTTGGGAGCGGGAAGCAGAGCGACAAAGGGAGCAGTGAGAATCCCAAAAGCTTCGGCAACGTAACCTGGAGAAGGACCGGGCAGATAAGGACCGGATGAGAAAAGATAAAGGAACCCTGTGGGAGCCGCGGCGTAAGGGTGCAGTACGGAGCTTTAAATTGAAAGGTGGTTGGGGCTTCATCCAGGAGCCTGGACTTTATTTAGAAGTCTTTGTGACCCGGCGGGACGTGGAGACTCACCTCCCAGAAGGACACCCGGGGAGGGACCTATTGCCAGGAGACTTGGTGACTTACACCCGACACTGGGGTTACAATGGATGGTACGCCCTAAATGTTACCAGGTGCGACCCCTACTCCCCAGAGTGTCAGGAACCTGTGAGACCCTCGGAGCCTTCAGCCTCCCACATCCAGGCCTCTGCACAAGTGCCCACCCCACGCCGTACATCTCACCAGCCTCCCTCAGCGGTCTCCTCAGCAGACCCACCTATGGACATGATCCAGTTACGTGGCCCGTACCCGGCGCCTGTTAGGCCCCCTGGGGTTCGTTCAGTACGGGACATAGGGTTCCAGACCCAGAGTCAGATGAAAGATGTGGCCACACAGACACAGATAGCGGGTCACGACTTGACTGTACAGGCCACACGACGTCATCAGGTCCTGGTGGTCCTTGGTGTCTCGGATGTTTGGCAAGCATCAGAACAGTACCAGGTGGTACCTGGAACACCCCTGCCAAAGAATTATAAATAACCCGGACAGGCTCCCTGTATGTAAATAGTTAAATTGTTGATGTACCCGGACGGGTGAATGTTCATAACAAATTTTTTTAATTTAATAAAAAACACAACACAGTTTTCATTACTTTTATTACAGTCTCATCCTGCGACGCCATCGATCTCTTGTAAAAAAATGAAAAAAAAAACCAGCAGTATACCACCTGTCCGACGCAGTCCATAGTAACGAGTGTCCCACGACAATCCAGCTCTGCTACATCAGAATGACAGGCAGAGCCTGTCATCCCGGCGCAGCACAGCTGATTACCTGCTTCCCCGGCGGTGACGTCATCGGACTGGTTTACGGCCGGGATTACCCAGCAGTCACTGCAGTTATCGCGAAAAACTGCATGTGACCGCCAGGGAGAAGATAATGGCGGCCATCAAGCAGTCCAGGACGTGACCGCCGGAGATCTTCTGCCAGGTAAGTGCCGCTGACTCCTGACAGACCCGACCGACGGACACTCACAGTGACAGTGACAAATCCGATTCCGGTATCCGATATGACGAAAATATCGGTACTCGGAATCGAAAGCCCGATACAGCTAATATCGGCCGATACCCGATATTTGCAGTATCGTATCGCTCAACACTAGTGTACACCCTCCTAGACCCTCGCTACCGGGATAACTTACAAAGCCTCATCACACCGTTGAACCGGGAGTGTAAAATGCGGGAGTACCAAGACACACTGGTGCAATCCATAATGTTCTCCATTCCAGCCGAGAGCACTGCTGCTGCTACTGCTTTACAAAGCAGCTCTGTGCGTCGAGGCAGTGGAGACAGCTCTGCAACAACAGGGAGCACAAGCAGCGCCTCTGCACAGGGCAAGACCAGTATGTTACAAATGTGGCGAAGTTTTGTGGCAGCGCCACCAATGTGTACACCATCCGAGACGGCTCCAGTCAGCAGGAGGTAACGTTTCCGTAAGATGGTGACAGACTACATGTCTTGCCCTCTCAGTGTACTCCCAGATGGCTCTTCCCCATTCAAGTTTTGGGTCTCTAAGCTGGATACATGGCCAGAGCTTAGCCAGTATGCATTGGAGGTGCTGGCTTGCCCTGCTGCCAGTGTATTATCGGAGCGCGTCTTTAGTGCTGCAGGTGGTGTACTAACAGACCGTCGCATGCGACTATCCTCCGATAATGTAGACCGGCTTACTTTTCTGAAAATTAACAAGGCATGGATCTCGCCTGAATTTGCCTGTCCGCTTTCCGATTAAATAACTGGTTGGCAACGTTATCCATGTCTCCTGTTATGTATATCTTTTGTAGGGATCCGCTCTGGTAGGGAGGGGACGGGCCGCAGTAATGAGGTAAACACACAGGCGTTCAGTTCAAAGTTCAGTGGTTTTAATGACGGGTTCAACAAAAGTCCAGATAACAAAATCAAAACAGAACATAAATCACTCCAGTTTGGAGAACCACTGGTCCCAGACTCACCCTTGCTTAGGACGGCCTTAACTAAGCGGCTGCAGGTCAGCAGAGACCGCCAGGTGCCATTCCGGGTGGTCTGGTACTCGCTTCCTGGTGCACACTGACACACTGTAACAAAACACTCTTCCAGCCTGTCTCCAGCCAAACTCCTTCCTTCCTTCCCCTCCTCATACTCCCACAGCTTCTTGTTAAATAGGCCTAGTCCACACCCTCAGGCGAGGTACACATCAGCTGACCTGATCACGTGACTATGACCTCATCACAGGTCCTTGTGATCATGGAAAATCCTGACCAAACTTCAGTCTGCTAGAAGAAATATATCTTCCATCCAGCAAGATCCCCTTTGGTGTATCACACTTTCTACCACCTGAACTCTACTCCCTGGGCTACAACACTGCCAGTTGCTGCTCAGAAGTGTCGTGTCCACAGACCAATACACAAGCTATAGTGTTAGTGGGGTTTAGTAACGCCAGCTGTTCCCCTGCTGTGTGTATGGCAAAAAGTCCTGCTGCCTCCACCCTCTTCTCTTCTCATCCCTGGGCTCCAACAACGCCAGTTGTTGCTCGGAAGTAATTGGCACAGGTACTGACTCCTGCCCAACCTGGTTACAGCACGACAGCTGTTTTCTGGCAGTGTCAACGTCAATTAGCCTCCAATAAGTTGTCCTGTCGTGTTGCATTCGGGTTAGCCGACTTTATGGTGCCTGCAGTTTAGGTGATTCCTATGTGTGCTGTGGGATATGTAAATAAAGGCTGTTTCCGTTGTGACAATAGGACAAGCACCCACTGTAGGACTGTGTGATTCGGTAACTGCGGACGGCTTGCGGCCTGTCAACTTACATTTTCATGGGTGCCTTATGGTACCCGTCCGGGTTCCAGTACCGTCAGCTAGTTCTCCGCAGTGCCTTTGGCCTAGGTGCCTCCATCTCGGTATCCGAGTTCCAGCAACGTCTGCTGGTCCTTGGTAGTGCTTTGGAGCACAGGTACCTCCTGCTTAGTAACCGTGTCCCAGTAACGTCAGCTGGTCCTCGGTTGTGCCATTGGCTCTTTTCCTTCTGCTGCCCCTCCGGGTTCCAGCACAGTCAGCTGGTCCTCGTTACTTCCATTGTCTCTTGTACCATCTGATACCCGTCCGGGTTCCAGTAACGTCAGCTGGTTCTCGGAAGTTAGTCAGCCTTCTTGTACCTTCAGCTACATTTACAAATTTAAGATTTTTTAAATGTTTTTTTGGGTAATCACTCTGGATCTCCAACAATGAAGACGACGACCCTGATGACCACCCCGAAGAAGACGACGACCACAAGGACGACGAGCATCAAGCCAACCAGCCTGAACACCATCACAAAGAAGAAATAAAAGATTACCCAGAAGAAGATCACCAACAGGACAAAAGAAGGTTAAGACAAACTACAAGATACAGAACAAGAGACAGAAGAACAATAAGCAGAAGATCAAAAAGCAGAAGAACATGAAGTATAAGACCAAAATTAAGAGCAAAATATATGCTCTAAATTATAAGCAGAAGAAGACTAAGCAGTGTATGGGGGTGAGTCCGTTCCTCCTTGTGGTGCCCCTGGAAAATGCCTGCTGCTGCAGGCTAAACTGAACACGGACAAATACTGTTGTAATTTAAATCTTTTGTGACAGCAAGAACGGCAGGAAGAAAAATTCATACTTTTACAGATTACAAGTACAGGAATCTCTGTCACAAATAAGAATATGATGAAGAAGATGAAGATGAAGTAGAATATGAAGAAGAATAATAGTTTAATAAGAACAATATGAGTAATGTTAACAAAAAGATGAATAGCAAGAAGTTTAAGAAGAAGATAAAGAAGGTGAAGATGAAGAATAATTGGATGAAAAAGATGATGCTGCTGAAGATTATGAAGGAGAAAGTGTGGCAAAAGTTAAAAAGGTGAAGAGCATGGAAGTTGTGAAACATACATATTTGCCAAAATAGAAAAAAGGTTAACAACATTGTCAATTTCTTCGTCAATCCGAACATCTTTAAAAAACAAATATTAATGCTATTCCATTTGATTGGGTTAAACATCTATGCCTTTAATGACTCCTCAACCTCCCCCAATACATTCTACATTACTCTTTGTTGTTTTCCTTCATGTATAATTAACCAACAAGGCAAGAATGGGATTTTTTTTAATTCCGATATTTTGTTCCCATAGACTTACATTGGATTTCCGGTATCGGGTATCGCCGATACTTTTTGGGTATCGGCGATACCAATTCCGATCCGATACTTATTGGTATCGGAAAGTATCGCTCAACTCTAGTGACAAGTCCTCTTTAACGGGCACCTCAGTGTATGATCATAGCTAGGAGGGACTTTGACATAATTGATTCTTTCTGTTTCTAAGACAGGAACATTTTTAGAGCTTGACAAAGATCTATTCAGTTGAACACTTGCACAGAAGTAAGGGGGCTACTATTATACAGTGGGTACGGAAAATATTCAGATCCCTTTAAATTTTTCACTCTTTGTTTTATTGCAGCAATTTGGTAAATTCAAAAAAGATCATTTTTTCTCATTAATTTACACTCTGCACCCCATCTTGACTGAAAAAAGCATAAATGCAGAAAGTTTTGCAAATTTATTAAAAAAGAAAAACTGAAATGTCACATGGTTATAAGTATTCACACCCTTTGCTCAGTATTGAGTAGAAGCACCCTTTTGAATTAGTACAGCCATGAGTCTTCTTGTGAACAAGCTTTTCACACCTGGATTTGGGGTTCCTCTGCCATTCTTCCTTGCAGATCCTCTCCAGTTCCGTCAGGTTGGATGGTGAACATTGGTGCACAGCCATTTTCAGGTCTCTCCAGAGATGCTCAATTTCGTTTAGGTCAGGGCTCTGGCTGGGCCAGTCTAGAATGGTCACAGAGTTGTTCTGAAGCCACTACTTTGTTATTTTAGCTGTGTGCTTAGGGTCATTGTCTTGTTGGAAGGTGAACCTTCAGCCAAGTCTGAGGTCCAGAGCACTCTGGAAGAGGTTTTCATCCAGGATATCTCTGTACTTGGCCGCATTCATGTTTCCTTTAATTGCAACCAGTCGTCCTGTCCCTGCAGCTTAAAAACACCCCCATAACATGATGCTGCCACCACCATGTTTCACTGTTGGGATTGTATTGGGCAGGTGATAAGCAGTTCCTGGTTTTCTCCACACATACCGCTTCTTCATCTCATCAGACCAGAGAATCTTTTTTCTCATAGACTGGGAGTCCTTCATGTGTTTTTTACCAAAATCTATGCGGGCTTTCATATGTCTTGCACTGATGAGAGGCTTCCGTTGGGCCACTCTGCCATAAAGGCCTGACTGGTGGAGGACTGCAGTGATAGTTAACTTTGTGGAACTTTCTCCCAACTCCCTACTGCATCTGTGGAGCTCAGCCACAGTGATCTTGGGGTTGTTCTTTACCTCTCTCACCAAGGCTCTTCTCCTACAATTGCTCAGTTTGGCTGGACGGCCAGGTCCAACTTTAGTGAAAATGCCTCAAGACAAGGAAATGATGCTCAGTAGTGTGTGTGGCATCCACATGCCTGTATGACTACCCTGCAATGCTTGAGCATGGTCCTGATGAGGCGGTGGATGTACTCCTGAGGGATCGCCTCCCAGAACTGGATTAAAGTATCAGTCAACTCCTGGGAAGTCTGTGGTGCAACGTGGAATTGCTGGGTGTCCCAGAGGCGCTCTATTGGATTCAGGTTTGGGGAAACAAGCATGCCGGTTCATAGCATCAATGCCTTCATCATGCAGGAACTGCTGACACACTTCAAGCACATAAGGCCTAGCATTGGCATGCATCAGAAGGAACCCAGGGCACAGTGGAGCTGCATATGGTCACACAATGAGTCTGAGGATTTCATCCCAGTACCTAATGGCATTCAGGGTACCTCTGGCTAGCACATGGATGGCTGTGCAGCCCTCCAAAGAAATGCCTCTCCACTCCATTACTGACACATTGTCAAATCAGTCATGTAGGAGGATATTGCAGGCAGCAGAATGTTCTCCATGGCGTCTCCAGACTCTGTTACATCTGTCACATGTGCTCAGTGTGAATCTGCTCTCATCCATAAAGAACACAGGGTGCCAATGTCGAATCTACCAATCTTGGTATTCAAATGCCAATCACCCTGCACAGTGTTGGGCTGTAAGCCCAACACCCACTTGTGAATGTTGGACCCTTATACCACCCTCATGGAGTCTGTTTCTGACAGTTTGAGCAGACACATGGATGTTAGTTGCCTGCTGGAGGTCATTTTGGCTCTGGCACTGCTCCCACTGTTCCTCCTTGCAGAAAGGAGGAAGTAGCGGTCCTGCTGCTGGGTTGTTGTCCTCCTACGACCCACTCCACGTCTCCTGGTGTACTGGCTTGTCTCCTGGTACAGTATTTGCTCCATGCTCTGGACACTGTGCTGACAGACATAGCTACCCTCCTTGCCACAGCTCACATTGATGTGCCATCCTGGATGAGCAGCACTACCTGAACAACTTTTCTGGGTTGTAGACACCACCTCATGCTACTGTAACTCTAGAGGTGAGACCAATGACAAAATGCAAAAGTGACCAAAACAACAACCAAAAAGGAGGGGAACAGAGAAATGGTCTGTTGTTACCACCTGCAGAACCACTCCTTTATAGGGGTTGTCTTTCTAATTTCCTATTATTTCTACCTGTTGTCTCTTCAATTTGCACAACAGCAGGAGAAATTGATTCACAATCTGTGTTGCTTCATAACTGGACAGGTTGATTTAACAGAAGTGTGATTGACTTGGAGTTACAGAGTGTTGTTTAAGTGTTCCCTTTATTATTTGGAGCAGTACAGGTCCTTCTCAAAAAATTAGCATATAGTGCTAAATTTCATTATTTTCCATAATGTAATGATTACAATTAAACTTTCATATATTTTAGATTCATTACACACCAACTGAAATTTGTCAGGTCTTTTATTGTTTTAATACTGATGATTTTGGCATACAACTCCTGATAACCCAAAAAACCTGTCTCAAAAAATTAGCATATCAAGAAAAGGTTCTCTAAACGACCTATTACCCTAATCTTCTGAATCAACTAATTAACTCTAAACACATGCAAAAGATTCCTGAGGCTTTTAAAAACTCCCTGCCTGGTTCATTACTCAAAACCCCATCATGGGTAAGACTAGCGACCTGACTGATGTCAAGAAGGCCATCATTGACATCCTCAAGCAAGAGGGTAAGACCCAGAAAGAAATTTCTCAACAAATAGGCTGTTCCCAGAGTGTTGTATCAAGGCACCTCAATGGGAAGTCTGTTGGAAGGAAACAATGTGGCAGAAAACGCTGTACAACGAGAAGAGGTGACCGGACCCTGAGGAAGATTGTGGAGAAGGACCGATTCCAGACCTTGGGGGACCTGAGCAAGCAGTGGACTGAGTCTGGTGTAGAAACATCCAGAGCCACCGTGCACAGGCGTGTGGAGGAAATGGGCTACAGGTGCCGCATTCCCCAGGTAAAGCCACTTTTGAACCATAATAGCGGCAGAAGCGCCTGACCTGGGCTACAGAGAAGCAGCACTTGACTGTTGCTAAGTGGTCCCAAGTACTTTTTTCTGATGAAAGCAAATTTTGCATGTCATTCGGAAATCAAGGTGCCAGAGTCTGGAGGAAGACTGGGGAGAAGGAAATGCCAAAATGCCTGAAGTCCAGTGTCAAGTACCCACAGTCAGTGATGGTGTGGGGTGCCATGTCAGCTGCTGGTGTTGGTCCACTGTGTTTCATCAAGGGCAGGGTCAATGCAGCTAGCTATCTGGAGATTTTGGAGCACTTCATGCTTCCATCGGCTGAAATGCTTTATGGAGATGAAGATTTCATTTTTCAGCACGACCTGGCACCTGCTCACAGTGCCAAAACCACTGGTAAATGGTTTACTGACCATGGTATTACTGTGCTCAATTGGCCTGCCAACTCTCCTGACCTGAACCCCATAGAGAATCTGTGGGATATTGTGAAGAGAAAGTTGAGAGACGCAAGACCCAACACTCTGGATGAGCTTAAGGCCGCTATCGAAGCATCCTGGGCCTCCATAACACCTCAGCAGTGTCACAGGCTGATTGCCTCCATGCCACGCCGCATTGAAGCAGTCATTTCTGCAAAAGGATTCCCGACCAAGTATTGAGTGCATAACTGAACATTATTATTTGATGGTTTTTTGTTTGTTTTTAAAAAACACTTTTATTTTATTGGACGGTTGAAATATGTTAATTTTTTGAGACAGGTTTTTTGGGTTATCAGGAGTTGTATGCCAAAATCATCAGTATTAAAACAATAAAAGACCTGACAAATTTCAGTTGGTGTGTAATGAATCTAAAATATATGAAAGTTTAATTGTAATCATTACATTATGGAAAATAATGAAATTTAGCACTATATGCTAATTTTTTGAGAAGGACCTGTATGTATATCAGGAAGGGGCCCAGGATAAGGGATATATATACCATGATGGGAGAAATATATATACCAGGTTGGGGGACATACAGTACAGCCCAAAAGTTTGGACACACCTACTCATTTAAAGATTTTTTTGTATTTTCATGACTATGAAAATCGTAAATTCACACTGAAGGCATCAAAACTATGAATTAACACATGTGGAATTATATACTTAACAAAAAAGTGTGTAACAACTGAAATTATGTCTTATATTCTAGGTTCTTCAAAGTAGCCACCCTTTGCTTTGATGACTGCTTTGCACACTCTTGGCATTCTCTTGATGAGCTTCAAGAGGTAGTCACCGGAAATGGTTTTCACTTCACTGGTGTGCCCTGTCAGGTTTAATAAGTGGGATTTCGGGCCTTATAAATGGGGTTGGGACCATCAGTTGTGTTGTGCAGAAGTCTGGTGGATACACAGCTGATAGTCCTACTGAATAGACTGTTAGAATTTGTATAATGGCAAGAAAAAAGCAGCTAAGTAAAGAAAAACCAGTGGTCATCATTACTTTAAGAAATGAAGGTCAGTCAGTCCGAAAAATTGGGAAAACGTTGAAAGTGTCCAACAGAGTGGTTGCAAAAACCATCAAGCACTGCAAAGAAATTGGCTCACATGAGGACCCCCCAGGAAAGGAAGACCAAGAGTCACTTCTGCTTCTGAGAATAAGTTTATCCGAGCCACCAGCCTCAGAAATCGCATGTTTAAAGCAGCTCAGATTAGAGACCAGGTGAATGCCACACAGAGTTCTAGCAGCAGACACATCTCTACAAAAACTGTTAAGAGGAGACTTTGTGCAGCAGGCCTTCATGGTAAAATGGCTGCTAGGAAACCACTGCTAAGGGCAGGTAACAAGCAGAAGAGACTTGTTTGGACTAAAGAACACAAGGAATGGACATTAGACCAGTGGAAATCTGTGTTTTGGTCTGATGAGTCCAAATTTGAGATCTTTGGTTCCAATCACCGTGTCTTTGTGCGACGCAGAAAAGGTGAACGGATGGACTCTACATGCCTGGTTCCCACCTTGAAGCATGGAGGAGGAGGTGTGATGGTGTGGGGGTGCTTTGCTGATGACACTGTTGGGGATTTCTTCAAAATTGAAGGCATACTGAACCAGCATGGCTACCACAGCATCTTGCAGTGGCATGCTATTCCATCCAGTTTGCGTTTTGTTGGACCATCACTTTTTGTTCAACAGAACAATGACCCCAAACACACCTCCAGTCTGTGTAAGGGCTATTTGACCAAGAAGGAGCGTGATGGGGTGCTACGCCAGATGACCTGGCCTCCACAGTCACCAGACTGTTGTGAATGTTTTGGAAATGAATTCTGAACAGAAGCTCCCTCTGGTGGTTACAAACAGTACTGAACCATTCAATGAGGATTGGCAATCAGGAGTCACGGAGTGGCTTGATATAAGGGAGGTTCCCTCCCATCATGGTTGCCGGTGATCAATTGTTCTTGTCTCAACTGTGGTTCCTGGTTCACTTGGAAGATTGCTGAGTCTTGCCTCTTTTTCTGCTTTCAGATAAGATATTTTCTGTTTTTGTTTTTGTGCTTACCATTTGCATATTTCTCTGCATTTCTGTGAGTTTAGCCAGGTTCCCCACCCGTGGGGGGCTTGTGCTTCTCTCGGTTCCGCTGCAGCCACTGTTGTTTGTTCATTTGCCTTTTCCAGTTTTTTCAGTGGCTGCGGCTTAGTTTTGTTACACCAGAGCACTGATTTAGGTGGTAGAGGTCGTGTGATCTCAGGTGTTTTTGCAATTAGTAGCGTTGGCATTTTTTAGGTTTTTTTTTGGATGGCAGTGAGTATCCTTTCTATCCTTTTCTGTCTAGGCAGATTGGGCCCCAGCGTTTGCTCATACTATTTTCTGTCTGTGTCTGTATTTCCTCTTGTCTAACCGCCATTACATGTTTGGGGGCTTCCTATGTTCTTTGAGGATCTGTTCCGGGGCAGATAGCTTTCCTCTATCTATCTTTAGGTGTAGTTAATCTCTCAGGCTGTGATGAGGCGTCTAGGACCAACGTAGGAACGCTCCACGGCTGCCTTTAGTTGTGGTGGTTAGTCAGGGTACTGCAATCCAATAGATTCCAACCTCTCTGGTGTATTGCCGTTTTTGCCTGCTCTCCTCAGCTACCAAAACATAACACCAGACCTGAACCCAATCGAGATGGTTTGGGGTGAGCTGGACCGCAGAGTGAAGGCAAAAGGGCCATCAAGTGCTAAGCATCTCTGGGAACTCCTTCAGGATTGTTGGAAGACCATTTCCGGTGACTACCTCTTGAAGCTCATCAGGAGAATGCCAAGAGTGTGCAAAGCAGTCATCAAAGCAAAAGGTGGCTACTTTGAAGAACCTAGAATATAAGACATATTTTCAGTTGTTTCACACTTTTTTGTTAAGTATATAATTCCACATGTGTTAATTCATAGTTTTGATGCCTTCAGTGTGAATGTACAATTTTCATAGTCATGAAAATACAGAAAAATCTTTAAATGAGAAGGTGTGTCCAAACTTTTGGTCTGTACTGTATATATCAAGATGGGTCCAGAATGGGGAGGGATTACTATATAATGGGTGAGGGGGAAAAACATATGTCCTTATATGATTTAGAGTGTGGTAAGGGCCTATACATCTGACCAAAAAGCGGGGATGGAGGGGCAGGTACAAATTTTGCATCGGGGCCTATTGGACTCTAGTTGCGCCACTGATGGTTTGCTATGTTCATAATGGCAATATGTTCATAAACGTTGGATGCTGTACAAATGATCCGTAAGGGATCCGATTTTTTAGCACACCCATAGATTTGTATAAACAAGTCTTAAACTACACAGGTTTCTTCCGTAAGTTGGATGTGATTTTTTTTATCATGCCCAGGTCTGTAAAAAAAATGCTCATCTGAACAACCCAATTGAATAACATTGATCTTAGTGCTGTTCATGTGATATTCATTTTTATCACATACACCACTCAAACTAAAAATACGTTAGCGTGAACTTCCCCTATTTGTAGGTTTTTGAAGAGACATAAGAAAGTGCTCAATACTGCACTTTCGAGAGCAAGTTTCGAGACTACTTTCTGTGTCCACCTCGGCTTCCTGCAAATCTCCATTTCTGATTTGCCTGGCTGTCAGTGGTGAGACAACCCTCCCACCCCGGTAAATGTTCATAGAAAAGTGTAATTAAATCTATGTCTATAGATTGGAAAACATAGGTTAGTATTTTGCTTTGTTCATCAGGTTCCTCACAGTCATGAGCTTTCATCCAAAATCTACATCTCACAAGGTAATTTTTTTTTAACAAAGTGACATACTAGGAATTCTAAGAAGAGCTGTTCAATAGTGTCCTAAGGAGGAAATCACTAGCATATCCTCCTACTTAGGTTTCAAAAGCAATCAATATACCGTAACTATCAGCTTTGGCCATGCCTGCTTGGAAAAGAAAGTAAGTGGTTTTGTTTAAATATAAAGAATTATGCTTTCAATTTTGAAAATTTTCCTTAATTGTTAGTAAAATACTCAGAGCACATTTGCAATACTAACAATCGAGGGAAATCATTGCATCTTTATGTTTTTTATTGCTTATGTACAAGTAAAATAAAAGATCAATGTAACACAACAAGAAAACATCCATTGTCAGTGATAATCATGGAAAAACATACTCCATTTAAATAAATCTAATTTTTTATAAGGTGAAAGCGTAAATAAATAGACATATTGCCTATGTTCCCGAAAGCGTAAATAAATAGACATATTGCCTATGTTCCCCCTTAAGGAATATGTAAATTATTGTAATATGTAATGTGAATTGTGATATGAATTAAAGATGTTAGTACGGTTGATAATGCGTGTAGTTTGACAGTAGGAATAGTGAAAGCTAATGTTTGAATCATAGAATCATAGAATGGAAGAGTTGGAAGGGACCTCCTGGGTCATCTGGTCCAACCCCCTGCTCAAAGCAGGATTCACTAAATCATCCCAGACATATATCGGTCCAGCCTCTGTTTGAAGACTTCTATTGAAGGAGAACTCACCACCTCTCGTGGCAGCCTGTTCCACTCACTGATCACCCTGTCAAAAAGTTTTTTCGAATATCTAATCTGTGTCTCCTCCCATTCAGTTTCATCCCATTGCTTCTAGTCTTTCCTTGTGCAAATGAGAATAAAGATGATCCTTCTACAATGTGACCGCCCTTGAGATATTTGTGTACAGCTATTAAGTCTCCTCTCAGTCTTCTCTTTTGCAAGCTTAACATTCCCAAATCCTGCAACCGTTCCTCATAGCACATGGTTTGCAGACCGGTCACCATTCTAGTCGCTCTTCTCTGAACTTGCTCCAGTTTGTTGATGTCTTTTTTAAAATGTGGTGCCCAAAACTGGACACAGTATTCCAGATGAGGTCTGACCAAAGAGGAGTAGAGGACAATAATGACTTCACGTGATCTAGACTATATGTTTCTGTTAATACATCCTAAAATTGTATTTGCCTTTTTTGCTGCTGCATCACACTGTTGACTCATGTTCAGTCTGTGATCTATTAGTATACTCAAGTCTTTTTCACATGTGCTTTTACTTAGCCCTATTCCTCCCATTTTGTATATGCTTTTTTCATTTTTATTGCCCAGATGTAGTACTTTGCATTTTTCCCTGTTAAAAACCATTCTGTTAGTTGCTGCCCACTGCTCCAGTTTACTTATATCTTTTTGAATCCTCTCTCTCTCTTCTCTAGTATTAGCTATCCCTCCTAGCTTTGTGTCATCAGCAAATTTAATCAGTTTACCCTCAATTCCTTCATCTAAATCATTGATAAAGATGTTGAACAATACAGAGACTAACCCAGAATGGGATGGGGCTAAGTTGAAGGGAAAGTGACGGTTTTCATGGTAGCCAGTCAGAAACAGTCTAGAGTGCGTATAGAAAGGACCAATCTAAAGTTCAAAGGAAGCAGATCAGCATTCTTTAAGTGAGAGGAGACTGAGAGGAAAGGGATAGCGTGATCTAGAGCAGAAGTGAATAAGAAACAGAGTGATTTGCTGAAGACAGGACCTGTCAGAGGACGCCTAGCAGTGAGGTCCGGTAACAGGCCTAGACAGGAATGAGATGAGTAGAGTGCCCTGAATGGGAGTTCCAGAGCATCAGCGCTGGGGAAGATAAGTACCGGCCATAATGGCACCATAGCTCCTCTAAGGTGAAAGAAGATGCGGAACCGCAGGAAGAGTGAAGGATCTTGCTAAACAGTACTGTAGTGTCAAGCTGAGTTGTGGTAAAGTAGTGAGGAACAGTAAATACAGAGAACAAATAGAGAGAGTAAAGAGGAAGAAATTGAGACTGTGTGGAAAATGCTCCGAATTG
Source organism: Oophaga sylvatica (assembly GCA_033576555.1). Lineage (NCBI taxonomy): Eukaryota > Metazoa > Chordata > Amphibia > Anura > Dendrobatidae > Oophaga > Oophaga sylvatica. The sequence goes on from JARQOD010000005.1 coordinate 306,418,522, forward strand.
TGGAGGAAATGTGCATAACACTGTGCACCCACTATCTCTTGCATATATTCCCTACGTAGTTCCCGTTCAGTAAAAACTTTAGTCTTGACTGGTAATTGGCCCTCATTGAATTGTGAAACATCTGGTACTTGCAAAATCAGCAACATAGGTTACATGTGGCCCGCACAGGCATTGCACCCCCACAGCCCAAATCCACACACCCAGCCAGGACCTCCATTTTCATGTAACATGCCGGGGTGTAGGAGATGAGTATCTCCATGGGTGTACCCATCTAGAAGCAGGGGGAGAAGAAAAAAAATGTCTGCGGTTTTAAGGGGCGTGGGCCATTTAATAGCGCAGGCCGCGTGTTATGAATGTGCTAGAGATGGTTTCTGAGCAGAGGCTCCCTCTGGTGGTTACAGACAGTACTGAACCTTTCAGCGAGGAGTGGCAATCTGGAATCACGGACTGGTCTGATATAAGGGAGGTTCCCTCCCATAATGGTTGCCGGTGATCAATTGTTCTTGTCTCAATTGTGGTTCCTGGTTCATTTGGAAGTTTGCTGGAGTCCTGCCTGCATCTCCTGCTTTCAGATAAGATATTTTTTGCTTTTCTTTTTGTGCTTGCTTTTTGCATTGTTTTCTGCACTTTTGTGGAGGTCAGCCAGGTCCCCTCCTGGGGCCTGGGCTCCTCACAGTTTTTCTGCAGCCACTGTTATTTGCTCATTTGCTTTTTCCTGTTTTTTCAGCGGCTGCGGCTTGGGTTTTGTTCACACTGAGAACTGATTTAGTGGGTGGCGAGATCGTGTGATCTCAGTATTTTTGTAATCAGAATTGTTGGATTTTTGTAGGGTTTTCTGGGTTGCAGAAAGTTATCTCTCCTGTCCTATCCTATTTAGTCAGCTTGTGGCCCCTGCGTTTGCTCAGTCTATTTTCTGCCTGTGTTTGTGTTTTCATCTTGTCTAACCGCCATTATATGTTTGGGGGCTTCCTATTTTCTTTGGGGATCTGCTCCGGGGCAGATAGCTTTCATCTTTCTGCCTTTAGGTGTAGTTATCTCTCGAGGCGTCTAGGATCAACGTAGGAACGCTCCACGGCTACCTCTAGTTGTGTCGTTAGTTTAGGAATCTGCAACCCATCAGTTACCAACATCTCAGGTGTTCGGCTGCCCTGCTGTTGTTCCTGTCCTCCTCAGCTACTGAAACATAACAGCCGCGTATGTGCAGCACAAGGACCAGGATGGTTATTTGGGTGGAAGCAGCACATGTGCACATGATTGATATATGGGGAGGAACAGCACAAGGGACCAGGATGGATATATGGGGGGTGGCAGCACAAAGGACTAGGATGGATATATGGGGGAGCAGCACATGGGCCCATGATTGATATATGGGGGAGCAGCACAAGGGATGGATATATGGGGGGAGGAGGACAATGCACATATATGGGGGCCTGTATGGACAGCTGGGGGCAGGATGGATATCTGGGGCCCAGACTGCAGATATTGGGGCCAGGCTAGACAAGGGACATTGGGGGGGCCAGGATGGGACATATTATAAAATAAAGGGTGTCAGGCTGGGCGAGATTATTAAATAAAGAGGGACTTAATTACTTTTCGGGGCCAGAATGAGGAACATGCTGTATTAGTTTATGGTGACAAGTGGGGAACATAATTTCTTTAGGATCCAATTAGGGATATTATTACTACTGTCATGTAATTTACTTTTTAGGAAACTTTAGGAAACTGTTTTCCATGGAGGGAGTAAAATTGGGGTCCTGTTACTATACAGTGTGGCACTATGTTACTTTTTTTTTCATCTGACATAGTGTTGAAGTCGAGGAAAAAAGTGTGGAAAGTGCTCTGGAAGCGATCAGCTATTGACGACTGTTTTATATTTTGCAGAGACGAGCCCTGGCAACAAGAAGCGATGGTCTGACGAAGGACTTCAACTACAGACGTCACTGGTGAGTTCAGTGTATTACATGTACACGCACACTATACACTATATACAGAGCTCCTGTGTGCAATGTCACTGGTGATCCCTGTATTACTTGTACACTTACACTATATACAGAGTTCCTGTGTTTAATGTCATTGGTGTTCACTGTATTACCTGTACACTGACAGTAAACACAAAGCTTCTGTGTATAAGGTCATTGGTGATCACTGTATTATCTGTACACTGACACTATACATAGAGCTTCTGTATATAAGGTCAATAGTGATTACTGTATTACCTGTACACTAACTCTATATATAGAGCTCTTGTCTATATTGTCACTGTTGATCACTGTATTACCTGTACACTGACATTATACAGAGCTCCTGTGTATAATGTAATTGGTGATCACTGTATTACCTGAACACTGAAACTATACACAGAGCTCCTGTGTGTAATGTCACCAATGATCACTGTATTACCTGTACATTATATACAGAGCTCCTGTGTATAATGTCACTGGTGCTTACTGTATTACCTGTACACTATATACAGAGCTTCTGTGTATACTGTCATTGGTGATCACTGTATTATTTGTACACTATACATTATATACAGAGCTCCTGTGTATAATGTCACTGGTGATCACTGTATTACCAGTACACTGACACTATATACAGAGCTCCTGTGTATAATATCATTGGTGCTCACTGTATTACCTATACACTATATGCAGAGCTTCTGTGTATAATGGCACTGGTGGTAATAACAGTGTTGCTAGTATTGTGGTTTGTGTCCATGATCAGTATTGTAGTATCCTATCCCTGTGTGGTGGTAATTTGTGGTCTGGTCACGGTGTGGCGGTATTTGTCCCTAGTATATGGTATTTTTCGTTCACTATGAGGTGGAATATGTAGTCTAGTTATGGTGTGGGGGTATTTCTCCTTGTATGTGGTATTATTCAGTCACTATGTGATCTGTTCATGGTGTGGTGGTATTTCTCCCCTGTATGTGGTAGTATTGGTCTTGGTATAGGGCAGTGATGGCGAACCTTGGCACTCCAGCTGTTGGAGAACTACAACTCCCAGCATGCCTCAACTGCTGCAGGTTGCAAGGGCATGCTGGAGTTGTAGTTTTACAACAGCTGGAGTGCCAAGGTTAGCCATCACTGGTATAGGGATTGTGTTGTGTATGGCTGTCATTTGTTCATTTTCATTTCATTCACCTTTTTCGTTCTAAAATTTTACAACCTGAACGACCATGGCTTGCCCCCCCTAGTTTTGATACTGGGTACGCCCATCAGTATCTCAGCAATAGCTACCGCTTCACGCCACGTTACAAAAGCTGAGACGTCATCAACAAAAAACTACTTTTAGCTGCTGTATATTGGAGCAAGCCACATTTGTACATGTACAGTATATATAACATCACAGCAGAATTCAGTGCTAATCTGGGGTGAGAGCTTCAGTTTATAACTTATTTTGGGCGGTACACAACAGGTGGTATCTACTGTATAGTAACCCATTCAGGACTGATCTATTTTGGGTTTCCAGGACAAAGTTTTTTTGTTTTGTTTTTTGTTTTTTTCCCTTTTTTTTTGCTTTGCTGTATCCATGTGAGGGCTTGTTTTATTTTTTGCTGGATATTGCATTTTTTAATGGCTCTGATTTGGGATATATACAACTTGTTAATCAGCTATTAATAAGTCATTATGGAATAAATAGAAAAAAAATTCTCAGTTTTTTGTTTTTCACATTTTTAATTTTACACCATTCACTGTGCTACACAAGTGGAGTGTTATATTGGGTCTGTACTCTTAGGGTAGAGTCACATGACCGTTTTCCTCCACATCCGAAAAAATGGTCTCATTATTCTGATCATACTTGGCATCAATTTTTTTCAGTCGTGAAGAGAAAAAAAATGTCTTCACCTTCTCCATTCTGTCAGTCCATGATAATCGGAGCACACGCTGATGTCATTGTCATATTTTAAGAGCTATAATTTTGTATTTTTGTTTACAGCACTGTTTAAGGATTTTTTTTATACCATTTTGGAGTGTGTGCAACTTTTTAGCACATTTTATTCTATTCTTTTTGTGAGACATAATAAACAAAAAATCAATACTCTAACTCTTTTTCCAAAAAATATTTGTAGTGTTGAGTTAATCAATGCAATATATTTAACCCCTTAGTGACCAAGCCAATTTTGACCTTAACCCCTTAGTGACGGGACCAATTTTTTAAATTCTGAACAATGTCCCAGTGATTTTGAGGCTGTTTTTTCGTGGCACATTATAATTTATGATAATGGTAAATTTAGGTTGATATGTTTTGTGTTTTATTTAAAAAAAACATTAGAAAGTTGACAAAATGTAAAAAAAAATGCAATTTTCAAACTTTGAATGATTATCCCTTTAATCCAGATAGTTATACCACAGAAAAATATTAATAAATGACATTTCCCACATGTCTACCTTACATCAGCACCATTTTTAAAACGCTAATTTATTTTATTAGCCTTCTAGGAGGTTTAAAAATGTAGCAATGATTTTTAATTTTTTCAAAGAAATTTACAAAATGTATTTTTTTGAGGGACCTATCCAGGTTTGAAGTGACTTTGGGGGTCCTATGTATTGGAAACCCCCGAAAATGATCCCATTATAAAAACAGCACCCCCTGACATATTGAAAACTGTTGTCAGGTAGTTTATTAACCCTTCAGGTGATTTTCAGGAATTAATGCAAAGTGGTACAGCAGGAATGAAAATGTGTTTGTTTGCCACCTAAATGTCACTAACTTCTGAACTGACTGCTATAGCCCGGAGACTCTAAGGCCGCTATTTGGCCATGAACTGCTATGGCAAACATCAGGACCACACAATCATGATCTCAGTGTGTCAATTAGATTAAAGCGGAAGCCCCCACAATCTGTTAACCATTTATTTGATGTAGTCTCTTTTGACAGCAGCAACTATGGGGTTAAACAGATATGGACAGTGCCAACACCGATCGTTTGTGATACAGCAAGTTGCCAGCTATAGTGTCCAGTTGACAGCTGCTGGATTGTCACCTGTATGGGGATGATATTCTTTTATATCTCAGGTCAGTAAAAAGACGTATTGGCTGTCATTAAGGTTAATGACCAAGCCAATTTTTACAATTCTTCTGACGACTGTCACTTTATGAGGTTTTGGCTCTGGAACGCTTCAACGGATCCCACTGATTAAGAGAATGTTTTTTCGTGACATATTGTGCTTCATGTTAGTGGCAAAAAATTTCTTCTATGTGACTTGCGTTTATTTATGAAAAAAACAGAAATTTGCCAAAAATTTTGAAAATGTTGCAATTTTTCAAACTTTTAATTCCTGTGCCCTTAAATCAAAGTTGTGTCACACAAAATAGTTAATAAATAACATTTCCCACATGTCTACTTTACATCAGCACAATTTTGGAAACATCTTTTTTCTTTGTCAGGATATTGATTTCTCATTTTTCCAACAAAATTTACAAAAATCATTTTTTAGGGACCACTACACATTTGAAGTGAGTTTGGGGGGTCAATATGACAGAAAATACCCAAAAGTGACACCATTCTAAAAGCTGTACCCCTCTGGGTGCACAAAACCACATTCAAGAAGTTTATTAACCCTTCAGGTGCTTCACGAGTATTAAAGCAATGTGGACTGAAAAATGAACATTTTACTTTTTTCACTAAAAATTAACTTTAGACCCAAAGTTTTTTATTTTCACATGGGTATTACAAGTCTCCGTGCGTGGATCTTCTTATGGGTGACCTGACTTTTTTGGATTATATACCTGTCATCCACTTTGCTGGAACTGTAAGACGCTGTAGTTTTTTTTGCATGAAAATATACAGCAGAATTTTGCCTAAATGAGCGTGTCACACTCAGAGGCAGCAGCTGATTGTATGTGCGGTGCGGACAGGGAGGCAGTTACCATAGAAATAATCATATGCTGCAGTCTGTAATGGGAAGGGTGAGGAGAGGACAGGGAGGCGGTTACCATAGAAGTGATCATATGCTGCAGTCTGTCCTGGGGAGGGTGAGGAGAGTAGAGGGAGGCGGTTATCATAGAAGTGATCATATGCTGCAGTCTGTCCTGGGAGGGTGAGGAGAGGACAGGGAGGCGGTTATCATAGAAGTGATCATATGCTGCAGTCTGTCCTGGGGAGGGTGAGAAAACGATAGGGAGGCTGTTACCATAGAAGTGATCATATGCTGCAGTCTTTCCTGGGGAGGGTGAGGAAATTACAGTTTGTTTTTAAAACAGCAATCGGGGACAGGGTTCTTGAAACCGGAAAACTCCTTTAACGCTTCCAATCTCCGCTGCTTCACTGTAGCTCACACTGTCAGATCCATCAGTGAGGATTTAGGGCACTTTTACATGACGATGTGACGCCAAGAGAGGATCCAAACCACAGAAGAGGTGACAGTGATTCAGTCATTAATTCTCTGTTTCCCTCTGGTTATTAGCTGACAAATCCTGATGGAAATGACTGCCCCAAATACTCACTGTGTGAATAAGATGAGGAAGCTGCTGGTAATCCTGTAATATACTGTCAGTCCATACACCGAAGGTGAGTGCACACTCACAGGTGCTGCGGACGGCAGATGTACAGACGTAAGACTTTGTGATGGGTGATGGACACAACTCCCAAACAGAATGAATCAGACAAAAACACAAAATAAATACACGAAGCGTTGTAATTACAGTAGGTGTCAAACATTCTCAACTTTATTTACATTCACATGACACCAAAAGTAGCACAACCCCCGACTCACGAAGAGTCTCCCCCCAGCACCCACGAGAGGAAAATCCCCTGTGGAGGAAACCTCTAGGGAACCAAGGCTGGAGAGTCGCCCTTCCCTTGGGCTTAGAGAGTTAAGGCCCCGTCACACATAACGAGATCGCTAGCGAGATAGTTGATACGTCACGGGTTTTGTGACGCAATAACGATTTCACTAGCGATCTCGTTACGTCTGACAGGTAGCAACGATCAGGCCCCTGCTGTGAGATCGTTGATCGTTACAAAGCTTCCTGGACCATTCCTGGGTCGTTGCGCTCCCGCTGGGCAGTGTGCATCACTGTATTTGACACCTAACCAACGACCTTGTTAGCGATTCAGTAACTGAAACACGTAGGCGTGCATAAATTGGACTATTCTGTGCCCCTCGTCCCCGATTGGTGGTCGCTACAGCGTTCTCATTTCCCGCCGTGCATAAAGAAAGCAACGGAATAGCGATTCCATCCTTTGTTTCTGACCTCGTGCTGGATTGCAGATCTTAGCAGAATTCTCCGGGCTGTGTGGAGTCACAGCCGAAGAACACTACAATCCACAAACCAGAACGCTTGTCAGGAACAAAGCCCAGATGAATGGATACAGAGTCACAGCCGAAGAACGCTGCTACGATCCGAAACCAGAGCGCAAACAGGAACAAAGGGACGGAATTGCTTCAACGTGGTTTTATTTTAAACCTGCCGCCCAATCAGAACGCAGTAGCGTCCACCAATCGGAGATGATTGGTGACACAGTACAGCCCCTATCAAGGTGTGGATCGTTGAAATAGCTGCTGTGTGAAAGCGTCCCAACGAGCAAAGAGATCGTTAGTTAGATCGCTGGGGCGGCCGAAATCGTTGGGAAGTTCTGCATGTTTGACAGCTCCCCAACGATCACGATACGGCTCTCCAGCGATCTCAAAATCGTGATGTAATAACGATCTCGCTAGCGATCTCGTTATGTGTGATGGGGCCTTTAGTGCTGATACAACAGATGGAACTGCAGAATTGTACAATTTGTATGTGTTACCAGATTTACAGAGAAGGACTTAACAAATATAGACTATAAATGTGATAACCGGATGTGGTATAGATCTGGCTGCAATATCTGGCATCACATTGGCTGCTGCAACCAATATGGCTCATCTAATTCTTACGTGGATGTACAGGACCATTTCTCCCTTACAGATCCAGGTCCAAATCTCAAGAAGTTGGACACTTGGTTACAATGATTGTTCATTATGGATAACCCCTAATAGGAAAAATATCCCCTTCCCCATCCACCTCTCCCTCCCAATTTATCACCCATTAACATCATAAATCTGTCTATGACCTCCCAAAGAAGAGCAGCTCCTGTTCAGGGGACCCCCTCTGTTACCTTCCCATGCCCTGGGGTGTCTTAAGCAGACAACCTCTTTCCCTGTTAGAACCTCCAAATTTCACCAAGGTCGGCACATTAAGTGGGGTGGTCAAGCTCAACGTCCTCAGGCGCATCAGTAATGGTGCTGATTGTGGCAGCGCGGCCTTCTATTATGGAATCTTCTTTATCACACTTGTCTATGACCTCAAAACAGTTGTCATGGATATTACAGGGGCTATTACTGATGCAGGGCCCAAGTATTAACCCTTTCATCATTAGTAATTAGTTTTTATTATATAGGCAAATAACTGCACTTGTTACTTGTTATCATTATGGCTTCCTTAAGGCACCATAAGAAATACAGATTGCAGATTATACATACTAGTGTTTCAGGAGGGTTCTACACTATTTCGATGCAGAGATTGGATTTATAACAACCACTTTACAAAGAAAATAATTAAGAGGAAATTATTTGTAAAATAATATTACAGGGAATTGCATTTCAAGTATTTCCCTAATGTACATTCTACATAGTTAAATAGTTTGAAAAAAAAACCTTCCGCGGCAATTCCGCAACGTGTGAACTTAGCCTTAAGAACCCTTTCCTATTTAGCTGCCAGAGTTGACTTTTCTCCATGTGTAACAAATGTACCAATACCCTTTGTAAGGTCCTGGAAAATGATAAGCCATTTTCAGAACTATGCATTGACCAGATGTGTATTTATACATATAAATGAGATCTTGTAATAATGTAGTTTCCATCTTTAAACTTACTCTAAATTTCAAATATTTTTCTTAAATGTGTAGTCCAAATTGGATCCCATATCCAAGATGTGGCCTTACAAGGGATTTATAGCGGCGTAATAACACATTTGGATCACATGATTTTATCTCACTTTTAATACACCCTAAAATTTTGTTTGCTTTCGCAGCTGCTTCCTGACATTGAGTACTGCTGTTCAGCTTACTTGTAACCAGAATACCCAAATCCTTCTCCTGTTCTGCTATCTCTAATATATTTACATTTAATCTATATGCAGCAGTGCGATTACTCCGTCCTAGGTGCATTACTCTACATTATTAACATTGAACTTCCTCTACCATGTGTTTGACCTTGCAAGAATCTTTTGCAGATTATTTTGTAATATTATTATGTCAGGGGCTAATAATCAACATATACAGGGTGCCTTGATCCATTGAAAAAAGTAGGGATATCCAGTCGTTTTTTGGATACAAATTTTAGAAAAAATTAGCTAGTACAATTGAATAAAAGCAGAACATTTTGGAAAATGTCTCACTTTTTTTTCTATAGAGCTGGGAATGTTCTGTTTTTATTGAATTCTACTAAAAAAAATTGTTCTGAAATTTTTCATCCAAAAAACGTCGACATATCCCTATCTTTTATTATAGTACCACCAAGCAGGAGTGGTTTTTCATCCGAGCTGAGGATTCACTGGATAGTTCAACGTCGGTGAGCTGCATCACTTTCTCAGTCTTCACTGGCATCACTGTCTTCGCCTTCAGACAAACTGAACATGAAGAGGAAGTCAGAGATCAGCTGTCACCCGATTCAGTTCAGTTTGTCCGAAGGTGGAGACAGTGACGCCAGCGCTGATTTGGAGCCGGCATCATGTGTCACACCGCATGACAGCCCCGGGGGCAGAGAGTGCTGTTACCGCGGGAACAGTGGTAGCACGGGAGGTGAATATAGACTTTATTATCTTACTGGTGCCGAACATTTGGTTTAAGAAGGGGTTGTCCTAGTAGTGGACAACCCCTTTAAGTAGATGATAATTATCTTCATAGAGGGGTTATGATCATTCATAAATTGTTTTAATAGGTTTGACCTTCAGGATTAGTAGGGATTTGGGTGTAAATAATGAGTAAAACATCAAAGTAAACAGAAAAGGGTCTGTGACTCAAACTGGTAGGTGAGACGGCTAGCCCCATATTATACAAGGTCATAACCAGGTTCCACCTGAGGAGGGCAGAACTAATTAATCCTCAGAAGACCATAACCCTAAAATATGCAGTTAGTATACACTAACCATTATAAAAATTTCTAATGTGCTACTTACTACCAGGTTTTAGCGTAGATAGAAGACATACTTGTAAGGAGAGATGAAAAAGCTAAAGGGGATGACATATAAATATACTGAAGAAATATCTAACATAAAATATAAGGAAAAAAGAAAGGGAATAAAAGCTGGCACATCTATTTTTAAATGTATAGTAACCATTCTTTTATAAAACATGGAGTATAATGACCTCTAGAATGAGCTCAGCTAGTCGAACACCGAGGAGATAAAACCATAATGGCCCAAGGACAGAAAAAGCAAGGCTCCCTAAAGTAAGGCTCTGTTCACATGTCCAGTATCATCAGAGCGGATCCAGCAGCAATCTGTTAACAAGAGCGGTGCAGACACAAGTGTTTTGTCCTTCTACAAAAAACTGGTTTCAACTTGATCTGTTTATTTTAACATTGAAATCTATGGAAAACTGACTAGTTAAACTGTCTAGCCCCTGTGCACCGAAATATCAGCAGAAAACTTGGTGATTAAAGAGGAACAACAAAGCAGATTTCTTCACTAAAGATATCAATGTTATCAGTATTATAGCACCATTACAGCCATGTCTTTACTTGCTGACAGGTCCTCTTTAAGGTGCGTTTATCCTGGCTGACCACAACTATTAAAGGGATTTTTCACCCCAAAGGAAACTTTCAATAAGCCGTACAGTGTACGGAATAACTGAGTGTAGATACAATGTTAGGATTCGGCTCTGCTTGTCGGTTGGAGTGGTGTCACGTCACTGCAGGAATGTGATTGGCACTAAACTGTGGTCACGTTCTGACCAGATTGTCATCTGCTTGGGGGGGGCTGCATTATGCTTTGAGGGTCTACATTATATTCTATGGGGGGTGCATTATAGCTTATGAGGGGGCTACATTATATTCTATGGGGGGCTGAATTACACTATATGAGGGGGCTACATTATATTCTATGAGGGGGCTGCATTATATTCTATGGGGGGCTGCACTATACTATTTAAGTGGGCTAAATTAAATTCTATGGGAGGGCTGCATAATACCCTATGAGGTGGCTGCATTATATTCTATGAAGGGGATGCTGCATTATACTCTGAGGGTCTACATTATATTCTTTGGGGCTGCATGATACTATATGAGGGGGCTACATTATATTCTATGAGGGGCCTACATTATATTCTTGGGGCTGCTTTATACTTTATTAGGGGGGCTGCATTATATTCTATGGGGTGAGCTACATTATACCTGATGAGGGGGCTGCATTATACTATATTATGGGGGCTGCATTATATTCTATGGGGAGGGCTACATTATACCCGATGAGGGGCTGCATTATACCCTATGAAGTGGCTGCATTATACTCTATGAGAGGGCTGCATTATATTCTGTGGGAGGACTGCACTATACTCTATGAGGGGGCTACATTATATTCTGTGAGGGGGCTACATTATATTCTATTAGGGGACTACATTGTATTCTATGAGGGGGCTACAGTATATTCTAATGGGGGGGCTGCATTATACCCTATGAGGGGGCTTCATTACACTCTATGAGGGGGCTGCATTATACTCTATGAGGAGGGCTGCATTATATTCTGTGGGGGGCTGTTTTACACTATATTAGAAGAGCTGCATTTTATTCTATGGAGGCTTCATTATACCCTATGAGGGGGTTTAATTATCCTCTATGAGGGGGCTGCATTATATTTTATGAGGGCGCTACATTATTTCTATGGGGAGGGCTGCATTATACCCTATGAGGGGGCTACATTATATCTTATGAGGGGCTGCATTATAACCTATGAGGGGGTTACATTATATTCTATGAGGGGGCTACCCCAACACCTGCAATGTCATTAAGACGTGTACTTCATTTTATTATACCCTGATGTTAAAATGTTTTACTGCACAATTGGTGATCTTGTACTTATTTTTATCTAGCTACATAGTGGACTCCAAGAATGATTTTCTCTGATGGGCCCAAGGTGCTCCAGTCCCATGTGGTATGTCTCTCATTGAACATGTAATTTCATACCACTCATATTTCATATTACTGTAATACAGTTCCCAGCTGTCTCTTTGATACAGATATTTTTTCTATGCATGCAGTTTCGCAGCACAATTGATGAGGACCATTGGGTTGCAGACTTGTGTGTTATGGCAAAAATATGAACTGATATCTCAGGATGTTTTATGACTCCATAACTAAGCTGTGAGTGTTCAGACACCATTTCTATGAATGTCTGCATGTACCAGTGCTCATGTAATTTATGCACTACTATTCCATAGGTCACGCACCATGCGGTGTGCAGATGTTACCACTTCACTATGGCAGGGACAAACAAAAATAAAAGAAAATAAAGTTTGTGATGCCAGGGTGCACTTAATTAACCTCTTCTTCCTGGTAGTGTGATGTAATGTGGTCCACTCCAAATAGTCCATAAAATAGGGAGGCCAGAGGAGCTGTTGATAACTTTTACTTGTTGCACTAAAACACATGTACATCCAGATAAATGTTGATTTAAAGGGAACCTGTCAGCAGGATTGTGCACAGTAACCTACACACACTATCAGGTCAGCGCCGTTATACTGATTAAAATGATACCTGGGTTGATAAAATCCATCTTTTAGTTGTTCTTTAATCTTTATTTTTTAAGTTGTGTGTTAATGAGATTCTTGTGCCCTAAGGCCGGGTTGGTGTATGTGGTGCTCTGATTAGATATTTATAATACAGACTGCTAACAGGTCACTGATCCCTCAGTGGCCTGCCCCCTAGTTTGCATAATGAATACCTAACATACTGAAGAAAGAGACAAAAAAAAGCTTCTGCAGGCAGGTGCTAGCCGTGGCACCTTCTCTGCAGCATAATCGCATGTTTAGTGTGCCAAGAATACATTTTCTTGATGCTATTCAGCTAGGGAAAAAAAATCAATTTGAAAATGGCGCCCGCCGAATCTTCGCAGTAGCAGCTACCGGTGTCTAAAGCTTTGATCCGATAGCTGCTACTGCACATTTTTTGCAAAAATTTTTTTTATTTATTTTATTTTGGGATATTTGTTGTTTTTTTGTGCCTGGTTTTCTCTGTGTAATGGTCATGTGTTAGTATGCATTTACATTTTGCATACAGATTAACTTACTTTTTCAGTTCAGAACTAGTTTCTTATTTTGTTCAGAGTGCATCTTGTGCATATAAGGGTGTGACCGCCCTGTTTCTGAGCTGAGAAATCCATCCTGTCTGGCCTATGCTTTAGCTGGTGGGTTCAGTCCCTCGGCCTTGTTCACATTTATGTCACTTGACAAGTGGAAAGGTTTTTAATACTAGAGTTAGGACTGTCCCACAAGGGTTGCCTTGACGTGGTGGGATGGCTTGTACATTCTTTTGATCAGGGTTGTGTTTGCTGGATGCCCTTATAATTATTACTACCTTTATGCATTTTTTGCAAAAAAAATTTTTATTTATTTTATTTGGGATATTTGTTTTTTTTGTGCCTGGTTTTCTCTGTGTAATGGCCATGTGTTAATATGCATTTACATTTTGCATACATATTAAATTACTTTTTCAGTTCAGAACTAGTTTCTTATTTTGTTTGGAGTGCATCTTGTGCATATAAGGGTGTGACCGCCCTGCTTCTGAGCTGAGAAATCCATCCTGTCTGGCCTATGCTTTAGCTGGTGGGTTCAGTCCCTCTGCCCTTGTTCACATTTACGTCACTTGACAAGTGGAAAGGTTTTTAATACTAGAGTTAGGACTGTCCCACAAGGGTTGCCTTGACGTGGCGGGATGGCTTGTATATTCTTTTGATCAAGGTTGTGTTTGCTGGATGCCCTTATAATTATTACTACCTTCATACATTTTTTGCAAAAAAAATTTTTATTTATTTTATTTTGGGATATTTGTCTTTGTTGTGCCTGGTTTTCTCTGTGTAATGGTCATGTGTTAATATGCATTTACATTTTGCATACACATTAACTTACTTTTTCAGTTCAGAACTAGTTTCTTATTCCATTCTATTTTCCTTCTGATCACACACTGGTATTTTCAGCTTGCTAAAAATACATAACTACAATTTATGCAGCATATATTGTACTCTTAAGGAAATAAAATACAGTATAGAAAAAATTGGATTCATTATCATATCCTCTTTGTTCCCAAAAAGACAAATTTGTTGCTCCGTGTCTTAGGTACACTGTACACAACCCACTGAATTTTATCACAGACTAGATTTATTTTTCTTGTGCTTTCATGAAAGTGTAAGAAATGCAAGTCAGAAAAAAAATTCAGTGTAATATGCCTGCCAAGAAATATGTAGTTATTTCCTCAAAAGGGCAACATAAGCAGCAGTGCCAAGAAGAGTGAGCTTTCCCATGGTTACTGATTTCCAGGAATATCTGTCTATTCCCATTAACATGTTTGTACTACTTCATCTTATATACACTTCCTATAAATTGCTTAAGCAGGAACCTACAGACCATAAATCGACTGTTTATTTTGTCCTAGAAACAAATTTTATCTTGTATTTTACACTGTGTGCAGAATTATTAGGCAAGTTGTATTTGAGAGGATTCTTTTTATTATTGAACAACAACTATGTTCTCAATCAACCCAAAAGACTCATAAATACCAAAGCTTAATATTTTTGGAAGTTGGAGTGGGTTTTTTTTAGATTTGGCTATCTTTGAAGGATTTCTGTTTGTGCAGGTAACTATTACTGTGCAGAATCATTAGGCAACTTAATAAAAACCAAATATATACCCATCTCACTTGTTTATTTTCACCAGGTAAACCAATATAACACAAAATTTAGAAATAAACATTTCTGACATTCAAAAACAAAAAAAAAATCATTGACCAATATAGCCACCTTTCTTTACGATGACACTCAAAAGCCTTCCGTCCATAGATTCTGTCAGTTGCTTGATCTGTTTGCGATCAACATTGCGTGCAGCAGCCACCACAGCCTCCCAGACACTGTTCCGAGAGGTGTAATGTTTTCCCTCCCTCTAGATCTCACATTTTTTTGAGGGACCACAGGTTCTCTATGGGGTTCAGATCAGGTGAACAAGGGGGCCATGTCATTATTTTTTCTTCTTTTAGACCTTTACTGGCCAGCCATGCTGTGGAGTATTTGGATGAATGTGATGGAGCATTGTCCTGCATGAAAATCAAGTTTTTCTTGAAGGATACCGACTTCTTCCTGTACCACTGCTTGAAGAAGATGTCTTCCAGAAATTGGCAGTAGGTCTGGGAGTTGAGCTTCACTCCATCCTCAACCTGAAAAGGTCCCACAAGTTCATCTTTGATGATACCAGCCCATACCAGTACCCCACCTCCACCTTGCTGGTGTCTGAGTCGGAGTGGAGCTCTCTGCCCTTTACTGATCCAGCCTTGGGCCCATCCATCTGGCCCATCAAGAGTCACTCTCATTTCATCAGTCCATAAAACCTTAGAAAAATC
This sequence comes from Oophaga sylvatica, assembly GCA_033576555.1. Classification (NCBI taxonomy): domain Eukaryota; kingdom Metazoa; phylum Chordata; class Amphibia; order Anura; family Dendrobatidae; genus Oophaga; species Oophaga sylvatica. Next base: position 306,434,096 of record JARQOD010000005.1, read on the forward strand.
AGTCTTAAGATATTTCTTGGCCCAGTCTTGACGTTTTATCTTATGTTTCTTGTTCAAAGGTGGTCGTTTTTCAGCCTTCCTTACCTTGGCCATGTACCTGAGTATGGCACACCTTGTTCTTTTTGATAGTCCAGTAACGTTGCAGCTCTGAAATATGGCAAAACTGGTGGCAACTGGCATCTTGGCAGCTTCACGCTTGATTTTCCTCAATTCATGGGCAGTTATTTTGCGCCTTTTTTTATCAACACGCTTCTTGCGACCCTGTTGGCTATTTGCCATGAAACGCTTGATTGTTGGATGATCACACTTCAAAAGTTTGACTGCTGCATCCCTCTGCAAGACATCTCACAAATTTTGACTTTTCAGAGTCCGTCAAATCTTTCTTCTGACCCATTTTGCCAAAGGAAAGGAAGTTGCCTAATAATTAAGCACACCTAATATAGGGTGTTGATGTCATTAGACCACACCCCTCCTCATTACAGAGATGCAAATCACCTGATTTACATAATTGGCAGTTGGCTTTCAAGCCTATACAGCTTGGAGTAGGACAACATGTATAAAAAGGATGATGTGATCAAAATACTCATTTGCCTAATTATTCTGCACACAGTGTAGTTTAAAGTATTTGAATTAAATTGTAGCCTCGCTAGAATCACATTTCAATAATATATCCAGGCGCATACTGTATAATCAGGGACCAATAGCAATAGAAAGACGACATAGAAAACTAAAGATATCAAGTGATTAAGAAAAAGAATTTAGTAGTGTACATCATAAACCATGCTGAGTATATTTCCCAAACATTAGGCACTGACAAAAACAGAAAATACAGAGGAACATAACTGAGAAGATCCTCTAGTAACCTCTCTGTCATGCCCTGATCATGTAATAACTGGGTTAACAGGGTTGCCAACTACACGGACTACCCCTTCTCAAGCAGCGTATTTGCACCACTAACATAACACTTATACTCACCTCCGGAGCTTGCGCCAATCCAGTGGTGTCGGCACTCGCTCTCCTGGGATTCAGAGGAAGTCAGAGCTGCGGCTGGCCCTCACTTCCCTTTGATGTCTGATATGTGTTGCTATTTTACTGGTCCAAACAACCTGATTGAGATGAAGTTGTCTGAGTAGTGGACAACCCCTTTAAGTTCCCTTGATGAGTTTTTGGTGCCGTGTATTTTTGTGGCACAAAAAAACTTGAATGTCTTACAGTTCCAGTAAAGTGGATGGGATTTATAGAAATCTCATACCCACTGTGGGTTTTGTATGCTGTGTAAACTGACCTGCGGTGGGTGTTTGGAATCTTCAACATGGCAATTTCTCTTGCGGGTACGCTGAGCTTTATGTGTGGATTTTCCAAAGAAAACTTGCATTAGATTTATGTAATCCACACATCACTGTATAAGTACAGCCAAAACCAAATACCAGGAAGAACCAAAAACATACCAGCTTTATTTAATACATGTGTAGTGCAGCAGGGTTGGTGCAGTGCGACAGATAGGCAGGGACCCCAGGTAAGTTCAAAACAAAGTGTCTTTAATATCCAAAGTAACTCACAAATGGTAACAAATGGTAGGTCAGGTCTCCTACTATATGACACTAGGAGCAGAAGATTTTTTGGTGGCCTCTGGATCAGGCCTCTATAACACACTAGGTGCTATAAACTATTTGAAAGTCAGGTCTCCTAGTGTATGACATTAGGAACAGAAGGATTTTTTGGTGGCCTCTGGGTCAGGCCTCTATAACACACTAAATGCTACAAAGTATGTTAAAGTCAGGTGCCCTACTGTGTGACACTAGGAACAGAAGATTTTTTTGTGGCCTCTGGATCAGGCCTCTATAACACACTAGATGAAGTCAGGTCTCCTACCGTGTTTCCCCGATAGTAAGACACCCCCGATAGTAAGACGTAGTGGGGGTTTTAGGGGGATCGGCTAATGTAAGACGTACCCCGAAAGTAAGACATACCGGTAGTAAACTGTACGTTGGAAAAATAGCTATATACCGGTACCTTTTGCATTAACTGCGGGATGCAGACGCAGGCGGGGGGGCTCACTCGCCGTCGGGCACCCCGGCGCCGGTTAGCGGAGGAGAGCGGTGTCAGCGCCGCCACCCGCCCCCGCCTGCTCAGGTCCCCGGCAGCAGCTGGCACAATACTTACCTCTCCCGTGCCTCCGCTGTCGCAGCTCCGGGCTCCAGGGGCCGCCGGCGCTTCCTTTCACAGCAGCGCCGCTGAATGACGTCATCATTCAGCGGCCGGCTGTGGCAGAGAGCGCGGACGCCGGCGGACAGGTGAGATGTGTGTGTGTGGTGTGTGTGCATACGTGTGTGTCTGTGTGCATTAGTGTGTGTATGTGAGAGAGTGATTGTGTGCTGCATGTGTGAGGGGGGAGGGCAGTGATGATGGGGAGGCATTTATGACAATGGGGAGGCATTGATGATAATGAGGAGGCTTTGATGACAATGGGGAGGCATTGATGACAAAAATCGACATTTATTTTCCAATATAAGACATACCCCGAAAGTAAGACATATTGGTACTTTTGGGGGTAAAAAGAATGTAAGACACTGTCTTACTTTCGGGGAAACACGGTACTATATGACACTAGAAACAGAAGAATTTTTTGTGACTTCTGGATAAGACCTCTACAGCTTAATTTAAACTCAACAAAATGACAAAGTGTGATACGGCGGATTGTCTAACTTTTTGCAGCTGAAAAATTATACATTTTTTTAATGTACTTTAGGTCTGTAGACAGTTTCATATCACCACAGCACAAAATGGCAAGGTGGGATACAGCAAGCTGTTTCACATTTACTGTAGCTAGTGAAAAAATATTATTTTGAATGCTATACTCGTGCATGGAACACAATAGAAGCAGTGCACAGCACACATGTAGGATATGTGCCCTGCTGGCTTTGTCTCTGGTCCTCAGTAATGGCCAAAAAAAAAAGTTTTGGAAGGTAAATTTAACAACCACACTGGACACTATCTAGCTACACTATCTGACTGATATACAACCGCCTAGCTAACTAGCTGAAACCTTGCTGCTAACAGTGCCAGCATCAGAAGCAGCCTCTCTGCGCTGTTTCAGTGTTAAAATGGTGCTAAAACAATATGTCTGTTATTTATATGGCGAGGAACGTGTGATTTCAGTAGCCAATCACACAAGCCGTTGGTTGTGTCAGGATATTGTGGGTGTTTCCTGTGCCCTGATTGGCTAGCCGCAATGTGCACTCATTAAGTTAAGAAAAAAAATGACTGTTTACAAGAACGCCGCACCTCTGAGCTCTGCAAACTCCCTCCCCTAGTCAAACATGTGCCAAACGCTCATGATACACCACCATTATCGTTGCTAAAGTGCTGAAAATACTTTTGCGGCAACGCAAATATTTTCCCACACTTTTACTGAATGTTACCAATTTTTCAGATTTTATAAAATTTTTCTCTTGTTTCCGATCACGAATCTGAATGTGCCATATTTGTGCCGAATTTATATTTGGCAATCGTTTTCCTAACAAATCACTGGTGATAAATACAGAAGTGTTGACGTGTTTCTATTAAGCTTTTCCTCTGATTGTTCCTCAACCTATTTGGCTTAAAATACTGATGTGACATAGTGTCCAAAATACTGCCTTGTGAACAATCCTTAGACAGATCCATCATGTATAGACGCTAAGAATGTTATTGATGTTATCAAATACAGCCTACGAATATAAATAAAAATGTTCATGTCCTCCAGTGAACTCTTGCTCCGCTGTGTGCTTTGGAGGTTTGTTATGGCTCCCTTCGTCACTAGATATTCCACAAACCCTTTATTACAGCTGAGGGTTATATGACATCAAATGTGTACATTGCTTCATGCATTTACAAGTATAAATAAAAACTAAACTGTACCACAAAAAAAGACAATATTTGTTATACTGAAAAGTCTGCCGTAACATAAATTAAAGCAAGGGTCACAGTTAAATGTGTGATTTATAAAGCAGATGGAGCCTAACAGAGCAATCAATGTCAATGTACCAGCGAAATCAACAAGTTGACACAGTCTCTGTAGATTTTCATGCCTCATTTATGGTCCCTCTTCAAACAGCTTAAGGTAATATCAATGCCAAATGTCTACAGATGGGAAGCAAAACACAGCTATTCTACATTTTGTTCTAGGTCAGAACTAAGTGCCAGGATTTCGTTGTATAGCACAGCTAGTACCATCTTAAGGCACAAGATGAACACACAGCATGTGCCGTACAATATTTTGCAAACATTCTTCTATACAGTTGCAGCTACTTAGGAACTAGGTAAGGAATTAAATATTACTGTATTGCCAATGATTGTAAATTATATAAAAATGTTGTTCCATTAAGCTAAAAAGTAAACATTTCCTCATCGTTCTCTTTGTATTTACTTTTGTCTGCTGTGCTCATCAGCTTTTTAGATTGTGCTCTTGCAGTGGTTGTCCAATTGAATTTGTATATGCCCTCGCCTGTTTCTTTTCTATGGAATTTAGGGGCCAAGCCCAAACTGATTTTTTTCATACCCAGTTGACTATCAAAATCATTAAGAATAATTTATCAATGTAAAAAATACATTTTTACTATTGGAGAGTCTAACAGCATGGCATCCACTTATCTTGATATACAGTGTGACAATGGAGGCACAGGCAGTTGTCTGGCATTAAAGGTGTTGTACACTACTCGAATAACCCCTTCTCATACCCCACGTTCATACCCACGCTTGGCCCTGAGAAAATAAAATAAAAAAAGCTTATACTCGCCTCCCATGCTGGCGTCGTTCCTGCGATGTCGGCACTCGTAGTCCCTGGGCTCTCGTACAGCTTTGTGACACGTGATGCCTTACACCCAATCAGCATTGGAGTCGCTGTCCTGCCTTTGGACAAATTGAATATGAAGAGGAAGTTAGAGATCAGCTGTAGCTGATATGGATGTTGTTGCCTCTCATTACTCCATCTTGTATTATATTGTATTTTGTATTTTGTATATTGTAGTTTTGCTTGTATTTTACACATATAATTGTATCCCCATATGACAGGTCTCTGCATATATGTACAATCGAGTGCTCCAGCCCTGTACGCGCCTCTCTCCTTGGCCTCACCACCCCTGCTGGCTTTCGGCATCTACACGCGGTGGTTGAGCCCGTCCCGGCTCCTCCCACTGTGTGACGCCGAGGCCGGCGTTGCGGTTGCCACGGGGACATCGCTCGCGTCATTTCCGGGCTGAGGACGCGACTTCCGGTAGTGCTGTTTACCGCGTGGAGACCGGCTACTATTAAAGAAGGGTTTTGACTAGTGTGACCAGGTCCCCTGAAGAAGGAAGGTCCGAAACGCGCATCGGAGCGGACGCGCTCACTTAGGATTTGGGATTGCCGTTTCTTTTGACACTACCCACTGGTAATTATTATATATGGCAGTGTCCATTAGCATTATGGCAATTTGAGTATGGCAATCTAAATGTGGTGTGTGTATGTCAATTGGGTTTTGGCAATAATCGCTGCGTTACACACATATATATATATGATAGCCATTGATGGCTATGGGCGTCATTTAGCCTTTAGAGGGGCTGGAGGATATGTTTTGTTAATACTGGCAGCAGATTTTGTGTATTCCATTGATATTTATATCTATATACATTTGACAATTGATATCCCAAACCTATATGAGTGCGTCGCTACATGATCCTGCACTGTGCAGATAGATTTTCCCTATCCCCATTTTCTGCAATTATTTGGTGTGTGAATTTTAATAATGGTGTAATAAAATTTATATATTTGATATTAGCTTTTTGATCATCGTTTTTCATTTTTTTGGGTTGTTTCAAGTAAAGATGATAAGCTGTATAATCCATATGGAAACATGTAGAATTTAGTTGTTATCCATCTATATCATGTGTCCATGTCATACTGTTTGTATTTATCTACAGTAGCATCTATAGTAGCAGGTGAGGTGAGTTTATTGAAATCTGTGCAGAAAAGGTGTCAGTGACACCTCTTTTGCAGAGGTAGCATTCTGACTCTAATACATAGCATCGGCACTGCAGGGGAAGGAGCGAGTTTGTTGCTGTTGATGCAGATTAGCTAAGCAGTGCATTGCCATGCTAGGGTAGGGGGACGCCTGCCATCTCTTGTCAGTGTCAGTCAGCAGCAGGGCCAACCGGAGGATTTACCGATTTCCCGGTCGGATAGTCCAAGCCTAGTAGTGCTCATACATTGTAGTGCCCAGTATATTGTAGTGCCCTGTACAATATGCCCAACTCATGCTTTTGGAGATATGTAACCAAAAAATTAGGCAGGCTCTCACTGCTACAGAAATGCTAAACATGTGGAAGCTAAATGTGGTTTAGATGCACTGTGGGGCTCGTAAGGCAGGGGGGCATTTGGATTTGGGAGTGCAGAATTTGCTGAATTTCTTTTGGGGGGGGCAAAGAGACATTTCGCTTTTCCAGAGCCTTAGTACTACTAGTAACGTGGAAGCCCACTATATTTCTGTTTACAGATGGCAGACCTGAGTGGGGACTTGCTTTTTTTATGGATTAATTTGAAGCATTTGTTGGGAACATTTTACATAACATTTATGATCACATTTATCCTGTGCTCTATGCTGAGCACTTACATCGAGGTTTCCATCTAAATCTCCAAATGACGTCATTCATATGAAACCTCCGAGGGATCCATTCACTATAATGAGGAAGCAGAGTTACACTGGACTCTGTATGGCATCTGTTCAGCGGTGTCCTTCTTTTTAAAAGTGCAGAAAACTGTGGCCGACTGCACTGTTATGGACACTTAATAAGACACCGTCAGATCATAGGGAAGACGGCACCCACAGTGCCTCTATATGCCTCATTATAGGGAATCTTTGGCTGGGGGTTCCGTCTGAATCACGTATTTCAGAAATTTACACAGAAACCCTGGTGTAAGCTCATGGCGCAGAGCGCAGGATAAATATGAGCCTTACTGCGATCTTTCGGAGGCAGAATGAACAAATCAATAGTAGTTCAAGAATTTTTTTTTTAAATTTTACTCCATTTCTCGTGCAGTATAAGTGATTAAACAACTATATTCTTCGGGTCGATGAGATTACAGCAGTAGCAGATTTATATATATTTTTTCTGTTTGGCTGTCAAACACTAGAAAACACTTTTTTGTTGCAAAAGCAAGTTTGAGAGCTACAATTTTTCCATATTTCTGCTGACCGAGTCATGTTAGAGCTTGTTTCTTGCAGCACCAGTTAACCTTTTTATTAGTACCATTTTTGGTCACATAACATTTTTTGACCGCTTTCTATTTTGATTATTGTGAGGCAGAATGAACAAAAAGCAGCAAATCAGGAATTAGTTCATTGAGATTTTGTTTATGCCATTCTGCATGTGGTAAAATTAATAAGACAGCTTTATTCTTTGGGTCAGTGATACTACTTTTATATCACTTGAATCACTGAATTCAGCTATAACTTTTTATTTTTCCACTGATGGAGCTCTATGGCAACTAGTTTTTTGTTGGGAGAAGATGCCATAATATGGAGCCATGGGGTGATTGGCAGGTGCCCTGGTCCGCTAGCCGAAACCGCATTGACCAGGGATCGTCCCACCGCATGCACACTCTCCCTTTAAAGTGGGCATAACTCTACTCAGAAAACACAAGGTGAGGGTAAAACAGGGTGGCAATGCTTTATTGAACCACAAAACAGGCAGATAACATGTAGAACAGTCCCAGCAATATATTCCAAGATGGTGAACATTACAGAGTCTCACCCTTCCGCTGACTCGCCGAGATAATGGCAGCTGTTCCTTCAGAGTTTCCATGGTCGACTACCCCACCTGTGACATGAACACAGAGAGGAGGTAACGGCAAGTGTAGGATGATGACAGTCCATTCAGATACAAGGTCAGTTTACCGGAGGGTCACAACCTGGCTTCATCTTCCAGGGTCGATTACCCCACCTGTGGTACGCACATAGAGAGGAGGTAACAACAAATGTAGGAAGATGAAGTCCATTGAGGTACAAGGGCCAGTTGACAGGATGGTCGCAACCTGGCTTCATCTGCCAGGGTTGACTACCCCGCCTGTGGCACACACACAGAGAGGAGGTAACAACAAGCGTAGGATGATGACAATCCATTCAGATACAAGGACAGTTGATCGGAGGGTCACAACCTGGCCTCATCTTCCAGGGTCGATTACCACACCTGTAGCATGCACAAAGAAAGGCTGTAACGACAAGCTTCACAAGATGACAGTCCATTCAGGTACAAGGCCGGTTGACCGGAGGAATGAAGCCAGGAGACCGTCAGTTCCCAATACTGGCTTTCTCCAAACGTATCTATGGTTCAGTGATGGTCAATGAATTCTTCCAACCGGGGCCGAGGTCCCCTAGGTTGTTTCAAGGAGAATGATAGTTCTGTGTCCCTCGTGATGCAGACATGATGTATTGGCTGCTGTCCTGTCTCTGGATGTCTTGATGTCTTGCTGAGTCTATGACTCTCTCTGTCTGACTGTCTCTCTGTGCAGAGGCATGTACCCTATTTTTATACTTAACAAGTGTCCTTCATTCAGTATTTACATAACGTGCAAGAATGAAGATGAGATCAAGTAGCATAGTTCTATTTGAATAGTTTTTCCTCCTCAAACTATCTGGCCTACAAAATGCATACGGTAATTAGCATATCAGTAAACATTACTAATCATCAAGGATAATATGTTACATCAGATGCCAACTTACAAGTCAATATTACAGGCTTATGTAAGCAACAGTCTGTTTTCTTGACCAACCAGAAAGAAATGCTTAAATTCAAAAGTCAACATATAGATAACAGTCTATTCTTTCTGGCTTACTAAAAAATAGTTGTCTGGTTAATTAAGATACAATGCTGTGTCTCCACAGATGGTGTTTTCAATGATTCCCTTTTTATTTTACAATCAAGTTTTTAATCACGTTTTATTCCACTTTTTGCTTGGTGGTATGATGAAAAAGCATAGTTTTTTGCCACATTTTTTATTTATTTATTTATGATGTTCACTGAAGGGGTTAACTAGTGTAACAGTTTTGTAGGTTGGGTCGTTCTGGATACAGTGATACCAAATATGTGTACTTTATTTGTTTTGTTTCTTTACATAAAAATATGGATTTATGGGTTTAATTTGTAGTATTATTATTATTCTGTGATTTTTGTTTCTTTATACACTTTAACAATTTTTTTTACTTACTTACTTAGTCGCTCTATGGGACTTTAACTTTTATGACTCTGATCGCTAGTGTAATGCATTGCAATTCACCATACTTGCCAGTGCTGTACTGAGAGAAGCCTCTTAGATCATGCTCTGTGTTACAGGCTGGGTGATGGAACCACTGTGCCAAAGCCCAAGTTAGACCCGGAGGGGTTTGACTAGGAGCCTCACCCAATCCGTCCATGGACACACAGCAGCTAACGACACCGGAGTCCGTGGAGAGACAAGGGAGGTGATCCAGGTGCTACTCTAGGACTGACCTTGGGTAGATGGCGGCTGACTCCTAGGAGTGGATAGCTGGAATGGCCCACGGAAATGTCCAACAGATGCAGACAGGCAGGGAAGATGACAGGAACCGCAGGTTCAGACAGGACAGTCTAAGGGACAGCTGAGCACTGACAGGTGCAGCCGGCTCGGCTGCCGTTGAGGTGAGCACTGGTGGGTGCAGCTGGCTCTGCTGCCATTGAGATGAGCACTGGCGGGTGCAGCTGGCTCTGCTGCTGTTGAGATGAGAACTGGCAGGTGGTGCTGGTTCTGCTGCTGTTGAGGTGAGCACTGGCGGGTGCAGCTGGCTCTGCTGCCGTTAAGGTGAGAATTGGTGGTTGCAGTTGGCTCTGCTGCCATTGAGGTGAGCACTGGCTGGTGCAGCTGGCTCTGCTGCCATTGAGGTGAGCACTGGTGGGTGCAGCAGACTCATACAAGTACAGGGACCTGAAAACTGACAAGCGTGGTAGGAACAAACTCACAACATTACACAGGCATCTCCATGTTGGAGGAGGCGGTTTAAATAGAAAACGACCTCCAGCCATTGGCTGGGGACACTTTAGAGAGACACGCGCGACCCTTTAAGACAGAGGAAGGGTGCGCGCGTGCACTAAGCACAGTGCTTGGAGACCTGCTAGGAGTGTGTGCACACCAGGCAGCAGCAGACCCGGAAAGGATAGGACGGGATCCTTGGCGCGGAGTACGCTGATGACTCTGCAGGGAGAGAGGGACTGCAGGCAGAGATGCGTGCGCTACACTCTGAGCATGGTCTAACAGACTTTCCATAGCTGCGTGACCCGGATGTCGTTATGATGAGTTCCCGTCACTTTGGCAATGATCAGGCCCTCTCGATAACGTTATGGGGGCGCCGATCGAACACGAGAGGGAGGTGCCTCCCTCTCCCATCTTCCTAAATGTTGCAATCGATATCAATTGTGGCATTTAGGGTGTTAAACAGCTGGAGGTAGTGTGGGCACCTGTCCTGGCAGTGAGAGCCAGGTGTTAGCTGCCATGTAAACCAATCACCCGGAGGCGATCACGTGGGCACAGCTCCTGTGCCTGAACGATCACCAGGACATACCCATGCGTTCTAAGTCAGGAACGCTTTCCCAAGCAGGATGTTTGGGTACGACCAAGGTCGTGAATGGTTGATTAAGAATACAAAACAAAATACCTCAAAATCCAGACATTTAACTGCGACTGTCTATCTCACAAAGTATGCGTGTCACTAAAAACTTTTTTTGCACATCTGTTTTATTAGTCAAATTTTAGATTTGTATAGACCACACTAAACAAGCGACTTGCTGCAGGTACTGATTTTTTCGGGTGCGTACCTACCTGGTATATTTCTTATTACTTCATATTTGGAAACGGATTTGAATTTTGTTAATAAAACTGCAATCACTTATTATAGTGTTATTTACATACAGTGTATAATTTAATTTCCACTGTAAATCGTATGTTAGATATAATATAAGGACGATAACGATGATGACAGTGTTCCTTGTATTGTACATGAATTTCTATGTATAAACAACTCTTAATGCATGCAAAACATGTCTTATGAAATGAAGATTAAAGAGATACACCATGAATTTCAAGAAGGCATAGAAGCCATGAACAATGCTATGGACCCATTACTATACATAATATTTCATGCAAAATAAATAAAATGAGAGTATGGGGATAATGTATTATAGGTGCATAAATAAATAAGTAAATAAAAGGTATTAGACATGATACCAATTGGATAAAAAGGTAATTTAGTTAAATGCTTTTGCTATTAAAGGGACCTTGTAATCCTTATATTTTGGCATTAACCCCTTTACTCCCGAGGGTTGTTTGCATGTTAATGACAGGGCCAATTTTTACTATTCTGACCACTGTCCCTTTATGAGGTTATAACTCTGGAACGCTTCAACGGATCTTCGCGATTCTGAGACTGTTTTCTCATGACATATTGTACTTCACATTAGTGGTAAAATTTATTCGATATAACTTGCATTTAATTATGAAAAACACGTAAATATGGCGAAAATTTTGAAAATTTAGCAATTTTCAAACTTTGAATTTTTATGCCTTTAAAACATTTCCACATGTCTACTTTACATCAGCACAATTTTGGAGCCAAATTTTTTTGTTAGGAAGTTATAAGGGTTAAAATTTGACCAGCGATTTCTCATTTTTACAACAAAATTTACAAAACCATTTTTTTTAGGGTCCACCTCACATTTGAAGTCACTTTGAGGGGTCTATATGGCAGAAAATACCCAAAAGTGACATCATTCTAAAAACTGCACCCTTCAATGTACTCAAAACCACATTCATGAAGTTTATTAACCCTTTACGTGCTTCACAGGAATTTTTGGAATGTAGAAGAAAAAAATCAACATTTAATTTTTTAGTCACAAAAATTATTTTTACAAACATTTTTTTTATTTTCACAAGGATAAAAGGAGAAAATTGACAGATAAAGTTGTTGTTCAATTTCTCCTGAGTACGAAGATACCCCATATGTGGGGGAAAACCACTGTTTGGGCGCACGGCAGGGCTTGGAAGGGAAGGAGCGTGGTTTGAATTTTTCAAACCAAAATTGTCTGGAATTGAGATCGGATGCCATGTCGTGTTTGGAGAGCCCCTGATGTGCCGAAACAGTGAAAATCCCCCAATTCTAACTCCAACCCTAACCCCAACACACCCTAATCCTAATCCAAACCCTAACCCCAACACACTCCTAACCCTAACCCCAACACACCCCTAACCCTAATCCCAACCCTAACTCCAATCCCAACCCTAACCGTAATCCAAACCCTAACCCCAACTGTAGCCCCAACCCTAGCCCTAATTTTAGCCTCAACCCTAACTTTAGCCCCAGCCCTAACCCTAACCCTAATGGAAATAAATACATTTTTTTATTTTATTATTTTTCCCTAACTAAGGGGGTGATAAAGGGGTTTTTTATTTACTATTTATAGCGGGTTTTTATGTTTGGCAGCTCTAACACACTAAAAAACGCTTTTCATTGCAAAAAATAGTTTTTGCATCACCATATTTTGAGAGCTATAATTTTTCTATATTTAGGCCCACAGAGTCATGTGAGGCCTTGTTTTTTGCAGGACGAGGTGACGTTTTTATTGGTACCATTTTTTGGGCATATGACATTTTTGATCGCTTTTTATTCCGATTTTTGGGAGTCAGAATGTACAAAAACCAGCAATTCACGAATTTCTTTTGGGGGGTGCGTTTACACCGTTCCGCGAGTGGTAAAATTAATAAGGCAGTTTTATTCTTCGGGTCAGTACGATTACGGCGATACCTCATTTATATCTTTTTTTAATGTTTTGGTGCTTTTATACAATAAAAACTATTTTATAGAAAAATAATTATTTTTGCATCGCTTTATTCTGTCAGCTATAACTTTTTTATTTTTTTGCTGATGATGCTGTACGGGGGCTTGTTTTTGGCGGGACAAGATGACGTTTTCAGCGGTATCACTTTTATTTACATCCATTTTTTGATCGCGTGTTATTCCACTTTTTGCTCGGCGGTAGGATGATAAAGCTTTGTTTTTTTGCCTTGTTTTTTTTATGATGTTCACTAAAGGGGTTAACTAATGGGACAGTTTTATAGGGTGGGTTGTTATGGACATGGGGGTACTTTTATTGTCAAGATTATTTTTATTAAAATATTTATTTATTGATAGTAATAAAAAAATGTATTCTATTATTTTTTTAAATATTTTTACAATTATTTAAAAAAATTTTTTTAATTAATTCTTAGTTTTACACATTGTTCCACTATGGGACACTCATTTTCTGCAGGCTGATCACTTCTATAGCATGCAGATCTGCATGCTATAGAAGCTGTCAGCGCTGCAGCTTCTATATCGCTGACCTGAGAGACTTCCTGGTCATCACTGCGCTTGACAGGAAGTCCCTCAGGCCTGGAGACCCGATGTTGTCGTGGCGATATCAGGTCTCCATGGCAGCAATCGGGGCCCTGCGGTAAGCTGCGGGGTCTCCAATCCTAAAGCAGAGGGGCTGTCAGCCCCTCTGCAGCCGCCAGAACACTGCGATCATGTTTGATCGCAGAGTGCCGGGGGTTAAAGTTCCAGGAGCGGTCCATGACCGCTCCTGACACTTAGTGCCGGGTGTCAGCTGTGAAAATCCCCCTGTGAGTGCAGCCGATCGACTATGACGTTCTATCCCGTCCCTGGGAATTAAGTCTCAGGCCACATGGACAGGATAGTGTGTCAAATGGTAGAAAGGGGTTAAAAGATATAACATGACAGGCCTAATTATACACAATATATGGAACTATCACGGTACCAAAGTTTCAAATTCAGACCATGCTGAGAGAAAAAAAAATAGTATTTAAATTCCTCTGGTTCAGCCCCCAAGGGATAAAAAGCAAATCTCAGGTAACTAGTTAAGGCAGACTGTATACCATATGTGGACCTGTCAACTAGAGGAAACCACATGCATGAAGCCATCACAGTATCAATGTTTCAGGTTCAGACCCTGCTGAGAAACCAGTATTCTATAAATCCCTCTGGTTCAGTGCTCAAGGGATTAAAATACAAATCTCAGGAAACTAGTCAAAGCAGACTGTATACCACATGTGGGGCTGTCATCTTATCAATGTTTTTAATTCAGTAACAGAAATTATATACTCCAGGAAACCTCAAATCTCTCTAGTCCAATCCTCATGGGGAAGGGGGTACACAGGCAGCCTTAAGTAACTAGTTAGGGCAGGTATTCTGCCACCATATATAGAGTTGTCATCAGTGTCTTGAGTTCAAAACATAAGGCAAAATTATTGCTCCAGAATACCTCAGTCCCTCTAGGCCAATCCTCAGGGGACACAACGAATACTAATCTTAGGTAGTGTGAGGCAGTGACCGGTGTCACATGCGAGGGTCGCTATGTATCCCCCAGGATGTGCATAGAAGGGTATTGAGGCCGCTGAAGAGCATTGCAGTTACAGGTACTGTATAACTGTGATTGCAGTACAAAATAAAAGTAAGAATTGATCTTGGGCAAGCTATTTGTCAAGGCAGATTTAAGGAAAACCTGCCATGGGCTTTTATTTTTTAAATGGACTACAGGATTGCAGTGGGGTTGTCCGTTTCCTCTCCGGCCGGGTTTTCAATGGGGCTACGGCCACAAGTTCCTGGTAAAGACCCCTGCAGCAGGGGGTTGGGTGTGTCAGTCTTGTTTTGCAAACCTGCAGAGCAGAGGGCTCTGCAGAGCTCCACGTGTGTGAGGCAACACGGGGTCAAGCAGAGCCAAAAGACCTGGCACCCCTCAGCGTACACAGCGGTGCAGTCGCCCATGGATACAGACTGTCTTGTTTTCCCCGCTGCAATCCAGAGGATACCGTGTGCTGTTTACGTTGTAAGTTTTGGACATTAAACTCTGTTTACTTCAAACTTTTCCTTGGTCACTGCCTCATCACTGCACAGTGTGGACTTCACTGGACTACAGCAGTACAGCAGCTATATACAGTACATATTTTATATACAGTACATATTTTACTTATCGTTAGTAGCCCGACGAGACCAGATCCTGAAATACCCGAAGAGTTCTTGCTGTTGAGTCCTATATGTTTTTAATAATATATCAATAAAACTAATTTTTAAGGGTCTAGCTCTTTTTCTGGTTTATAACATACATGTGAAGAGAACTTAGAAGACTACTTTGAATAGAAGGTAATTTCAGAGTTAGTTAGTAGTTATGTAGGCCAGTAGGTCACTCACTAGTATCTAGCCATTAGTTATTAGGTTTTATATTGTGATTATATCTGATGCAAGTTATTACATGTGCATATTCATTACAGAAAGATAATTCTTGATAAATGGTGCCCCCAAGGTCGATCCTTTGAATTGTGGCATCATACCCTCCTGTAGGTGCAGAACACTCGTAAATATTGTTTTGTAAGAAAATTTAAAACCTTGTGACGGCAAGAATATTGTCAAGTATTCCTAACCTGCTGTGGTTTACAGAAACGCTGTTAAGCATCAGAATTAATTTAAAGATTATTTCTCTATTCTGTTGTGTAAATCTAAGCATTAAGTGGATCTGTTATACAGGAAGGAAGCTGGTTTATGTACTTAAAATTGAGGTAGTTAGATTTACTGTTACATTTCTCCTAGTGTCTTGACATAGGAGCTGACGTACAACTTCTGTATAGTACAATTAGTAAGATGTATGATATCAAGACTGCTGGGAGGATGCAAATCTCTTGATTTTGCCCTCCATTGATTGTTCTTTTTAGTGTGGCCCACACATTAGTAACCAGTACCACACAATCATTTCACATGTCTCCAATTATATTAAAGCACCTTGGCAAATTAAATGAGGGCAGTGGGTAAATACTGAAAAGTTAGCCATAGCCATAGGGAATTGCAATAAAAATCAAGCAATAAAATATAGAAATATGAATAGGGTCATAAGCAATTTCTGAAGGGAAGATGGATGTGGATCTGTAAATAGAGCCTTTAGGCTATAATTTCTCATTTTACTTTATTTTTACATTTTGCTTTTTTCCTTTTCTTCTTCAAAAAGCCATGACTTTTTTATTTTTCCATCCAAATAGCCATATGAGGTATTGTCAGTAAAAAAAAAATCCATTGTGTAGTGAAGTTGCACAAAAACAACTGCAATTCGGCAATAGTTTTTTGGGGTTTTGTTGTTAGGCCGGCGTCACACTGGCGACAGAATCGGACGACTGCAATGCGATGAAAAATCGTATTGCAGTCTGCCCTATGTTAATTATGGAGCAGCTCCCAGTATCAGATTTTTGTGGTCCGTTTTAAACGTCCGTGTGCAATCGCAGCATGCTGCGATTGTCACCGATTGTGGGTCGACTATCGCCAATACAAGTCTATGGGAGCGATGAAAAATCTGATTACAAACGGACCGCATGTGTGACTTGCGATGAAATCGCATCGGTGTCCTTTAGAAAAGCGGCAATTCATCCCCGGCTATACTGTAAAATCACACTGACAGCTTTAATAAAGAATAGAAAGAATAGATATACACACATAGAATACATATATATATATATATATATATATATGTAATTGTGACATGTATATATATTATATATATATATATTTATATTTCCTAGACTTCTACATACTGTAATAGCCGCAAATTCAATTGCCGGCTTCTGTGAAATCACAGAAGCCGACATGAAATGATACATTGTTTCCACACAGTTAACCATGTCATTTCCTGTATTTTGATATTTGTTTAGAACTTACAATTACATGAGTGTATTTGTGCTAAATTTCAGACATGTAGGGGTTAATTAAAGGTGTAAATTCGTTGACAAAAAAATGCGTGGCCTCCCGCTGTATTTTCTCCACCAGACAGACAAAGCAAGCGAGTGGGGGCAGATAATAATAGCCTAGGGAGGGTACTTTTTTTTGTGCCCCCCCTGGCTACTAACATCTGCCCCAGACACCCCAGAAAGGGCAAATCTATAATTAGATTCGCCCTTTCTGGCACTTTGCCGTCTATTCCCATTGCCCTGTAGCGGTGGCTAATGGGTTAATAATCTCACCTTAATGTCACCTTAGTATTGAAAGGTGACCTTAAGGCAGGTTAATAATTGAGAGCTGTCAATTAGACAAATATCAATTATTAATCCTATTGAAGTAAATAAAAAAACACACACACACACTTTAAGAATAAATAATTTTAATGAAATAAAAACACATATTTTTGACCATCTTTTATTTAAGTCTTAATCCGTTCGAAGCCCTTGTTCTTCTAAAATAAATATAAAATAATAAAACAACATTATTCTTACCTATCTGGCAATCTGTCACGTCCCACGATGTAATCCTTCACAAAGGGTTAACTACTAGCAATCAGATAAGCAGCGCAAGTAATCCTGCGTGCTCATCTGATAGCTCCTGAATGAATGAGCTTATCTCCTGCCGACAGGAGAGGATGTGATTCATGAATGAAGCTTAATTGATTGTATCCACTTTCACCTTAGGTCAGGTCACTCAAGTGAAAGTTGTAATAAATCAATTAAGCTCCATTCATGAATCTATTCCTCTCCTTTCGCTGGGAGAGTAACTTATTCATTCAGGGGAATACAGGTCTGAGACAGCATTATTAGCTCTCTGCGACCTGTAACCTGTTAACCCTTTTGATGGATTACACCGTGGGACCTGACTGTACATCGGATTGGTAAGAATCATTTTGCTTTTTTATTTTATTTTTATTACAGGAAATGGTTTTAGCAGGAAAATAAAATATTGTCAAAAACTGTGTGATTTTTCATTAAACTTCTTTTTTATTAAACTGTGTGTTTGATTTTTCTATCATACAATAGGATTAATAATTGATAGTTGTCTAATTGACAGCTCTCAATTATTAACCTGCCTTAAGGTCACCTTTCAATACTAAGGTGACATTAAGGTGACATTATTAACCCATTCGCCACCGCTACAGGGCAATGGGAATAGACGGGCAAAGTGCCAGAAAGGGCGAATCTAATTATAGATTTGCCCTTTCTGGGGTGTCTGGGGGCAGATGTTAGTAGCCAGGGGGGGCACCAAAAAAATGTACCTCCCTAGGCTGTTATTATCTGCCCCCACTCGCTTGCTTTGTCTGTCTGGTGGAGAAAATACAGCGGGAGCCCACACATTTTTTTTCAACGAATTTACACCTTTAATTAACCCCTACATGTCTGAAATTTTGCACAAATACACTCATGTAATTGTAAGTTCTAAACAAATATCAAAATACAGGAAATGACATGGTTAACTGTGTGGAAACAATGTATCATTTCATGTCGGCTTCTGTGATTTCACAAAAGCCGGCAATTGAATTAGCGGCTATAACAGTATGTAGAAGTCTAGGAACTATAAATATATGTATATATACATGTCACAATGACATGTATATATATATATATATGTGTTCTATGTGTATATATCTATTCTTTTTTTTGTGATTGAAATACTATTCTTTTGGATCCATTATATGTCAGTTTTGCAAGCCTGCGAGAAATTCTCGCAAGTCGGATGAAAATCGGATGTTACAAGGTACACACACATGCGACTAAATCGCATCTTTGAAGGAAAATCGGATGCCAGAAGGATGTGTGATGTTTGCATTTTGATCCGACAATCGACCGTCTAAAACGGACCGATTTTTTTCGTTGTGTGTGACGCCGGCCTTACAGTTTTTATTTCAAATACTATGCAGTATCTGTATTGTGGTAATCATACAAACTGGAAGAGTCATGCGACCTTGACATGCAGTGAACAAACAAAATGTCAGAATTGTATTAACAAAGTGAGCACTGTCTGAACTGTGCCAGCGAGTGTTGGCAACGCACTCACGCATTGGTTGCTACCTCCCTTGTGCCCTTTCTTCTGACACTTCCAGGTGATTCCTGTCTACTAGTCTTGTTCCACTGCCTTAGACCGTATGGTATATATTGTTGATTAGCATTTTCTTTCACTTTCTGCATTGGAGACATATTCAAATTTGTCAAAATACTTTGACCATTTATTATAATTACTCTCATGTCTCTTTTGGAACTATGTAGAACATGTGTTTCATGTTATATTTTAGCTCTCCACTTTTATTCCAAGTTCTTGAATACAGTGTTCCAGTAGAACACCATTATTATTACTGACACACTGAACAGTAAGCAATTATATAGGCTAAAATGTAAATTGGTTGCTGGTGAAAGGTTAATCTATAGTGATGTCCTTCTTATATACTATGTAATATATCCATGTAGAGAGCATTGTACAGGCAATTGCACTATTAACTTACAATGGCATACAGTATGATTCAATGTCATTATGCTACCAGTCACACTGATATCATACACGACAAAACAGTGAAAATAATGCATTGAAATGAAAATTATGAGTGCAAGTAATTCTTAATTAAAAGAAAATAATCTAGGACAAAATTACCGGTATTTGTAGAGCAAAGTCAGTTATATTGATTTATGGAACACTAAAAGTAGAATAAAGGTT
Source organism: Oophaga sylvatica (assembly GCA_033576555.1). NCBI lineage: Eukaryota > Metazoa > Chordata > Amphibia > Anura > Dendrobatidae > Oophaga > Oophaga sylvatica. Next base: position 306,453,621 of record JARQOD010000005.1, read on the forward strand.
GCTTAAACCCTTTGTCTGTATCAGGCGCATTGACGCATTAACTGATAATAACGCCAATGTTTATATGAACAAAATATATTAATAGAGTAGACATTGAATCATTTAGTTTATGTCATTTTAGTTTCTTAACTTCCTTGTTGAAATGAATGGCCACATCCCATAGGATCTCATAGGAGTGTCAGTGCTGAGAGCATGTTAAATTGATACTTATTAAAGTTTAACTTGTGGTGTGATTGATTTTAATTGACTACGGACATATGGATAATGTATGGTTAATATATAATCTCATAAAAAAAAATAATTTTAGTAGTAACATGGATATAATCTGGCCAATATAAAGTCTAGATCCTGTGAAGTAATTATCCCTGTTACGGCTCTGCGAAGCAAGCCTCCAAGAGTGGACCCTCTGGATCGTGGCACCAAGGGCCCCGGGCGAGCTGACCAGATGGAGCCGACCCCTATACAGGGATCGTTAGGGGCAGGCCCTGGGGTTCGAGTACCATGATAAGCCGGTACCGAGAGGAGCGGGCTCTTTAGGGAAGCAGAAAGCCCCTCTAAAGGACAGAGAGAGCAAGGGGTAACAGAGCGGAGCAGGGTACGAGAGGTAGAACTGAGGTGGAACTGGTAGACTGGGAAAACCTAAGTACGGCAGGACTGAGTTGGAACAGAGGGAACCGGAGCAAGACACAGGAGGCAAGGCTGAGACACAGGGCAGGCGGGCAAGCCAGAGGCACAGGACAGGCAAGTACGGGTGAGACACAGGACAGGCAGGCACTGCTGGAACACAGGGCAGGGGGCATGGCTGAGACACAGGTCAGGAGAGTACGGCTAGAGCACAGGACAGGTGGGTACGGCTGAGACACAGGACCGGCGGGCACGGCTGGAACACAGGACTGGTGGGCACGGCTGAGGCACAGGGCCGGCGTACACGGCTGGGATACAGGACAGGTGGGTATGGGGTGTGACACAGAACAGGCTGGCACGGCTGGAACAGAGCTGGGGAGACAAAACCAGGGGAGACCAATAGGCAAATGCAAGCAGGAATCCGGCCTAATGCTAGCGTTACAATGAGATCAGGTGCCTCCATTAAAGGAGGGCGGCCTGATATATCTGGCCACAAGCTCCTATTGGTCTGGCGGTGCTTCAGGGCCAGGGCACCGCTGGAGCTCAAGGAGTGGGAGAGACGTACGGCCGTGGCCTACGGCACATGCGTACAGAGCACAAAGACGCCGTTGGACCGCGGACCAGTCAGACGGCACGAGCCCCGGCCCGAGGGAAAACTGCGACGCAGGAGCGGGGAGGTGAGTATGAGAGGTGGCGGCCGTAACAATCCCCCTCTACTCCTCTTTGGTCAGACCTCTTTGGAATACTGTGTCCAGTTCTGGACACCACAAAAAAAGACTTTGAAAAACGGAGCAAGTTCAGAGAAGAGCGACCAGGATGGTGAACAGACTGTAAAGTATGTCTAGAGGAATGTTTAAAGGATCTGGGAATGTTTAGCTGTAAAAAAGAGGCTAAGGGAGACTTACTTGTGTCTACAAATATCTGAAGCGATGTCTGTGTGGAGGGATTATCCTTAGTCTCATTTGCACATGGAGTCATGAGAAGCAATGGAATGAAACTGAAGGAAGAAGATACAGATTAGATTTTAGAAAAAACTTTTGACAGTGAGGGTCATCAATGAGTGTGTAACGAATGGAAACGGAGGCACAGATGATGAAGTGCCATTCGTTTATTGAAATTTTCATTGGAACCCATGGGGACCACTACCCTGGGGGCTCCGAAAGGGGCGTGACTAAGCGAGCCCGGACTCCTGTAGTAAGACCCATCGAACAGGGTCAGAATGGGAAGTTCGGGAGACACAAGGGCTTTCCTTTCCCGTTCACCCCCGGGGATTGGAAAACTGGGCTCGGGCCGTTCTGGCAGGCAGGCAGGTACAGCAAGTAGCGGAGGAGGGCAGGGGCTAAGCAGCTGAAACGGTAGCCGGGTAACAGCTGGCACAGAGAGAAGCAGGTGGAGATGGCGTTGTCATGGAGGGTAAATTGGGGGAGACCCAAAACGGTATTGTGAGATGAAGCAGAGAAAACACGCAGGACGGGAAACCTGGAATAGCAACAGGAAAACCTTGTTGCTCGGCCCCCTCCCTTGGGGGAGGGTCCTGAAATAGGTGAGCCTCCCCATTGGATAAGTTGTGTTGAGCGATATTGTCGATATTAAAAAAAATCGTATCGAAATTTTTTATCGCCGTTTGCACTAAATATCGTCGATATCCGATTTCGTTAGGAAGTCCATGTAAGTCTTGGGGAAAAAAATATCGAAAAAAAAAAACCCTTCTTTCGTTGGTAAACACAAAATAACACCATGAATACTATATTATTATTTCATGTCATTGTGACATATAATTTTATACATATATTTATAGGTTATACACTTTACATAGTAAAATCGACTCTAATTCAAATTGGGGTAAAGACGTGACCCTAACCCTAAAGTCGACGGGCTGGTGGCCCAACCCCCAAAAAAATCTGGCTCTGTGGGACCCCAACCTTTTGGGGGTCAGAATTGGATTCTGTAGCTCGCTATAAGCGGTCCTGTGTGCCCGAATTTTCACTGGTTTTGTGCTTGAGAATTGCTAAAATATCAGGAATTTTATTTGCCATTTTTCGCCAAAATTTTGCGTCCGCGAGGCTTGGTGAAGAAGAAGGGCGTGCTTTCGTGGGTGGCATCACTCAGTGGCGTGAAAAAAGATGGCCCCCCCACTGTAAATGGTACTAAAAATTTTAAAATCGGGGGCCCCAGCTCTGGAGTTCCCCCCCTCATCCTCCCCAGGTGAGGCGGTCCCCCCCCCCTTTCAAAAGGGGGGGCCTTTTCCAGTTTTACCCCATTTTAAATTGGCGAGGGGGGTAATGGCCGCGAGCAAAAAAGGGGGGAAAGGGGAAGGAGCGGGCGGCTCCCCCCCCGGGGGAACGACCGATGGGGCCCCGGCCCACGTTGGGCCCCCGGGCCTGAAAAACCCTTTTCCAAGCTGAAAGAAGCGGGGACCCCAAAGGGCCTTTTTGGGGCCGGACGGGGAAAAGGGGTCGCCGGGAAAGGAAGCCAGTGGCGTGCCCCCAAAATAACTTGGAGCGGGCCAAAAACCTTTTACCTGAAGTGTCCCCTAAAAGGGAAAGGGGAGGCACCCGTTATTTTTAGAGGACCCCCTTCCCCAATTTTTATCCGGTGACGTTGTCGCGTGGAGGCCCGTTCCTGCAAAAACCCCCGGGGGCCTCAGCAGCACCCCAAAACCCCCCGTCTGCCCGGTCGTGGACGAAAAAAACGGGGACCCGTCCCATTTTGGGGGGCCCCCCCCAGGGGGCCAGGCACTTCCCTTGCCTGTACCCGGGGGCCCCCCCTGTAAAATGATTTAGAGCCGTCTGCTTCCTCCCCGGGGGGGGGCCGCCAGGACTGGGGGGGGCAGGAAAAACTGCCGCAAAAACCGGCCCCCGTTTTAACTGAAAAGGAGTGGGGGGAATGGAGGGGAAATGGTGGAGGAAGAATTATAAACGGCGGGGAGGGGGGGAAAAGTGGAAAAGTTGGGGGGAAGGAAAACAGAGGACAAAGGAGCAAACGAAAAAAACCCCAAAACTTCGCCACGTCACCTGGAGAAGGGCCCCGGGAGATAAAAAGGCCCCGGTGAGAAGGACAAAAAGGGAAAATGAGTGAGCCGCGGCGGAGGGTTTTAGTTTTGGGGAATTTAAATTTTAAAAGGGGGGTGGGGTTCATTTTAAAGGGGGGTTTTGGCTTTTTTTGAAGTCTTTGTGACCCCCGGGGGACGGGGTCACCCCCAGAAGGACACCCGGGGAGGGCCCCTTTCCAGGAGCTTGGTGACTTACACCCCCAATGGGGTTCCCCAAGGGTGGTACGCCCCCAAAAGTTACCGGTGCGACCCCCCCAATCCCCCCTGTGTCAGGAAACCCCTGGACCCTCGAAGCCTTTCCCCCCTCCCACATCCAGGGGCCCTGCAAAAGTGCCACCCCCCCCCGTTTTAAACTCCCCGCCTCCCTAGTGGCTCCCAGCCCCCCCCAGCTAGGAAATGATAAGTATAGCTGGCCCCCCACCCCCGCCGGTTTTTTCCCCCCCGGGGGTTGTTTTTGTCCGTGCATAGGGCTCCCCACCCGGAGAGAGTGAAAAAAGGGGGCCCCCCAGCCCGATAGCGGGGTCACGACTTGACTGGACAGGCCACACGACGTCATAGGTCCCGGGGGGCCTTGGTTTCCCCGGGGGGTTTGGAAAAAACCCCAAGAGTAAGGTGGTACCCCGGGAAAAGGCCCCCCAAAAAAATCTAAATAACCCCCGGGAAGGGGGGCCCCGTATGTAAATAAATAGTTAAATTGTTTTTTTTACCGGGACGGGTGAATGTTCCAAAAAAATTTTTTTTTTTAAAAATTTAAAAAAAAAAAAAAAAAACACAGTTTTTTCTTTTATTACTGCTCATCCCCCTGCGACGCCCCCGAAAATCCGGGGGGAAAAAGAAAAAAATAAAAAATTATACCCCTTTTCCCCCGCAGTCCATAATAACGGTGTTCCCCCGGGGTTTTCCGCTCTGCTAATCAAAAAAGCAGGAAAAGGGCCGTCATCC